>CM057005.1:110107944-110707944 GCA_029891345.1 Dryococelus australis
TGGTTGTTTCCTAAATAAGCCACGTATCACAGGCGTTTTATACTTATCTTAGCATAAAGATATCATTTTTGTTAGTTTTAAGTTTTAATTATACTTTATTTATGAACTGTGTTATTTCATTTATAATTAATATGAATACAAAGAATGAGAAATCACGTGTATAATATCCAGTTAGGGCCACCTGTTATTCGCTAAAATATTTACACAGCAACTAAACTTCAATATCCTATGTGCACACTTGCAGTCTTCATTTGATTACTGGCCGCTTGCCTTTGTGTGACGACAGTCAGTCTGTTGCGTGAGTGAGCCAAACATAATTAAGTTACTCCGACACTGACCGTCCGTGATTCGCGGACAGACAGATAAGACGCTTAGCAATTCAAATGATCCAATCACGAGAGTTATTTTAAACTAAAGTGCGTTGGAACACATACTGTCCTGAAAACTTTTCGCAAAAAACACCAGGTGCCCCTAAATATAGTTCTTATGGCAAGTATTAATAAAGTGGGTGAACACGAATGCTGAGTGCTGTCTCTTCGGAGGAATATTCTGAAAGTAGAACTTTAACAGGGCTTCAGAAAAGTTGTTAATAACCGTGAATGGACTTCACTCACTAAGACGGCAGCCAATGAAGGAACAGCTGAGGCTTCAATGTACAGAGTGTAGTGGAGAGATTTGGGCTGCTCTTAAGAGTGTGAAGCGAATTTGTTTTTTTTTTTTTTTGTGAAATCGTTGTTTGCACGTATTGATTTGCACAGTACAGGACCACGACGGAAACACTGCACGCCTTGCGCGTAGGAGTGATAAAGCACTAGGCGTGCGTGTTAGTGTCGCCCTTGCTTCTTGACCTTGGACGCGCAGGTTCACACTCCTCTTAAGAGCGAGGTCTTGAGAGCCAATGAGGGTGAAGTGAGGTGAGTATGGAGCAGCCGTCGTGTTGCAAGAGCGGATGAAACGGGAGATCCACGAGAAGAAACTCGTCGACCAGCGGCATCGTCCGTCACGTTTCCCAAGACCCCTCTAGTAATCGAACACGGTTCACCTAGGTGGGAGGTGAGCAGTCTAACCACTACACCACCGCAGCACCATTTCAATTCACAGAGGAAAGCTAAGTATAGTCTGCATATCATCCAACTCGCGAAATTGTCCTATTCGTACTCATACGGCAAATAAGTTACGTCGCCGCTGTTATTATGTCTGTAATTTTGCATGTTTGATTTGTGCTCCGACCAACGTACTCTAAGTCTCCGATCTGGATTACTCGGTCAAGTTTCTTGGTACGGTCATAACACTGACAGATCAGGCCTTCCAACGGGCAAAGTGCCCCCGCTGGCTTAAACCAATAAATAAGAACTTCAGGATGTTTGTTTTATTAGGTGTGTCTAGCATTTCCCGTGCACGTAATAAATTATTACTAGTTATACTCGGCCACCCTTGGTTTTAATCGAAACACTTTTAATTTCCAATTTTTTTTTAGTCGTCCTAAATCATGTTGTGATCTTAAAGCCACACATAGAGACCTGAATAATTTGCGTATACATTTTGTCTCAAGCTAGAATAAAAAAACTCATTTGTTCAAGTTACTGTTTCACTTGGTCCACGCGTTATATAACACTTTCCTGAAGAACCCTGAACCAATAAGAAACACGTGACAAAACGCAGGCCCAACCATCGCCTTCCTCAGTGACAGAAAGCAACCAATGAGTATTTTTATATGCGTTATTGTACACAATAAGGGAACTTACGTAGCACGAAATAGTCAATCAGACACAATACTTGTTCCCAGATAATTGCGTAGGCAATCAGAGACTAGGTACGTCCTTATCAAAGGAACCGCCACATCTTGTGTATACAGATTCCGTAGGTTTAAGTGTTATGTGCTGTAAATAAACCGTTTTACTTACAGCACAAGTTTGTATAAACTTCAGTCTCATCTCCTAGCTGTAAGCTCTGCAAAGCTAAGGATCATGATTTACCACAAAAAAAAAAGGTCCGTATTGCGATAGTTTTCACTCTTCCAGGCAGAGATAAATATATAATTTTACTGATTGCAACGAATACATTTTTCGATTGTAACTGGACTAGAATCTGCATAACACTGCCTATAACATCAGGACCTTTACAAATGAGTTTGGGCTAGTGTATGCTATTATTGGCAGCAGTTGTTTAGTTAGATATGATGGAAAATCATTAAAATTATTTAAGCCAACATATCTTCTATAACACTCTAACTAGAGTATTTTTTCATGACTGTATTAACACATTCTGGACTACGCTCGAGCTAAGATCGAGCAACGCCAGTTTAAACATTTCTTCGTCTTAGAAAAGAGAACTCGCGTGGTTATATAGTCATTGTTCCGCTAGTATTTAACAGGATAGTACAAGAACAATACAACCCAGTATCTGTAGCTTTCCTGCAAAAAATGTATTTTTTTGTTATACCCTTAGAAAAGAACATGATTGACTGTAAAACTTTGACACAGTAAGAGGCATTTGATTGGAGCATAATCAGGTCTGCGACCCCAGTGGCTGATGACCAGCCAATAATGAACGTTGTAGAGCACAGTAGGCACGCCCAGTGTGGTGTGGACCAATAGGAGAGTGGTAAGGGGAGTACAGAAACCAACAGTATAGACGTTCCTGTAGTGGAGTATACAGGTGATACACTTCTAACTTGTCTTCAATTATAGTAGATATCTGCAGATCTGAATGTGTTAAATAGGTTTTGATTCGGCTAAGTTTTTTGCAGATTAATCACGAACGTTCTGCCTATAGTATCAGAATTCTCACTGCGTCAATGAAGTTGGTTAGTAGCTTCATACGAGCGTGACGACCAATAACATATTGGCCGTCTTTCCATATTGGCAATACGGAAAGAAAACTGTAGGACAAGTGTACAGTATGTTTGTAGAATCCTAGCAACCTGTCAACTATTCCCGCGATAAACCACATCCCTAAATGTAACGTATACAAGGAACATGTGATACTTACCTTATTAATAGAGCAAGTGATGGAAAATTGTGAGTACGCAATAGACTTCAATACTGTAAGCACCCAAAAGCAGACGTTTGACCGGGCCACTCATAGCAACGTCGGCACACTGAGAGAAAAACGAACAAAATATTTGTTTGGATAGGGGAAAAAATATATATTTTGTTGTCCTAACAAAATATATTGTTGAGCACACAAAATTTGAAAGCAACAAAATTACTTTTGTACGTCTAACAAAAAATATATGTTTGAACAAACAAAAACCATATGTGTTGGGCCAAAATACAATTAGATTGTCAACTAAATATTTTGTTGAATCAACTGTATGTATTTGTTTGGCCACTCATTTGACTGCTTTCGTTTGAAAATACAGCTCGAGAGTTTGTTTGTATTTTTGTGACAATTAGGACACTAACCGTGTTTGTTAGTGCATCTATTGATACTTAACAATCGTATCAACATATTGATAAAACAATGCAACAAGAAAGTGTCAAGTCAAGGTGTAAAACTTGAAATATGTGTTTGCGCACGTTGCGCAATATTTGAAGTATATCATCAGTTGTCACGTTAGCCGAGGTTACTAAGGCGTGATCTAGGTTCGAAACTCAGTCGAATAAACAAATAATTTAGTTGCACCAAACGAATCTTGTGGTTGATTCAACAAAATCTTCTTCTCAGTGCACGGCTTCTACGTGGTTCGTGTGCAGACATATAACACGTGCCAATAAGTTTGTAAGTAGAACTTGAATAGAGCTGTGTGATTGTTCACGGCACTGTGAAGTCCGCCCTACATGTTACCGAACTCGAGACATTTCCAGGCCTCTATGTATTATAATACATCATTCTTAACATAGGCTCGACGATAATATCTGGAATAGCTGTAAGATGTACTGGACTTGAACCAGCGCAGCGACGTGTGTGTGCGAATAGCAACCCCACGCAGATCGGGCTAGTCAGTTACTCGTGCTGCTTCCCACACGCGGACAGCTCGATAATGCGGTACAAGCCGACATGAGTAATGTTCCCGCTGAGCGGGCTAAGAATGCAGAAGCGAAGGAACCGCTTAATCGCCGTGATTTATCGCCACAACTGTCGTGATTTAAGCACGCTTTATGTACGCGGGCTCGATTCCGGATGGCCTGGTGTCAAAACTAATTTCTTGCAATACGAATAAACAATTCACCCGTTACGTTCCCGCCTTAGTTTATTCTTTGTCTCTGTCTGTTCCTTTCTCGTTGTTCTCGTTGCTAAGTACCTACATGTTTATCGTATTTCGGGTTGTAATGTCGTTATAATATCTAAGCGAGGTTGCAACTAATATGAATATAACTAATTATTATTATAATTCTGTGAGTAGGTTATTTTACCGTTATTATAAATTCCTCACATGTCGTTATTCGTTATTCTCGATATGCATGCACTGCAATCAGGTATAAAGGTGATGTATTTTTGTCACGGGTTAATATCAAATAATTTTAAATTCTATTTTCTTAATTTATTCGCCACTTCTAACTATTTTTTTAAACTTGGACACAAATGTTCCCTCGCGATGTTTTGTAGCTAGATTTGTTAGGTTAATATACGATGAAACGAATTTTAACTAACGCACGCATTAAAAGCCGAAACAAAGTGGTAATATTCTCCAAGTAAAATTCAGCGTATGTGTCACTTCTGTCCATGCTAAACGCGTTACCGAAGACATTATAATATATACATTTTGAACTGTTGCCAAATAGAGAAAATAAAATTATTATATAGAGAGTTCTAGAAATAAATACATAAATCACGTATGAAAATATCAACATTATTTAATCACGAACTGAATAATGTCAAACTATTGCCATAAAATATCGCATTCACTACACAATCATCTTTTTGCTAGTCCCGAGCACATGCTAATAATATAATTTAAAATAATATTGAACTAATAATTATTTTATAGATTGAAGTAAATTTTTACGTAGAAACACTAACTTAACCAGTTTTCACTTTGTAATAATTTGTAAATGTTAGATTTAGTTATCACTTTTTAAATGTTTGCCCTCACATTTATACATTTCTTTCTGTAGTTATCATTACGTTTCGAATATGTAACATTCTTCAGGCGAGAGCTTGACACGAGTTAACAGCGCTGGACTCTCACGATATTCACATTACTTTACTCGAACTGGTTTACGTTTCAAGGCTATGAGTCGATTGAACTTATTTTTCCGGAGTTGTCGTAAACAGTAGTAATACGAAGAAGTTAGTTTTTCTTTTTACTTCGCTCAAGGACACGAATAAAGTAAGTCTTTTGCAGGTGCAGAACAATTTTCGTTTTTTTTTTAATTTTTATTTTGCTGTTGCTTTTCTGCAGCCACAACCGCGAGCATCATGGTTTAGCATCGTAAGCATATCGTAGTATGACTTCTTGCATTGCAACAGTTTTATATTGGAGTATAGGGAGTGCTTCAGTGTTTATCTGGCTGTTGTAGATGTTGTGATTAGACTTTATTCAGTGTGGAGAGTGACAAGAATGCTAAAGTACATCGCCTCAGACTAGTTTCGTACTGAATCACTCGTAATTACTTCGCAAGTGAATAGCAATTTTCGAACAAGATGATAGTAAAAGTGTCTGAACAATCAGTACCTTGTAAGGAGTCATTGAGGTTTGTGAATATGCAGTATCAAGCTAAGGCTATTCGTAAATAACCAGTAAATGTAATGAACACGATAAAAAATAGTCTTGATAAACAGGATAACCAATACTGTAATTTATATGTATGAAATTCTCCCAGATATAGAAAAAAAAAATGGTAATCCCTTTTAAATATATCACGATTCATTACTATCCGAAAGGTAATATGTGTTCATGATGACACACTTTTCCCTGATATACAACTTTCATATACACTTTCAGGCATACATGACTTTCATATGATATGATACTTAAATAATTCCTAAGATCCATGCTTAAATGAATTCACTTATAATTTTAATCATCTCAGGTTAAAACTTTTCTTGCAAGTATGAATGGCCGCCACCTTGCTTCGAAACTAGTGCGTATAAAAATATTAAAAATAATTAACATGATTAACATTCTTGCTCTATGTTGTGTAGGGTTTTTCGATTCATGAATAAAAAAAAATCCCAGCAGTACATCTAAACAAGTGTCATTTCAAAATAAACTCTAATAAATCAGTAATGCTTCACTCCAAGTTGTAATTGTACTTCCATAAATCAGCAAATGAACTTAGGTAGTTTCCATTGTGACCTAAAATAACTTGTTTGTAAGAGATTCTGATAAGCAAAATACAGATACATGCAAAATTCGTGTTATTATTTGGTATCACGCTGAATTTCACAGTACTGTATATACCAGAGTCGGCGTCGTTTTTCCATTGGCTGCTTCATAAATGCGAAGCCACGCCCTTTCTAACTGACCTGCTTGTGGTTGGGGCACACAATTGTAAAGTGTCCATTTATTGGCGCGTGCCATATAAAGTATGGTCAAATGACAAACTTATTAGAAATATACACGTGATTAAAGTTTAACTTGTCGTCGTATAATAACGCGAATTTTTCAGGTTTAGTAATCTGTTCTCCTCACTGATTGCTATGTTTCCGGTGCCTACAAGCTAAGTGTCGCCTATTTGGAGTTGTCTGGCGCGTTTGAAGCTCGGAAGGCAAGCGAGTGATAAGGGCGACACAGACATCCACAACTAGTGCCCCCATCACCCTTGCAGGCAAGGCGTTCAGCTGGCGTGCAGTGTTTCCGTCATCCTGCTATAGCAATGGCACTTTAATGAACGACGACTCTATGATTTTATTGCTGGAAAGTCTGACGGAAAATTTAGTGCAGGTCCCTATAACCAGTATGTAATAAGAGACGGACGCATGGAAGAGAAATCTATTTTATCTAGTTGGGCGTCTTGGAAATAGAAATTTCGACATGCATTGCGGACTGAGTGAGAAATGTCGATATACACGAAGAGAGGAAAGAGTAGATGGGAGGGCAAAACTAAATTCGCAGTCTCTATAGTGAAGGAATGATGTTGAAAAAAAAATAAACATGGAAAGAATATGTTCGAAAGTCAATTCTTCCGCTTTCGTGTCCAAGAGTTTTGTGTATCTCCGAAAAATTGGAGCCGTTTGCTGTCGATTGTACCAACCTGCGCATCACATTATTCCCTTACAAACCTTTTCCTGCGTCGACTTGGAGGACAGCGTGCCTGCACAGCGATGCAGAGATTCAACGCAGGCCCAACAAATTTAATTCCAATTTGTCGGCCAGGTGATTTCTAAAAACATTTTCCCTCGCTCTAATTTTTTTCCGTGCCTGTCTCAGCTGAGTATACGCCTGCAGGCCCAGGCGTGGGAAAGTAAACCAACAGGGTTTATTTTTTACTACCCCTCCTTCCCCTTGTCATTCTGTCACAACACTCTCGTCCCCTCCACTAAACGGTGATCGACTTGAGCTAGTTACAGAAGGCGTTGTCCAGTTCCGTCGCCCGACACCGAGAAACTGATATTTTTTTTCTCTCCTCTTTCCTGTGGTCCGCTTACCTCTTAATTGTCTCGCTGCTGCGGACTCGATTGAATCATTAGCCGTGAGAAAATACCGCGTTGCAAGCGGAAAAACTTGAGAACTACAGCGTCGTCGAGGTTTCACTGGCTGACGCGCTGTGAAAATGACGAACGTCGGGCAGGAACAAGTGATCTTGAACGGAGGATTGTATTTAATTAACTCCGGACACTGGAGAAAACGAGAAATGCGGGCGACCAGCGCGGTGTGACTTTCAGACAATCTGTGGCCGAGTCTTTGCTACAGACTGATTATTTGCAGGGGTGAAACAGCGGGCTATGCTGGCGTTAGCCAATCGCCGCGTGGCAACCTACTTTCCACGAGGTAACCCAGCAAATAACTTAACCTTCTCAACACGCAGTAGCCAATCCGACACTAGGACAGCTATCAAAACCTCGGGCGTCCAGTCAGATAATGTAGAGTGGAGAGTGAAGAGATGATCATCGAGTTCTTGAGAGCGGATGAGGGTGAAACAAGGTAATGGCTGTTCACGATTAAGTGAGCACTTTGGAAATGAACCATAAAAAAGAGTCACTGCCCCTGCATGAATTTATTTTAATGGACGCTCTGAGTGACATTCGCTCAGTAAAGTTGGTAACGATGTATGGAAAGTAGTTCCACATCTTAACGTCGAATAAAAAGTTTAAGGTAACCATTTGTGATAACATAGAATTATTTCTTTCACTTTCAGTTTTTTTAATTCATCGAATTGCAAAAATTAACAGATTTGTAAAGTATTTACTCTCTTAGTAATTTCACAATTTCATTTGACCGACGCGACGCATGAATAAAGTGGTAAGGACAATTGTAATGTTAATCTTACATAAGGCGGAGGAATACGCAACGTGTATACAAGTGGATTTTAAGCAGCGCTTTCAAAAATGCTCATTTAACCGTGAACAGCCTATAAGTATGAAGCAACGCGGGAATGCAAGGATGGAAGGAACGGGAGATCCCCGAGAAAATCTAGTGGCCAACAGCAACCCTTTGGCAAAATACCCATATGTAAAAATCCAAGAACGACCCCGCTGGGAATCGAACCCGGTTCGCCTAGGTGGGAGGCAAGTAGTCTAACCACTATACCACCGTGGCACCTCATATCAGTATAACCACCACGTTATTTCGACGAAATAGCAGCTCCGATACTTTTGGGAGAAAGCTGAGGTTTATGTGAGATGTTAGCTCTCTCTATAAGATCGTGAAGCTCTGCATTCCGACTTATACTTTCATAGTCAGCTTAATGATTTGCTTCGTCGCACTAGAAATTCCAGTCTTTTATAATATTTTGTAGTTAAAACAACAAATGTAGAAACTGCGTTCAGAACTCTTTTTACGCGTGTGCAGTAGGAGATCGGCTAAATGTGGTAGTCTGCTACTTTGTAATATAACGTATAAATGTTGGTTCAATCAAGTAATACCAATTACAGGTAGACGTCAGAGTGATTTCTTCACCAGTTAGTATAATAAGGTAATTCTATTCTGTAGTTCAAAGTAAATGAAGATATTATAACTAGTCAATGTATCATGAAAACTGTAACTTTACCAGAGCCATGTAAAACTACTGTTTAAGGTATGGCCAACGACAATAATTTTGATCCGACCTTGATTTTGAGTGATTCTCTTTTGTCTTAGTTGCCATAACTATTGAGAAAAATACACTTGTTGCTAGGCGATAACAGCATGAACCATTCGCAAACCAGATATGTAGCATTGGGCACTGAGTATTTCTGTGTACAGTTCTGGCCAAATATGACCTTCCTACTTAATATAAACACATTTTTGTACAAATATTAACAGAATAAGTTTAAACTATAGACCCTATCAGTTCACGTTGTAATTCAGTACCGAGACAGACGGCATACAAGTATATGTTCGTTTGACGCTCGTCATTGTACCTCAGCTCAAGCTACACGACCTACAGCACTCAGAAACAACTGGTAGCTTCATTCTGAGTGGCCAGCTTAAATAGCATAATGAGTTCTGTGTGGCAAGCTTAAACAGCATAATGAGTTCTGTGTGGCCAGCTTAAACAGCATAATGAGTTCTGTGTGTGTCAGCAGACATTGAACAATTGACCTCTTCTTGAGTGTACAGAGGACTATGGAGTCTCGCTTGGTCTCCTTTTACACCGCCAAATGGTATAGCGACTTGTGGCTTGTGCGCTCTCGCTGACTATCGTGTTCAAGAGAGAGTTGATATACAGTACATTTCCCAAGCACCCAATATGCTGTTGTTGGTGAATGTAATACAGAATGTTCAGAAACTCAGTGCCCAAATTCCAGACATCGTTTATCTGGACCAACTGTAATACAAAATCCTTACGCACTTACATCTGGAGAAAGATTTATTATATAATTTGACTGTGTTCGAAGTTGTGGTGTAGAACGCCTGGAGAACAAAGCGGTTCGGCCATGCAACTTGCCCTATGCACATGATCGCACAGCCTTGTTCGTTCTCCAGGCGTCGTAAGCCGCCAATTTGAATACCATGCAATTATATCAAAATACCCTTCCGTGTGTAAGTGAATAGGGATTTTGTATTACAATTGGTATAGAGAAACTGTGTCTGGAGTTTAGGCTCTTGAGTTGCTGAAACGTCACGGAAATTATTCAGTATATATATATATATATATATGTTGGCAATTCTAACGGATAATTCCTCCCTTATTCGGTACTATACAAATACCATGTGTTACCAACACATTTATTTTCTTTGTAATATTAATTACAAATCAAAAAATTATAATTTATAGATAAACTATAAGTAATAATTATTTAAAAATATTTAGTTACTTTTATTTTATCAGAGGTATAAAACACTTGTGATCCATGAGCAAACATATCATATATATATATATATATATATATATATATATATATATATATATATATATATATATATATATACGGTGTTTTTTTAAGTTTAATTCAAAAAGTGTTAAGATACATCAAATAGACAGTCTCTGTGCCGTCTCATTGTGAGAATACGCTGTATAACGATGCGGTAAATTTGCGAAAATTTCCTTACGTTGTTGGTCTTTAGTAACAAACGTGAGTGTGTATGAATACCTACATAATAAAATGTTAAATAGAGGTATTTCCAGGCTCTTTAGTACAGTCAAACCCATGTACACTGTTGTCTACATTACGCACGTGTCGGTGATTTTTGGTCTGTGCTGTACACTACGAAGCTAAATGACCAATGATCGTACCTGTGGGTAAATAATTCGCAAACCGTTGTCTCACTGTTGTGGTCATAATTGGTTGATATGACTGTAGCGGGGTATGCAGCCTACAGGTCATTGTCTGTGATAGCGAAACAAGTGTTGCGTCTTCTTAAGTACAGCACGCATCATAAAAGTTTTTGTTTACAACGCCTGAAACCTTAAATTAATGTTGGTCTGAAAGGGTTCATCTGATTGCGGCCCAGCCATAACAAAATATTTCCACAAAAGAAAAGACCACCAAATACGTCAAAATTTGCTGTAACAAAGTAAAAATGCAACGCTGTAGCATGTCAGTGTTGTAAGATAATATGTTGTTCGCCAAGGATTTTGTCACGTGACACGGTTGACTGTCCGTCGAGTAATCGGGATGTTTTGGAAAGCGAGTGGAAACTGGCTGTGGCAATCGTCAGAAAGCTCGAACTGCTGGATCGAAACGAGCTTGAGGGAAACAGAAGATAATGCTCGACGTTTCTAATTATTCTCGGCGGCGGCGACTTAGTCATAGGCAGCCAGGCCTTGGCCTGTTTGTATTCCATATAACCGCCGGACCTTGGGCGATGACCGTTCCACCTCAGGAGAGAAGACGTCTCAACAATACACTCTAAGGAGAAGAAGCGTGGGAGGTAATGTTTTTGACTGTATGTACGTCGATGGTAGCGAGTGAAGAGATTTGGGCGGCTTTTAACATCGACGTCTTCAGAGCCTATGAGTAGAGACCTGCCAAATTCGCGTTATTATAATGGAACATGCTAAACTTTAAACACATGTACCTTTGTAATAAGTAGGGATAGGAAATTTTCGCGAGTTCAATGACCTGTAGGCTAGACTCCACATTCCTGTATGTACTCGAGCCTCAGCTGTTTGTTAATTGGCTGCTGCCCCATAGAGTAGCCAGTGTTACTCCACGCCTGGCAGTATGACACTCGCTACTTGTTTCCTTGCAAGTCTGCTATTGGCTCAGAGTCGTCCAGGGCGTGTCTAATAAACTGCGATCCAATTGCAAAGTCAACTGCAGCGTACACGTGCTTGACGTTTAGCTTGTCCTGAAATGAACTCGCGAAATGTTCCTATCCCTAGCAATAAGTTTGTCATTGGACCATACTTTTTCTGGTACGCCCTGGATAACACTGAGCTAATAAATGGACAGTTCACAATTGTGTGCCCCAACCACGAGCAGTTTAGTCAGAAAGGGCGTGGCTTCGCATGGAAAAACGACGTCGGCTCCTGTTATATACAGTACTGCGAAATTCAGCGTGATCCCAAATAATAACGCGAATTTTGCATGTCTCTACGCTATAAGGGTGAAGCGAGGTGAGTATGGAGCAGCGCCGGAATGAACAGGTAGGAGAAACGGAAGATCCCGAGAAAACCCGACGACCATCAGCATCGTCCAGTACGATTCACAGGTGCGAAAATCCATGTTTGTATAGTCAAACAACGGTTGCTCCCAAATTCTCTGAGAAGCCCTTCTTTTCTTCCAGGATATTCCTTAGTCTCATACAAAGTGTAACGGAGTCTAGAAATATAAACCACAGGTACAATACACCGCATTTGTACGCAATCTGTTCAATAATATTACACATAACAACTATTTCTTATAGGCTGTTCACGGTCAAGTGAGCACTTTTGAATGCCCTCTCATTTGGAATAATAGTCAAAAAATGCATTCTATTTTAAACTTAGACGTAAACTTCCGAGTGCGGTGGAATATATACATTATGTTTATTACTAACATGACAATATTTATCTTAAAAGGTGGTTCAAGAATGGGAAATGGCTTGAAGAAAAAAGTAACTAGGGTTTCAAAAGTGCTCACTTTTCCGTGAACAGCCTATACTAGATATTACCAACACACCTATTTTCTCTCTGTTTTATTCGCATTAATTGCAAATTAAATATTAGAATTTAATTATAGAATACAAGTAAAAGACTGATTTATCCAAAAATATAATACTTTCGTATTAACACAAGCATAAAACGTTTGTCATGTGTGACATAGTTAGGAAGCAACCGAACCAGTCACGCATGGGAGATGCTTATTCAAATATCTGATATAAAAAGTTTGAAGAAACAGGGAGTAGGCTATAGTAATTTGCAGCCTCACGTGTGGTATAATTCCCTCACAACCTAAGTACTTCCATTGCACTAAGAAGTTTGCTATAAAAATGTTATTACAGTGTACCGTAAATATTTCCTCAGGTAGATATCAAACATAGACTAACAGTGAGGTAAGCTTAGCTCTCGTGTTAGGCACATCTCCTTAGTGTTAGATGTCAAATATCCCACATAACTGTCAAAGTCATACAGCTAATTTGAAAATTTCTTTGTTGTCCAGAACAAAACTCGCATGGATGTGCAGTCTTTGTTAGGCTAGTGTTTAACATGGCCTCACAACAACACGACAGCTCAGTAACAATGATGCTGCTAACGATATAATTTCTTATTTTTTATAGCCACTCAAAGGGATATGATTGATCGTAAATGAGTTTGTGCGATAAAGGCCATTTGATATGGTCAATATCATCTTGGCTTTCCATTGGTTGATGACCGACCAATAATGAACGCTGTAAAGTACAGGGTAGTGTCCGGTGTGGGATGGACCAATAGGATGATGGTGAGTTCTAACACAGACACCAACAGAACCGGTGTTCTTGAAGTAGTGGGTATAGGTGACTCACTTCTAATTTGTCTTAAGTGCTATTAAATGTATGTAGACCTCAATGTGTTAAACAGAATATTTTTTGGCATAGCGGTACGTCAATATTTAAATTTTAGTTTATTTTTTGGGTAAGTGCAAATAAAAAAATCTATCTCACTTACCGAAACGATATCAATCACATTGAAATACCAAGAAATGAGTTCGTTATAAAAATATTTAAAAATACGCCATAAATGTTTTCGCAGTTTTGCGAAATTGCTTGAAATAAGAGAATTTAGCACAGTTTTGTTTATTATTTTACTAAAAATAAATTTTTCTAGAAACACCTTGAAATGTGCTAATACAAGACCTTTTAGTCGTCCTTGTAAAATGTTCTGTCACTGCATTCGTTTACTTTACTTGACTATCCCAAAAACACCAAAATTATAATTTTGACATGACGAGATGCAATAACAATACGACCTAATTTTATGCGAGGAAACAGTCCTTACAAGTAAAGTTTAAGTGTAATGGCATTTTGTACTAATATGAAATAATGCAATTTTTGCTACCAGCATCTTTAAGGATGCCTTAATTTCCACGCGGGCTATATTTCAATGCTCTACTGACATTCCATCTCTTTTCTTGGCTTACTGGCTGTGTGCTTTAGTGAGAAGACATGTCCTTACTTGGCTGGCCAATCACAAACACGGCACTCCGACACTTAACGTCTGTCATTGGCTGGCAGGCACCTAAGACTGGTAACAAGTAAATAATCTAACCACGCACTGAGATAAAGGTTTTGGTGAATTAAATAAAGTTTGTTTGGCGGAACCAAATCAATTTGTTTTGGGGTAGTAAAATATTTCCTTGTTAAAATATAATTATTTTTTTGATCTTATTCGGTTACCCCAAACAAAGATTGGGTTTATGCAACTAACGATTTTTTTTAGGATCTACGTAAATGAAACACTTTCGGTTAATATATAAAAAATTAGAAGTCCAACCGAGAGTCGGACCTTGATCACCAGAGGCTGAGCACCACGCACGAGAAGCCTCAGCTAACTGAACAACTTGGAATGTTTTTAAATACGTATATTTCAAATACTGGACAAAGTGTACAAATCAATATTTCATTTTTACAGCTTTACTTTAAAATTTCCTGTTAAACTTGTTTCATTAGAATGTTTATACCAACATAAAGTAACAATATATGCACTAACAAAAACTCTTCAAAACTGGCGCAAAAAATGTAAACAAACAATCGAGCTGTATTTTCGAAAGAATGTTATCAAATGAGCGGCTAAACTAATATGTAAAATAGATTCAACAAAATATTTTGTTTGACAGCCTAATTTTTTTTAAGCCCAACGCAGAGGTTTCGTTTATGAAAACGTGTATTTGGTTAAAAAAATTAAATTATTTTTGTTTGCCTTCCAAACTTTGCCTACTCAACAAAATATTTTGTTGGAGCAACGAAACACATTTTTGACCGTATAAAAACCAATAATTTGTTGGCTGTTCTCTGAGTGCAAAAGTTGATCTGAATCTAAGTGTTTTGATATACAACTTGGCAAGAAATTCTTAGTCAACTTAGTTGCCTAAGATCTTCTTTACACTCTACAGCTGAAATATTTTATATTTCTAACATATCATTTCATAAAATATATACAAATTTATTACGTGGCTCTATGTTTATAATAAACTAGAAGTCTACAACACTTGACTGTTAACATTCAACATTAATTTAAACATTCCACATAAAATTTTGGTGAAATTTACCCTAACCTTTTTTAAGTGTTAAAAAAATTTCTTTCCCAAATAGTTTCTAAAGAGATCCTCGTAAAAAATATCATAATGAATAAAGTTGAAGCTTGTAGCAGATTATATTTTGAAATTAAGCTAGTTTCAAATATTATTATTATGATGTTTATAAGTATTTAAATTATTTTAATAGTACTGTGTGATTTATATTTAGATCAATAATGTTTAAATAGAGTGTGTTTCTTTGTAATCATGTGTGCTAGTTTTTTTTTACTGCTAGATGTTTGTAAATTACATAATATAGTAATAATCTAAAAAAATTTAAAATTTCAATAGTTTAGTAACTTATAGGGCTATTTGTGTTTGGTTTAGTGCAGATATGACATGTCCTATACCATTATGTATAACAATTCGAATAAATAAAATTTAGTGGATGAACGGAAACTATAACAATGTGGTGTGTTTAGTCCGCGGCTGTAGTTCCATGAACGCCAACTGCTGTATGCCTTTCACTCATCCCTCGCTGGACGACAGCGCTGTCAGAGAGGGGAGAGGGGAAGTATTTGCGAACGAGAGGTCCTAGGTTCGATGACTCGTCACGAAGTCTGGTAGTCAGCGGACTGAATCACGAAGTGTCTGTACAGACACGCTCGCTATTTATCGACGCCGAAAAGAAAAAAAAATACAACAGGCGATTCTGGAGTAGAGGGTCGAGCGTGTTTTACGTTGAGGTGATTTACACGTCGTCAGCTGACCCCGTCTCGCATGTCGTTAGTAAACCGATGTGGTGAATGATAACACGTTTTCTGATCTCCTCTACCCTCGTTTCTCAGAGGCGAATTATGTATAGAGAAAGTGGTTTTTCCGTGGAAGTATTTCATGACAAGATGCTTTTGAAAACACCGAGGCCTCTTTGTAGGTTAACGATTGGTACAGACCCGGAAATTTCGAGAGTTCATTTGACGGCGAGGCTTAACTCGAGGTTTCTCTACGCTCTCCAGGTCCTGCCAGTTGTTCACCGGCTGGTGCCTTCATAATAACACGAGCCACCCGTTTTTCGCTTAAATATTTGTGCGCAGGATAGACATCAACATTCTACGTGCACACAAGTCCGTATTATTTGGCTATTGGCCACGTGCCTGTGTGAGGATACATTCTGTATTTCTCTGGGCCTATCAGAATTAAATTAGCCCGGCACTGAACTTCCATGATTGGCTGGCACACACCTCAGACCATTAAGAGAGTGAATCATCCAACCACGAAATTGTTTCTGAACTAACGTGTTTTCCAGTACAACTAGTCTTGGGATATTTCCACTAAAAACATGTGGCCCTAACCTTTTTTAATCTGTTTTCTTAAGTACTGTGTGATTTGTCGCTGTGTACAAAGTTGAACTGTGGCTCTGGCTAGGTCTACATGATAGTAACTGGTTAGAGTCATATATGCCGTGTGAGGGAACGAGCGCCTCAACGACGAAAGCAACAGGAAACTACATGATAGTAACTGGTTAGAGTCATATATGCCGTGTGAGGGAACGAGTGCCTCAACGACGAAAGCAACAGGAAACTACATGATAGTAACTGGTTAGAGTCATATATGCCGTGTGAGGGAACGAGCGCCTCGACGACGAAAGCAACAGGAAACTACAG
Organism: Dryococelus australis; assembly: GCA_029891345.1. Lineage (NCBI taxonomy): Eukaryota > Metazoa > Arthropoda > Insecta > Phasmatodea > Phasmatidae > Dryococelus > Dryococelus australis. Next base: position 110,124,777 of record CM057005.1, read on the forward strand.
GTTTTTGAAGTCCATCATAGTCATTTCGTGAAAATCGGGTGTCCCTAATTACCGACATTTACAGTTAATTTGTAAGCTCATTTGATATATTCACCAAACGTCCCTATTAGTCTAAGTGGTGGTGTTGAAATCAACAATACGAAACAAAAAAAAAGGAGGTCCTCCATTGCGGTTAATTATTTGTGTAGATGGCGTTTGTAAAAGGAGGAGGGGTTGTAAGAATTAGCCGGGCGGGATAATGGGGATAAGGCTCGCAGATGCGATATTTATGATGGGGCGTGAGTGGGAGCTAGGGCGTTGCCGACAAGAGAGGGGGGTTACAGAAATACCTAGGGGAGGGGGAGGGGGGTGTAGCAGTTTCGCAACGGTGGAGGTAGGCCCTGGTTAATAAGTGAGCCGGCCGGGCTGGTGGGCAGGTTGCTGGCCCGGGGTCAGAGGTCGCGGCCGGGCGGGTTTCTCTCAGCTGTGCGCGGTCGCAAGGGTCAGTTTGCCCGGCGACTGCCCGCGTGGGAGGTGACACACAAGCCCCGTAGAAAGTTGTGCGACCCCCTACTCCTCCTGCTGCTCGTGCAACAAGGACCCACGGCGCACTGCCCACCAGGAGAGACATTGTACTCTACTTGCAGCGTCTTCCACCCTTCACTGACCGCCAGCCGCTTTTTAAATATACGTAGCATTGAACAGAGTTATAAATCCTCAACATATTTTGTTTAGTTGATTTATTGCCGTCTAAAATATTTGAAGTCACCCGTTCCTTTTTCTTAATTATTCAACAATTATTTATACAGGATTATCTTTTAGGGATTATTACAGATCTCTGTGAATTAATTCTGGTACGTCCCCGATGTAAAGCAGTTCACCGGAAAAAATTAATTCTATGAGTACCGAAATTCTGTGTCAATTCCCTATTTACCTTCGTACCAGTATTCACAGCTATGCAGAACAATGGCCAGGAAATTACGATACAAGCGTGGCAAGAGGCGAGAGTCAAATTCAGAAGTCCAGGGATGACTAGCTGAATGTGTGAATAGTCTATTCCCGGTTACTTCCGACTTGCCTGAAGCCCTACTTAAAGATCTAGTTCCATGATATTCCTCCGCCTCACGCAGACAAAACTTAACAAAGTATAGAAAATTACACTGAAGGGAGAACACGCTGGATTCGTACGCATTCACTGCAATCATATTTTGTATACGAAATATTTCTTATTAGGAGTTCCCAACACAGCTTTTTTCTGCCTGTTTTATGCTCATTAAATATAACTGAAGAATTGTATATCATATGTGCACACTTGCAGTCTTCACTTGCCTACTGGCCGCTTTTGCTCGTGTAAAGACACATGAGTGAACCAAACAGAATTAATTTTCTCCCACACTGACCACCCGTGGCGTAAGGGCAGGCAGATAAGACGCGCAACAATTCAAATGGCCCAAACACGAAAGTGGCTCTAAATTAAAGTGCACTGGAACACAACTTGTCCTGAAATCTTTTCGCGAAAAACAGTTGCCCCTAAACAAAAGTAAAAAATTATTTTAAGTTGTAATATGTGACATACTTAGGAAGGAATCAGACACGTACTATACATGAGATGATTTTTCAAAGGTTTAATTTAAAAAGTGTAAAGAAAGCCTGGAATTGACTATACACATTTTATTTTTGGTGTGAAGATTGGCCGTCTTAGTTGTGAGGCAAATATAGTTGTTAAAAGCTGTTCACGATAAAGTGAGCACTTTTAAAATGAACCTTATAAAAAAGTCATTACTCTTATCTGCATATATTTTAACGGGCGTACTGAGTGATATGCGCCCAGTAAAGTTGGTCACGATGCAGGGAAAAAATAGTTCCATATAAGTACGTTTAATGAAAAGTGTTAGGTAACGATTTGTCACGACTTAAATTATTTATTGTGCTTTCTGTGTTTTTAATACACCAAATTGTAAAAATGAGCAGCTTCGAAAAAATTTTTAGTTTTCGAATAATTTCACAATTTAACTGAACTGATGCATGAGTAAAGTGATGAGGCTGATGACAATATAAATTTTACATAAAGCGTAAGACTACACAACGTGCATACAAGTAGATCTTAAACAGGGCTTTCAAAAGTGTTCATTTTACCGTGAACAGCATATAATTAATAGTGGTTGTAGTTACTGGTTGAGGACGTTTAGACAGAGGTAGCGATGAAGCAGGCGGGCAAGTGAAGAGAATATGGTATGTGTGTTGTAGGCGGGCCCCGGCGGAGGTCGGCTATGATCAGCATGGAGCTGCCGCCTGTGCATTCCCACCTGCACCAGGCCGTGTCCATGGTCCACCACGTCGACCAGCTGGCACCACACCAGCACCACCAACACCACCAGCCTCCACCACAGCAGCAGCCGTCACTCATGCACCACTCCCTCGGTCCTCCAGACGACGGCAAGAAGAAACGTGAGTACCACCTCTACCACTCACTTCTTACACGTCCTCTACATCCCCTGTTACATACGAGCTATAAAATGTCCTCTACATCCCCTGTACACACGAGCTATAAAATGTCCTCTACATCCCCTGTTACATACGAGCTACAACATGTCCTATGTCACCCCCCTTACACCTACATAATAGCTCGCGTGCCAGCTCACATCTTTCCACAAGTTTGCTGCTGCCACAGAGTAGATAAGTACACAGAGGCGACACGGTGTGGACGTACCCACTCTCTGATTGGCCGTACGAGGCTCTGGGAACAGACCTTGTGTGTGATTGGCTACTGCATGTTGAGGAAGGCTCCCTGTTGGTTGGCTGCCAGTCGACTAGTAGGTTACCAAGAGCTGATTAGTGAACGTTGGTTTAGCAGTTTTGTTGGCGAGTGGCGCTGTTTTGTGGGCTGAAGACGTTTCAACTCTGTATTCTTAACTACTCTGTGGTACCTACTACTCTGAGTCGGGCCACTTTCTCTTTCTGTTTATAATTTTACAAGCTTGTAATACTTAGTTATTGGAAGCACATTACAAAGAACATGAATGTTTTATTGGTTCATGCATCATCAGAAGAGACCTGAAAAATTTGCCTGTTCAATGACCTGCAGGCCAGACTCTACAGTCTTATGTACAAATATGCCGATGCCAATTGCACGTTGATTGTCTGCTGTCACAGTGGAATGCGACAATTGTACACTGTTCTCCAGGAGGTGTCAAACACCGTGTGGACCAATGGCTAAAGTTATATAAACACACGTGTTTTGAATTCTAGCTGGTCCCAAAATGAATCCGCGAATTATTCAGGTCTCTAATCATCAGTTCGCGGCATTTAAAAAAATGGCATGAGCTGTAAGTGGACCCCAGAAAATTTTTCGGATTCATCTGAGGACAAGGTAAACTGCATCCACTTATACACACGTGTCTGTGCTTCCATTGGACCATAGTTTGTTAGACACGCTCCGAACGACTTTCAACCAATCACGAACCTGCAAGAATAATAAGAATCGAATCCCGCGCTACCTGACCTGGTGTAAACAATGAACTGCTAACTGATGCTTGAGTGCACAAAGGATTGTGGAGTCTAGCATGTCGCCGAATGAATCCGTGAAATTTCAGGCTCTCTAGCTATACTGTTGAAACACCGAGTACTGCTTTGCTGAAACAGCTGAAATTATTCTGAATAATACAATAACTTAATTGAATATCATGACCTACGTGATCAAGGTTTTGCTGGTGAGCTACGAGGTTCAAGGTTTTAATTTCGTTGAAGCAGTCGCATACCTGGTGCTTCATCTGCCTTGCAGTGTGTTTGAATACAGATATTTAGACAACAATATAATACGTGTAGCCGTTGTGTGTCACTAGAAACAGAAAACATATCTAGTACCAGGGCGTGCTACAAATATTTTTGGCATTCTGAAACTATAAAAATCTACTTTTTCAACCTGAACATGAAGAGAACTGCTATATGAACCTGTATAGAAACTTGTTGAGTAGAGATGATGGTTTATCACTGGGAAAGTTGACTATTTGCTAGGATTCAACGTACTGTACACATGTCCGACAGTTTTCTTTCCTTATTGGCTGTCATGCACGTATGATGATACTGCCCCTTTTCTCTGAACCAATGAGGATTCTGACACTATAAGGCAGAACGTTCGTGATTGGTCAGCTAACAACTTAACCGAGCTAAAACCTTATTCATCCAATCATGAAAGAATAAACTCGTTAAAGTGCTGTAGAAGATATGTCGGCTTAAAATTTTTTCGCGATTTTCCATCAGCTCTAGCGATAAGTTTTACACTGATATAGGCTGTTCACGGTAAAGTGAGCAATTTGGAAACCCTTCCTTTCAGCCCTCTTTTAAACTTTAACCACTTTTAAAATAAATTTATTGTCATTTAAGTAATAAACACAGCGTGTATATTCCACCGCACCCTGAAGTTGACGTCTAAGGAAGAAATAAAATACATTTATTGACTATTATTCCAAACGAGAGGACTTTTAAAAGTGCTCACTTTACAGTGAATAGTCTATAATCGTATCACGTACCCCCATCGTCCCTCCGAACTGAGTGGAGTGGAAATATTTGGACGGCTCTTAACATCGAGGTCTTGAGAGCCTATGAGGGTGAAGTGAGATGAGTATGGAGCAGCGCCGGAATGCAAAGGCTGGAGAAGTGGGAGATCCCTGAGAACACACACCGACCAGCGGCATCGTCAGGCACGATTCCCACGTGCGAAAATCCGGGAGCAACTCTGCAGGGAATCCAACCCTGTTTGTCTAGGTGAAAGTCGAGTAGTCTGACCGCTGCACCACCGCGGCCCCATGCAGGGTAAGCGAACAGGCGACCTTCACGGCGGAGTCCTTGCTCAAACTCCACTTGGCGGCCTCCCAAGGCGGACTCTCGATCCCAGAACGCAGCATCTCAGAAAGTCAAAGGCCGCATTTGCTTAGGAGCTCACGCGCGCCGGTAATGGCTTTGCGTGCTTCCAGCGCTGTTGGCGACGTCACGCGGACGGAAAATTATCACGTCATTCCTATTCGTTGTTGGCGTTCTTCAAGATGGCTGACACCCGTAGCACGAGGAAAAAAGAATTGCGGATAAATCGTGATGATGATGGAAGGTAGGTAGGGTGGTCTTAACGTCTCGTCGACAGCGAGGTCATTACTGCAATAGCATAATCAACTTAAGACAAGCTTGAATAAAACTTGTCATGACAAATCAAAGCTTGAATCAAGCTTGCTATGCAAGCAAACAATTTTGAATCTGGCTAACTAGTCTCCACGGATCAGGCATGTATAAATCTTAACTTGCCGTAAGTTTGTCTTGGCCAGCTGATAGGTATCGACTGACAGGTATAGACTGACAGGTATAGACTGGCAGTTATAGACTGATATGTATCGACTGACAGGTATAGACTGGCAGGTATAGACTCCATGGAGACGTTTTCATGAAAAACAGGTGAATCTATCAATAACTTAAATTGTGATGTCCCCTTAACTATCGTTTGTACATTCTCTGAACGACTGCTCAGCCAGAAGTAGAGAGGAAGAAGGGTCATAGCCGTTTCACGTACAACCAAGTCAAATAAAAAAGTATAAGAAGCCTATCGTAATACCAGCATCCAATGAGTAAACAATGGCGATCCCAGCGTATAAGGAACTGACTTTCTAGACTGCTGACGTATTGACGTCTTAACATATTATCCTTTCCTGTGTATAGTTATTTTTGTCTCAAATGTTACCGAATGTGTTAAATTATGGCCGGTGATATGAAAATCTAGAAGCTAACAGCAACATTGACATCTCTTTTCCCTGGATAATTGTATGTCCGTTATAGAACCTGCAATATCTATGTTGGTTCAAAATGTTGTAGTTCGTTTCGAATAATAGGCTAAGCAATTCGAAAGGCAATATACATGGATAAGTTTTTGAATTCCGAGTGGTCCCAGAATTAAATAATAATAATAAAAATAATAATGTTTTTACGTACGATATGACTAATTCTAGGTTGTATAATTTTTTTCGCGTAAAATTGACATCCGTAACTACACAGCATAATAATATATTATTCTTTAATTAACAGCATTATTTTGAATATTTGAGATTAAATACACGACAGCACTTTTGCAATATTACTCCTTCTGTGTCTGATAAGGTGTTCACAAATTGATTAATGGTATTTCAAATAAAGGTTTCAATCATCGCTTGTTCTGTATCTTTCGAGTAGAGCATTTTATTCCGACAAAACGAGATGAGCTCGAATTAGAAAGTTCTGTTAAAGAAACAAATTACGCTTAAGTCCTACCAATATGCTTGAAGAAAGTCTAAATTGAACAAACATTTTGTCGCATTAATTTCATTTTAATTTAATAAAAAATTTTCAGTGATGTTCGCTAGTGTTGTCATTCCCAATTGAGAAATTTTTGTAGTTTAGAAATGTTTAAATGATATTTGATAAGAGTAGACTTACTGTGATGATGGTTAGGCTGTATTGTTAGTTCTCTACCAAAGACATAATTATATCGCAGTAATAACAGACGTGTGTCAGTGTTCGTCTATCGACAGAGTGAGTGCTATCATTAGGTAGACGCGTGTCTATGTTGATGTTTACAAGTGGCAGGAGGACAGCCGACGGCGCTGAAACGAGAAACTAAGTGGAGCTTTCATATGTGTTCAATTAGCCGTGAACGGACTGTATGTGTACAGAACTCGTTATTTCCTCTCCGGGATCGTGAGAGGCAGAGGGACGAGCACGCGCAAGAGCGGGCCAAGTCTAACAAAGGACTGGACCACGTTGTGCAAACTCGTTTCCTCCTTGCTCGTCGTTGTAAGGGTCGTGTACAAGGGCCGGGCCCTTTGTAGGACAAGCCGCGGGGTTGTTAAAGATCTGGCCCGACAGCGGCACCTCCTCAGCTCCTACTGCTCGAGACACCACCACTTCGTCCTTATAATCGTACCCATTCCGTATTCTATAACTTTATTGTAGTGTACATTACTTTTACCTATTCGATACGTACATTTTAAGTAATTATTCGCACATTTATCTCATCAGTGAATACATATATAGGCTATTCACCGTAAATGAGCACTTTCGAAAGCCCTGCTTAAAATCTGCTTGTATACACGTTGTATTCTTCTTCCTTATGTAAAATTAACATTGTCATGGGCCTCATCACTTTATTCACGCGTCGGTAAAGCGAAACTGTGAAAATATTAGACAAGTAAATATTATACAAATCTGTTCATTTTTACACTTCGATGCTTTAAAAAAATACAGAAAGCGAGAGAAATAATTTAAGTTATCAGATATGGTTACCTAACACTTATTGTTCGACGTTAATATATGGAACTACTTTCTCCTCCATCGTTACCAACATTACTGGACATATGACACTCAGGGTGCTCGTTAAAATAAATGCAGGTAGGGGCAGTGACATTTTTCTAAAGTTGATTTCAAAAGTGCTTGCTTTATCGTGAACAACCTTTAGTGAGAAAGAATGCATAGCAAATTTTTTCTCACACATCCCAAGGCAGCGTTGCCACATTTGCCCAGAAAACAGCCAAAAATATAAGTAAGTTCCATGCTGCATATATAGGGGCTTTTCTAGATTTGCAGTCTGACGGATAGTAAATATCCCACACAATGTACGAGAGTATAAATTAATAACTTCCATTGCATTTTAGGAACTATACTAAAACAAAATTACACGGTAAGTCACCGAAATTTCGCGAAAATATTACCTCGCATGTTAGAATTCAATACCCAACGGGTAAACTAGCAGTTCTAAATTGCTTATTGGTCGCGTGTTTTCGTGAGAAAAATTTTTCTTACTAGAGTGGCCATTCAGACACGTAACATGTAAACAATTCAATAACTAAAGTGTATCTGAGCAAAAGTGTTATGAAATTCAACTGAGCATGAAATATTTTCGCGAAAATCGAGTGTCCTTAGCGATAACACAACCTGGAAATAAAAATGAAATCGTGGAATATCCTGGAAATTTCCCCTTAACATATTATCCCAAGTATAGTTCGATCGAATCTGAATGTTGCAGATTACGTAAATTAATGGTCATTGCTGTACAAGTCCAGAAGCTAACACCAATACAGGCAGTATAACCCCTCCCCGGACAATGATACTGCCTCCTACTGACACAAATTATTTTATAAATAGCTGTACAAGTCCAGAAGCTAACACCAATACAGGAAGTATAACCCCTTCCCGGACAATGATACTGCCTCCTACTGACACAAATTATTTTATAAATAGCTGTACAAGTCCAGAAGCTAACACCAATACAGGAAGTATAACCCCTTCCCGGACAATGATACTGCCTCCTACTGACACAAATTATTTTATAAATAGCTGTACAAGTCCAGAAGCTAACACCAATACAGGAAGTATAACCCCTTCCCGGACAATGATACTGCCTCCTACTGACACAAATTATTTTATAAATAGCTGTACAAGTCCAGAAGCTAACACCAATACAGGAAGTATAACCCCTCCCCGGACAATGATACTGCCTCCAACTGACACAAATTATTTTATAAATAGCTGCTCTTCGTACAGTCAATGTACTGGAACCGGATAAGTACCGAAACATCGAAAGACCTCAGTCATTATTTGTTCATAGCTGCCTATTATCCGAGGACATACTAAGTATACTTTCGCTGTCAATGTGTTCCTATTGCCCGGCGAATGTAATGTATGCCTCAAATGTACCGACTCGCAAGACCTCGCCTCCATATTTCTTCCCACACTCTTAAATATCGTCTTGCTCGTTGCCCCTCACAGTCAGGTAGTTCAGAGATATGGTTGGGTTAGAGCTAACAGGCGGGACAAGAAGTATTAGCCAATCACAGCTTGGATTTGTAAGAGGGCGTGTTTCGATGTGTTGGTTTTTTCGAACTGTTCGTGCCCTCCCACTTTCCATACGCTCCGAAGTGTTAGTAGTGAGAAATTCGTAACTAAGTTTCGCATGATAAATTTCCTCTTTTGCAACACCTGGTATGTAAAATTAATGTGTACGTTAGAGAATTAACAGAGATTTTTTTCCCAATGCCCAGTAGACTGCCCTGAATTAGAAACGAATGACGAACTGGCAGCGATATGTAATGAAGAACCCTCTCCCTATATTTGCCTGGAGCGGTCTCGAAAACATTGGACACTAAAACACCGATTCACAAATAACCTAACATGGAGCTCGTTACGTTAATTTTACATCATTGACGGCTAAAACGACAGTCTTTGAACTTACTCCATCGCTGAAGTTGATCACGAGACAAGCCACATAAGTAATATACGCTCTTACATAATTACAGTATACGAAACGAGCCTGAACCGAACGTAATAAATAACTTTGTGAGATGATGCGTTACGTAAAATGACATCAAAAATATACAACCTGTGACATAAAGTAATCTTTAAGGAGGAGACGCGCACTTGAAAAGTGGAAATTACAATTATTTGTTTGTGGCCCAGCTGTTTCTCGCAAAAAATTTCTACCTCTAGTTGTACCGGAAAACACATTATTTCAGAAACAATTTCGTGGTCTGGTCATTGGAACTTCCACGTCTGAGGTGTCTGCCAGCCAATCACGCAAGTTCTGTGCCGGAGTAACTTAATTCCGATAGGCTCAGTCAAATAGAGACTGCATCCTCACACAAACACCGAGCCTGCTTGTGTCCACGTGGAATGTTGATGTCTATCCTGCGTACAAATATTTTCGCAATAAAAGGTGGTCCTAGTTGTTTGCGAAATGTAATAAACCACGCGAAGTTGCAACGGATAGCCTCCGAAGCATGAAACAGGCGATACATCGTTCAGTCCCTTCATTATTTGCTTTCTTTTTAATACTTTAACTTTTTAATTTTTACGTTATGGTAGAGAAGCAAATCTCAGGAGGCGGTGCACAAAGGGAAAGTGTGATGTATGAAGGAGAACCCCGGAAAATTTCGTATTTGAAAAATCTTTATGTTATTCTGTGAGTCTGCAAATTTTTTTATATATGACCAACAAGGTCATCACAAACAATTGTATAAAGTTTAAAAAACTTTTAACAAATTATCTTGAACAACCCAATCAAAACAGTTTAAACACACAATAATAAATGTTACATATATCTGCCTTCTTCTCTCCACCCTCGTTTCCCCTCCCCCATATCTATATCAAACGGAGGATAACTCCCCCTAAGTGTTTGTCCCCGGTGTCAGGTCCTCTCTGCGTTCATAAGCTCCAAATATGTCCATTTATTCAAAATTTCTGGGTTCTCAAAGCATTTGATTCTTCCATCTCTTCTCATTGCTCAGTTCAAAACGCCGCCTCGTCACGTGGCTGAAAAGTCGTCTGCTGGTGAGGACCTAGGAGAGGTCGCTGCACCACGCGCTATCCGATAGTATCAGTTCTCGCCCGACCAGCTATCCAGCTGGACGCGACCCCCTCTGCTCCGATGAGGCCCTATTTCTCCGGCATCGCCAGGTATGGTCATTTCGACGTACATTCATCACGGTTGTGTAACGTTCACGCGGGGAAACGTGAAAATCCGTCACAAAGTCAAAAAACAAATTAATTCGCAGTGTTAGAATGAAATTATGTCCGTCATATGCGAACATTTAGAGGGTAATGACATAGATCGTCGTTAGGGGATTAGGAGGTATCATGTCATCAACCAGCAAGTGTTATCTTGGGGAAGGGGGGAGTGGGTGGCTCTTAACGTAGAGGTGTTGAGAGCCGATGAGGTTGAAGCGATGTGAGTATGGAGCAATGCTGGAATACAATGGCGAGGGAAACGGGAGATCCCCGAGAAAACCCTCTAACCAGTGGTATCGTCCGGCCATATTCCTACATGTTATATTCCCCGCCGGGAATAGAACCCAGTTCGCCTTGGCGGGAGGAGAGTAGCCTAGACACTAAGCCACCGCAGAAGTTATTGATTTTCTATTTTTTTGTCAAATATCTTTTGTGTTAAATAAAATAATAAACATAAGAAAGGTAGAACTTTTTAACGAGCCAGTATACTTTAAGAAATGTTAGGCAGAATAATTTTCGTAAGAAATTGTTTCCTTTGCAATTAATTAATTGAGAAGTAATTTCTCTAACATTGATTCCCCGTTTATGTACTTCGGGGCTCCAGGTGTTTTAGGCGGAGCACTTAATGCAACGAGCTGACTGATCACGTCACATCGCTGAGTGTTGCTGATGGGTCGACTCCAAAAGTAAACGTAATCAGTCAGTTGTCCATGCTTCTGACCGCGGTCGGGTTAGCTTCCTCATTGTTTAAGTCTAAGGACTTCTGCTCAAATCTCTACACGCAGGTTATACTTACTTCAAAATCCTGCCTCTTTACTTACAACTTTACTGTGGATATTGATCACGTGTCTTTATGAGAAGACATCGTCTGCCTGACTGGGACAATCTGAACTAAGTTACTCCGACACTGCACGTAGATACGTGATTCTGAGGCAGACATCTTATTCGCGTGACGGTTAAAATCATCCAATCACGTTAGGGGACTTGAGCTAAAGAGTTTTGGATATCATCTAGCCGAGGAATCTTTTTGGGGAAATCAGGTCATTGTGAAAGAAATGCTTGCACTGGCCGATCGTAGCCGGCAAATTGAATGGCGTGGCTCTGGGTTCATACAGTAGCACGCCATCATGATCCCTCGTGTTCGTCCTGAAAATATTTTGTTTTGCAATAGTTTACACATTTCCAATCAGCTCGGCCCATCACTACAGTAGAGCTCTTTGTTTGTCTACCGTGCAAGATATTTTTGTTCGTTTACAAGGAGCGAACACTTGAAAACCATGCTACTAATAGAATGTCATGTAGTGATACAAAACGTTTTATGTTCTGTCAGTATATATGTAATGCGTTAAGTACGACAGAGATTAAATTATATATTTATATACACTTCTAGTCATATTTTCAACTAAAATGAACATTTTCGGCCATTAAGTATCAACCCAACAAGCCTTTTAATATAAATTGAAGAATATTACCACACGGCCACCGTCTTTGAGAGCATTCGATATTCTTTTGACCGTATAAAAAGAATATATTAACTTAACGGGGGATGGAGAGTGTATAATAATGTCACCTACTGGACGGAAGGGTTTCGGTTTTTAGGGAATTCCTGTGATTTAGAATGACATAACAATATTTCACGTGTCTAGTTCCAGAATATAATGATTCATGAATGTTAGCATTGAGATTGCATTTATTGGCATTAAATACCTAGAAAATGTTATTACAGTCTGATATGTCGGTCACAAAAATTACCGGCCAAGGGGAATACGCGTGGATACATGTTCCCATGTTCCTGTCATTCTTTTGAAAGTAATCTGATTTGAGACTAAGAAATTTCGCGACTTCATTTGAGGACACGCTAGACCCCAAACACATGTACGTTCGTCTTATTTCTTCAATTGGTTCGCAGTTTGTAAGACGAATTCGAGCCAATAACCAACCTACAATAAAAAGAAGACCGAACTCCGTGCTACCTGGTCTGTGGTAAAACAGGATCATCAGTCAGTGAATAACTAACTGATACTCGAATATGCAAAGGCTTGTGGAGTCTAGCTTGTTGCGGAATGATCGCACACAATTTACAGGTCTCTAATAATGAGTAGGGACGGGTGTTTTTTGCCAAGATTTCATGACCAGTTGTACTCCAAAACACTTTTGTCCATATGCACTTTCGTGGTTGGATGATTTCAGATGTCACGTGCCACAAGTCATGGACGGTCAGTATCGGAGTACTTCATTATGATTGGCCCCTGTATAATATGAAAATGTCTTCTCTCGTAGACACGCGGCCAATAACCAGATAAAGTTGTGGTTGTAGGCGTGGGTTATTGAAGTCAAACATGGCCATAAACATTTTCGCGAAAAACACCTGCCCCCTACTAATGAGCAATAAATAGAGACCTGAAGAATTCGCGGATTCATATTGCGACTAACTAGAATTAAAAACACGTGTGTTTATATAATTTTAGATATTGGTCGACACGGTGTTTGACACCTCCTGGATAAGGTTGGCCCAATTGTCGCCTTCCACTGTGACAGCAGACAATCAATGCACAGCTTTCATCGGCATATGTGTACATAAGATTGAAGAGTCTAGCCTGCAGGTCATTGAACTCACGATTTTTTCAGGTCTCTAGCAACAAATGATTCCCACAGAAATTTTTTTTTGTAATTTTCAATTATTATTATTATTCAGTAGAACCCCATTCGTAAGCATAATCACTTGTATTACGTGAAATATTTATCAAGGATATAGCGGTTTGTAACTTTGTCTTGACGACTTTTGCTGCTCCTGGTCAGTAAAAATATGTTTCTAGTTCCATTACAAGTATACCTCTTGTAACATTGCAAAGAAGCATTTTTGCTCAAAATGCTACTGTAGGCATATTTACAAAAGATCGTAATGATGCCAAGAACAGCTCAGTATGATTTGCAGAAAATGTCTACCGTTCCTTCGTCTGCTAGCCACCATTGCTTCTCCTTCAGTAAACTAGAAAAGAACAGGAGACCTGTTACTACATACGGAGACTTTAACGCATGACTAGTTCGATCTCAAACTATCGCGTTTTCTCCTTTCGAAACGTGCGTGTCTCATTTACACCGTGTTGTTTTATTTAAATATTCTTATAAACTATTCCTCCTTTGAATTATACTGATTTTACTATGACGTTTATTCTAGACATACGCATATTTTAATGTACTTAGAGAATCATTCAAATTAAATAAACCATGTTTTATCTGTAAAGTTCATAGCGCAGAAAATGATGCAATGGTCTCCAAAATAGTAAAGAAACACGCTATGGTGATAAACATTAACGTCATTTTGAACACTAATAGCGGAAATTTAATTCCATTACAATGACGAATGTTAAAGAGTCTTTTGGCTGTACTATGGAATGCATGTAATGACTCATCATGACTTACCAAGGAAACGTGAGAATTTTTATTTCAACACGTCCAAAGAATATTAAGTTACCGAGATGCCAGTTCCGGGAGTGTTAAGCCGAAGAGAGAAAATCATGCCATTAATTCCAAGTCTTCATTTTGCAGTGCCGACGTTATGATACCTAAGAGCGGACCTACTAGTATGCAAATTTTTATAGCGAACCCGAAAGTTCTCAAGGTTGTTCTCGCCAAGACTTGATAATACTGCGTGTCTTAGCTTAGCTTAATTACAAGGACACTGAGAAAAGTCTACTTCTGTGTTTTAATAAATGGCTTTTATAATAGTCTTTAACATTTTTACAACTTCAGGATGGGAAAAAAATTAATAATAGGGTCAGAGCAACATTTACGAATAACTTTGTAATTGGAGTGTGCAGGTAATGAACTGTTTCGAAGAGGTCACATATTATATATTGTGCACACTATGATAGTGTTAATTAACTTAGTAGTCTATGCCTATGAAAATCACAGAAACAATAACCATTATTATTCTGTTTTGAAATCATCGATTATTATTGATCAATACGGACACTGCTGACTTTTTGTTGTAGTTTTTTAGGGTATTAATCCACGTATACGAGTTTCTGGTTCGAAGGATGTGCATACAATAATTGATATTATTGGTTATTAACTTTAGTTTCCAAATGCTTCTCTCCTCCTTAGACATATGGAATAAAGAGAAGATATTTAAAAGCTACTTGTGCGTTTATACGATAGTTAATTTGTTATTAAGATATATACCAAAATTATTTTCAAGCATTACTCTAAAAAATTTTTTTTTATAAAAGCTTACAAAAATACAACGAAAGTTTACTTTCCTTGGTAGAATGCAATTACGTGTATATCTTCATTTATATGGAAAAAATTACTGAGTTGTAAAATCAAAAGTTGATATATTTGTCGTTGCGAGGGCGTATCATTTTCTTTAGACATTTCTTCAGCACAATTTTACTGTAAATTTGTAGTCTGTAGCAGCATCGCTTTTTAATTAGCTGTGCACAGTCAGTACTGCTATGCAAATATTCTACTAGACAGCTCGTAGTGATTCATGCCTTAAATTATAGTGTGAAAAATGCCCGATATACAAGAGCCACGAGTTTCCTCTGCTTAGTTCCGTGTCTATATGACAGTGCGAAGAGTAACGTATTTTAAATACTGTTATCGCAGGAAGAGCATACATTTTCTCGCGCAAATATAATACATACACAATTCAGAAACTTTTGTATCACCAGTAATGGGTTGCAGATGAAGAAGTTAACTAGCATATTCGGCGCATTACAGAGACACGTCCATCAATGCTGGTGCGTTATCGTGTACAGTGTGTATTTTTAGCCCATAATCCCTCATAAGTAGGGACAGGAAAAATTCGTGAATTCATTTCAGAACAAAATTAATTTCCAATGCGTGTACACCGAATTCACCTTTGCAGTTGGATCAGAGTTTATTAGGCACACCCTGGACGACTCCGCGCCAATAGCCTACTTGCAAGTGAACAAGAAACGAATCCAGTACTGTAAAATGTGGGGTAACACTGGGTCAACAGGGTAACACTGGGGCAACAGGATAACACTGGGGCAACAGGGTAACACTGCTGGGGCAACAGGGTAACACTGAGGCAACAGGGTAACACTGGGGCAACAGGGTAACACTGGGGCAACAGGGTAACACTGCTGGGACAACAGGGTAACACTGGGGCAACAGGGTAACACTGGGGCAACAGGGTAACACTGCTGGGGCAACAGGGTAACACTGGGGCAACAGGGTAACACTGCTGGGGCAACAGGGTAACACTGGGGCAACAGGGTAACACTGCTGGGGCAACAGGGTAACACTGGGGCAACAGGGTAACACTGGGGCAACAGGGTAACACTGGGTCAACAGGGTAACACTGGGGCAACAGGGTAACACTGGGGCAACAAGGTAACACTGCTGGGACAACAGGGTAACACTGAGGCAACAGGGTAACACTGGGGCAACAGGGTAACACTGGGGCAACAGGGTAACACTGCTGGGGCAACAGGGTAACACTGAGGCAACAGGGTAACACTGGGGCAACAGGGTAACACTGCTGGGGCAACAGGGTAACACTGGGGCAACAGGGTAACACTGGGGCAACAGGGTAACACTGGGGCAACAGGGTAACACTGGGTCAACAGCCAATGAACAAACATCTAAGGTTCAAATAATCAAAAGATTATGGATCTGGCATGTAGGTCATTGAACTCGCGAAATTTTTCTATCCCGACTCATAAGCCATAGGCAACCTTCACAGGAAAAACCTTTTGTACTTGTTAAAAACAATTCGTTGGAAACAAGTTACCAAATATTGCATTGTTTAACTACAGCTGAAGTATTGTATATTTGCAACAATTTATAGTTCAGAAAACACGCAATATTTTTTATGTAGCTCAGTGTTATAATAAACTTGAAGTCTACAACATCTACATGTTAAAAATTTAACATTGCAATAGTTTTTCACATTCGACACTACGGTTTTGTGAGATTTGCTCTAGTGTATTTGTAGTGTTACAAAAATACATGCATTTTATTGGCAAATAGCTTCCGAAGAATTCCTTGCAGAAATTAATACTTTTAACAGGGTAATAACTCAGAAATCCCGGTGATGCAAAACTTTTTTCGAGGTGTGTATACTAAAAAGCGTGACATGAAACACGCGGAAACCATCTTAGTGCTGAATTCGGTAGATAATTTAGGCTCGTAAGTACGAGTTCTAAGTAAGGACAAAAGGCAGTATGAATCACTACGGGCGATCTCTGTGTTGTACCTTGCCCTGCACATGTCCAGTTTACTTTCCTCCCTCCCTCCCCTCTCTCTCTGGTTCACACACTACCTCTTTTATTTATTTTCTCTTTGTTTTGTAGAGGACGGTGGACATGGCCTCAACCAAGAGGGTGAGTTCACCACAAGGCACACTCCTGGCCTCTAGCTTGTGCACTGGGGAACCTGCACCTATGCGGGCTGAGGTAGTATACTGAGGTGGTGGACTCTGTGGCCTCACTCAACTGGGCAACCTCACATCCCTTTCACACTCACTTACCCTCTACTTAAACACATTATCTGCCACTACGTTATCACCAGATAAAAATGAAACGTCTTATAGTTTACTTCAAGATATCCTTAGTAAGATAGTAAGAGTATTTCACAAAAATTCAGAGGCAGTTACAAATAAAAAATATGCAGATATTTCCTTATTTTCAGTGATTTTTTTAAATAGCTAAAACATTTCCTTTTACAATGTTATAGACATCTTGAAGCAGGTCTTGGCACTTTCTTTCTGTGTGAATCATCTCATTCGTGTACGAGAGTTGGTTTTCCATATTTGTACATGTCTGAAACAGCAGAATTTTGATTTTTACATTTGTTAATGAAAAAACTACGCGGTCAATTTTTTTTTTGCTCGGAAATAGTTATTATTGAAAGTGTTTAAATGTTGAATTTAATTTGTTACAAATATAAATAACAAATATTTACGTAGCAAATGCCTTTCATTTACGCTCTTAGGTGTTGCAGACAAAACATTTTGTGATACGTGCTGTTCTTTAGTCGACGCTACACGCTCTTCGCTGACACATGCAACCAAGTGTAGGCTATATTTCCGGCTATACAATAGTTATATAGTCCTTGCGGGCTCAAACCCAATCGCAATTAACGTGTAGCCAAGCGTGATAACTGTTCTGAAATCTATGGGCCCATTAAAAATATTTACTTTCGGCAACTTTTGAATTACGAGCAAATTTTCATGTCCGAATAAAAGTTCTTTCACGCCAGAACAGAAAAAAAAAAAAAACGTTTAAATAATCACTCTTTTCTATATTATTTTGACAAATAAAATCACCCAAAAGCTGAACAAGTGTGATGTTGCCCATATGTTTATATTTTAGTGCATGTTAGAATCAATAGATAAGTAGTATAAACTTGTCTTGTTTAGTTTTAGAACACTGTTGTCGAAATAGAATTTTATCTTATTATTGTCAGTGTAGTGCACAGTCCGTTTATAAATGCCATTTATAGCTCTTGTTACTTTTTAGGTAAAGGTTTTTCATACAAATTTCTTCATACTTCTGAAATAAAGG
Source organism: Dryococelus australis (assembly GCA_029891345.1). Classification (NCBI taxonomy): domain Eukaryota; kingdom Metazoa; phylum Arthropoda; class Insecta; order Phasmatodea; family Phasmatidae; genus Dryococelus; species Dryococelus australis. Next base: position 110,142,809 of record CM057005.1, read on the forward strand.
CCCTTAGTAGCATTGTCTTGATATTTTTCAGGAAAATGTCCTTCATATTTATGCATACTAGTTACTTGCACAAAAACAGTTGTTTTTTTCTGAGCGTTAATCAGAAACTAAAATATGGTGTAAACGTTTTCTTGTCTACAGTATTACTAATGCTTGTAATAATATTTTAAGGTATAAGATGGCAAATTAATCATATTATCTTAAGTTAAATACTCCTCCTACCAGACTTAATCTTTGACCTAAGTGACTTTTTGTGTTGTGCTGATTCTTACATCACAAAACTCGAACTTGTAAATGAGATTCTGAATTAACTCCGCAAGTGGGAGTATTATTTTGCGGAAATAGTAAAAATGAAATAGCAGGATATACTTGTTGTGACGTCACATAGACGTCATTATCGCTGCCATGTTTGCCTGGAAAAGTTATGAAGATAATTAATTTATATAGAAACTGTTCGAGTATGAATGCTATAGCTTGCAGTGATTGATTCTCCATTATGTTAAGAAATCAGAGACATTAAATTTCATTGTGCGAGAAACAGCTCGGAGGAATAAAGTGTCAATTTAGTAAAGAAGTGGAAATAAATCACAACATTTGTTACATTTCTTCCTGTAGTGGACTACATAGAAACACAAAAGCACTATCTCACTTATAAAATAAATACAAAATGAGAATTCAGATTAGATACTTACAATAAAAAAACAATTTGACAGGTGCCATATTTTCAAATGCATTGAAGATTTATTTGATTCAATGTGTTGAATGGAAAAAATTTGATGGTTGTATTCCATGTTCAAATTTGATTGCCAAATTTGACAGCGCGAAATGGGTAGCACCTAGAGGGTTTATAAAAGACTTACTTTACAGTTGCAATACGCCTGTGTAGTATGTAATTTATGTAATTTGAAATTACCTAGACTGCTAGAAAATACTTATTTATGAAGTTCTTTCATGTGTTTCTGATAACGAAGATACATTTCTTCTTAATAGTGCAATCCATATAAAACACGATCTCCAATGAAATTACATATTCCATCTGCTTCCCTTTCAATTCTCTGCTATAAAAATGTTTAATTCTTTGCCATCTGAGTATCAAATGCTGTGCTGTAGTATTAACATTCAATTTAAATATAAGGTAAAACTGTTCTTAGCATCTTATGTATTTTATTCTGTAAATTTTAAATCATTTTAGGTAATCAGCTCTCAGCACTAAGTGCAATGTGCTAATGCTGATTTCTATGTCGAATATTTATATTGAATTGTAATTTTATTAACATAAATAAAGTGTATGTACGGACATGCGTAAGTGTCTTTGACATATTTCAGTATCACTGGAGGCAGATAAAAACAATAAACCACAAGTGTTAAGAATATTGTTTTGATTCATTCGCTGCCAGCTAGCGTGCGCGCCTAGTGTATGATGCAGTATGGCTACCTGGTTGTGGGCGATATTTTTGTTTGAAAATGTTTGATTAAAGGTGCTCACTTTACCGCGAGAATCCCGTGGGATTCGTGAGTCCCGAGGCTCCAGTGTAGAAGAGCTTGCCGGCGCCGACCTCTCAGTTGACAACAGTTAAAAACACGGCCAGGCTGCGTTCCGTTAACCCTCTGGGGCACGCTGGTCTTGTAATCCGGACCAAGGTCGGCGTGCCTAGGGCGTCTAGAAGCTGGGGGCCATAGCATTGTTGACAACGGATATAGATTATGAAAGACTAATTCAACACTTTGATGCCCATTGTAGACACGTGTTTTCATGTTATAAAAGAATACTATATTTGATCAGCACTGTACTCAGTGACGTTCAGAGGGTATATCAGTAGGCTGTTCGCGGTAAAGTGAGCACTTTTTAAGGCCCTCCCAAAAGGCTTTAACCACTAGTAAATATATATTATTGCAACATCAGCAATACATTTTGAAGAAGGTGAAACATATACACTGTGTTTATTCGTCACAAAACAATGTTTATATTAAAAAGCAGCAGGAAAATGAAAATACGGCGAAAGGAAAAATTTAGAAGGGCCTTAAAAAGTACTCACTTTACTGCGAACAGTCTATACTACTCTACGTCACGAGTGGTTCGAATCACTTTTTGCTGAATGCAAAGCCTTCAGCTTATCTATAGCTTGCATTAAATAATTTCCAATATGAAACAACAGGAATCATATATATGGACCTGCAAAATTCGCGTTATTTTGAAAGTGCAGTCTAAACTCAAAGATGTTGTAGGTTCGTGTGACTTCTCCTATTCGCTCACGTCTTGTATGGCGCGCTCCAAGAACGCTTTTAGCCAATAATGAAGCCTCAACGACTCGGCGACCAACCTCTAGTAAAGCGGTCACACAGGAATGTGACGTCATATAGTTGCCAGTAGCCAATGAAATTACCAGCTGTGCTCTAACAGGTATAGAACAGTGACGCCTAGCATGTTACTAAAGAATAACGTGAATTTGGCACGTCTTTAATCATAAATTAATGAGGGAATGGAAATGTTAACGTTTCACATAGTTATTTTCTTACAAAGGGACCGATTGCGGGAAAGGGTAAAAAAAAGGGGGGGAAGGGAAGGGCTCCACATACTGGGCTCAGCACCCACACAGCATTCCAGCACTCTAAACCCTCAATATTAAGTCGTTGGTTCTGTTTTGGACACAGTATTTCGCTGCCAGTAGTGCTTTCTAGTGTATAAGCTACCAGAGTTAAATAAATTGTACTATTTACTCTGGGTTCTGCAGGGCGTTTCGGTTAATCGGACAGCCAGTGAAACAGATGAGACAAATATGAAACAGTATGCAATCTACCTCGGAACAGAGATATGACGCGAAATGATAGGATCTTTATTGATCGGAGACAAAACCAGTGGCTCAGCAGGAAGTCACGTTCTTCAGTAAGGAATTAATTATCCCTGCAACTTCATAATACGACGGGAAACACAGGTCAAAGAGGATGGACAGCGAATCGAATCCGGATTCTCTCGCACGAGGTTCGAGTGTCGTACCACCACGCCGATTTACTTCGGTTAAAACCAATAATTTCATTCATGCTGATTAGTTTAATATGCAAAATAATAACATTCCATAAATATTTTTCCCCCGAAATACGTACTCTGGCAATGATGAGAAGGGAATTTCAATAAGATGAAAATATGAAAGAAAATTCTCGTCTCGAAAGTTATAAGTTTGTAATGGTAACGACAAAGTATAAAAATGTTTACAGAAACGGTTCAATTATTGTCGTCTTCTGTAATCGGCGATCCATACGGCACTAATTATTACTTTGGAGATCGTGCCGCAGATGAGGTAACTTTTAGAAGCGAGCCCCGCCAGTTTTTTTACTTTGAGAGCGGCATTCTTTGGCACGAGAAACAATCGTAGTTGCTCACGCTCGCTGTTCTTCGGCCATTCTTGCGCGAACCACGTCTTCTCCCCAGGGGGTTTATTTTATTACACGTATCCTTTGCCGAGGTCGTGGCTTTTTTTTACTTCCCCCCCCCGGGGGGGGGGAGGCAGGCCGCCTTCTGACTCCGCCAAAGCTGCCAGGGCAGGGAGAGCGGACAACATTTAAAAACCCATTCCGCGCCGCCAGCGGACCAGAGGTCAGCATTACGCACCGGGAGCAACGAAGACATAGAACAAGCAGCTATACAGATGTGAGATTGGTTGCGTATTTTCCACGACATGATAAACAGAGACCCTGCCGTCCCGCGTTATAAGACGGCACCACAGTCTTCTACACACTCGAGGAGAAGTCACTTGGTTCGTTATCCAGCAACTACGACTGAAACAAATATATATATATATATTTACCAAGCCAAAATACGTCAGCTTAGTACCTGACTAAACTATACGATATACACAATGTCCACCCACGGGAAAAGCCTGGGAGACGGAAAATACAAGGAATTCCATGCGACAGGGAAAAGTCAGGAAAATGTGAGGGAATTTTCACTTTGTGCAGGGAAAATATAAATAATTGCTGCTCTGCTAAAATTGTTAGTCATGTTAACACAGGATAATATAATTACGAGTGTATATGTTTTAGGATTTCAATTTTTAAGTTTGTGTACTGGCAATGATACAGCTTAGCCGAGTGACATAGTGACTATATGTACAAAATATACTTGTGTGTTTGTAATAGGCGCTTGTTTAAAGTCAATGGCGTGTATTGCGAGAAAATTTGATGGACTGAATAAAATGTTTGACATATTGTTCTGTCAGCGGTGAAAAATGTGGTATTCAAGGTTTTAGTATTCCAAAAATTAGGTCCCGGGGAAGTAGTCAGATTCTGCCTGGAAAACAGAAAAAAACTCAGGGAATTCCAAAATGGTATTTTAGTGGACATTCTATATATAATCCTTGTGCATAACCAAAGTCACAGCAGCAACCCTTTCTATTGCATCAGTCAGCAAATATATTAGCCGTGTTGAAAACTTGGCCATCCAATCACAAAAGGATAAACTATCTAGAGCATTTAGAAGAAACAAAAATTTTCGTTGTGTGTGTACCTGTAACACTAGTCGAGAGTTAGATTTTTCAATTTAACCTAGAAAATTGAGAAAATGTGGTATACGCTCTTTTTAAGGCCCTTCTAAATATTTCCTTTCATCCAATTTCCATCTTCCTACTGCTTTAATATAAACATTGCAATGTGACTAATAAACACAGCGTATACATTTCACCACCCTTAAAATTTAATGCCTGTGGCTGCAATAATACACACACACACACACACACAGATATATATATATATGTGTGTGTGTGGGGGGGGGGGGTTAATGCCTATTGGGAGGGCCTTAAAAATCGTTCACTTTAACGTGAACAGCCTATACCTTGCCGAAACTAGCGCTCAGCTATGTCGAAAGTCGCCGGTCACGGGGACACGAAGTGCACCGAGCTCTCACGAAGATTGCCGAGGGGCGGCGGAGGAGAACGGTGGCCTCGCGTAGACGTACATACAGCCAGAACAGAAGCGTGTTGTCGTAGCGAGCAGTACGTCACGTGGGACAGCAGTCCGTCATGCGCGGGCGGCGACCAGAAAGGCGAGTCGGGCCTACCTGCCTGCTATCAGAAATGTATCAGGCGTCGTGGTCTGTCTAGGAGACTGCCCCCGCCGGCAGACAGACCGTCTCCAGACGTGGCCGGAATCAGATCCTCGCGGCTCACGCATCACAAAAACTACAGTTTTTACAAAAACAAAAAAAAAAAAAAAAAGACTAATGTGCAGCTGTGAGGGGAACGGAGATCGGAATGCGAATAAGATTTCGTACGCGGGGCAAGATATCTAGCTCACGTAGTGGGAATACGTCAGCTCGACAAATAACACATTACGCGGAAGACAATTTTTCTGCCGAAAGAATACAGGTCGCGTAAACAAGATAAGTAGGCGATACAGGTAGAGACAGGAAAATTTCGCGTTTGAATCCTTAAAGGTCATTGTTCTCTTTTTTTTTGGAATTTGGTTATCTGAGAGAGATTTCTAAAAGTGCTCCCTTAATGCAGTTGTTAGTTGTCAAATCATTATAGTTTTCAAAGTATAACACTCAAATTCCGACACAAAAGTGTTCAAAGTGTTGAATCATAGTCTAAGCGCGGCACAGTGCATTTGTGTTACAAGCTACAAAAGTAACAAAAACAACTTTTCCTCTACATTTTATGATTTAAACTATTTATTAAATGAATGTAAAATGTTTCGCTTGTATGAACAAAAATATATTTACGACAAGTCTGACTCCTATTTTCAACAAAATTCAGAGTGACAATACTCACTCACCTGTTTATAAATCGCACTCATACTGAATCAGTATGTTCTGCACACCTTACAGATTGCATTAAATGCAATTTGATTGGAAAAAAAATATTTAGGGGCAAAGCCTAGTATACTGCAGAATTCGGAAATTTTGAGTGTTATATTTTGAAAACTATAATGATTTGACAACTAATAACTGCATTAAGGGGGCACTTTTCAAAAGCTCTTTCAGATAGCCAAATACTAAGAATATGTCTTGTCACAGACACACGCCGCCAATAAGCGACAGGAAACTGCTGGTACGCATGTAGGTTATTGAAATCTAACATACACGGAAATATTTTCGTAAAATTCGGGTACCCCTACTAATAAATAAGCTGAGATCCAATAGTAAATATGACAGAAACTTGCGTGTATTTGAACTCCGGCTTGTACGAAAATGAATATTCAATTCCCTAATAAATAGGGCCACCTTTCTTTAGCGAAAATATTTGTACGCAGGATAGACATCAACATTCCACGTGGACACAAGCAGGCTCGGTCTCTGTGTGAGGATGCAGTCTCTATTTGACTGGACCTATCAGAATTATGTTACTCCGGCACAGAAATTGCGTGATTGGGTGGCGGACACCTCAGACACGTGAGAGTCCTAATCATCCAACCACGAAGTTGTTTCTGAACGAACGTGTTTTACAGTGCAACTAATCGTGGAATATTTTAGCTAAATATGGCTACCTTAATTATAAAGGTTTCTAAGTTGGACTCACAACCATTAGTTGCTCGTCCGTCAGTCACGTGATCTTCCAACAATCACAGGGCAACTTTTTTTGTATCCATCAATCCGTCAAATATTTCTCAAACTTCAACTTTCGACGGATCGACGGATGGGCCACCGCCTTCTGACGTCATTCCGTAGACGCCAATACGCCCCTTGAAATAAAATGCAAGGAGGTGGATCTGTGTATATTATCTTCGGTGGTAAATTCAGGAATTTAAAATGTAAGCAATATAAATTCTTATCACGTAAAAAAATTATTTCCTCAAAATTATACTCTCTGGAAAATGTATTTCCAGCCAAAATATACCTCCAACTGAAGAAATGTTCCGTACAGAAGGAATAACGAACGACGGATTGTTGTGAATCGTTTTCAACCGATGGATGAGATAACAGACTAATGACTGATGGGTGTGAGTCCAGCTCACACATGAGGAAAGCAGCCTTGTTGGTCCGAACACACAGCAGATTGAGGAGGTGGTAGTATGGGCAGTGCTGTGACCACACTCACACACACTAGAGAGCGTGCACGAGCTGCGCAGACCCTGAGGAGGCACACGAGCTATCCGGGGAATTAGCGATCCCCGCGCACAGAAATTGCCCTGCAATCGGAATTTGAATTATGATCCCCCCGCCCCCACATCCACGTCCCATACCCTACTTTTAAAACTTATTTCCATGTCGTTACCGGGTCTCCCCGTGCCCCCCCCCCCCACACACACACACAACCCCCAACTCCCTTTATCATACTGCGGGCTCGCGCGCCGTCTGTAATTATGACGTAGTGCCTCTCTTTACAAAGACACGCGCTAGCCACAGGCGGCTACACGGTAAACTATTTTTGAAAATGGCACTCAATTCTTTGAAATATTCTATCAATATGATATGTCTATGTAAATACGAGTACTTGTATATTCATAAATATAAAGACAGGAAAACAATTCGCCAGTCCAATGACTTGTACGTCTGATTTCGCAGTATAGTCCGTTCGTGGTTAATTCCAACTTTCTGAAGCCCTACTATACAGTTCTATTTTCAGGATATTCCTCCGCCTCATGCAAACACATCTTAAACATTTATAGAAAATCACACCAGCTTTGCACTCAGCTTATTGATATTTCGCATGAGAACTATTTATTACTAGGTATTAACAGCACGCATACTTTCTCTGCTTTTATTCACTTAGTTTTAAATTGAATATTATAATTTATAGCCACCATACATATAAGTAAAAGTATAATTTAATAGAAATTACGGTACTTTCATGTTAACAGAAGTAGAATATGCGTATGATAGTAAACTACCAAACACGTTGAACATAGGATGATTTTTTTTTCATAGGTTCAGTTAAAAAAAAGTGTCAACAAACTGTAAATAGACACTAATCGTTTAGGCCGGCATTTTGTAGCTTGTTTACTACTGGCTCAGAATCCTTCTGGAGACGTCAAATAATACGTGAGAGAGTTACGAAAATTCGCACGTTTTTTAAGTCTAGCTCGTGCCGTAATGAATTCGCGTATGTTTGAGATATGCGATGAAGAGTCCAACTTATTAACACATTCAGTGACCGCGAGAAAAACATTGGGCACGTTGAACTTCTTATGACCAGAACTGCACACAGCAAGACATCAGTAGAGACCTGAAGAATTCACTGATTAATTTTGTCACAAGCTAGAATTCAAAACACTTGCGTTTATATAACTTTAGCTATTGGTCCACACAGTGCTTGACACCTCCTGAAGAACTGTGTCCAATTGTCGTCTTCCACTGTGACAGCAGACAATCGATGTGCAATTGATGTCGGCATATCTGTACATGAGACTGTAGAGTCTGGCCTGCAGGTCATTGAACTCGCGAATTTTTCAGGTCTCTAGATATCAGTGTCCAAACTTCCTCGTGTTTCATCTGATATGTAAAATTTTCTACACCTCTTTGACGTGAATGGCTGTCAGCCAATGTCATCGAACACACAGCTCATTGTTTATTGGCTGCAAAGCAAATGCCGAACACAAGTATGTACAGCGCATACAGAAAAATCACGTGATTGTAACACTTGAGAACTATATGGAGATTTTCGGACATTCGCCATTGCGATGCAGATGTCTGTCATGAAAAAACAAGACTGAGTATGAAAAAAATACTTCAGTAAGACAAGTAACCTAAGGACGAGAAAATAAATACACCAGAGTCTATCTCGGGCTTAGGTGTTATGGCGATTTCTCTGCTTTTGAAGACAAGAATTGTACGGATATACTTCCATTGATTCACTAATATTTATGATAAGCTTATATGGACACCATAAAACCTGCGTTGTAATTTTCGTGAGCGAAAATTTTCCTTACGTTTCATTTATCCAGAAGAATGTTATGGCCCGCATCTCGTGATATACTAGGCAAGTCATTGTAATACGAACACAGTCAGTTCCCGTACTTATTGGCTGATGACTAGCCAATGATGGAACATGTAAGTTTGATAAACACGTCCAATGCAATTTAGACCAATAGTACGGCGGTGAGTGGAAATGCACACACATGAATACAACTGATGTTTCTGTAGCGCGGTGTATAGACGATTCATATTTAGCTTGTATCTGCCTTTGAATCCCTATCTACTAAAGCTTTTGACCGTTTATATCCGAAATTGATAATCCGAATCCTATATTCGTACTGCAGATGGGTAGCCCGTTAGGTTTCTCTGGGTTCTAGTCCTGGTTAAGGCACGTGTTTATTTGTTACTGTCACATACGTCACAACATGCTAGACTTCACTGCTAAATACCTACTTGAGCGCAGTTCGTGTTTTCATTGGCCACTGGCAGAGTACGTAATTAAGGGTGCCTGTTTTCGTGAAAAAATTATAAGATAAGCTGTGTTCCAAAACACATTAATTCATAACCACTTCGATTATTGGATCATTTGAATTGTTACGTTTCTTAGCTGCCTGCTCGCGAATCACGTGTGGTCTCTATCGGATAAACTTAATTCTAATTGGCTCACTCATGTAGCAGTCAGACTTAACACGAATACTAGCGGCCAATAGCCAAATGTGACCGCTTTACTGAAAATGTATTGCTCTACCATTGTGGCTTTTCTATATGCTAAAAGTGTCCTTGGGACGTTCCACACATGTTTTCGGTCAATGGAGAAAGTCACACGACCCTACAGCACCTTGGAGTTTAGTCTGCACGTTCAAAATAACGCGAATTTGGCACGTCCCTACTAATAATATTGTTGTCTACGAGATGTTAATGCCCATCTACAATCTAGGCTTTTAACAGCTTCATTAACAATTATTTGCATCAGTGTAGAAGAAAATAGGCTCATTAGTTCCGTCTCTTACCCATTTTGGAAGTACCATTGAAAGGTGTTATATTTTTGACGGTGTAGGTGAGTTAACTGGTTCCCCCGGCCGTGTGTCACGAACCTCGGCACAGTTATTTACAGTGCACCGATAGAGTCGTCCTTAGCTCCAATAGAGGCATTCGTCATCGCAGCAGCGGGCCGCCAAAATTGTTTCCCAAATTGCTGCTGCGCGGGGTGATTTGTGGGAATTTTTCACTGCGTCGCTAAGTCCTCTCCGCTCCGCTCCATACATCACCTCCCAGCGAGCAGGGAAATCTTACCGCTGTAGCAAGTCTTCATCTCGCTGTTCGCAAGGCGGACAGGTGGCAAGTGTTCTGTACCTCCGTATCACTTCCCAGTACAACAGACGCCCATCATTCCGTATTTCTGGTAGTGACTGGAGAATTTCGCGAATTCATTCTAGGGAAATTACGTACAGCATTCATTGGTGTTTCTAACTTTTCCTGGGGAAGTCCTGGGGAAGTTATGCTTTCTGGATATTCTTCCGCATCATGCCAACAAAGCTTAATCATGGCTATACACTTACACCAAAGAACAGATATCATTTATACGTACCCGGTTTGTTTAAACATAGACCATATTACTTACTAGTTATTACACACACGTGTCTTATTTATCTCTATTCCATTCACTTTAATTACAAATTAAATATCATGGTTCTTAGATAAAATATAAGTATAATTTCAGTTTAGCCCAAAATAAAATAATTTTACGTTAACAGAGGTATAATACCCTTCTGATAATTGACACATTTAGTTGAGTTGAGAGACTTGGGCTGATCTTAACAACGGGGTCTTGAGAGCCGATGAGGGTGAAATGAGGTGAGAGTGGATCAGCACCAGAATGCAAGGGCTGGGGAAACGGGAGATCCCCGAGAAAACCCGCCTACCAGCGGCATTGCCCGGCACGATTCCCACTTGCGAAAATCCGAGAGTGGCCCGGCCGGGGATTGAACCCGGTTCGCCTTGGTGGGAGGCGAGCAGTCAAACCGCTTAACTGCCGCGGCTCCTCGGCACATTGACGATACAACCGCACACATCACGCATACATAAGGTGATTTTCGAAATTATTGATTCAGAAAGTGTGAATATATTGCGAACGCACTACTGCCCGGAACTCAAGCCCATTAACCTCAGTCTGAGAACCGCAATAACAGATATGCCAAATGGGGGGAAATATCCCGATTTCCGGGAAATTTTTTTGTTCGGCTGGGATAAGGAAATATTATTAAAATGAAGAATTTTATACTAGCCCATTTTTTTAATTTTTGTATGGAGTTTCATAATCTGTGAAATGAAACCCGCTTCAATATAATTTCAGTACGTCGTATTAAATTAGACGCATTCAGTAAGCATACAAAATATTCTTTTTTCGCTTTGAGAAATAAACGTTTAAAGCATCGCGATTTTAGTGGAAGCTTATTGCTGTAAATGGAGAAATATTTTTCTTCAGTGGATGAGTAAAGGCCCTTTATATTGTAGTTTACGAACAACGTGACATTAAACTGCACAAGGATACGAACAGAAGCCGCAAATGTATATATTTTTTTACAGTTTCACCAAACGGGAAATTGGCAAGAAAAACGGGAAATGTTTTGCTAACCTGAAAGAAATTTGTTCTCTATTGATGCGGCAACAGTGCACTGCAGTATTTCGATGTCCTCCTCTAGGAGTAATTCGTAGACTTGCTCGGACAGGGGATGGTACTTGGCGTTCTCGAAGCAGGGATAGAGCCTTCAAAGGAAATCTGCGTATGTGGAGATGAGATGTTGCTACTCTAACAAGTGGCGAGATAATAGATAAGGCGAGTGTCTAGCGGCACTAGGAAGAGTGCTTCTATTAGCAGTGTTACCGAGCGTGGCGTAGTGTCGCGGCTTGCCACGAGGGGGCAGGCAGCTAACCACGTACGACACCATACTCGCAGGGTCGGCTACAGGGGGTCGAACCTCATTTGCATGAGCGCGGAAACCACTTATGGCGGCGCGATACGCGATATGCACTCCGATCCCAGTTCAACTTACAGCAAGGCTCGTTACTTTCAACTTTGCGTTCATTCCACGACGACATATATTTATATATAATCGTCGCCGTGTTCAGACTGGCTCATTTTGGGTTCCAGACAATTCACAGTTACTTCCACATTTCTGAAGTTCTACTTTCAGGGTATTCCTCCACCTCCTGCAAACAAAGCTTAACAAAGTCTAGAAAATTTCACTACAGGTTGGTTAGACTGCTCGCCTCCCACTAAGGCAAACCGGGTTCAATCCCCGGCCGGGTCACTCCCGCATTTTCGTAAGTAGGAATCATGCCGAACGATGCCACGGGAACACCAAAGGAACAATGCACCCCCCTCCCCCCAAATTCGTCCGCTCTAAGTGTAATTATATTTTGGATAAAAGTTATTTCTTACTGGTCATTACCAACACATCTATTTTCTCTGTGTTTTTTTCCCTTCATATTAATAAATGAAGCATTATGTTTTATAGCAGAATATAAGTGATTTTCAACCAAAAATAAGGAACAGTTGTTCTTACAAATTAAGTTACTTCTAGATTAACAAAGGTATAAAACGCTTATGACATATGTCATATTTAGGAAACCACCCAACACGTCATATATGAAGGGGGTTTTTTTTTTTTTAATGTTTTGAGTCAAAAAGGGGCGAAGAAACCGCAAATAGACTATAAGCTAGACTTCGAAAATTCTTATGATCATGTCAGTATTGCAATTTGTCCACGCGTTATTTAACACCTCCTGAAGAACTGTGAAGCAATAATAAGCACCCGACAAATTGCAGGCCCAATAATCGCCTTCGATTGTGATAGCAAGCAACCAATGACGATTGTACATAAAACTGTAGAGTCTATCCTACAGGTCACAGTTCTTAAGAATAGCTAGGGCCACCAGTCTTTCGCGTTAATATTTGTGCGCGTGATAGACATCAATTATCTAAGTGCACACAAGCTGGTATCCTTCTGCTATTGGCCGGGTGTTTGTGTGAGGATATATTCTTTATTTGACTGGACCAATCACAATTAAGTTACTCAGCCACTGAACTTTGTGTTTATCTAGCACACACCTCAGACGCGTGGGAGTTCAAATCATCGAAACACGAAATTGATTCTGAACAAACGTGTTTTCCAATCCTACAATTCGTGGAATATTTACTAGAAAAATATGTGGGCCTAAGAACAGCTCGTTTACGATAACTCGTAATGCAGTATTATAGGCTATTGTCGTTTCACTGACAGCGTTGGAAAGCCTTGCTTAAGAAATGTTTTAAGGTATAACTTCTCTCATATTCAAGCTAATGAACATTATGGTTATTTTTCAAATGATTTGGTATTTTATTATATTATCGTTAATATCGTGTCACGAAATTAAAATTATCCACATAACCTACCAAAACTATTAGTTTTGGTACAACTATAAATGACCGTAAATTATTTACCGCACTCAGTGTTAAGTGTTAATATTAGGGCTGAGCGTAACTGGTGCTACACTACAAATAATTTCTCTGCCCCTGAAAACAAAATTCACACGGATGTATTTTCGTAGTTTAGTTAGTGCTTGTCAGTATATTCGAAGAACGTCACAACACTTCAGTACTAACTATTGTTAGTATAACACTTGGTGTGAACAATATTTGATTGGCAGACAATCAACTCGTCACTCCATTAGCTGACAGCCAATTAGTTTTAGCGTGATATTTCACCTTTTTTTTTTTTTTTTGTATTTGGTTATTTGATAGAGGTTTCGAAAAGTGCTCCCTTAATACAGTTAAATTTTTCAAAATATGACACTAAAAATCCGAACAAAGTCAAGTTTTCCTCTACAGTTTATGGTTTATACTATTTATTAAATGAATGTTGACAGTTTTGCTTGAATGAACAAGAATACATTAACGAAAAGTCTGACCACTATTTTCAACAAAATTCAGAGTACCAATACTATCTCACCTGTTTATAAATCACACACATACTGCATCAGTGTGTTGTGCACACCATGCAGATTGCTTTGCATGCAATTTGACTGGGAAAAAATCTAACGGCTAAGTTTAGTATGCTGCAGGATTCTGGAAATTATGACTTTTCAGTGTTATTTTATGAAAATTATAATGATTTGACAACTAATAAATGCATTAAGGTGGCACTTTTCGAAAGCTCTTTCAGATAATCAAATACAAAAAAATGTGAAATATCACGTTAAGCATATTGAGTGGAATAGCGAGTCAAATGTGGTGCGAACAAACTGGTGGGAAATTAGATATAGTCTATTCGCAGTTTCTTTACATTTTGAATAGAACCTTTGAAAAAACGCTTCATGTCTGACTTCTTTGATTGCCTCCTAAATGTGTCATATCACACGTGTTTTATAACTGTGTTTACGTAGAAGCATATATTTTTTTAATTATGCTGAACTTTCACTTATATTTTATATTTAAATTCAATTAAATTTATAACTAATATAGATCAAAACGGAAAGAAAATATTTGCGTTGGTAATGCCTACTAGCTTATAGGCTGTTCACGGTAAACTGAGCACTTTTGAGACACTAGTTACTTTATTTCCTATCGGAAGAGAGCTGAAAAACTCGCGAGTTCAATGACCTGCAGGCTAGAATCCACAGTCTTGTGTATAACATTGCTGATATTAACTACACTTTGGTTGTCTGCTGTCTCAGTGGCAAGCGACTATTGGGCCAGCGTTCTCCAGGATGTGTCAAACGCCGTGTGAACCAATGGCTGAAGTTATATAAACACACGTGTTTTGAAATCTAGCTTGTTTCAAAATGAATCCGTGAGTTCTTCAGGTGTCTACCTATCGACCTTTTTTGGTTCTTCTGCCACATTTTAAAATAAATAATGTCATGCACGTAATTAATAAACACCTGACTCGAAAGTTAACCTATCAGGCTACAAAAAAAATACATTTATGAAATATCATTCCAAATGAGAGGGCTTAAAAAAGTGCTCATTTAACCGTGAATAACTTATAAGAAGTAGTTATTATGCAAAATTGTATTATACTGAATGCGCAAGAATATGGTGTGTTGGCTCTTTGAGTAATTTTCTAAGCTTTGTTAGAATGTGGCGGAGGAATATTCTGGAAGTGGTATGTTAGCAGAGCTACAGAAAAGTTGAATGTGACTATGAATGGACTATACTAAGAGAAATGACGTTCCTATAAGGGTGTATGTAAGCGAGACAACTGCAGGCTGTCTTCGAAGACAGTAAGTAATGTATAGTGAGTATACAAAGTATTGGTCGGCCTCACGTGCTCAACTGTGGTTGTCGCGTGCGCGAGGCGCCGCTAGGAGACTTCGCATTATACACACGCGCTCGCGCTCGCGCATGCGCAGAATTCCGCCAGACACAGTCGCTTATCGAGAACGATACGCAAATACGTAATGAGCGACGCCTCTGAAGATGCGCAGGTTCTCAATCAACTCGCGTGCTCAAATGTCATATCCGTGACGAACATGCTAAACACGCACTAAAGACTCGACATTTCTAAGAAGCGAAACCATACGACTGGTATTTTTCAGTACATGGTCAACCATAATTTGGACCACGCATGACTTTTTACCCCACACTGGTATGATGTACACTTCCTGCGCAATGTATTGTTTCTGTGCAATGTAATGCTACGAAATATTACTTTGTCAGTAGTGTTGTTAACGTTCTCTACAATGTAATATTACGTCAGAAACACTAAGTGTACATTTTCGCAAGTAAGGATCGTACCGGACGATGCTGCTGGTCGGCGAGTTTTCTCAGAGATCTCCCTTTTCCCTCGCCCTTGCTTTCCGGCGTTGCTCCATACTCACCTCATTTCACCCTCATCGGCTCTCAAGACCTCGTTGTGAAAAGCTACCCAAATCTCTCAGCTCAACTCTAAGTGTGCATACATTGAACAGGGTGGACTGTGTATTATTCTAACTAGGAAAGATCATACACTGAGGATTTTTCAACTCGGCATTATATTGTCAGACTGCCAGCCATTAATAAATCTTGTTCTGTATTGTAGGTGTGTCTTGTGTCGTGTGAGCCAATAGAACGATTGCGTATCGGATTAGAGAGATCAACAGAACTAATAGTAATACAAAGACTGGTAGGCTATATTCCACGGTGTTATGTATTTTCCAGTTTCGGCTTTGGTTCCAGTAGCTGCTGCCCAAGTGTGCAGCCAGTTTTACCTCAGGTATGATCGTACGGGATTTGGTGCTTGCTTCCTGACAAGTCTGTTATTGGCTCAGAGTTCACGTGGGCGTATCTAACATACTGTGATCCAATTGCAAATATAACACACACTCACACGTGCATAATGAATGTATTCTTCAAGGAGTTAAGTTGTAGTCTGTTTGCGGTTTATTCACACTTTTTCAATCAAACCTTTGAAAAATTACCCCGTGTATGGCGTGTTTATTTACTTCCTAAATATGCAATATATCATAAGCGTTCTATGGTTGTATTCATAAACGTAACCTTTTTTGGTTGCATTGAATATTATTTATATTTAGTCGATAAATTATAATGCTTCATTTATAAATAATACTATTAAATACTGTGAGAAAACAAGTATTTTGGAAACGCCTAGTAAGAAAAAGTTCTCATGAAAAATATTATTATTACAAAGGGCTCATGAATACAGACAGTTTTCCTTTGGTGTAATTTTCCAGACTTAGTTAACCCTTAAGAATGGCATAAATTTACTGGCACAGAGGACAAGGTTGACCTTAAAGGCCTATATCTTTTTAATACTGCAGTATCAGTCGTGTTGGTCTTTCTATAGCCACTAATCATTGTCCTATTGGTCCTGGCTACTACTGTACTCTATATCGTTTATTATTGGCTGGCGGTCGGCCAATGGAGTCGCGCATTGAGTGTCCACTAATTAATGTGTCGTTCAGAGGTAACAAATGTTACTATCCATCGTGTCCAGTTGACAAATTATTAAAAATAACGGTTTGCTTCTTACAAATTGAAATGTTGACTAATTGTCAATGAAACAGCAAAACTATTAAGGTCTGCGTTTTTTTATCTCAAGAGCGAAGAGGTTTCCATACAAACGTAGCCCTGGGTGTGTATTCCTCAAAGGGTCCGCTTTAGTTTGTACGAGGCGGAGGAATATACTGGAAGTAGAATATTAGCTGTGCTTCAGGAAAGTGTGAGGTAACTGTGAGTGCACTATAGCTAGAGACCCGAGAAATTCGAGAGTTCAATCACCTGCAGGCTAGACATCACACTCTTATAAACTCTTACATAGATATCAACTGTTTATTGGTTGGTTGTTGTGGTGCTAAAAGGCGGTGTTTGGGCTCTCAGTTTATTGCATGTTAGTTATTGGCTCATTTATCTCCAGGAGGTATCAAACAACACGTCGACCAATTACATAAGTAACATGAACGTACAAGTGTGTGAATTCCAACTTGTATAGAAATGAACAGGCTAAATTGTCGGGTCTCTAACTACAGCCTAATATTGAGAGGTACGAGACCTTGTGGCAGTTCAGTTAACTTTTCCTTTCATAAGTGCACCATAACTCCGAGTATCTCCTCGCCCTCTAGGGGTGTGGCGAAACAATCTAGTCACGGCTGGCGCAACCCCCTGCGTCCTTCACCCCCCGCCTCGCCCAGCGAACTACGGGGGAGGTCCTTTCCTCCCCCCTCCCCAATCACCCCGGGGGCAATTAAAGCTATCGCCGCAATTTGTGTAGCCGCGCGGCGGTCGGCAGTGGGATCAGATCGCGCGACCAGGGGTTCGGGTCAGGGTCGGGCGTGTATCGCGGCACGGGATCGCGCGCGGCGATGGGAGCCGCCGATCTCTCCCGCAGCTCCTGGAGGGTCGCAGGGGTAGGCGGGGGGTTGTAGCAGATAGGGATCGGAGCTGGTGCACTATTAGGACGGTCTTCTGGTGCGCGCAACACTGGGACAACGCCCATCCCTTTGCCGTGCCGACCTCAGCCACTGACCGCCACTCACCACATACAGGTGGTTCGAAATTAGACCGACAAATTTCGGCAGGTGGTTCTTCAACATATGTGACACTTTATACCTAAACAGAATATTAAGGGGGTATGAGCCCTTGAAAAACGAGGTTTTAAACCGTATTTGCCCAAAATATTGGTAACGAAGTAAAATACTATGACAACTCTCGGAACATTATTGTATGTTATCGGGGAATTTCAACTTAAGAGCCGATATTTTACTCAAATACTTTTTTTTTTTTTTTTTTTGCACATACCTCCCTTAATATTCGGTTTAGGTATGAAGTGTCACATAAGTTTTCCTTTTACTTTTTCATGAAGAATCACCTCCCGAAGTTTGTCGCAGAAATTGAGAATCATTCTGTATATATACACTACATGGGCAACCAAAGACCATACGTGCGGTCTTGGATCTAACCGCTTGCTTACGACCAAAGGAAGCCTATGAGTAGAGACCGGGTACAAGCTATAATTCAAAACACGTGTGTTCGTCAAACTTCAACCACTGGTCCACACGTTGTTTGAAACCTCCTGGAGAATGCTGGCCCAGTCGTCGCCATCCACTGTGACAGCAGACTAACAATGTGCAGTAGATATTAGCATATTTCTATATAAGACTGTCGAGTCTAGCCTGCAAGTCATTGGACTCTTGAATTTTGTAGGTCTCTAACTGTAAGTGATGAAACATATTAGATTCAACCCTGGTGGAGAGATATAACTGGTCCTCATCTCATACATAAACGGAATTGGTTATCTTGAGAGTAACATAAAATGATCATATCACAGGTGTTTATAAGACGTGCAGCAATAAGATAACTTGTCATGACATTGCAGCGGACTCACTCGAAATGAAAAAAGGTTGTAAACACACTTATGTAACTCTCTCGAATTAGAGACTGACAAATTCTTATGATTCAACCATATTATCATCCATAAAAATAAGAAATTGTATAAATTCAGCACAATGAAATTTAATGAAGAATTATAGTTTATTAAATCTCTAGAAGCATTTTTTTTGTATTATTAATTCAGTTAAAAAATTTAATTAAAGTGGGAACTGCATTGAGTACCGTTCTAGCGGGATTCAACATAGAAATTAAGAATTAATTTATTGCGCGTAATAAACCATTCTTGCTAGTGTGAATAATGTATTGAAATTGGCTTATCTGAGACAACATTCGAGACGTTTGGCGCGATACATATGACAGACTTCCCTTCGAACTAGCCTCGGCTACTGGCGTCTTTTTCCTGTTCTTGGCACCTACCTCGTACACCTAGGATCGCTGCTGCAACTCCATCTGATAGTTCCTAAATCTTCATCGTATAGATGGTACAACTCGGTGTGTACTATATGTGCTACGTCGTCGATATCGCCTATTAATCTAAACTAATGGCTATCGAAGCGAACAAATATTAACATAACGTTATAACTCTTCACCAGCCCAGCGCATGCGCCCTCTCTGAGTAAAGCAGGATGTGGTCTTCCTTTCCTTTTTAATACTTTCCACTTTATTTCTTTGGCCCTTGACTTGCTATAGCGACCATGGAACTTTTCTTCCTCTTATATTTTATTTCATAACCTACGTGTACATCTACATATAGGTAGTCTGAATTAGTAGTGTAGTGCGGTTAACCTGCCACACACCTAGAGTCCCACACTTCCCGTAATATATTCTACTATAAATCTATGCCATCTTATAGCGGCACTAACTACTTGACTGGGAACTCGGTCATGAAGGGGTTAGACTAGTCGCCTCCCACCAAGGCGAACAGACGGGATCGCTCTCGAATTTGCGCATGTGGGAAACGTGCCGGACGATACCTCTGGTCGGTGGGTTTTCTCGGGATCTCCCATCCCCCTCCCCCTTTTTCTCTTTAGTTCCAGCGCTTCTCTATGCTCACCTCGCTTCATCTTCATCAGCTCCCAAATCTCTTCACTAACTAACTACTTCACTAATTAACTGATATAGTCCAGTACCTTGTAGGGTGTGAGGAGGGGGAGAGGGGGGGGGGGGCGCAATCCACTGCTCCTACACCTATTGCTGAGCCCTTGAGTGTCCTGGTAGAAGTACGCCGCCGTCATGGAGTTAGCAGGCGACATAAGCCACTCTTGCCCGCGGTGGCGGACCCTCTTATGGCACTGGTAGCCTGCAGTACCTGTTCCCGGAGCGGCTGCACGGATTTCACGCTTTGTTTGCGACTTATTAATAATTCGCGGGCTATTAGCGAGGCGATGAGGGCGTATACTCCCCCGTTCCCACCCCCCACGACCTAGAGCAGCCTCGGGGAGCTGCGACAATGATCTTCCTGCCTCGTACGCACGTCGGGATCCGCCGACATTGATCGGCTCGAGTCACACCTTCCACGCAATCGTGGCACGGGTACGATGTTGATGGAACTTCCAGATTGCAGCGGCCACTCAGCTGCATCGCTCACATTCCAGTGTTGCCAGGTACACCAGTGTTGGTCACTTGTTGTAACCGAGCAACAGGCAGGCCCATAGCAAACAAGACATGGGGGGCACACCCCCTAAATTATCCCCCCCTCCCTCCATACTTTTTAACAGGCTATCTACTAAATTTCCAGCGAAAACTCATCACTAGGCACCTACGAAATTCGCGTTATTTTTTGACATTAAGCTAAAATTCACTGTTCTGTATATACTTGGACCCGCGTCGTTTCTCCACTGGCTGCCCAGATGTGAAGTCACTCCTTTTCTGATTGAGCTGTACGTGATTGGGGCACACTATTGTGAAGTGTTCGTTTATTAGTGCATATTTACCGGGAACGTGTCAAATAAAATATGGCCTAATGGCTAACATATCGCAGAGGTAAAAGTGTTTTAAGTTCAGTCTGTCCTCAAATAATACGTGAATTTTGCAGCTCTCTACTCATCACCATATGAGAAATTACACCGGTGATAATGTACGCCAAACAAAACTCATGTCAGTCTCATTAACATGTATTTTGCTTTGGCCCATATTTTTCTGCCTGGACTTTCGAGCTTGCAGAAGAGGTGGATTACACATACCGTTCACCCCTCCCCCTTAATTAAGGGCCAAATACTCCAAGTTACTATCTGTTGCTATTCACGATTTCACTTGAATTTTTAAATTATGTAATAATTCCCAGAGTATGAAAATATTTGTTCTATGAAGGTGTCTGTTTTAGTGAATTAAAGATGAAATATAAGTGTGGAATATGTTCTTCAAACAGACTCACACGCGAACACACTGTCTGGGCAGTTATGTGTTGAAGTGAGGTAATGAAATCCATACCATGACTGAGGCTTCCCGTGAAAAGAAAATAAATGAAACATGTCTGCCAGCAAGGAGATATCCATAGTTGGTAGGCAATTAAATTCTGATAGGATAACTGAAGTGGAAGATGTATAACTATATACGCGATGTTCAGTTTATGTAAGCTCGTTGTAGGCAAGATGCTGGAGCCGCAGACTGTAACAATTTCTTTCTATAAACCAGTAATGCAGTGAGTAAATAATGCTTCGCAGAGTGTTGTTGTGTAAGTAGTGCCACTGCAGAGGTTAAGTGGAAGTAGCAGCGTACTTCGCAGTTTGTAGTGTAGTGTGTGTGTGCCTCACATAACACGAGTCTTGTTACAGCTCTCGTCAGAATTACTATGTAAGGGAGCTGAAGCCGGGTCCAATACGTATTGATTATTTTAATTACTTTTGGCAATTCATTTATAACACTCTAAATCTGAATCTGTGATTTCAATAAGTACAATTATGTCACTGAATCTTTAGCTAATGAGCTGTTATCTACTGACGAGTCAGTGTGAAAGCGCTGCCAGACCAGTGCAATTAGCGGAGAATCAGGAGAAATCCCTTTTTAATCAGTGAACACCGACAAGTTACATTTATGTGGCTAATGTCTAAGCTACGAAACACCCAGGTACAGCACAGGGCAAGCAGCGCCATACAGACAGTTTGCCAGCTGCCACTATTGAGTTCTGAGTCTAAGTGGACGGCCCTCGAGCTATCGTACACTCTGAGGAATTGTACGCAGATTCACCACACCAGTGTATATAATACATTCACGGTTACATTACACTTTTGCAAAGCCCTGCTAAAGTTCTACTTCCAGGATATTCCTCCGCCTCATGCAGACTTAGCTTAACTAAGTCTATTCAATTACACCAAAGACATCGTGCCGAATTCGTTCGCATTTAGTTGTACTATAATTCTGCATGAGAACTATTTGTTACTAGGCGCTACCAACACACATGTTTTTTTCGCTTTTTTTTGTTCATATTTATTATAAACAAGATACTATAATTTATAAATATAATATAGATAGGTAAAACTTCAAATTAACTAAAAATAAGTAGTTTTATTTTAACAGAGTTATAGAATGGTTGTGATACATGGTCTATTTAGTAAATAACCAAACACGCCATACATATGGTTATTTTTCAAAGTTTTGATTCAAACAGTGTAAATAAACCGCATAGACTGTAGTGAGAAAATGGGAATAGTGAAGTCTCTTGCCATACATCCATGGTGGCTTCCCTACATTTGCTCACGAGACAGTCAGACGCATGGTGAAAACCCTAATTAAAGTATAGTAGCGATGCGAAACATTCCTGTTTCTGCAGTTTGATTTGTGGGACTATTTTCATACTATTTATAGGTTACAAATATCCATTACAGTTTAGTAATTTTACTAGAAACATTTTTTACATCGTAGGCTCTGTACACAACAGAAAAAACTGTGGTAACTGACGTAGTCTTATAGAATGAAATACATTTGTTGAATCACAAGTAGCATCTTTCGAAAATCTGCAATACTTGTTCTCTTACGTGCGCAACATGTGATACAGTGCAGCAAGGCAGAAGGTATGCAAAGTTTCAAATATTTGTCTAACACCATGCCAGCCATAATTCATGTGATATGTACCAGTCCTGAGAGTAACTAGTAAGTTCTGTAGTGTATGTGGCTAACACCATGCCAGCCATAATTCATGTGATATGTACCAGTCCTGAGAGTAACTAGTAAGTTCTGTAGTGTATGTGGCTAACACCATGCCAGCCATAATTCATGTGATATGTACCAGTCCTGAGAGTAACTAGTAAGTTCTGTAGTGTATGTGGCTGACCTGATCTCTTCTGCTTAGCCGGACCTATTGCCCTTACCATTCAAGAATACAGCTTTCTGTCCTATTTATTAACTCGTTCAGTCGCCGCGCCAACAATTGAGATGTTGCACATTAACGATGCTTATGGCGGGTGCTGTACACAGCAAGTGCCTTGGCCATCTTGCCATTTGGCAATGTGATTTTCAAAAATTTCTGCTTCTCTCGTTGATGATTGGATAGCGATGACAACATTGAGCATACAACATGTTGTTCATCGCGAGAAACACGCCACACTCGAACTCAACGTACGTAAAATTATTTGCACTTCAGCAACACTTTACCTCTTATATGAATTATAAACCAAACGGGTTAGTTGTGAAATGATCGTCTTAGGTGCACTATAAAGTTCCGATTAACCGAATCGTGATTTTATGAATTTCTGAATTAACCAAAGCCCAACGTATTGAAAAAAAATCAGTTTTTATTGTGGCAGTTTGCAGACCCCACGTTTGATTAATACTGTTAATTATCAACAAATTATGAGGAAAATGCTTGTAATGTTCATTTAAAGTAATTAAAATAATTTAAATTTCAATATGTATGTACGAATACAATACTGTAAAATAAGCGGGTAGGCCTACACTTACGGAAATAGCGAGAGACAAAAATATGCAGGTACAATATGTCCTTGTTTAACGCTCAGGTTATGGTCCTGAGAGGTGCCATTTATAAAAAAGTATATATAATAAAATCACATTCCCCAATAAGGATCACTATAATCGTCGGAAGTTCAGGTTAGTCGATCAGGCTGAAACATCTCGATTTCGCTCCGTATTTAAAAAATGGCGCGTTTTAGGAATAATGTACGGGAAGAAAATTGAGTTTCAAAAACATTTAGCTTACTTTAAAATACTGTTGTTTTATTAACTTCTATGCATGTAATAGGCTACTAAAACTATGCTAAGCACATGTTTCAGGTTCAACCGCATTTTCCTTTAATCCAGTCGAGCTTGGACCAAGGAACTTCTCTATTCGTTATATCGATATCTGTATAAGTATTATGTTTATGCTAATTTTTAAAATACTATGGAATATTTCACTGTGAATCTTTTTTCAGGACACAAAAAAAAAAAAGGATTTTTTTTATTTCCAATTTATAAATTTGGATATTGAAACATAAATATGGTCGTTGAAAAATGTCAAAATCAGCGAAAATTTATATTACTAGACCTGTGTTTACGATACATATTCTTCTGTAAATTAGTGTTTCATGCTACAGCGACTGTGCTGACATTTTTGTAAACACTTGGCTGTTTTAAAGTCCTACAGTCACCACTTGAAAAGTTGAGCAAACAGAAGACGTGCGGATCTTGTTTATGCCATTCTCCATCGCAGTCACAATGCTTACCCGCAACTGGATGTCACCTTCAGGCATTTACCCGGCACACCTTACTGACAACGCGCCTCATTCGAGCACACTCACTTCACATATTAACTATTTAATACTAGGCATCAACCAGCACACCTGTTATATCCCTGTTTAGAATGCGGTTAGCTATAAATCAGATGCTATAATTATTAGAGAAAATTTAATTAATAAATAAAATTTAAAAAATTAGAAAACTTCTATGCTTGCAGAAGAATAAAACGCTTGTTATACATGTATCTAGGAAAAAACCAGACACAATGGGTAGACTTCTTCAAAAGTTTTATTAGATAAATGTGAGTGAGTGGAGAGATTTGGATGACTCTTAACATCGACGTCTTGGGGGCCGATGAGGGTGAAGCGATGTGAGTATGGAGCAGCACCGGAAGACACGGTTGGGGAAAACGGGAGATCCACGAGAAAACCCGCCGACCAGCGGCATCATCCGGCACGATTCCCACATGCGAAAATCGGAGGGTGACCCCGCCGGTAATCTAGTCCAATTCGCCTAGGTTGGAGACGAGTAGTATATCCACTACACCACCGCGGGCCCCTTCAAACCGTGTGAAATGTACAGCTAATAGACTACAGTACATAGGCAGTTGGCGGGATGTGAGATTGTGATTCGCGGGTTGCCTACACGCTCGGACACAGGCGCAGGGAGTGAAAGAGAGCGAGTAGCAATTAAGGAAGTGGTTTAAACGGCGACCAGCAGCTCTTGTCGCCTCACCACGGGGGACGAGTTGTGTGCGAGAAGGTGCTGTGATGCCTCTAGGAGGAGATGGAGGGGGCGTGGTAATGATATGCACGGCACGCTCTCTTGTGCAAGCATGCCGCTCGGGATGTCTCTATACACGATCTGTTTGTTTGTGACCTCTTCTTCCTCTGGCGCTGCGAGCACGAGTCAGCTCAGTTCGCCGCGCCTCGGCTGAAGGTATGGTCCAAACGAAGTCCAGGGCAACAACCGCTCAACTCCAGGCGGACACTATCGGCCAGCCGGAGACTCCTGGAGCAATAATTAGTAGAGAGCGGGAAAATTCGTGAGTTCAGTGACCGTAGGCTAGCTAGACTTCACAAACTTGTGTAAAATCACGCAGATAAATGAGAGAAGAGTGAAGAGATCTGCGCGGCTCTTAACATTGAGGTCTTGAGAGCCGATTAGGGTGAAGCGATGCAAGGACGAACCTGGTTAGATTTCCAGTGGGTTCACTTCCGGGAATAGTTCCGGACGATACCGCTGGTCAGAGGGTTTTCTATGGGATTTCCCGTTTCCCCTGCTCCTTTATTCCGGCGTCGCTCCAAACTCGCCTCGTTTCACCCTCATCGGCTCCTAAGATCTCGGTGCAGCCCAAAGCTCTCCGTCCCACTCTTCACTCGCTTGCTGCTGACGACACTTCAGTCAGCTGGTCGACATCGCCAAGGACAGACGGTTCACTGCTCCTTCTCCAGTTCGTGAATGTCCTCTCCGCGGACAGTACCCGCGTGCTGGGATCCCCGTCGTGTCTTACACTTGCAACGTCTGCCTCTCCGGGGATAAAACTAAGCGTTATCAATCAATCCGTGTTCTTCTCCTTAAAATGCAGCACCTCGTGTACCACCTCCCCAATATATCTCTGTCCTGCGGTGTCCTTCACCTGGTGTGTTCACACAGCTTTGGGTCATCCGTCACTTTCTCAACTTCACTTTCCTCTTCTACATCTCCCCCGCAGATAACTACGGACTAGGGAGTTCGATGGCCCGTAGGCTAGAGTGAGTGAGTGAAGAGATTTGGGCGGCTCTTAACAGCGAGGTCTTAAGAGCTGACGAGTGTGATAGAAGTGAATACGGAGCGTTTTCAGAATGCAGGGACGGGGGAAACGGGAGATCCCCGAGAAAAACCACCGACGAACGGCATCGTCCGGCACGATTCCCAGTTGCGAAAGTCTGGTGACCCGGCCGGGGATTGAGCCCGGTTCGTCTTGGTGGGAGGCGAGCGCGCTAAACGCTCAGCCACCGTGCCCCCCCCCCCCCCCATAGGCTACAGTACTCGATTCTCTTTAGAGTTGAACCGCAGAAGTCTGTCCATTGGCTGCTGTCCCATTGAGTAGCACGGTATCTCTCGTTCTTCTTTTCTTGCAGTTTTGTTATTGACGTATAGAGTTGTACTACATGTAGAGCCACCTGTTTTTCACGGTAGTACTTACGTGGAGGCTAGACTTCAATATGCTTTATGCATACTAGCAGTCTCCATTTAGCTATTGGACACTCGTCTTTGTGGAAGACTAATGCTGCACGAGTAAACTAATGATAATTATGTTTCTCCGATACTGAACGCCCGTGATTCGCGGGTAGACAAATAAGATGCGTAACAATTCAAATGATCCAAGAACGAAAATGTTTCAGAACTGAAATTTTTTGGAACACAACTTGTCCTGGAGTCTTTAACGTTAACCAGGGGCGCCCCTAGCTATATGTGTCTGAAAAACTACAGCCAGGTTGCAAAAGTGTATTAAATTTGCGCTTTTCTGAAGTGTAGAAACGAGAAGGCCATGGCACTGGTTAAATTTCAACATTGAGTAAATTGCCTGTCCCTGCATATAACACTGCAGTTATTTATAACCTGTAGAGATTATGGAAAATCGCGAAATTTTTTGAGCTAACATATGTTCTATAACACTCTATAACTAGTTTATTCTTTCATGATTGGATGAACAATGTTTTGAGTCGACTAGTTTGATTGCCTACCAATCACGAACGTGCTGCCTTATAGTATCAGAATCTTCATTGGCCCAGTGAGTGAGATGGGGTAGCAGCTTCATACATGAATGACAGCCAATAAGGAAAGAAAACTGTACGTTGGATCCTAGCAGACAGCCAACTTTTTCCCGCGATAAACCATCATCTCTACGCTATAAAATAGCACATATTTCCATCTCCCCGTATCAGTGTTTTTTTCCATAAAACGCTAAATTCCAAAAAGTCTCAAGCTTACTAAGAAGAAGAAAAAATCTCCCGCCCTCGGCTAAAAGTTTAATTCGCACCGTGGTGGGCGCGCCGGTTGGGAAGCGCTGATGTAGCGCCTGAAGGACTGCAAAGGCTTGCAGATGAATCCGCGAAACTGAAGTATTTACCTCCACGCACCGTAGTGGGAGGCACGACGAAGTGAATCATTAGCAGTTTCAGAGTTCCGCCAACATGCCCGGGGGAAGAGCTTGCAGATGGAATCTCCGGCGAGATACGCGCTGAAGACGTGTTTTCTACACCCCCACACCACCCGCCCCTGGAGGCCGGAGGAGGGTCTCCTGGACCATGCATCTTGTCGGCAATTAACAAAGCCGCCGTCGAGTAGTTTCTTTCCCTTTGCCGGACCGGCTGTCGGTGCCAGCTCCCCCAAAAAGGCATGATTTACGCGGCTCGCCGAGCAGATAAGCTCGCACGCGGAAATGGCGGTACGTCACGAGCTTTCGTTTCGTTCTACCCCCTTTGCCACCGCACCCCCCTTCAACAATCCTCGCGAGCCCGGAGCCCGGGTAGCGATACGCCACTCCCCCATGCGTCGTCGTCGGACTGGCGTCACAGAGCACACACACGCTGCAATTTTATTTTCCGGTAAACTTCCTAAACTATAACGGAATTTGCAAACCCGTTAAGTTTCTAATTTATTTACGCGCCCAATTGTCGCAATAATAAAAAAAAAGATTAATGACCGCTGTACATCTCGCAACCAGCGATCAACGTAGTGTGTGCTGACTTATGTTAGCATTAACCATTCACGAATGAGAGTCACTGAAACTTTAACAAATCAGATTGCTCGGATGAAAGATGCTATAAACTCCTGCCGCCGATTCCTTGTTATGTACAGTGCCAACAATAAGTACCCTTCTTGCGCAACATGTCCTCGATCACGGACAAATGGTTTGAAAGTGTTAACCCATACCTTGGGATAGCAGAATATTACGTTTTATAGGAACTGTAGGCTAGACTCCGCAGTCCTATGTTTGTTCTAGCCTCAGCTTGGTGTTCATAAGCTGCTGCCCCAGTGTGTAAGCAGTTTTACCTCAGAACAGGTGGCACGTGCTTGTTTCCTTGCAGGCCTATTATTGGCTCAGAGTTCACCTGGGCGTGTGCAATGAACTGTGGTCCAATTGCAAACGACAGAAATAGCCGACCTCCCGTGGCGCAGTCGGCTGTTGCGCCGCCGTTCTGGGCTGCGTGAGGTTCTGGGTTCGAATCCCATGTAAGGCATAGGTGTTACTTTAAGTTTGGTCATAAGCTAGTTTCTAAGCGGTACCCTGATTAATCTTCAGTCATAATACTGGGGGAGCTTAACACGCCCTTTCCAGTTCCAATGACACAAATGTACAGGAGTTTGAAGTCTAGCTTGTCCTACAATTAATTCCCGAAATTTACCATTTCCAACCTGTGAGAATGTTTTTCCAGCGCCAATCAAATAACGTAATTTTCCAGTTTCCTGTTATACTTTATCGAGTTCTGCAGTCACGCAAGGACCCATGAAGCCGAAAGAGGCATTCATATGTAATGACTAGGGACACCTGAATTTCGCGAAAAGATGTCCGCACATGCTAGGTTTCAATACCCTACGGGCACACCAGCAGTATTATTTTGCTTATTGGAGGTGTGTCTGTATGAGAAGACATTTTCGTACTTGACTGGCCAATCATAATTAGGTTACTCCGCTACTGTACGTCTGTGATTCGCGGGCAGACACGTAACACCTAGATCATCCAATCGCTGAAGTGTATCTGAGCTGAGTGTTATGAAATCTTTTCGCGAAATTCGTGTGTCCCTAGTAATGACCTCAGGTGTCTTGTGTTAAAACAATTTCTAAAGAGAAAAAATAATGCTGATGTTCACAATGCTTCCTACTTTAATCTTCAGATGATTATCTACTATGGCGATCATCTCCAGACTTGGCTCGAAACTACCAACTTCTTGTGGGATAATCCCTAGCGTGGACACTCCCTGATGTTTGTAAGTGGAAGTCGTGCTGCCCGATGCCGCTAGTCGGTGGGTTTTCTCGGGGTTCTCCCGTTGCTCCGGCCCTTTCATTACGCCGCTGCTCCACACTCACCTCAATCACCCCCATAGACTCTCAAGACCTCGCTGTTACGAGCCGCCTAAATATCTCCCCCCTCATTTTACTCACTCTTGTGGGATAGCCTGGGTGAAAAAATATAGTCTACTAGAAGTGCCTTAATAAAAAATAAAAAAACACGCCAAAGGACAAACTGTCAATCGCTTGGAGCTACAAATAATTACATAATTTTAAAGTTCGTTACAACAAACTTGTTTTATTATGCCTTGTGTATTATTTTATCAGAACTAATCTCTGTTAAATGTAGGTACAGACAGACTGTGGTTTCGAGTTTTGTTGTATTGGTAACGGCTGTTTTTTCAACCAATGTAACAGTCTCAACGATGAATGGAAACTACCCTATATTAGGACCTTCACATATCAGACGTGTTCATAGTGTGTACAGTTGTGAACACGTATTGTACTACACTTATTGTACAACATCCTCAGTATTGTATACTGTCATTGCTGTATGTGCTTTCACGATCGCGATTTACATGGTCGTCACTGTAGAAAACACTCAATACTGCCAGTTTTACTGCCGTGGGTGATTTTAATTATGGACCTGGACACTGTTATCTAGCAGGAATCACGTGTTTCACTGGCTGTGATAATTATGGACCTGGACTACTTCCCTGGTCACTGTTATCTAGCAGGAATCGCGTGTTTCACTGGCTGTGATAATTACGGATGCACAGACTCAGCATAAACTAAATTGTGCCTGAAAGGGTTATCTTTTTCTGTGCTCCATTTTCACGAAGAGAGGTGGGATAAAACATTAATCACATAAATATTTGAGAATCAGACCAGAAATGTTTATAAAATACCGACCGAGAAACGCAAGTAGAGAGAATAGTTGTAACAGCTGTCGCGGTTATCCAATGACCAAGACACTTTCACTTGTCAAGCAGCGTGGGAACCAGTGGGTGAAAAAAAATAGCAATAGCGTGTTTAACAACTCCATTTTATTGTCCTTTCAGTGGGCAGCAACTGGGCCGGTTTGCGTTAAGAAAAAGAAGTAGAAAAAAGGACGCCAAGAGTTCAGTAGGCCACAGAATTTCCATGGGGTTTGTTAACAAATGTTTCGTACACGTGCCAGGAACCTGTTGAACGTTGGTTGCGTGCACTCGGAACACAAACTGTTCTTCTAAAAACTGTGGGGCCGCAGTGGCACAGTGGCTAGAACGCTTGCATCCTACCAAGCAGACCTGGTGCTGCCCGATGTCAGCACATGGGAGCCGTGCCAGACGATGCTGCTGGTGTGCGGGTTTTCTCGGAGATCTCCCGTCCTTGCGTTTTGGTACCGCTCTGTACTGTACTTTCCTCGCTCCCCCCTGATCGTCTCTCAAGACCTCGGTGTTAAGAGCGCCCAGACTTCTCTACCCCCAAACACAGTCTGTCTGCACATTTAATGCTTTCTCTGGCCAAGGCTGTTCGCGGTAATATATGCACTTTTGAAAGCCTTGCTTAAGATCTACTTATATGCACGAAGTATATATTCTTTCGCCTTATGTAAAAATTATCATTGTCATGGGCTTCATTTCTTTATTCAGGCGTTAGTCAGGCGAAACTGTGAAATTATTATAAAATAAATATTACAAATGTGTTCATTTTTACACTTCGGTGCATTAAAAAAATCATAAAGCGGAATAAATAATTTCAGTTAGTACCAATCGTTCCACATCACTTTTTATTTGACTTAAAGATATGGAACTACTTTCCATCCATCATTACCAACTTTACTGGGCGCACGTCACTGAATGCACCCGTTAAAATATATGCAGGCAGGAGCAGTGACATTTTTCTAACGTTGATTCCAAAAGTGCTCACTTTATTATGAACTGCCTTTAGGTAGGTAAGGCGAGGTCATTAGGCACGGAGCAAGTTGCTGAGAGATTAGAAACAGTGAAGGAGTCTGCCAAAGCCTGTACTGAGGAACCAGCCCAGCATTCACCTAAATCATGGATGGCCGGATCGGGATTCGAACCCAGCTCCTCCCGATTGCGAATCCGAAGTTTAACCACGGCGCCACCTTCAGCCATAACACCGGGGGACGTTTATAAGTAGCGCCAGTGACTTTCCGCGGTAAAATTGGAGCAACAGTAGACTTCAATACTATACACACACCTCAGCTGTTGTTATACATCCATTGGCTGCTGGTGCCGTGTCTGTCTAAGCCACTCAGGACTAAGTAACTCCGACAATGAACCTTCGTGATTTGTTCGTAAACTGTTAACATGGGCCAGAACATTGTTCAGCCAATCAAAGAAGCTGGACGACGCTACAGTGTTTTGAACTGTATCTTGTCCAGATAGGGGCTATTTATAAGCCATTTCAAATACAAGAAACACGACATCACTTTAATGACACTGGGCCATATCCACTGTGCACTGGAGAGGTAGCGGGGCAACATATGAAATGTGGATCCAGACTGGAGATTTTTGTTGTGGAGAGAAAAATAGTAAAGTGTGTCAGGAAGTCTAAGTTGTGGAATACTACCCCCTGAATAATATTCGAATTGTAACATTAATAGTGACTTTTAAACTTTATGGAAGGATGCTCAAAATAATATGTTAAGTTCAGAGTTTATAGTCCATTCGTGGTTTCTTCGGCCTTTTTAAATCAAACCTTTGAAAAATCTTCCCATGTATCACGTGTCTAGTTATTTCCTACATATGCCATGTATCACAAGTGTTTTATATTTGTGTTTATAAAAGTTACTTTTTTCCTGTTAATTTGAAATGTTATTCATGTTATATCTATAAATTATAATGCTTCAGTTATAAATAATTTTAATAAAAAATAGGGAGAAATATGGTATATTGGTATCGCCTAGCGAGAAATAGTTCTGTATACAAAATCCTGTTGCACTGAGTGCGCGCGAATGTAGTGCGTTGTCCCTCTGGTGTGATTCTCCAGGATTAGTTAAGCGTAGTTTACCCGAGGCGAAGGAATATCCTGGAAGTAGAACTTTGGCAGGGCTTCAGAAAAGGCGTTGGTAACCGCGAATAGACTATATAATCTAGTAAAATTTAACATACTTTACTCGTCTCTTTTGTTTTCCTTCTTTGCAGCTCTCTTATACCATATATTGTAGTTCCTATGGCAGAGCAACCTGTTCCAGTTCCTATGGCAGAGCAACCTGTTCCACCTATTATGTTACTGTTACCAAAGCTTGGTTGTTACACCCTTGAAGCCAGTTTTCAGAATGGTTAATGGTTCTGTAGTCACTTATGTACTGAATTTGTTCAATTTTGCATGTAGGTGTAAAGGCGTCTGCCTGTGAAGGCCGTGGTGTTATTACCAACGTTGGCATGCTAGCACTCTTGTATTTAGGGGGGGGGGGGGATACCATAGTGGTGAGTTGAGTTGAGATATTTGGGTGGCTTTTAACAATGAGGTATTGAGATCCGAAGTGGGTGAAATGAGGTGAGAATGGAGCAGCGACCAGCGGCATCGTCCGGTACGATTTTCACATGCGAAAATCCGCGGTGACTTGGCCGGGGATTGAACCCGGATCGCCTAGGTGGGAGGTCACAGTGGCTCCATGAAGGCGCGCTGCAGTGCAGGGAGGACATGAAGCCAGCAGAAAGCAGAAGTTGAGCGGCAAGGAGTCCCGGAGCCATTGAGTCGGATGGCCCTAACGGGCGAGATGGCTTCGTCGATATCCGGGCAGACAGAAGTTGAGCGGCAAGGAGTCCCGGAGCCATTGAGTCGGATGGCCCTAACGGGCGAGATGGCTTCGTCGATATCCGGGCAGATACGGCGCAATACCCGCGGGGACCAGTGTTCTAGCTGGGGTATCTTCCCACAGTATCCCCCCCTCCCCTCTGGACAACACCTACTACCCTACAAACCCGAGCAACACCAGCTCATACCCTCACTCCTGCCTATCTCAGTCCGACCATTCCCGCCACATAAATTAGTTCAGTATTCTACAATACCCCGAGGAGCCGCGGTGGTGTAGTGGTCAGACTACTAGCCCCCCACCTAGGTGAACCGGGCTCGAATACCGGCTGGGTCGCTCTCGGATTTTCGCATGTGGGAATCGTCCCGGACGATGCCGCCGGTCGGCGGGTCTTCTCGGGGATCTCCCGCTTCTCCCCCCCCCCCCAATTCCGGCGCTGCTTCACACTTGCATAGCTTCATCCTTATAGACGTTTAAGACCTCTCTGGTACGAGTCGTCCTAATCTGTTCACAAAACATCGTGCTCTATTTTGTATTTTTGATATTTTGGCGATAGATTGATGTTTTACGATTATTAATTTTCGTCAACTTAACAGCCATTTACTATCTGCCACAGGCTAACCAGGATGTATCCAGAAGTAAAATATTTTTAGAGTAAATATTATAACAGCATTAAAATACGCACGAAATGTTTTTATAATCTTGTTTATGTTCTTTTTGTTTTGCCCAGCGAGAAAGACACAGACAAAAGTAGAAACAGAATCTACTTTTGTCGGGCTATGGGGCTACGAATTTGAAGGGTTACCTTGATTCTGATTCCCCAAATTCTCGTCGGTGTGGGGACTGTGCGTAGCGGCGATGCCGCACTTGATGCACATGTCAGTGACGCCCTTATAGCACCCGCGCTTCAGGTAGATGAGGGTTAGTGCTCCGGGAGGGGGGGAGGGGGTAGTGGAGTGAAGGACACAGTTGTGCATATTACGCACGTTTAGGTATTTTTTTGCGCACTGCGAAGCTCAGTGAGCAATGATCTTACATGTGGGTAAATGATTCGCAAATCGTCCTACTGGTGTAGGTCATTTTTTCCCCATATAACTGTAGCCGAACATATAGCCTACAGTTCATTGGCTGTGACAACGAAATAAGTATTGTGTCGACTAAGTACAGCACGCATCATAAAATTGTTTGTTTGAAAACACCCAAAACGGCAAATTAAAGAGGCACAGAAAGGGTTATCACCGAGGCTTTAAGAGCCGATGAGGGTGAAGCCAGGTGAGTATGGAGCAGCGCCGGAATGCAAGGGCGGGGGAAACGGGAGATCTCAGAGGCATCTTCTAGCTCAATTTCAACGAGAGAAAATCCGGGAGTCACCCGGTCGGGGTATGAACCTGGTTGGCCTTGGTGTGAGGCGAGTAGTCTGACCGCTACACCACCGCGGCCCCCCCCGGGGGGGGGGGACTCGTGTCACGTGACCCCACGTCGTGAACTTCCTTTCGAGCGCCGCCCTCGCAGTGCGCGAGGAAACACACGACTGAGAAAGGCACTATCGCCTGTATCTGCACTTTCTAATACAGTACTCCGCCAGGCTGGAACTTATTCCCCCGGGTCCCGCCCCATACATCACATCTGGCGAGTCTCGCGACTAGATATCTCGAGCCGGCAGCTCCTCATCATCTACCCTCCCTCTACGAGAACCACTATGCTCATCGATAACACTTCTCGCAGACGCGATCGCCGCAGCCATTCTCTAATGACGTCGAATAACCAGCGAAGAGCGAGATCGATAAGCCGGGCCCAAATTTACACACCCACCTTACAATTCGTTTCAGGACAAGCTAGAATTTACACACCCACCTTACAATTCGTTTCAGGACAAGCTAGAATTTTAAAAACTTGCAATTCGTACATCCCTTACTTCACGCTATTGGTAATTGGATCTTATTAGTAAGGATATGAAAAATTCGCGTTTTTATTTGACACCATGCTAGTCTTCAATATCCTATTCCTGTAAGATAACAATTCATATTTTCATTGGCTACTGAAAAATGTACGGAGTTATTAACCTTCGTGTTCTCTCCACTGGATATTGGTTGTTTACCCGTTGAAATTAACTACTGACTGTAAGCGTCGATGGGACGGCCGACACAAGTTTTACGCCAATGGCAAAAGACAAGCAAGCATACAACGTCTTGGAGTTTAGTCTGCAAATACACAATTACGCGAATTTCGCAGGTCCTTACTCATTACCTTTGATTGATTGACTGATTGACAAATGTTTTATTGCAATAACAGGAAGAATTACAACAATGGAATCAAAATACAAATACAGTACGTGGGCAATTATACAGTTCAACGAGCCAGCATTGAATTATTAGGGACACCCGATCTTCGCGGCCAGTTGTATTTCATAACACTCAGCTCAGATACACTTCAGTGATTGGTTGATCTAGGTGTTACGTGTATGTCTGCGAATCACAGACGTATAGTAGCGGCCTAACCTAATTCTGATTGGCCAGTCAAGTACGAAAATGTCTTCCCATAGAGACACGCTGCCAATAAGCAAAATAATACTGCAGGTATGTCCGTAGGGTATTAAAACTTATCATGTGCGGACATATTTTCTCGAAATTCGAGGGCACCTAATAATTATTACTCTTCTGTTGACGTAGAAGTAGCAGAAAAAGAGTACACAGAGACCTTACTGAAAGAAACAATTAATTTAATTTGGTGATCAGTGGTGGACAATATTCGAAACCCTGAATGCTTAGAATCGTCCAAGGAATGTCAAATAAGTAAGGACAGATGTTTTTCGTGAAAATATTTCCAGTCTAGTTGTACTCCAAAACATTGTTGTTCATATGCACTTTCGTGGTTGGATGGTTTTAAATGTCACGTGCCTCAAGTGTCAATCCACGAATCTATGAACGTTCACTATCGGAGTACTCATTACTATCGGCCCAGTGAAACAAGAACATGTCTTCTTATGTAGATACAAGGGCAATAACCAAAGGAAGTTGTGGTTGTAGACTTAGGGTATTGGAGTTTGGCATGGCCGCGAGAATCACCTGTAAATTACAGTCCAATAGAAAAGGCGTACCATTCGGAACACAGTCTGACAGCAAATTATGGCGAGATTCTCGTAGGCACATACATTTAGAGTGCTCTGAAAATAATTAACTTTTTTTCCTACAAAACATGATTTGTTGTTGGGAATTTGCCGAATAGGAAATTTTTGTTTGATATACATACTTTAATGTCAAAACAACCTTACATTGTCGATACAATATAAATACTTCAGCAGTGTGCTTACTTGGGAAGTCAATTGCTATATTTTGAAGGTTAAATAATTATTTCGATGACGAAAGAAATTTTTTATTTGATAATGTTGTATTTAGTAAGTTTCGTTGCGAACTAAATATGACGATTCACGAAATTAGGTTATAATATGACTTAACTCTTTCTAATAGTACTAACTGGCTACTGTGTGCTGCCAGAGGTTCCCTGTTGGCTGGCAGGTAAGTTACCAGGCGCTGATTGGCAAACGATGTTCCTACATGCTGGTGGTCATGCGACGCCATTTGTTGGTGTGCGCGGTTGGACTTGGCGGAAGTTGTACCTCTGTACTCATTAGTACTCTATGACGTAATTACAACCAACATAACAGTCTCAAAAATGTTTTCATGCGCTATGCAGAAAAAGCATTGCACGTAATTTTTACAGCGCGTTTACAAGGTGAAGAGTGAGTCAAAAGAGATGGACGGCCCTTAAGAGCGAGTCTTGAGAGCCGATGAGGGTGAAGCGAGGTGAGCATGGAGCAGTGCCAGAATGTAAAGTGTGGGTGGAAACGGGAGATCCCCGAGAAAACCTGCCGACCAGTTGCATCGTACGGTACGATTACTCGGTTGGCCTAGGCGGGAGGCGGGTCGTCTAACCACTGCACCACTGAGACCCCGTTTACAAGGTAACTGGCGTCAAGTTCTGGAGAATTTCCGAATAGAGGAGTGTGTTCGTGTAGGCGATGATGTCCCGCACCCCGCCGTCTACAAGGGTGTGGAGGGGGGTAGACGCGTTGATGACTGTGATCGCGCAGGCAACCGGTGCAGGGCTGCCTTATCTCCGCAGGGCCGGCGCAGGGCATAAACATGTGACCACGCCCACTGCAGTGTAAACACCCCGCCTGGACTGCGTCGGCAATTTATATAAACACGGGCATTACCTTTGCCGACCTACAACTGCCTGCCGCCCCGCCGGACGAGGGTTATTCAATCGTCGCCCTCCTTCCGACCGTATAATTTACCAGTTTCTAGGGGATCTGCTCCTCTGGCCGCGGCGGCTATCCTCCGCCGACGTTATCGCCTCCATACGCAATCCAGAGATCTCCTGCGAGCGCAAGGAATCCCATCTCCTCGTACGCGTAACTTATCCTTCACTTTCTATAGCGTTTATACACTGTAACATTTTTTGTACTTCTCCAAAAAAAAAATTCACAAATTCCTTTATAGAACTACAAACAGTTTCCTTGTAAAATGTGCAAAACATTTATTTATGATATTTAGAGATGATGGAAAATCTCTAAAAAATTTTGAGGAAACACATGTTCTATAACACTTTAACTAGTTTACTCTTTCATGATTGGACGAACAAGGTTTTAACTCAGCTAAGTTGTTTGCAGACAAATCAAGAACGTTCTGCCATATAGTATCAGAATTTTCATTGGTCCAGTGAAAAGGGGTAGTATCTTCATACATGCACGACAGCCAATAAGGAAAGAGAACTGTCGGACATGTGTACAGTACGTTGAATCCTAGCAAACAGTCAACTTGTATTGCAACTTAAATTATTGAGTATGGAGCAGTAGCTTTTTTTTTCATCTAGAAAATAAATTCGATTAATAAATTATAGAGGATAGGAAATAAATTATTTCAAAATGTAATTCATGAAAAAAAAAATTGCACCTTACCAGCATGGGGACTACAACCCACGTATCTAGCATTATTATACCACATCCTTAACCAAAAGACCAACTTGACTTACGAACTTTATAATCATTTTGTACTGAATATATCAGTAAATTTCATAGAAAATAATAATGAAGTTATTCGGTTAAGAATGTATTTATTTCATTTCAAGAGTTCTGTGTAGATATAAAACATCGACATCACGTATTTTAAAATTGTAGTCTTTTTATTATGACTGTGTGAGTTGTTTTAAGTATTTTACGTTATTTAAACCTGCTATCATTTATTTTTGCACGCAAGTACGCTTATATTACCCCTAGATTTTGCACAAACAGCTACTATGTGTGTGTGTGTGTGTGGGTATATATATATATATATGTGGTTTTACATTAATGCATGCCATTGCCATTTTGCTTGAGCTCGTGGATACGGGTCAATGTAGTACAAACATGTCATGAGTTCGACAAACACGGCTATTGTTTTACAAACGAGTAATTTTACAAGATAAATTTTAGTATGGTTACAAACATTTGTAAAATTACAAACAATTGCTAAGTAAAAATTACAAATATTTTTTACAGTGTAACTAGAGATACCAAGAATTCGCAGATTAATTTTGGGCCAAGCTGGAATTCAAAGCCTCTTACATTCATGTCCCCATTGCAATTTTGTCCGCGCTTTATTTTACACCGCCTGAAGAACCCTGAACCAACAAGAAACACGTGACAAAATGCAAATGGGGAAGCACTGTGACAACAAACAACCAATGAACATTTCTTATCTGTGTGAACGTATGTACTTATGACTTGGAGTCTGGCATGCAGGTCATTGAACTACCGCCATTTTACGGTCTCTATAGTCTATTCTCATACCTTTACAATTCTTTAATCAAACCTTTGAATAATCACCTCAGTGTAGACGTGTTTGGTATTTTTCGTACATATGCCATGTATACTATCACAGGTTAACATAAGCCATTATTATTTCTGGTTATAGTGGGCTTTTACTTATATTTTATTTGTGTGTAATATTTAATTAATAATCAATATGCATAAAAACTGAGTGAGAACATGTGCTGATACTGCCTAGTAAGAAACAGTCCTCATGCAGAGTATTATTTAACACTTTGAAAACTATGTTCGAGTGTAGCTCGAGCAAAGCTAATTTGAAAATTTCTTTCTTGTTAAGAACAAAACTCGCATGGATGTGCAGTCTTTGTTCGGCTGGTGTTTAACATGACCTCACAAGGACACGACAGTGCAGTAACAATGATACTGCTAACGATATAATTTCTTTTTCTATAGCCACACAAAGGGACATAATTGATTTCAAATTCTTTTTTAGGATAAGAGATATTTGATTGGGTCAATATCACCTCGGCTCTCCATTGGTTGATGACCGGCCAATAATGAACGCTATAAAGTACCGGGTGGGGTCCGGTGTGGTATGGACCAATAGGACGATGGTGAGTTCTAACACAGACACCAACAGAACCGGTGTTCTTGCAGTAGTGGGTATAGGTGACACTTCTAATTTGTCTTAAGTGCCATTAAATGTGTGCACACCTCAATGTGTCCCCAAAAAAGCGGCGCATAGTCCTTTGGTGTGGTTTTCTAAACTTATTTAAGTTTCGTGGGCGTGAGCCAAATTTCCGGCCTTTATAAATTAGAATTTCTCATGGCTGGAAAGCCCGGTGTTTACAAATCCATTAGTCGCCGCCTTTAGTGTAGCCTGGTATTTTTGAGCCAGGGTTAATCAGGTTTATAGCTGCCATTTCCTGCGCAAGTTATTTGGCGTTTCCTGTCTTGTGTCACAAACGTGAGACGCAGCAAAGTCCAGGGCCTTTAAATGTCGCTCAGTAACTTCCCATGCACAGATGCGTCATTGTTCACTATTACAAGACATATGTTGTAGCACAGTATCCTCCGCGACTGACTCGTGCATTTTATTTATCTCTTCGTAACTCTTTTCTAGCGATTCACGAGTGTTCGCTGTTGACACGAGAGAAATCTCACTGTATGGAGCGTTTTACTGCCGATAGAAGAACGACAGACAAATAATCACTGTAAACTTGCAAACAGAAGTGTGCAATGTTAGAACTTAGCCAGCACTCCAATATTTTCGCAGAAAAATAACATCTCTTGAATTTGATCAGTCTAATATCTAGCTAGTCGTACCAAGGCACTGATTGGCGAGCAATGTCCCGCCATGTTTCTGGTGCGTGCGGATAATATTCACGATACAGTAATCAGTTTCTAATTTGCATTGTTAGTTATTCTGTTGTTGAAGCGTGCTGAGCACTTCAACCGCCATAAATAGCCAGAGAGAGAGAGAGAGAGAGAGAGGGAGCCACTGAGTAAGTATTAAAGTAGAGATAACTTAGCCTGGAAATGTCCAAGTGGGTTTCTGGTTAGCTTTTCGACATGTACGTACATGAAATAGTGGCTGCTATTTAGTCATACTTTGGTAGTAGTGCTTTTACGAGGAATATTTCACTACTATAGATGTAGGCTGACTTCAGAAATACATAACATTATTAGCCGGCAGTTGTTATGTAGATTCCATTGCAGGAGTTCTTTACTGCAATAACCGGGTCTTGAATGAGCCATTCAGATAGGCAAATACTTTCTCACGATCAAGAGTGCCAGTAACAAGAGTAAACCTGCTAGTTTCCATATCAAGCACTCTCACAATACTTCGCTAACTTAACAAAATGAAAGTAAATCCCAGACAAAGACGGAACACGGTATTCTTTCAGATCATTAAGTGCTTTGGAAACATTTTCATGCCCTCCAATATATCCAGAAACAGCATTTTCAGACTGCTATATCTCATGATAGGTATACGAACCTAGCTATTGTGAAACTGCGATAAAGACTGTTCACAATAACGTAAGCACTTTAGAAATTAACCTTAGAATAAAGTCACGGCCCCTGCATGCATATAATTTAATGGGCGCACTGAGTGACATTCGCACAATAAAGTTGGTAACGAAGGATGGTAAGTAGTTCCACATCTTAACGGCGAATAAAAAAGTGTCCGGTAACCATTTGTGATAACTTAAAATTATTTATTTCGCTTTCTGCTTTTTTAATTCATCGAAGTGTGAAAATGAGTAGATGTGTGAATTATTTAGTTTCTTAATAATTTCATTCGACCGACGCATGTGATCAGGCCCATGGCAATGTTAATTTTATATTAGGCGGAGGAGTACACAATGCGTATACAAGCAGATCTTAACCAGGGCTTTGAAAAGTGCTCATTTTACCGTGAACAGCCTACGGAGGCGTGCATTGTACTCTGCTACATAGTCACGTCCAATAATATTACAGTATATGATCGCGGCTTACTGTCACGTTCTGGCGAGTCGATGACGGATAGACTGCACACCAGTTGAGCGTCTTATGCATAAAGGTGAAATCACTTTACATACCTCAATCGGTGTCTCCCGTAGCGCCTCATCGATTTTCGCCCCACTCACACAAACATACACCTCATTTGGCGACCGCCTTAAGGACGTCGAAGCCCAAAAAATTAAAAATTTGATATTTGTACGAAACATTATTCAGCTCGTTAGCATCGTATGTGTTGACATTTTCTTCGAATAAAATAATTTTGAACTTTATATATATTTGTTTAATTTGATGTCAAATACTATTTTTTTTCTGTTTATTTGAATCCGCAATAACAAATACTAACTAAGTTGTAGAAATGAAAAAATTTACAACATAAACTAACGCCGTGGACTTCTGCTTGACATATATGTAATCAGTGATTACTAATCACCAAATGTTTTCCATTTCTTATAAGTGGGGTAAAATCTGACAATGTGACCAACCTTCTCACTATGTAAACAGTAAATGCTCTGGTTTGTAAAGTATTGTATGAGCTGATGAATTGCTGCGGGATGCATGTTTGTTAAGTTGCTTATTTTGATGATGGCTTTGGATGAAAATAGCACTCAGCACTAAAAGTTGAAATTAAAATTGTTTATAATACTTACAAAGTGTATGGTTTAAGATAGGTTTTTAAATCAATATTAATTTTTTTGGTGTTTAGTGACTTGACTTTAAATACATGTTTAGTAATTATGACAGAGCAAGTCGACGCGTGCGAATAGTAAACGTTTCCAGCCAACGGCAAGCCATGTTTCCAGTTCTAGTGAACGCTGTTTTGCATGTTTTTTTTTTATCATCGTGTTTATACGAGTACCGTGTTGGTGTTGTCGGAATATTTTATCGGAGCGCATTTTCTTGAATGAAATGTTATATCAATAGAATCATGTTTGTACAACTACTCGTTGCACCATTTTCCTCAACCGCCAACCGCAATGCGCCGCACGCAAGTAAAATTTACGTTTTTAAGTTTAAGTTTGTTGGTTTTAGGAAACGTGCGCAGTGTTGAGTTTACTGAATGATCCTGCAAATCAATTATTTAATGCTAGTGACGAACAGAAGTTTCTTTCTGTGACCTGAGAGCTAGGTAGTGGGGATATGGTGAACGGGCGCAGTCTAGCTCGGGGCTCTCGATACCATCTCCGCGGCTAATCCACTTGGCCGGCCATGCCTCATTCCCCCAGGTCAGGGGGTCAAATCGGCCCGCATGACGTCATTACCATGCTCCTCGTGGACAAGGCCTCATATGTGGCCATCATGTTGTTACCCTCCGCCTGCCAGTAATGTTCCGAGCCGTACATGCGCTCGCGTGTCCAATTACAGGGGAGATTCCTTCCACTCTGGGCGGAGGAGTGCAGGGGAATCCGCATTGCCAGGCGATGTTCTGCTGTTTGCACAACTCGCAGACGTCGCTTCTCCAGCTCCTCTCACGATATTACCTTCCTGGTGATGATTTCTGCCTGTTCATGGCCTTAAGGGTCACAATGAGAGACATTGCTGGTGACATTTGACTGCCAGGCTAAACACGACAGTTCTGTATACACACCAGATTCTGTCGTTTGTGCATTGTCTTGTCCCTTTATGATGAGCACTTTATCCTGTGTTCTAGGGTGTACAGTCTCTTTACACACGTGTATGACTGACTCGCGGTTCTGCAGGCTGAGACAGGGATTGAGTGGCCCAGTCACATAAGTAAGAAGACACAAGTATTTGTCGTCTATCGCAGCACTGCTTGTCGTGTCTTTATGTTTAAAATATATGCTGAAAACAGCTGATCTTGGCTCGCGTGATTGTGTCATCCTGTTGGTTACCTGTATTGACATAGTCACAGAATACGTAAGTGTACAGAAGCTAAATCGTATGGAGGTTCGTTTGATGTAAGCGAACTCGGTCAGTGATTGGCCGCACGATATTATGGAAACGGACATTGAGTCTGATTGGCTGTTGCTCTTCATTGAAAATTCCTTTGATATTCAGAAGCTGCACTGATAAAAAGGTCTTGTTGAATCGAACATGATTTGTTTGGTGCAACCGAATTATTTATCTGTATTAAGGCAATGAAATATTTTGTTGCTGAAACTAAATTATTTTGTTGTTCTCATCTGGTTGCCCCAAACTATAAGTCTAGATTGGTGCAAAAAAATATTTGTTTGGCTACGCGTACATTAAACAGTTTGGATGGAAATAAAAATTTTTTGTTTACATGTTCGACCGAGCTTCGAACCTAAAACATCTGCGTCCGAGCACTGCGCCTTAGTAACCTCGGCTAATGTGGCAACTGGTGACAACGTGAATCTTTTATATATATATATATATATATATATATATATATATATATATATATATATATATATATATATATATATATATAAGAGAGAGAGAGAGAGAGAGAGAGAGAGAGAGACACACACACACGTACACACACACACACTACAAATATTGGGCAACGTGTGCAAAGAAATAAATATTTCAAGTTTTACAGTTTTACTTGTCAGTTTCTTGTTGCATTGTTTTATTAATGTGTTTATACGACCGTTAAGTATCAATAGATGCACTAACAAACATAGTTATTATCCTAATTGCAACAAAAAATACGAACAAGCTCTCGAGCTGTATTTTCTAACGAAGGCAGTCAAATGAGTGGCCAAAAAAGTATATGTAGCTGACACAACAGAATATTTAATACAGTCTAATTTTTTTCTCATCCAACACAGTGATTTTGTTTATTCAAACTGAGACGAACAAAAGTAATTTTTTGCTTTTCAAATTTTGTTTGCTCAACAATATATTTCGTTAGGGCATCTAAATATATATTTGGCCCTATACAAACAAATATTTGGTTTGATTTTGTCTCAGTGTGACTGATGAACTACGGTCCGCCATATTGCTGATGCGTGTGGCTCGAGTTCACAGTTCGCACCACCGTTTCACCTCTGTATTCTTACACAGTCAGTGACGTACATCTGCGGTGGCGTTAAGTACTTGGAAATCTCTCATGCAGTTTTTTTTCCCTCATCGTAATAACAATCGTTATGGTAGCTACGGAAGCAGCCAGCTACTGCAGCTAAGTGTTGAGCAGCGGCATTCCAGTTGACCAGCGCAGTTGCGCAAGCTCGCACGAAGAGGCTGTGAAACTTAACCCCTTCCCTCCCCCCCCCCCCCGGCACGTTCCAATGCTGCTGCGTTGAGCGTGGCCCGGCGTTGATGGCTCTATGGGGCCGGCAGCACGACGCAATAAGCCGCGGGGAGCGCGCGAAATAGCCGATGAGGCGATAGTCGCCTCCTCCTTCGACGTCGACGTAGCTGTTGAGGCCCCTGGCAGCCCCGCCAGATAACTCCTGCTCCTCGAATTATGGCAGCACACACACACACATACCAACACATCCCCACATCCTGTATTACCAACTTACAACACACCCTACCAGGTCTGAGGGACTTCAGTTCCCACCCAGTGGACA
Organism: Dryococelus australis; assembly: GCA_029891345.1. Classification (NCBI taxonomy): domain Eukaryota; kingdom Metazoa; phylum Arthropoda; class Insecta; order Phasmatodea; family Phasmatidae; genus Dryococelus; species Dryococelus australis. The sequence goes on from CM057005.1 coordinate 110,187,770, forward strand.
AAATCGTTATTTAGTATATAGTGGATAATCTAGCGTAGCTTTAACCTTTCGGACACACATTCATTTCTAAGTTCAAGTGTTTCAATCATACAATTTCTTTGGTCTGCGTTGTACTTGTGTTGAACACTTCTCCTGCAACATGCTTACAACGTGCTGCGTGCTATATGACGTTGGCGTTAACACATTCGCAGCTGGTGACGCTTACAAAAGAATCAGACAGCATGCAGGCACTGTCACCTGAAACCGATTCAGCTGACTTTTATAAGCTATTCTTAGAGACCTGCAGAATTCGCGTTATTATTTGGTATCAGGCTAAACTTCACAATGATGTATACACTCGAGCCAGCGTCGGTTCTCCATTGGCTGCTTGCTGCATAGATGTCAAGTCACTCCATTTTTGACTGGACTGCACGTGATTGGACTACACAATTGTGAAGTGATTATTTACTGGTGCAGAGTTACCCAGAGCGTGTCGAATAAATTATTGTCCAATAAAAAACATATTGCAAAAGGTACATATATTTGAAGTTTAACGTGTCCCAAATAATAACGCGAATTTTGTATATCTCTAGCTTTCATACATCTAGTACCCTCTAGTATCCAGAAATGATATTATTATTCAATATTCAGTAATTATGGAATACTAATTTCAAGATTTAACTTAAACTTGATGTAATCTCTAAACTTCAGTAGCATATGTGTTAACCATTAATGCAAAAGAGGTGTAGTGAATTTAACATAGCAGATTAGCCACAAGAAAGAATGGGCAGTGGTACCTCACGGTGTTATATCTTGTCTGCGATCACTGAAAGGCTTAAAGAAATGAACGAAATGCTGGTGGAGTGTGGAACGTATGCAAGATGAGTCAGGTGGAAAGGGAAATGTCTTGTTGGGAGACGATAGTACAAGTCACCGTAAAGAAAAACAACTTACATGAACATGTGTTTTATTTTCAGTGGTTCCCGAGATACAGCTCTTTGAATTTAGTGAGTGGTACATGCATTAGGTTCACACAGCGATTGCTCAAAACGTGAACCGTGAACCTCAAGACATTTTACACGCAACATCAGGATACGAGCTGGGAAATGTCTTGATGCTCACGGTTCAGTTCTTTAACATTTGCTGTGAACGTAACACATGTATCATTCACTAAACTTAAACAGCGTACTTCAGAAACAGCTGTAGGCCTAAATAAAATCCACGTGTATGTACATTTTTCTCTTTATGGCGACCTATACATCATCCTCCAAAATATTCGCATTCTTTCCTCCCCATTCACCTTATATATATGTATATATATATGTGTGTATGTAGTGAGTATAGGGAAGTGATAAAGATTTCAAGCATACATCTACAGGTTGATAGTTGCCATTCACAAATGGTGGCGTTGCATCATTCCTGTTATTTTATTTTTAATTGTTGTTGCGATTTTAGCTTATTGCTGCCTTTGTCAGTGTTACTACCCCTACATAATATGCGCATTTATGTATATTCAGATTTGTTAAAATCAGTTTTAAAATTCTCGTCAAACTACTATTTTTATGTTGAATTTAATATACTGGTATTAATACTGTTCGCAATGTGATGAAACTTATTTTCATAACGTAGCGGATTGTCGCGGTTTCATCACTCGTGGCCCAGTGTAATGTTGTGCCCCAGTGTTGGCAGCACTGCCCACGTCCTCTCCGTGGGTAGTATCTGGCCATCTCAGTACGTGCACACTTCGTGCAGCCCCCCCCCCCCCCCCCATTGCCACACCGCCTATGGCGGTCCATCGCGCCCGCACCCGCAACTAAATTACAACCATTTTAATTACAAATCATCTGCCCGCACTTAGATTAATCGAATTACAAGCTTGTTTATCCTAATGCCATCAAATTAGCCTTGCCGCGACGAACTGAGGCGGGGAGGCGTCATCGGGGATCGACTTGAAGCCCGCTTGCCCTGCGCCTGTTTGTTCTGCAACCCGCTCACACTTGTAGATATTCATCGCCCGCCCTGAGCCGGGTGGGTTCCATCTCCGCAGCATCCCACGTATGAACGTGGGCTGCAGTCACGAGCGTATAGTCTATTCACACTATATTCATTCTCTTTTATAACCTTCGAAAAATCACCCAATGTATGAGGTGCTTTATTCCAAACAATTTCATTCCCACATAGTGAGTCAGTGGAGAGATTTGGACGGCTCTTAACATCGAGGTCTTGAGAGTATAACTTCTCTCAAAGTTAAAATTACCCCCCCCCCTCCCATTTTTTAGTTGTTGCTACAGACGGTAGTAAATAACGACAATCCTCACTGCCTCCCTAATGACTTCTGACAAAAGAATTCACAAAATTCAATTGCCCCTAATGATAATGAATAGTTGCATGCATAATTCGCGTTATTATTTGGGGACTCGTTTAACTTGAAACATATATGCCTTTTCAGTGTGTATGTCATTGGCAGAGATCCGAAAAATTCGCGAGTTCAATTACCTGTAGGCTAGGCTTCAGTCTTATATACACTCACAGAGATATCAACTGTTTATTGGTTGATTGTTATGGTAGTAAACAGCGGTGGTTGGGCGCACAATTCATTGCATGTCTGTTATTGGCTCATTTATCTCCAGGAGGTGTCAAAGAACACCTCGACCAATTACAAGCTTATGAACGTAAATGTGTGTGAATTCCAAATTGTCTAGAAATTAACCCGTGAAATTCTGGGGCTAGTCGTTGGACGATACATAATTTGACACGCCTCGGGTATTTTTGTGCCAATAAATGAGGGCTTCAGATATGTGTGCCCTTATCAGATATGCGTGTGTAGTTCCATTATAAAAGTAATGGCTTTACATATATGCAGCAGCCAACGGAGAAACGATGCCGGCTCAAGTATATACAATAGGCCTACTGTGAAATTAAGCCTGATGCCAAATAATAATGCGAATTTTGCAGATCACTAATAATGAATAAACCTGTATTCTCTCTTCAAAAGCGCAGGACTACATAAATCCAGACAACTGGACGCCTTGCTAGTTTCATTGTGAGAAATTATGAGGAAGGTAACACGTGTATTGGCATAACGCTAGTCTACCACGCAAGAATAATAAAGGATGCAGGGGCGCCGATAACAACTTACACAGGTGAGGTGTAGAGAGATACAAACGTGGTGTTAACTACAGGAAAGAGAGTGGTTTCCTTTCTGTGTACAGTTCCGGTAATAAATAGGCTGCATTTGCAACGTGTACGCGGCGGTTGATGCTGTCTTGGAGGAACGTCCATTAACAACATGGCTGTGGGACGTAACTTTTTAGAACCGGAAAACCCGCGCGAGAGCGGTATTGTTTATTTCATTCTAGTTCGGTTAGTGGTAGCTTTGCAAAGATTTACTGGAGTTATTCAAAAGCAGGAAACACAAGTCAAGATACTTAACCACGTCGAAATGGATGTTACATAGAACGGCATTCGACTGGCCAAGAGTAGAACCTCAGGAAAGAATAAACTTGCGCCTTGTAAATCGTGTCAGTGGAAAACTCGATGGGAGAAAATTGACAGGCCTAAAGTAAATGAATCATAAGAGATAGAAGTTTATTCAGACTATTCAGTTCATTCCACAGTTATTTGAAGACTTCCTCTAATCGTTCTCTATAAACTACAACACACTTTCAGTTAGATTTTAGGTCGTGAATTTAATTTACGTAGTTTTTAGGAGAGTCAAATTAAATATCTTGTGTATCATATAATTGGTTTCAATACCCCAATGAAAATCATCTCCCACTTTATTCAACATAATCTTGAAGATTACTGGTTAATTGCGCAAATATTTACTTCGCAACAAAGAATTACATCTGGCTGTAGTGTGGAAGACGTGAAATGATTTATCTTTTGGGACGCATAATTTTAGCGAGGAAAAAGAATCAAAGTAAAATTTTAAAAATATTTACTAATAATCCACGTTCGTGATTTGAAGTATTTAAGTGTCATGGTTTTTAGATGCTTGCCTGGAAATCACAAACGTTCAGTTTCAAAGCACCCAAATTATGATTGGGCCTCTCAAGTGAAGAAGTTTCTATGCACAAAGATACGCGGCCATTTACTGCAGACCTTCAAAATTTTTAATTATTATTTGAGGCCAGGATAGACAACAAAACGTCACGTGCTACATCTACTCAAGGTGTCATCGTTTGTCTGTTGCTAGAGAACAGAGTAATTGACGATACAGATGCGAAACGCCCGCTTGTACCGCAACATACAGACGCACATGCCAGCAACATGTTAAGACACCTTTTGCCAATCAGCGCCTTGTATCATACTCACCGGCCAGTAGCACAGCCAATAAGGGAAATTTCGCTGCATGCAGTAGCCAATCAGACACAAGGTAACCCCTCCCTCCACACACACACAAACTCGCGCAGCCTATCAGAGAATTGGTACTCCAACATCGAAAGGACCCCCTCGCCTTTCCTTCTGTATGTGCATATTTACTCTGTGGCGTAAGCCCTGAAAAATTCTCCTTATTAACTTACTTGGCTTAAGAATAGAATTGTTAGTCTTGTGTATACTTGAGCTGACGTCCTTTATTAATTGGCTGCTGCCCCAGTGTGTAACCAGTTTACCTCAGACCAGGTGACACGGAATTTGATGCTTGTTTCCTTGCAGGCCTGTTATTGGTAGGGATAGAAAAATTTCGCCTGCTCAATGACCGGCTGTAGGTTAAACTCCACAATACTTTGTACAATCGAGCCTTTGGTGTTAGTTCATTGGCTGCTGCCCCAGTGTTACTACACACCTAGCAGCATAGGATTCACTTATTGTTCCCTTGCAAGTCTGCTATCGGCTCAGAGTCGTCTAGAGCGTGCATTATAAACTCTGATCCAATAGCAAATGTGACTTCACTGTACACACGTTTGAAATATGTCTTGTGCTGAAGTTAATCCATGAAATTTTCCTATATCTACTGATTAGATACAGGTAGAATTCGCGAGTTCAGTGACTTGTAGGATATACCCCACAATCTAGTGTACAATCACGCAAATAGAAAATTCTCATTGGTTGTTTGCTGTCAGTGGAAGGCGATGGTCGTTCTTGTGTTTTGTTGTATGTTTCTTATTGACTCAGGGTTATTCAGGTTGTGTTGAATTACGAGTGAACCGAACAGTGACTTGAACATCAGATATTTTGGATTATAGTTTAACCCAAAATGAATCTTCAGGCCTGTACCATTGATAAGATAAATACAAGGTGATTGCGAGAGGAAGATGGCCGAGGCACAGCACAGACATTCGCAGGCGGTAATTTTGTCGGCGACGCAATGAACAACACTAGGCGCGTGCGTGGTGAAGGTGTTACAAACAGCGAGGGGAGTCGTGACCGCTGAGAAGATAGCGTCTACCTCGCACACTTCTTCAGCAGCTCCGGTCCAGACTGTTATCTCCTGCCGCATCGCCGCTCTACCTAGTCCAGCACACCCTCTGCTCCGGAGGATTACTCCAGGATAGGGCGTGTCCTGAGGGCGACTGCACATAAACCACAGTCGCACTTGGTATGTGCTAGCCTGTTCCCCAACTGACGATCTTCATTTTAGGACATGCTAGACTTCTAACACATCCAAATATATGTAGAGACCTGCAAAATTCACTTTGTTACTTGGCATCAGTGTGAACTTCGCAGTCCTGTACTTACTGAATCCAGCGTCGTTTCTCCATTGGCTGCTGCTCAGATGTGAAGCCACGCCCTTTCTGACTAAACTACACGTGATTGGGGCACACAATTATGAAGTGTTTATTTATAGGCGGAGAGTAGTACAGAGTGTGACAGATAAAGTACCACCCAATGACAAATGTATTGGAAGTACACTTTCTTTAACCCCATTCAGACCTACTTTAATTTACAGTCTCAGGTGTTGCAAACGAGAAATTTTATGATTCATGCTGTACTCATGGCGATACGGAACTTGTTCAGCTGCCACAACCAATAAGCTGTAAGCTTTGTGTTCGGCTATAGTAACATGAACCAATAATATCTTGGACTCAGACACGCAGTTTACGAACCAGACGATAATTTGCCATTGATCCTTGTAGAATACAGCACCGGCCCACGATAGCATTTAAATGCCCTTATGTACACAATTGTGTACATTGGGTATGAATGTGTTAATTTTAATGTGTCCCCAAATAATAACGTGAAGTTTGCAGGTCTCTAACTATAACTCGTCAGACATGAACGGGTACACTCGTAATAATACGTTAAGGAATTAACATCATCACAAGCAAAAAAAGAATAAATGCAATAAATTCTTGGGTGTGATTAGCTCAAACAATGCGGTCTCGCGGCGGAAGAAGGCAGAGCACAGCTCCTAGGTGAGTCATGCCAAAGGCGGGAGAGATCAGCGGCGGCGATTTCTTCCGGTAGTGGTGTTACGTCACTGCCTGGCGTCCAGAGGCCTTCACTGGCAAGAAAGTGACAACCTGCGTGTCACAACCTGGCCCCTGTGTGTCCTGCTCTACCTACTCTGTCCTCCTTCCTCACCACTCTGTATGTATATATATATATATATATATATATATATATATATATATATATATATATATATCTGTCCAATTGCACCTTCCTCGCTGGGCGCGTCCTCCCAAACTAAGTTCGACACACTCATTTTAATAATTTTACTGGACGGTGGCTTCATAATAACTAACGCCACCTGTTTTTCGCGAAAATATTTGTGCGCAGGATAGACATCGACATTCTACTTCGACGCAAGCATGTTTACTTTGGCCATTGGGCGGTGTTTGTGTGAGGATACATTCTCTATTTGATTTTATGTGACACACCCTGGGTGACTCTGCACCAATAAAGGAACACCTCACAATTATGTGCTCCAATCACGTGTAGTTCACTCAGGAAGGGAGTGTCTTCACATCTATGCAGTAGCCAACGGAGAAACTACGCTGGCTCTAGACAGAGCATGCAGTAATGTGAAATTCAGCCTGATGCCAAATAACACGAATTTTGCGTGTACCTAGTTATAATACAGGTGAAATCATGGTCATTACTGTGCAAGTCCAGATGATAGCACTAATAGGTAAGGACAGAAGAATGTCACCTTTTAAAGTAACCATTACCTGTACTCCGCTGTCTTATTTATAAAGACCTGAAAAATTCGCAGTTTCATCTTGGGACAAGCTACAATTCAAAACAAGGTACTTTTGTACTGCTAATGCTATTGGCCAACCCTTTGCATTACACCTCAAGGACAACCCTAAACCAATAATAAACTCACAATAAAATGCAGACCCAATCACCGTCTACCGCTAATATAGTAAGCAACCAATGAGCAGTGATATTTGCACGATTTTACATACGACAATGGAGTATAGCTAGAAACCTGAAGAATTAGCTACAATTCAAAACACGTGTGTTTATATAACTTCAGCCATTGGTTCACACGGCGTTTGACACATCCTGGAGAACGCTGGCCCAATCGTCGCTTTCCACTATTACAGCAGACAACCAATGTGCAGATAATATCAGCATATTTATACACAAGGCAAGATTCTAGCCTGCTGGTCATAGAACTCGCGAATTTTTCAGGTCTCTGCTTATGTATTTTTGAGCCTCATTTTTATGTTAATTGGATGCCGCTCTAGTGTGTAGGCAGTTTTAACCTCAGAAATTACATAGTGCTTTGCAGTTTAGACTACAGGTAGTTCAAAACGCAAAATTTTCGTTTCCCTACTTATAACTCCGCGTTATAATTTAGAGCCTAGGTTCATCTGACACGCCCTGCAAGACTCAGAACCAATAGTAAACACTCAGTACTCTGGCAACTACAGTCCGTGGGACCGGGTCAAATAGGAGAGTGAATTATATGTGTAGCGGCGGCCTATGGACAAGTGACTTGTGCTCGAGTATGTAGAGAGGACTGTGGAGTCTAGCTTGGCGTCTTATTATAACGCGAAATGGTAGAGTCAATAGGTATTGTTAAGGCTACCTGTTTTTCGCGAAAAGACTCCAGGACTAATTATGTTATTTCAGAACCAGTATCGCGGGTGGGTGGTTTAACACGCACACGGGAATCGGTGTTTGTTTCAGTGCAGACCTGTTATTGACTCTGGGTTCACCTGGGCGTGTCTAATAAACTGTGATCCAATTGCAAACATAACTCATATGTACCGTGTTTGAAGTCCAGGTTGCCCTAAAATGTATTCGTGGAATTCTCCGGTCTCTACCAATAGGGAACATTGCCTTTTCCTGGTCAATGCCTTTGGCCGCTGCTGACACATCAATATTTTATTATTCGATGCTGCTCGTGCCACTGATTTACTTATAACCTTTCCATACATTCCAAAGTTTTAAGGCGATGCAGCCGTGTCTTCCACTTAACACTGAGGACGAGGCATATTTACTGAGTTTCGAGACAAGCTATAAGTGAGTGTTCTGTACACACCACCACAGAAATAACAGTTATGTTTGGGCTTATATTTCCACTAACCGCAGTTCTATTGGCCCACGACACACATGGCACGATTACCACAGTGGCAAGTTTCACTATTGGCTGGCTATCAGACTATGAACTGGAGAGTTTACTGCGTACCGAATAAAGTATCTTGTCATTTATAACACGGTATAGAGCCTATGGCGTTCCTTTATTTAACTTAACAAATACAACATTTAACTAGCAAAGTGGTTAAAGCGTATATGTGTGAATTTTGTCCTCAAGGAAAAAGAAATCAGCGAACTAGCTTTGCTCATTCTAGTTTCGGGCATAGTGTTCAAAGTTTCGGGCATAGTGTTCAAAGCGTTAACGACAGAAAACATCAAGGCCAATTCAGAGTCGAATAGTAAGAAAGATATGCTGAACAGAATAAACTGATACAAAATTTGCAAAACACTGAGAAATAGCCTATCTGTATTGCAAGATTAATGAGCGCTGATAGATTGCGCGTAAGACACCCTATCAGTTCGCGTCTTAATTCAGTATCAATGTAGATGGGACTCAGAACCAATAGTACACATTCAGCGTTCCCGTAGGAAGGAAAGTGGCCAAATATCTAACAGACAGAGGTCAGCAAGTAAACTAAAACTATTTAGTAACACACTCTACGAACGCTCACACAGTTGTATGCACTTGGGAAATTACACACTATTCATAATCGTTAAAGCTTCCGAGGTAGAGTTTTTTTCTTTAAATATAGCTGAGACAGTTTTTGCTTCTCTTTGTCTCTGGTGCATTCCAAACTTACGAACTGCAACCACCGGACTTGTTGCTAGTGTTGTGCGTTAGTATCAAGACAGACAGATTAGTGTTAGAACAGCTATAGGCTTTTCACGGTAAAATGAGAACTTTTGAAGGCCCTGCTTAAGATCTACTTGCTTGCACGTATTGTATTCCTCCGCCTTATGTAAGATTAACATTGTCATGGATCTCGTCACTTAAGTCATTCGTCGGTCAAGTGCAACAGTGAAAATAGTACAAAAGTTAATATTTTACAAATCTGCTCATTTTTACACTTCGATGCATTTTAAAAATGCAGAAAGTGAAAGAAATAATTAAAATTATCAGGAATAGTTACCTAACATCTTTTATTTGACGTCAAGATACGGAACTACTTCCGATCCATCGTTACCAACTTTACTGGGCGCATGCCACTCAGGACGCCCGTTAAAATATATGCAGGTAGGGGCAGTGACTTTTATCTAAGGTTGATTTCAAAAGTGCTCACTTTATAGATAACAACCTTTATAAGCTATTCACTGTAGAGCGAGCACTTTTTAAGGCCCTGCTATATTTTTCCTTTCAATTAATTTCTACCTTTTTGCAACTTTTTAATGTAAACATTGCAATATGAGTAATAAACATTTTTCCTTTCAAAAAATTTCTACCTTTTTGCAACTTTTTAATGTAGACATTGCAATATGAATAATAAACATGGTGTATGTATTTCGCCACTCTCAAAAGTTAACGTCTGAGACTGCAGTAAAATAAAATTATTAAGGGAGGGCCTTAAAAAGTGCTCACTTTACAGTCAACAGCCTATAATCACTTATAATAATATTTAGTAGCGACTGGAAATAATATAGGGAGTTCGTTTCAGTACAGTCACCTCACTTACAACGTGTTTGGAGGTTTCCTAAATGTGTATCGCAAGTTTTTATACGTCTGTTATAATAAAAGTATCTCGTTTTGGTTAAACTGAAATTTTATTTTTTATTTATCTATAAACTATGGTATTTTGTTCATAATTATTGTGAATATAAATAAATAAATAAACAGGTGTCTTGGTATTGCCTAGTAGTAAGAAACAGTTTTCATGCAAAATATTATGAAACTGAATGCACGTGAATTCGGCGCATTGTCCCTTTGGTGTAAAGTTTATGTCTAAATTAAACTTTGTTTGCAATAGGCGGAGGAATAACTTGTAAGTAGATCTCTAGCAGGGACTCAGAAAGCTAGAGGTAACCATGAATGTAGTACAGTGTACACAAGTTTTACGGGTATTCCGACTCTCGGCATTTTCCGAACTTTAAGAACGTACGATTCCACCGGCTGATGGCCTACTTATCTCCGTGACCATGTCACAAGAGATTTGTCACTATAACATTAACTTTATGGCCAGTGTACCACATAAATTTACTGACAATTGCGTGAGCGATGCAAGCAACAGTCGAGTCTGCTGCCAGGAAATCACACGAGATTTAGGGCGTCCCGTAGGACCAGGAGAAGTGCCCTGACGCAAGACGTTTGTCAGGGAAAGACGACTGACGCAGAGGCGTGGTGCAGAATTGGGCAGAGGTAGCAGGGGGAGATGAATTTGCGGGAAAGTGCAGGGAGTGTATGTGAAGCAGTACTTTCACTGCGTGTGAGATAAGGAAGGGGGCGGTGTCCCCTGGACGCGATGCACAGTCGAGGCGACACCCGGGGTACAGCTAGACATGGAGGGAGAGGTGTCCTGGCAGAGGGACAGTCCACCTCGCTCGACTGACCAACTTGGACGGCGGGCGCAATCTCGTCGCGTGTTCCGGGCGATGCCCCTGCCAAGTGGCGCGTGGGAGGACGCGGAAGAAGACGCCTGTCTTCTCGAGGCGTCGCGACGCCTGGTCGACGATGACTAGAGACCTGAATAATTCACGGATTAATTTTTGTGACAAGCTAGAATTCAATACACGTGCGTTTATATAACTTTAGCCATTGGTCCACACGGTGTTTGACACCTCCTGGAGAACGGTGTCCAATTGTCGCCTTCCACTGTGACAGTAGACAACTAATGTGCAATTGATGTCGGCATATCTGCACATAAGACTGTAGAGTCTGTAGAGTCTGGCCTGCAGGTCATTGAACTCGCGAATTTTTCAGGTTTCTAGCGATGACGCCCCTCACTGAGGTCTCCCCACCCTCCCCCCCCCCTTCTGCACTCGTCGACGTCGCCCAAACCCAAACTCACGACAAGAGTCTGGCATTTGTTACTTCCTCCTCACAGATGAGGCCGCGGTGGTGTAGTGGTCAGACCAATCGCCTCACACCTAGGCGAACCGGGTTCAATTCCCAGATTTTTGCGGACACTGCCGCAGGTCAGCGGGTTTCCTCGGGGATCTCCCGTTTCCCCGGCCATTGCATTTCGGCGTTACTCCATACGCACCTCGTTTTATCCTCATCTACTCTCAAAACTTCGGTGTTAAGAGCAGTCCAATTCTCGCCGCTCTATTCATCCTCACGATGGTGTCTGCATCACACCCGAGTACCCGCGCGTGGAGAAACATGGTTGACCTTGCCGTTCGCCAGTATGTTTCCTCGAGATGCTCTCAATTCCTCCGTTCCTATGTTCTATAGGTAGAGACTTGCAATATTCGCGTTATATTTCGGTGACAGGATAGACTGCACTGCCTTATAAACAAGTGAGCACAGTCCGTGGTTCCATTGGCCGGTGTACTTCAATGAACATCACTAGAGGCACCTGTTTTTCACGAAAAGATTTCAGGACAAGTTGTGTCGTGAAATACTTTAGTTCAGAACCACTTTTGTGGTTGGATCAGTTGACTTGTTACACATCTTATCTTCCTGCCAGCGAATCACGAACAGTCAGTATCGGATAATCTTAATTCTGATTGGCTGACTCATGTGGTAGTCAGTCATCACACAATGACAGGCGACAAATAGTCAAAGGAAGGCTGCAAGTGTGCATGTAAGATATTGAAGCATAGCTTCCGCGTAAATATTTTTCGCAAAAAACAGGTTGTCCTTAACATCACCCATCTGTAGGGACACATGATTTTCGCGAAAATATTTCATGGCATGTTGGATTTCATAACACTTTAGCTCAGATCCACTTATGCGATTGGATGATTTAAGTGTTTCGCGTCTTAAATGTCTGTGCGCGAATCAAAGGCGTAGAACATGAGTAACATAATCCTCATTGGCCAGTCAAGTAGGAAAATGTGTTCGTTTAAAGACACACCACCAATAAGCAAAATAAAACTGCTGGTGTCCCCGTAGTATATTGAAATCTAGAATGAGAGGAAAGTTTTTCGCGAAATTCGGGTACCCTAGCTATCTGCTTGACCACCACTGAACTTATGTTATTGCCTCAAGAGTTCTCCGAGATGTACCCGACGTATTTCCGGCCAATGGCTGAATTCAGTCAACCGCACAGTAACTTGGAGTTCAGTTTGTCCGCAGGTAGCAAAGAAAATTTTACGCTTCTCTATGCATAGGTACTTTTTCTTAAAGCCTGTCTCTCGCTGGGGGCAACAAGGGAAGGACAACATGTCGAGTGGATTTTCCCCACCGCTGACTGACGATCGGAAATCGACCATGCAGTGAATAAAGGATATCACAACTTTGAGTGCGGTACATATTTGCAGGCATCCAAGACAATTGATGAGTGAGTAAACTTTATCTACAACTTCAGAGAATAACCGTCCGTGTATTCTCACTTAGCAACGTCTTACTAGCCAAAACTTTGCCAGATCTGATTTAACCCTCTAGGACGGCGCAAATTTACTGCCACTGAAGACAATGTTGAAGTAAGCTGCTTTGTTCTCCACTAGAGCAGTATCAGTTATGTTGTTCTCTGTATTTCCACTTACTATTGTCCTATTGGTTCAGCGTCCAGGCTACACCGTATACACTTACTGTACGCTGCAACGTTCATTATTGACTAGCCTTTGGCCAATGGAATAGCGTGTTTACTGTGTACTAATTAATATAGCACGACAGATGTAACAAGTGTTAAAACATCGTGTTCATTTGAAAAGTTATTTAGAAGAACAGATTTATTCCAACTATTTGAAATGTTGACTAGTAACTTTTTACTTAAAATCCGATACAGTCAAGCGAAACAGTAAAAACATAAAGTGTGAGATATGTTTTCAAGAGTAAAGAAATTTCCATTTAAACGTAGCCCCCATTATAAACATGCATGCTCTGAAAAGGGTTGATTATACCTTGTCTCAGCTACAGAAGGCCACTGTTAGACAGTTTGGTGGCAGGCAGAATGTAATATTCTCTGAGCAGTACAGAGTTCGTCAACACCATTTTGTGTAAAATTGACAAAATTAACCCCAACAGTATGGCTTTCGTGAGTCATTACAGCTCAGGTGAAAGATACTTCGATAAAACAACACTAGCGTTACGTTAGAACTGTCAAAAAAGTGGGATTCATTACTGAGACAGAGCGTACCTGCCAGCTCTCAGGGAATTTGTATGTAAAGTCTGATCACGGCAAACAGCACATTTTTGATAGCCCTGCTTGATATCCGCGTGTATTGTATTATCCCGCCATATGAAAAATTAACTTCGCCATATGCCTGACCACTTTGTTCAGGCGTCGGGCAAATGAAACTGGAATTATTAGAAAAGTAAATATTTTACATATCTGTTAATTCTTACACTTAGGTGCTACACTTTTAACTCAACGTTAAGACTACTTTTCCTCCATCGTTACTAACTTTACTGAGCGCATGCCACTCAGTGTACCCGGTAAAATATATGCAGGTAGGAGCAGTGATCCTTATCAAATGTTGAATTTAAAAAAAGGTTACTTTATCGGGAACAGACTTGAGTAACCTTCTTCTGTATTACTTACACAAATGTGTGCACTACATGTGAAAGCTTCAGTGTTCCAAACTCATACAATGGTACCTGGTCCATGGTAGACCTGACATAAATCTGCATGATCGCAGAAACAGCATAAGAAAGCAGCGTACAGTAGATATACTAGTGCAGTTACTTCACCACACTTTGTTTTCTCCGCGAGGAAAAAAGTAGAGGACAGGAAAAAAAATAGGCATGGCAGAGTGCCTGGTTCTTGCACCATGTTCGTGAGCGGCCGCTGCCAACTCAGCATGGGCGTCTCGCTGGGACTACACAGCTGGCAGACGTTCAGGGCCGTGCTGGATTCAATACGCGTCTTTGTCCTGGAGCTGTCGCCCAGGTAGCCTGCCTGTGTCATTTTGGACACTCTCTTCCTCTATTTTGTTGTTTACGAATAGATTACTAAATCCCCGCTATTAGGACAGTCCTTGTCTGTTCGTGTAAGTGTAAAGTTTTGTTTAATTTTTTTTTTTGTCTCTACACTCTGAGAAATTTTTTGTAAAATTACCACATCACACTATACAAAGTATGAATGGCATGCGTGCATAGTAGCTTTCCCACATTTGTCCAGGAAAGATTCATATAAGCGTAGTGAAGTTCCATAGAATATCTATGCAGCCTGATGTACGGCCAATTTCTAAATTTACATTACAACTAGAAAGTTTATTGAAAAATTATTTACAGCTTATTGGATGCTTATAATTATAAATAAGTTTAATCCTTTCTTCTTCTTTTTTTTTCGAGAAAGGAAAAGGGTGAGTCGAATAAAATTACGTTTGTAAGGTAACCTAATGATTAGATCTTCATCTGGCTTGGTACACTCCGTGTGAAGAAAGTTTGCTGATATGAAATTAATTTTCTAATATGTAGTTACAGCGCCCCAGATGAAGATAGCATCGAGTGCGGTTTTTAATCAAATTACGCGGACACTGTGCGTCTATTTCGAACGCGTAAAGGGCTGTGCCTGATAAATTTTCAAACGTACACAAACACAAACATGTTCCTCATTCCTGACCATCTTACTTTGAGAGTTGTGTTGACGAAGGCTGATGCGCAGTAGAGGAAACCACATATTAAGGCGGAGGAGGTATCCTTGTAATCTTGTGTTTATTTGAACGCTTCATAACTTACCATTATGATTTAATATTTAAATCTAAACCTCAGTGTTAAATATAAAATTCCTGAAGGCAGAATGGACTTGTCTCAGTCTGTATTTTCTCATCTGAGACTGGAAAAAATATAAATGATGCTTTACTCTTTAATGCGGATACAAATGCAACAAAAACCACAAGGGCAGAATTATGTGTACTTTAAAAGGCCTGTTAAGGCATGCCCTATGCCCTGACAACCTTCGTTTTCAAATATTTTATCTGAAAATAAAGCTACGGGGGAACAAAAATAAACCCAAGACGAAATGTACACTACACAAAATGACATTTTGTGGCTATCACAGAGTGTTCTCGTGATATTCACTCTGCCAAACATTTTTGGTTAACACAAAATAGTTTTTACACAACAAAATGAATTTTTAGTGGCCACACAGTTTAGTGTTGACAAATTAAAAATATTCTGTTCGCTGCATAAAAATTGGCTGGGTGAGTATCAATAAAACACCTTGTACTTTTTTAAACACCTTTAGTTGTCGGGCCAACTACAGTGGACATACTGCGTAGGAAGGAAATATATGACAAGGGTTATACACAGTTGTCCAGAGAGGCCAGTTTCTTTCCTGCTGGTGATGTTTGTACACCCTGTAACTAGGGCGACACAAAGGAAATACTACATTTTTCAAAACATCTGTTAATAATTGCGTTTTCAGCAGAGTACATATTTGTTAAATGTCTTAAATTAACACGTGTTATATAGTTAAGAAAATATATTTCTCATATAAGAAACAACTGGGTACTATACAAGAAGGTTTATGTAATAATTATAAAACGCAGTGAAGGTCACCCATGAATAATAATATATTTTCTACAGTTTTAATAGCAAAATACTTTGGCTGGTACTTATTATTTTCAAACACAAGTAGAGCCATTTACACTCCATAAAAAGAGCAAATTCTATCCAGAGTAAAATTCTACAAACATTATTTTCAAACTATTGAGGGACTCCCAAATTTTTCCTTTTAATTCCATGACCGGGAGGTTCTGATAATACTTATTTCAACATGAAGTCCAGGAACTGCTTCTCAACGAGCCTGCAGTTTACCGTGGCTTATATTTGGAACAAAAAACATAACCCCCTCCTGAATCAGGGGCTAAAAACGTTCCATTTTTAATTTAGCCATTCAGAGGACTGAAATATAAGAAAATTATCGCTTTTTTCTTGTAAATATTGCCACATGCTACGCTGCGGTGCTTCCGTATGATAACGTTCCAACACGACACGACGACACGAGTGCTACCAAGCCTCTTCGCCGCGCCATCAGTATAGCTCTGTGCGTGGTGTAACGACCATCCGAGGCGTCTTGACGCAGGATTTGAGAATTGAGATTGTGATTTGTGGACATTGCTACAGGCATCATTTGTGAGTGGTATTTCCAATGTCTCTTAAACACCAAGCACATATATCATTGGTTGCATGAATGACGCAAGTGTTGAATCAGGATAAGTACAGCACGAACCAAAATATATCTTGATTGCACACATTAACTATGAATAAATGTAGGACTGATAGGCAGATCCACCTGTTTTATTTCGGAAAGATGTGTGCGCAGGATAGATATCAACATTCTAGGTTCACAGAAGCAGGTATTCAATTTACTCCTGCACTAAACTTCCGTGATTGGCTGGCAAACACCTCAGACACGTGAGAGTTCAAGTCATCCAATCACGAAATGGTTTCTGAACTAACATGTTTTCCAGTACAACTAAACTATTGGTGAAATTCTTCCACGGAAGATAGGGTTAAGTGTACGGAGAAGGAAACCCCGCGGATGTCTGCACAGTACCGTTAATGAAATGTGCATGCGCTGGCGGGAGGCTCTCAAGGTACGGAGGACCACCTTGAAGAGGGTATGTGAGGAGGATGGGGGGGGGGGCGGGAGGTGAGGTGGGTGCAGAGCACGGGCAGCGTGTTGTTACCCCGGCGTAATTGTGAGGCGAGCCGTACAGTTGGCGCTGACCCGCAATCAAACAGTCCCCGCATGTCAAGAGCGTGCGGACCCCGCCGGCCACGATCGCCCCTACCAGCGGCCAGGGCTAGTGTCCTGCGCGCGCGCTCAAGTCTCCTACCAATCTCTCCTCCTCACTGCTAGCCCCGGGGTCCCGGCCTGTGTACACAACAATCATTCCTGCGAGTCTGCCCCCTCCCCCTCTCAACAACGCGCTGTCCTCGTGCGCTTTTCACTGACCCTCTGTCACGGAGAGACGGGATATCATCACTGCAGGCTGTGATTCATGGCTGGTTACAAGCTTCCAGTATACTGCTGCCACGGTCAAACGTACTTCTTCAGTCATTGACAGGAATTTAAACATTCTTGCTAACTAACCCCTTAAGGTGGCCGCCTGGTTAAAGGAATTTTGTACGTCTGAGGCCTAAGCGTGGGAGCTTTAGGGCCTACCGAGACATGCGCACCAACTCTCTCATCGCCTCTACGTCTAAAACACTGGTACTGGAGTGCAGTATTGTCATTGATAACGCGCTGTATGAGACATTCAGCGGAGACCATACCTTTTTATGGCGTTATAATAAAAATAAAGTTTTAATGCATATCCCCATTCCAATTTTTAATGTTATGTTCCGGAATGTTCATACCTAAAAATGAACGTGAAAATAACCGTTTGATTCATTTTCACTATCACAAAAAAATGCTTTAGATAGAAATGGAGGAACTGAAAAAGCGTGTAAGGACGCGTAACGTTTATTAAATGATATATAAGCAGACCTCACTCAGACATGTTAGACTTTTTTTTCAATAAAGCTTTTTCTGCTGGAGCTCCGCACATCACTCCGCTGCTTATCGAGGCGGCCACCATTAGGTAATTTGCCTGTTTTTAAATCAGTGAGAATTTGGCAGAAGTACATGTTAACCAATTTTTTTTTCGGCGTTCCTGTTATAGATAGATATATACCACCAGAAACTTTTTTGGGCAGAAAAATGCGTGTTTCTTTGCTATAGCAGCTTTTTGTAACATTAATGTATAGCTTATTGCTTGGAAAATCCAGGAAACTTAATAATGAAATAAAATATTACTGAAAAGTTAATTGTTATATTTGCGTCAATAATATAGTTTAAGAGTGTCACTTAGGTTTTGTTTCAAGTTTATATCTTGAAAATTGGCTTAAAGAATCCGAATTTCATTAGCATGTATTTTCCTATACTAAATTCTCATTGCCAGCAGGAGCGAGACCCCAGGCCGCCCTGGGCTAGCAGATAGGAGGGGAGATTGGTAGGAGAGACTTGACCGCGCGAACAGGACACTAGCCCTGGCAGAACGGTCAATAATTTTATAGACGCCGTGGTGCGTGGCTGCCAACACTCAAGGCTCCATTCAGTCCACAAAGTTATTGAATGTGCTGGCACCATCCCGAGTATACTCGTTTACGCCCGACATTTTGCAGAACAGGTAAAATCACGGTTGGTGCTGGTAAACTCATGGTCGCCATGCCATTTCGTTCTTGTATACTCGCCTATTCTGGACCACTGATTCTGGTAGGCGTCTGACGAGTTCGTCTGGTGAACAACTTCCCGTCAGGTCGTCTGGTGAACGACTTCACGTCAGTTCGTCTGGTGAATGACTTCCCGTCATTTCGTTGACGCACGCGGCTCAACTTCACGTTACACGTGTTAGTTTTTTCTTCAGTATTCTTGAAATTTTCTGTGCCTATACTTTCCCTAGTGGATAGAGGCCGCCAGGAAGTGTTGTCGAACCACTCTTTTCTCACTCTTGCAGCGGATCGTGAGTGCTGGAAGCATTTTACCTTGGGCGGACGCACCTGCCACGAAGGCGTGAATCGGTGGTAGGCCTAGCCTTCCTCATAGGCACTGGTTTTAAGGCTCCTGCCTATAGTCTATTCGTGGGTTCTTCACACTTTTAGAACGAAACCTTTGAAAAATCACCCAATGTATGGCGTATTTAGTTATTTACTAGATATGCCACGTATTGCAAGCACTTTATACTTCTGGTAACATAGCAGTATCCTATATTAATTAAATGGAAGTTTTACATACATTTTATTCATAAATTATAATACTTCACTTATAATAAATATGAATAAAAACAGCGAGAAAACATGGGCGTTGGTAGCACCTAGTAAGAAATAGTTCTTACGCAAAATACTATACCATTATGTGCGCACGAATTTGGTGGGTTGTCCTTTGGTGTTATTTTCTAGACTTAGTTAAGCTTGGTTTCTATAAGATTGAGGAATATCCTGGAAGTAGTACTTTAGTGAGGCTTCAGAAAAGGGGAAGTGACGGTGGATGGACTATACCTGCGGTACAGAATGTTGTTAGTAATTCGCGTTTTTCTGCGAAACTATCGAACGTGCGTCCAATGTGCTGGTCTAAGAAAAGAACGCACACTTCAGGTGAGGGTTGTTCAGTGCTTTCAAGACGTCACACACACTAGAAACACAATTTCACAGCAATCTAACATGGCTAAAAACGGCTTTTCCAAAGCGCTGTATCTCAAAATACATACGTCAGATGCATACGAAAATACTCAATGGCCCTGCATTTGAACCTGCTACAGATTTTCCCCCAATAAAATAATAGAGTCACCACTGAAAGATCCTTAGGTACACGCGGCATGACGAGAACATTGCA
Organism: Dryococelus australis; assembly: GCA_029891345.1. Lineage (NCBI taxonomy): Eukaryota > Metazoa > Arthropoda > Insecta > Phasmatodea > Phasmatidae > Dryococelus > Dryococelus australis. The sequence continues at coordinate 110,207,608 of CM057005.1, forward strand.
CGTCAGTTCAGAGCCTTGCACTTAACGGCGATGGAGCACTTGATGCAAGCGACAGTGTCGCCCTTATAGTTCCTGCGCCTCTTGGCCTCAAACGCGGGAAATATCTGCAGGTAGGCGGGGGCCTTAATGACACTGTATCGGTTCCGTTTACGGCCGCGAACCAGGAGTAATTTACCGCCCTCTGAAGGACTATCTCAGCACCTCCCACCACCAGCTGCCTTTCCTTCGCGTCTAGAGAGCGCTCTGCCTTCACGACAACGGATAATTGTCCTAGCATCTCGCGGAGACGATGTCCGCGCTAATTGAAGACGGGCAGCTCTGATGATGAAGAGTAACCGTTTAATTACAGTGGCTCCGCGCTTTAATGGAGCACTTCTGAGCAAGTCCTCTTTACTCTCTTCCCTCTGCCTACTACACTCTCATACCCATTGCAGACAACTGTCTACCTGTTCCACAGGAAGGTTATATCTGACTGGTACTCTACACTGCTAAGTTCAACGTCCAGTGATCTTTCTTGCAGGTAACTGTTACGTATAAAGGAACTAATGCTCTGGGTTATCACTGGTCTATACCGCTTATGTACAGAACGTAACTAAATTTCTCTTATTTACAAATTAATAAAGGTTTTAATTGGTTGAAATTTACCCGATATAACGTTCCAGCACTTTAAAACCACGTATTTTATGGCATCCCTAGTCCAATATTTGAAATGTACGTATTAAAAAAGAAATGTAATTTTCGTCAATAGTTACTTTAGCCGTGGTTGCTAAGGTGTAACTCTCGGGCGCAGGTTAGATATATGTTTGAATCTCGATATGGCGTACAATTATGTTCATAATAACCTAAACAGTTTAGTGCACGTAAATAAAAACAAATCTTTAGCTTCACGAACCAAATCTTCGTTTATGGCAACCAAATAAGAACAACAGCATTATTTAATTTCAACAACAAAATATTTCATTGCAGCTATACAAATAATTAATTTAGTTGCGCCAAACAAATCTCTTTTGATGCAACAAATAATTTTTCTTTCTCAGTACTGGCGTGATGACTGCAAACAGTGAAAAACGTGATTGGTGCAACTACAGAGTATTTAACAATACAAAGGAGAAACTGTGGCGTGAACTGCGAACTCGAGTCACACACGTCAGCAATACTAGCTAGCAATATGGCGGGCCATCGTCCACCAATCAGCGTCAGAAGATCAACTTGTCAGGTGGCAGCCCGATTAATAACTGAATGTTCCAGGACGCGAAATAGCCAATCAGATTTTATATCCGTCTCCATAGCTTCGTGCGGCCAATGAGCGACCGAGTTCGCTTACATCAAAGGAACCCGCCATGCCATTTATATTCTGTATGCTTGCCTATTCTGTGTGCTATAGACCATTCACAGCTACTTGCTGAAGTTATAATTCCAACATATTACCCCCGCCTCATGCAAGCAAAGTGTAACCTAGTGTAGAGAACTACACCAAAGGGACAATGCACCACATTCGTGCACATACTTTAATAATATTTTCTATATAAGAACTATTTCTTAATACACATCACTAACACCCCTTTTTCCCCACTGGTTTTACTCATTTCAGTTATAAATGAAGTATTATAATTTATGGATGAAATACAAAGCAACGAAAACTTAAATGTTAACAGACGTATAAAATGATCCTTATGTACGGCATATTTAGGAAATAACCAATCACGTCATTTATTAAGTGATTTTACCAAGGTTTGATTTAAAAAGAGTGAAGAATCGGCGAGTAGATAGTACCTGTCAATGACATGAATCATTCATAACCAAGATTGTAGTCAAGGTTCACAAATAAAATCACGCACAGGAAATACACTTGATAGCAATGAACAATGAAAATTGATGTGTACAGTTCCGGCCATGTATACTTCAAACACTCGTTCTTTCGATCAATAAAAGCTTCTAGTATCAAAACAAAACTTATTTTTCGCTTCATCTTTCATCGTCACCCACTACCAAACCCTGGGATTGCTTACCTCGGGAAACAAGAGACATGATTTCAATCACTTAATGAACAAAATTATTCTGGAACAGCTTAGTCACGTCATAAATATTCAAATGAACGTGAAATATGTCTTTGATACAAACAATACTTATTGTGGAGCTTCCTCTTTTATATTTGTAATCTATTTGCTTTCTGATTATTGCTAATATAGTGATGTTTCTGATGCTTATGTTATTGTTCATTTAATTAAATATTCTGTCACTTATTTATATCTTATGTATACATCGTTTTTATATATTTCATATAAGCTACCTTCTAATTTTACAGTAGACATCAAGTTTTGTTTCTGTCTTTGCTTACAAAAATAAGTGTTAAATTTTATTTTGATATAATGTGGTTAAGTTTAAGAGAAGTTGATGATACCTTAACTTCGCCACAAAAATTAAAGACGTTTTATTATTATTATTAATATTATATCATTATATAAATATGTGCTGCTATATGAAACACGTACGCAACTTTAGACACACAGAGTGAATGGGTAAAACTACGCTGTGGAAAATCAATGGGAATAATAAAGATACACTTCTGTGGACATATGTAAGTGTTACGTGTTTATCTAGATGTCCCACAATAACTTTTCAGTAGCCATTGCTTTTCACATGTACTTATTCAGTTTAGATTAGTGTGTTTTAAGTTAACATGGTATAATCGGATATAAAAAGCACATACAGGTATTAATGAGTCTGAGAGAAGTAAATCAGGCCTACAAAGATTGACAAGGTAATGGATTTATGTGATGCTGAAACGATTTTGCAGTGAAAGAAGCGTTAGTGTAATTTCTGTGGGTCGATTGGGAATCGTTGTTTTTTGAAGGAGATATCTTAACTTGTAACAGTTAGCGTATTTGCGGATGAAAGAAATAACGTAGGCTTTATTTATGGCTTTTATAATGTCGCGTTATTGCAGTAATTTTATCTATGTAATTAAAAGGTTATACAATTGTGTGGAATTATTATAAAACAATAATTACTTTCATTTATAATCGTTTCTATAAACATGCATTAATCTCCAAGAACACCAGTTCTTTCTGCAGAATGCCATGGCAATCGACGCACTGAAGCGTACAGTACTTAATAAGTGTCTTGTTTATGTGTGTTTATTAATCTTCAAAATGTCAAGGCATTCATTGCAAGGAAACCAGGCCAATTTCACACTCTGTACAGCTCTTCAAGTCGCTGGATATGTTTTGCATAATATCAGATTTAAAAGACTACTTTTCTACATTTTAATAGCAATCGAATACATTACCCCAAACTATAATGATTTTAGATCAAACTTATTTCAGTATTCTAGAAAAGTGAGTGATTTCTGTTATCATTTTGTACTTGCCGCTGCGGTTTCAAATTCAAATCTAAATGCCTAATGTCCGTAGCATGTCTATTATTTCTTTAGCATTTATGCTAGCATATGTGTGCTGAATATATGTTGTTTAAAGTGACTAATGTTGGTATTCTGTGTGCTCGTTGCCGTTTACCAGTTGTTCCATTCCCACCACACTCGTAGCTGGAGTACATGCCCCTAGTCCACCCCCCCCCCCTCCCCCAAGATGTAAGGCTTATTCACTTTTAAGAAAATAATTTTCAAAACTCAACTTACTTTTCGCTTTCAGTCCTTTGTGCGGCCTTATGCTATGCTTCAAAATAAATACTGATAATGACCTAATTACTTAACCATATGTCGGTGAAATGACATTAATTTCTTACAAATATGGCAGGTTTTACACCTATGTGAATAAAATAAAACGAAAATAATTTAATAGGCTGCGAATTTAAAAATTATTGCAGTTAGACGTTATTGCTAGGTTTCATGCCTTCCTGCTGGCACTGCTGTAGATATGACGATTACTCCAGTTAGGAGAAGGTTTAAAATAAAGGATTTGACTACTGCCGTTGTAATATAAAGTGTCTAAACTGTTCAAAACCCGTCGCGTTCAGACATGTTTGTGAGTGGGTAGGCCAGCTGTTTACAAACGAATCAAATACATTCAGTTACCAGAATACGAGAATTCTCTTTGCCTCGGCAAATAATGGAAATTTCAAACATACATTAGCCGATAAGTAAATAAAGGTCCAGAAATGTTAATAGCTAGACATATAAAAAAATGTGCAGGTTCATTTCGGGACAAGATAGAATTCAAACTCGTCTGCATTAATGTTAATTTTGCAAATTGGTCCACCCTCACTTGAAGTGTCTCAACCATGAGACAATAATAAGCAAGCAGACGAATTCCGTCCCAGTCATCGTTTTCAGTAAGCAACCTTGATTGTACATAAGATGGCGAAGTCAAGCCTGCAGGCACAGGACTTGTAAGTATAAGCTGTTCACGGTAAACTGAGCACTTTCGAAAGCCCTGCTTCAGATCTACTTGTATGCACATTGTGTATTCTTCCGGCACATGACATTGGTCGCGGTGGTGTACTGGTCAGACTACTCGCCTCCCTCCTAGGCGAACCGGGTTCGAGTCCCAGCGCTGTTACTCAAGGATTACCGGACGATGCCGCTGGTCGGAGGGTTTTCTCGGTGATATCCCGTTTCCCCGCCCTTGCATTCCGGCGTATCTCCATACTCACCTCGCTCCACCCTCATCGGCTCTCCCTCGATGTTAAGAGCCGCCTAAATATCTCCACTCCCAACACATATAAAATTTTTAACGCTGCCATTGTCCTGACTATTTTATTCATGCGTCGGTCAAGTGAAACTGTATAATTATTTTTTAAAAAGTAAATATTTTAGAAATTTACTAATCGATACACTTGTATTCATTAAAAAAAGCAAAATAAATAATGTAATTTTTCGCAAGTGTTTATCTAACACTAAGGTTTCAACGTTACGACATAGAACTAGCTTCCTTCCGTTGTTAACAACTTTACTGAGCGCATGCAACTATAAGTGTGCGTGCAGGTGGGAGAAGTGAAGGTTTTCAAATGTTGATTTCAAAAGTGCTCACTTAACCTTTGAACAGCCTAAATAAAGAAGAGTAATGGCTCGGTGGTTCCCTCTTCGTGGGTGTGTCCACTCGCTGATTGGCTGCGCGCGTTGTGAAAGATTCCCTATTGGCTGCAATGCTGGCTGGCAAGTAAGTTACCACACGCTCGTTGGTGTACGACGTTCCAACATGCCTCTTGCTGGTTAGTAACGCTATTCTTCTGGCGCGAGCGGGTCGAGTTCACGTTGAAAGCGGCTGTTTTAATTCTGTATTTCTTAAGTGTTCTATGCTACAAGTCCTTTAACTCACAGATTTTTCATGTCTCTAACATAGCATTTTAGAACTGATAAATAGTTGAATTTCTCAATATGTCGTCACTATCTTTAAGATTAGTAATCGTGAATGCTGAGCACCTTTGAGTACATCCGGGAACCCCTAGTACTAACCGAATTAAATGTATGGCCCCTCTGGTTTACCGAAGACTGCCGAGCACTTCCGAGTCGGGCCGAACATAATGAAATACCCCCTCATATCCGCCGAAGACTGCCGAAGTAGACGGATGTTCGCGAAGGTCCGCCGAAGTCTGCCGAGCACTTCCGAGTCGAGACGAAGTAAGCTAGCATCCGGCGTGTTTGCGCCAGTTCCCTCATGTACACACTACTCGAGGCTCCCTGCAAATCTCCCGCGCAGCTGTTCTCACAAACGAGACGTCCTTGGGGGGCGGAGACCCGGACAACCCCCAGCCACCACGCATGCGCAGTAGCAAAGTCACAACTGTCTTCGGCCGGGAACCTGTTCTCACTGCGCGGTCACTCCTCGCCCAGAGATCCACCTCACGCGAAAATTGCCCTGCTCTAGCTAATCGCAGACAGGGAAAAAAATAAAATACACGTCAATAAATTACAGTTTATCGATGACCAAGGGTGGAGGTGGACGGGTAGTAAATCATGTTTGAGATTCATGCCCAGAGCGGGGCTCAAACAAGGAATGCCCTGGCAAGCTCCTGTCTCGTGGCCTCTCATTTATTTTCCGGAATAATCGCGCTTGTCTGCAATTACTAAACATTTGTATTTATTAGTGATACGTACAGACGTGCAAAATTCACGTTATTCTTTAGTAACATGCTAGGCGTCACTGTTCTATACCTGTTCGAGGACAGCTGGTGATTTCATTTGCTACTGGCAACTATATGACGTCACATTCCTGTGTGACCGCTTTACTGGAGGTTGGTCGCCGAGTCGTTGAGGCTTCATTATTGGCTAAAAGCGTTCTTGGAGCGCGCCATACAAGACGTGAGCGAATAGGAGAAGTCACATGAACCTACAACATCTTTGAGTTTAGTCTGCACTTTCAAAATAATGCGAGTTTTGCAGGTCCCTAGACCGATACGTCATTTTGCCAAGTGTTATGAGGACTAGCTGGACTTCAAATACGTGCATACGTTTTAGTCAGTTATATATATATATATATATATTTTTTTTTTTTTCCTTTCCTTATTGCACATTGCGTGGAGGGCTTTGAATGAAGAGATTTGGGCGGCTCTTGACATCTACGTCTTGGGAACCGATAAGGGCTAAGCGAGGTGAGTGTGGAGCAGCGCTGGAATGTGTGGGCTGGGGAAACGGAAGATCCCGAGAAAACCCGCAGACCAGCGACATCGTCCGCCACGACGTCCACACAAACGCAGTACTGGACTGTCAGTACAACTTTCATAAGTGACATGGCCAGGATTTGATGTTAGTAAACTCTTTATGTAAACCATTGCCTTGAGATGGTTCATATAGAAAGGCATGTCTCGTGGAAATTAAGGTTTTAAAAATGTGTTGATTGACCATGTGACTTTGATAGTTGTATTTCAGTGGGAAAGGTCAGTGTTGGGTAGATACGCAGGAGAGAAAAAGTCGCTCTACCTCACCTTTAGTCCATAATGTGATCCGAGCAGTTGTACACAGTGAGAGTCGATACCCAATGCAGTCAAACAACTTCTCGCCTGTTATTGGGGTGACTTGTGGATGTTCCTCCCGCTCTTGCTTTCCGACTGGTTAATCCCCACAAGCACGTACTTCTCTGGTCGCGAAATTGAATCACGTGTACAGTAACCATTGGTACACCACTGATCAATAGAAATAAATAAGTTATCCATAATCTTCCAGCAAAATTACTGCGTGGCTCAGGAGATTAAAATGGGCCCCCTTGAAATTGGCGTGGGAGCGAAAAAACCACTGACAAATGACATGGCAGACTGTCTTTCGTCTTACGTGCATGTCTTCACGATGTCCGAACAGAACTGTCAAACCCACGTGTTCCGAAGGTGACGTTCATGATTGTTTACGGTTATTGTTAAGTAGAATCTCTCTTTCAGATAATTATTGCTACGTGCAGACAAGCAGGTATTCTTTGGCACTCAACTTAAGTGAATGGCTGGCAGACATCTCAGACTCGTGAGAAGAACCAGTTGCCCTACACATGGGTTAAAAACTTCCATTGCAGTTTACGAAGTTAACAATAATTTACTTTTTACAGTATACCAATCCCTAGAGACGATATCACTTCGCGTAATGATTTGGTTCCAAGGTAGACGGCATACAGAGAATGTTTATCGTGTGTCGTTGGACATCCGCTCATTCGACACACACTCCGGTATTGAAAACCAATAGTAAACCCTCAGCACTCACGTAGCATTATCACACGTGACCGAGTCAAGCAGGATAATATATTCTGTCTATGACGGCAGTCAATGAACAACTGAGTTCTACTCGAGTATATAGAGGGTGGTGGAGTCTTTCTTGGTGGTGCCTTATAACTGTAGATGTACTTGTTTTACGTCAAAAGATTTCCGGACACGTTTCTTTCAATGCACTTTAGTTCAAAACCACTTTTATTATTAGATCATTTGAACTTTTACGTGTCTTATATGTGTGCTACTATTCACGGATGGTCTGTATCGGAGAAACTTAATTCTGATTGGCTCTCTCATGTAGTATTCAGACTTCACACAAATCCAAGCGACCAATATCCAAATGAAGACTGCAAGTGTGCACATGGGACATTGAAATTTAGCCTTCTAAGTTATTTTTTTTTTTGCGAAAAACAGGTGGGTCTACTTATAACATGGAATGGTTGAGTTGGGTTGACTTGAGAGATTTAGGCAGCTCTTAACAACGAAGCCGTGAGAGCCGATGAGGGTCGGATGAGTTGAGTATGAAGCAGCTCTGGAATGCAAGGGCGGGGGAAACGGGAGATCCCCGAGAAAACCCGCAGACTAGCGGCATCGTCCGGCACGATTTACACTTTCGGAAATCCGGGAGTGTCCAGCTGGGGTTGAACCCGGATCGCCTTGGTAGGAGGTGAGCAGTCTAACCGCTCAGCCACCGTGAGATGATATAGGGACTCTAGTTATAATTCAGTAACAAGGTATAAGTGGCCGCGGTGGTGTATTGGTTTAGACTTGACTACTCGCCTCCCATATAGGTGAACCGGGTTCGAATCCCGGCGAGGTCATCCCCAGATTTTCGCGTGTAGAAATCATGCCGTTTCCTCCACACTTGCATTCCGGCTCTGCTCCATATTAATCTCGCTTCACCTTAATCAGCTCTCAAGACCTCGATGTTAAGAGCCGCCCAAATCTCTCCAATACACTCCCTTACCCTATTTTACTTCTGAATGCTTAGCTATTCTGTGTTCTCAGGGCGACTTTCTACGCGCGTACAGGGCCAGCGGGGATAGAGAGAGAGAGAGAGAGAGAGAGAGAGAGAGAGAGAGAGAGAGAGAGAGAGAGAGAGAAATTCGTCGAGATATCCGAGGGAACGAATGTGTCGGCACGAGTTGAGGAAGAAAGCGGCGAGCTATGCTTGGCCAGTGATAAGACAGCTCCTCAGAGAGACTAGCTGGAATAGCTAACCCCCTCACCCGCTGTAGCCAGGGGTGTGAGGGGGAGGTGGGCATACACCCTCCCCGGGGCACGGTGCCTTGCTGCAAGGGGCGGGGCGCCATTTACATAATAACATCTCGATAAGGCAGCCACGAGCAAATACGCGATCGGATAGCGCCCTGCAACAAGCGCTCATCTCCGCCGCCCAAGAATTCCCGCATCCATGATTTATTTTCACGTCTTATAGGCAGGGACCCTAACATTTCGTGTTATAATTCAGCACCAAGATAGACGGCATATAAGTATGTGTTAGTTTCATCTGTGTCACTGAATTTCCTCTCATGTGACGTGCCCTGCAGGACTCAGCACTCTGGTAGCTTCACTCCGTGTGGCCGGGTCAAACAGGATAATTAGTTCTGTCTTAGGCGACAGACAATGAACAAGTGACTTCTACTCGTGTGTGTGTGTGTGTAGAGGAATGGGGAGTCTAGTTTGGTGACGTCTTACAACGCGAAATTTTAGTCTCTACTTACTGGGCTTATTTACATATTGTCAGTTATGCTCAAGCTCGGGTCATGAAGCTTCATATATATATATTTGTTAATGAAAGCATAAAACTCATATATCTTTGTAAAGTTCATAATTTTATGTGCGTATGGCTATAATAATAATCTACTTGGGTTGTTAGAGCACTACCATATCATATAAGTATGTGTGTGTGTATATATATATATATATATATATATATATATATATATATATATATATATATATATATATATATTATATATATATAATTTTTACCGATCGTTTTAATGCCTTCATTTCAACAAACCACATATGAGAAGACAGAACATAAAATAATTCACGGTGATGTCGTGCTTTCATACTATTGATCATCGCAAATTTATTTTATTCAAAATTTCCATCTTCAGAATTGCCTAAATGTAAAGTTTCCTTTTCTTTTTTTTCTTTTTGTATACTAGGTACCGGAACAATTCTCGAGTTCAATGGACTGCAAGCTAGACTTGTTTGTTTTTGTATTCAATTGACACCTGTTATTCCTTTGAAAGACCTGTGTTAGAAATAAGTTCCGCACAACAACCCAGTTAAGTGCCTCGCCCTTAAGGCCCGCGCCTACCTGGAGTTTCTTTACGCGATAAGGGCGATAGTGCCGGGCGCATCAAGTGCGCCTTCGCTAAGTGCAAGGCTCATAATTGGCGTGTAGTGTTCTCGTCATTTAGAAGGTTAAAGGCATATTGTGCGTGATATCTAGGAAGGTCTCAGCAGCCCTCGTCTCAAGTGATTGTTCTTTTCGTATGTTAGTTTCGTGGACAAGCGCGTGTTTCAAACACTCTGCGACACAGTTCAAGCGCTGGTTAGGCGGGAGGGAGCCTTGCTGATGCCCGAGGACGAAGGCAAACTCCTCCTTACTAGCACGGTCACGTGGCCACGATGCCGTGCTCTGGGGTGCAGCAAGGGACTCTTATTTTTAATTTTTCGTGGCCAGCCAAAGACTTGTCACGTAGTCTTATCCCCCTGCTCCTATGCTCTTCTTGGGTGGTGCGGTGTTATAGGCTGTTCCTTTAGCTGATCTTGGTGCTATTTACCACTATCCATCCAAAGACTTGTCACGTAGTCTTATCCCCCTGCTCCTATGCTCTTCTTGGGTGGTGCGGTGTTATAGGCTGTTCCTTTAGCTGATCTTGGTGCTATTTACCACTATCCATCCAAAGACTCTCGGGCCACGTCACTGTTGATTTCTTTACCCGTTTACGTGCAAGTTCCTATGTTGTTCTTTTTGCTTTGTTTTCATTACTTTGCATGTCATCACCTCTCTCTCTTGATTAATTATTATTGTAAGTAATTGAATACTATTACTGAATAGTTCAACGGGTATATGACTGTAGTGCGGGTGAACATAGGTTTGTACGTGTGTCTCTACTATCTGTGAGCAAGTGATATTTTCCACGAGTCGCAAAATAGCAAAAACAGCTCTTACTCTCGGCAAGACGACACTAAGTACAGCAGAAAACTAACACGTCAGAAATATTTAAACAAAAATTAATTTTTTTTAATGTATATAATCATTAATGTCTGTGTGTAATTCACGTGTATTAAAAATGTTGGCTACTCACGGCAACTTAATTCGAGAATAAGTGCGTATTAGTTATTTTTACTACCTTCTACACTTCTTACAGGATACCCGAACATCTTCTCTTCCTCGGACTGCTTTAAAGCAAATTGCTATTCGCAATCGTGACTCTCTCAAGACTCTTCGATGTTTGTAATTTTGTTTTGGAGGCCACTTTGTTCCACCTTGCTCGTTTTGATACATCTGCTGTACCTCGGCGAGCAAGAGCACAAATAGTAACTGTTACCGTCGCCCGAACAGTAACTGCTACGGTCGCCCGAACAGTAACTGCTACCGTCGCCCGAACAGTAACTGTTACCGTCGCCCGAACAGTAACTGCTACCGTCGCCCGAACAGTAACTGCCACCGTCGCCCGAACAGTAACTGTTACCGTCGCCCCAACAGCGTACAAGAAAAGTGCTTCTGGTAACACGAACGGTAACTACACTAGCAGAATAGCCAACCACGCGAACACCTCACGTCATCAACCCTGACTGACCTAGAAACCTGGGGGCTGTTCTCTATTTTCTAATATACACATTTCTACTCTACTTTTCTAAGCCGTTGTATGGCGGCTCTACATTATGTTGCCTATATCCATCCCTCCACTAGGCAAAAGCCTGGAGGTGAGACTGTGGACCTATTTCCTACCACTCTCACTCCGTAAAACCTTTCCTTCAATGTGGATTCTCCTCATTAGGTTTTCATGTACATGTTCCACCCTTAAGCTCGTATAGTTTAGTGCCGTTTACCCTAGTTGCTTGGCCAGGTCACAGGATAGGTAAGTTTACAGAAACGAAATGGCATTTCCGTTCCTCTGATATAAGCGATCTCAGTCGCTCATTCTCCACACGAAACTGTGGAAACAAGCCTTGGGATCTGAATGGCTAGTGCAAGTTATGAAAAATTCCCTATTGGTCGGGCTACCATTTGGCAAGTTTGTCTCCAGGAGCTGACTGGATAGTGACTGTCCGCTGGCTCTCGAGGCCATTTGACTGGCGTGTGGATGGAGTTCGCAGTTTGTGCCACCACTTCACTCACCTGAATATTCTTAAGTACTTCTTTGTCTCTAGTTGATTGTTCCTCAGTTACTTATATTCCCTGTATGTACTGTACATAGCCTGGTGGTGTTAGGACCGCGACAGGTTATCGCACGGCCTGTTGAGCATCTGGAGCGGCTACTTGCAGCTGAATATACCGACGTCACACAGTCTCTCTCAACGACGAGAAGTCGTGACACCAGGGCGTCACATTCCTACTGGCTCGCCAAGGAGTGAGGCGGTTGTAATTATCGCTCGGAGACTTGATTAGCTGTGAGCCGCGTGTTTGGCCAACACCTCCGGAGAGTGTGGTAATCCTCTGGAGGACGGAGAGTGTCGGTATACATGGGTGCCAGCAACCCCACACTATGCCGTCGCGTCGTAGCAAAAAAATTTTTTATGCATTTGCTTATTAACACTTTGAATACTACGGCATAATCTACCGCGAACAAAGCTGGCGTGAAATATTATTCTCACCTTGTAAATAACATTCGCACATACATGTTTCGTTGATTTCTTACTTTTTTCCAGGCTGTTACCAAGAAATACCATCACTTCAACAATTATTTTCGTGAATAAATAAATTATTTTTGTATACATCATGAAAAGGAATATGATCGGATCTAAATCCTGTCACACGAAGGGGGTCACGGTGGCTTAGCGGTTAGCCTGCTCGCCTCCCACCAAGGCGAACCGGGTTCACTCCCCGGTCGGGACGATCCCGGATTTTCTCAAGTGGGAATCGTGGCGGACGATGCCGCTTGACGGAGGGTTTTCCCGGGGGATCTCCGTTTTCCCTGCCCTTGCATTCAGGCGCTGCTCCATTCTAACATCACTTCAGCCTCATTGGCGTGCAAGACTTCGTTGTTAAGAGCTACCCAAATCTCTCAATTCAACTGTCACTTACAAAAGAACATTAGAATAGAATGCCGTCAACTCGGCAATCTATTGGCTGGTCTAAAGCCAGTTATGAACTTTGCATGGATACGGTAAGTGTTCGGTTCTGCGTGGATCAATATCAGAGAGGTACATACATCAACATAACCTGTGTTCCTGCAGGAGCAGATACAGCTCACTTACTTCTTCACTGTCTTGAATGTCTTTGAATGTGTACAGACTACGAAGTGGTAATGTTATCTTGGTTTATAAAACATTGTACACTTCAAAAACATGCCCATTTGAGTTACGAAATGAGTGACTACGTACAAAGTCGTTAGACACAGTAGTATTTAACTAGCTCAGTGACCTTCAGGCTAGACTCAACAGTCCTCTGTGTACTGGTGCCTCATCTGTTTTTCATTGGCTGCTGCTCCAGTGAGTAGCGAATTTTACCCCATATTAGTCAATACAGCATTTCCTCTTCATTTCCTTGCAGGCTTCTCAATAACAGTCACTCAAATGGTTACCATCGATGTCCTCCGAGGTGCAGTGCTTCTCATCCGAGTAATCCCGTCACAAACATATGGATTTTAAATTATTTAATGTGTGTGCTCGCTACTAGGTGAATAAGTTTATGGCTTGTTAACTGGGGTCGCTAGATAAGACCAGGCCACTAGGTGGCACGTTTGACTATACAGTGCTCAGCACACAGGCTCAAAGCCAGAATTTCACTCTGAAGATATTCCACTAGCAACGATAATGGACACTGCAGTGTTAAATGCACAAGTGCCATGGAAACTTAAGTAGGAGCATGTGATGATCGGTGGGACTTGCCAGAGGTTCTTTCTGGTGATTGATACACTGACGATGGTCTCTTGTTAGAAGTGGTCGAAACTCCATATAGTGGATGAGACCTGGAAGGTCCCCTATCCTCTGAAAGGGCGACGAGGTCATAGGCAACACAGCTCTGGATAGGCAGTAGACGTGAGGTGAGGGCAGAGCACCTTGTCAGGGTCACAGTCGTGTCAGAGTGCAGGAGTCTCACTGACTATATGAGAGGACACCAAAGTTTCACAACTGCACCAGCCTTATGACTTTTGTCTGGTCAGCTGTTGTGTTAGCTGGGGTGCTCGCGTTGATACATTGCATCTCACTCCCCCTTTTTATTGGACCTATTACTAAAGATGAGCAAAATTCGGATTATCTTTCTCTCACAGGATAGACTCCTCTGCCTTATAAAGTAAGTGAGCACAACCCCGTTGTTTCATTGACGACTGCTCTGTAATCGTCACCTAACTGCTTGAAAGAGATTGGTCACTACACCAACGAACTTATATTTGTGGCTCAAGAGTTCTCCGAGTTGTAACAGATATATCTGCGGCTTCCTGCGCTGTAGATAGTGTGATGTCTCGTCGCAGTTAGTGTCTCTAGCTTATTTCATACTCTTATAGGCAATGGTGAACCACAAAATGATCTTCCTGCTTCGACAACCTCGAGTGCATTGCATTTTACAAAGCTGGGGTACTGTGAAAAATATAGTGTTTGGCCAAGACCGAAATGTTAATTGAGGATATAAAATTTCTTGAGTAAATTTAAAGACAAGCTGGATTCTAAAATAGTGTACTTTTAATTCATTGGTGTATGTTGGGTGTTTGTTAGCATTCAAAGTATTGTACACATGGCCCATATCTTTCTTTTGTTATGCCTGTGTTGCACAAATAAAGCTACTAACACATTTAATTGGGTCAATGAGGATTCTGATACTGGTTTACAAAGAACTAAGCCTAATAAAATACTTGATGGTAGAATCATACAAGGATAAACTAAACAGAGTGTTATCGAATATATATCGCCTAAAATAATTTTCGCGATCTTACATTTTCGCGTACCTCGGACGGCAGAGGGGTATAAAGTAACTTGAAATATTTAATACTACTGTCCACAACGATTACACATCATTATGGACAGTACCAGCTCATTTGCGTACATTAACTGAGCATATTTAAGCAGTGTAGGAAGTAATGAAGAGGTGAGTCACGGGGAAATGGTGTGAAGGTATATGCGAAACGCTGCTCGTGGTATCGCCGTTGTCATCTGGACCTCTACCGCCCCACACACCCCACTGGCCACCACACTTTCACTATTTTCTCTCCTCCGACGCCCGATAATTGTTTTTATCGTCGCACGGCCCGCCCTAGGTGGTCACGCTAACATCCACCCCCCTCCCACCCCCCTCCTCCTAAACTCCTCCACAATCAAAGCTTTGAATCTCCGCCCATTACCGATGCCCCTATTTCCTCGATCCGCATATCAAGTGGGGTTGTTCTGCTCGGCGGAGGAATTCGAACAAGAGCGCGATACAAGTTAACTCTCTAAAATATTTCAAAATTTCATTTTAGATGTGGCCACTAACAAATTCTTGTATTCTATTGTAAATGGCTCCTTAACGTCCCCCCCCCCCCCAGTTTTATGCTTAAAAGCTTAGCAGGGGACAGCTTACTACCAGACTAACTTATAACATAACTTAACTAATACCCATACCTTACCCGGGATTCGAACCCAGAGCCTCCCGCACCCCAGATCGGCGGCACACCAACCGACTAGGCCACGAGAGGTTGGCGCCACTAACAAATTTTAAATTTGGATCGCAATTTGTAAGCCATGTTCGAGACGAATTTGAGATAATAACTAACCGCAAGAAAAATATAGCCTAACCGGTTACTTTCTGCTGAAGGGGAAAACCAACGCATTAGCCATTGAACAACTGACTGGTACTTCAGTAAACACATAAATATGGAGTGACGTGGAGATATTTGGACGGTTATTCTTAGCTAGGTATTGAGAGCCGACGAGGGTGAAGTGAGATGAGTATGGAGCACCACCGGAATGAATGGCCGGGGGAAACAGAAAATACCCGAGAAAACCAGCCGACCAGCGCCATCGTCCAGCACGATACTTACTTGCAAAAATCCGGGTGCGACCCCGGTTCACCTAGGTGGGAGGCGAGTAGTCTAACCACCAAACCACCACGGCCCCAATGTTATAGAGTCTGCTGCTAAATGAAACCCCGATATGTTCGGTTCTCTAAGCATAACGATCTGTCATATGTTGGGAGAAATAAAAATGGTATTGTATGTGATATTATTGGTAGCAGCGTTGTGCAACTACATGATCGAATAATGCCTCCCACCAAGTGAGAGACTGTCTTCTTTGGTGGAGGCCGTATAATTCCGCGATATAAGAATACACGAGGCTAGACTCCACATTCTTCTAATTACTCTAGCAGAAGTTCATTGTCTGCCGCTACAGACAGAACTCATTCTCCTGTTTGATCCGGCCACACGGAATGATGCTATCAGGTTGCTGAATGTTCATCATTTGTTCTGAGTCCGGAAGGAAATGTCGAATGAGTGGGGGTCTAACGTCAATACACAGTAAAAAAATTCCTGTACTTGTAACAAGCAATTCTTTGGAAACTAGTTCCCGAATGAATTCCTCGTACAAATACAGTAATTTTTTACGGTGTAGTGAAACTAACATAGGCTCCTATACTTGTATGCCGTCTACATAGGTAGAATTGTAGTGTAAAGTCATAGGGTCTTTGTATGTTTCAGGCGGCGCCCGCCGCTTCTTTACCGTACCGCCATCTCATGGCAGAGGATACACACCATAGGCAGTGTGTTGTACCACTTATGTATTACCTTACGAATTGTGCGATAACGACATCGTAATATCATGTGTTATCTACAACTGCAATGTTGATGCTATCTTCAGACGGCTTCCAAAATGGCAGAATGTCTTTAAAGCAGAGCACCAACAGAGCTATAGTGTAGTATGGTTCGTGCTCGTTCGCCTAAGAAAGAGTTCGGTCATTTGTTTCCACTGCGTTTTTTGGGACCAAAGGCTAAATGTGTGATAGACCAGTCTCCATGCTATGCACATATTCCCAACATTCACTCGATCATTGGCGTGACCACTGTCAAAGTCACGTGGTCAACAGTGACGAAAACAAGATTGTTTACATTTGAAATTTGAACCTGTCAGTTTTTAAAATAAATTATCTACTCTGACAATCCTAAATAGCCCTATATTGTAGTTGCAACAAAACTAGGTTGGAGGAAGTATACAATAAATCACAAACAACGTAATTATTTAAATAATGTTCTAACTCAAAAGCCCATTCACGTTGTTTACACAACACAGTGTTATTGGTACAAAAGTAGTCAAAAGTTGTAGATCGGCCACTGCGCACGGCGTCGCAGTGATGAAGTGGCTAGAGCAGGGTTCGGTACCAGGCGGGGTCGCTCGCGGATTTACGCATGTGGGTATCGTGACGGACGATGCTGCTAGTCGGCGGGTTTTCTCGGGGATCTCCCCGTTTCCCCCGCCCCTTCATCACGGTGCTGTTCCATACCTCAGCTCACTTCAACCTCATCGGCTCTCAAGACCTCGATGTTAAGAGCGGCGCAAATATCTCCTCTTCAGGCTCCACGATACCACACGCTGTCACCAAATAAAGGCTGTTCACGATCAACTGAGCACTTTTGAAATCAACCTTAGAAAAATAGTAACTGCCCATGCGTGCATATACTTCAACGGGTGGACCGAGTGACATGCGGCCGGTAAAGTTGGTAACGATGGATGGGAAGTAGTTCCATATCTTAACGTCAAATAAAAACTGTTAGGTGACCATTTGTGATAATTTAAATTATTTATTTTGCTTTCTGTTTTTTTTTTTTTTTACTGCATCAGTGTGTAAAAATTAAAAGATGTATAAAATGTTTACTTTTCGAATAATGTCGCAGTGTCACTTAACCGACGCTTGAATAAAGTGATGAGGCCCATGGCAATGTTAATTTTACATAAGGCGGAGAAATACACAACGTGCATAAAAGTATATGTTAAGCAGGGCTTTCAAAAGTGATAATTTTACAGTGAACAGCCTATAGCTTTATTCACCCCAGGAAGACTTGTGAGGTATAGGGGTAGTTAATGTCCGGCCGGCACGTTGTTTCACCTCTGTGTGTGTATGGACTCTGTGTCCTGGTATACCGTCTCACAGCCCTGGCCACTGCCTGAGTTGCATCGCCTTGCTATGCCCGGGGGGTCGTGACGCCTAGTCTGAACTGCTCTCACAGATCACCAGTAGATTGCTGCAGTCTGTACCAGGCAGGAAGAGTGACCACGCCCCCTCTTACCCCCTCCCCATCACATGCCCTCGCCGCCTACCCAGCTACGCGCCGTGAGATCTCGCCCGATACTGACTGCTTGTGGTAACGTTAGCACTTTTGAAAGCCCTCCTTAACACTCAACTTCCCTCCTCATTGTTACACACGTGTAAATAGAGATAGCGAATCTCACCGGAAAAAATATGAGTACATGGTAGATTTCAGTACTTACTATAAGCACCCAACAGCAGTTTGTCTATTGCCATTTGTAAAGGCCCGGAAATTTATCGGATTCATTTGGCTACAAGCTAGACTCCAAAATCCTTTGAGCATTCGAGTATTCGTTAGTAGTTCGTTGGCTGTTGCTCCAGTTAAACACCCCACCAGGAAGCAAGGGATTTGGTTCTTATTTTCCTTGCAGGTTCGTTACTGGTTGAAAGTCGTTCGGGGCGTGTCTAACAAACTATGGTCCAATGGAAGCATAAACACATATGCACACGTGAATGCAGTAAAACTTGTCCTCCGTTATCTGTTTGTGAAGGCGTTTTCATATTTTACCTGGCCACTCAGAATTCGGCAACATCGGCACGCCTCCTACGTGATGCATGCGCTGACAGTTAACACGTTTCAAAAAATAATTCAGCGAATCAAGATAGGTAAACGACCGTACAGTGTTCTGAAATATAACTAGTCTTAAAATATTTTCGCAAAATTTCACTACCTCTGCGTGTAAAATTTTCGTTATGATTTGGTGCCACGCTAGACTTCACTGCCCTGTACCTACTTGTGTGCTAATCGTAGAGCCACCCGATTGTCGCAAAAAGAATTCTACGGAAGCTAGTAGAGTTACCTACTGCAGTTTTACTTCCTTTATATGCCACGTAACTTCGTCTAAGACAGCGTGGCGTTTGACCGGGCCAATGACAAGAAAGTTACTACGGTACTGAGCGTCTGTGATTGGCCAGGTACATAACTTGGCAAAGAAAATCGGGCGCCGCTAGATATTAGTGATATCATTAACTACTGGCAACTGTATAATTGTAACAGCTTTACTGGAGATTATTTGTTTAGCGTCTGAGCTTTTACGACTGGCTAGAAGTGCGTATGAACGAGCCACGCAAGTTTGTCTGCCAATCGTAATAGTCACAAAAAACATACAGCAAGTTGGTAAGGTTAATCTGCTGCCAAATTTTTAAGGTCTTTCCTTATCGTGTTTCTGAAAACTGACGTTGCTACGGACCTAATAACTTCATTCGTGAGTACAGACGCTATCAAGGTAGATTGCATACAAGTATATGTTAGTTTCACGCGTATAATTGGACCCCCGCTCCGCTTATGCTACACTCCCTGCAGGACTCAGAACCAATAGTAAACACTCAGCACTCTGGTATATAGCTTCACTCCGTGTGGCCGGGTCTAACAGGAACCGCGGCTTTGCTGGTCTGACTGGCGGGCTGTCTGAGTTGCGCCGGGACGTGCAGGGCGTCCTGACCTCTGGGCTGTGTGTTCTTTGCGGTCTGGTGAGGGAAACTTCCTCAGCCCGCAGAGAGATACTGTCTGGGTGGTATAAGGGCCCGAGCACACCCCCCGCTCTGAGCTTCGGCAATGATGAGAGAGGGTCTAACAGGAGAGTGAGTTCTGTGAGTGGCGACAGACAATGTACAAGTGCTCGAATATGAAGAGGAATGTGGAGTCTAGCTTGGTGGCGTATTATAACCTGAAATGGTATGGTCCCTATTCACTTGTCATTTGAGCGGAACCATGAAACTGGAAAGGACATACATGTTCTACTAACATGCCAATTCGAGACATAATTTGTAAAAAAATCATGATTTAAGGTAAACTTCAACATTAAACTCGCAATACAGTTTCAATACTTTTTCAATTCAATCGCTGACAACGTGGAGGCCTCTATGTACTGTGGCTTGTACAATGTTAAACTTTGGTAAGTGATTTCTCTCAAAGAATGATTTAACTAGTCTCACTTTACCTTGAAAGCTTTTACAAGACCAAATACGACAGCAGACATCGACATCGTGTAATATCGGCTTTAACTGTTCCGGGGCGATGTCGTTACTGGAAAAAAATATTGATATTATTTACATTGGTTATTTATAAAAGTATCGTTTCACAAAACTATACATCTAAACAAATATATCGATTTTCGGTACATCGGAATACGATATTTTATATGTTAAGAACTTACAAATGTAAAATTATTTGAAACAGAGCCACCTGTTTTCCGCGAAAAGATTTGTGCATAGGATAGACATCAACATTATACCTTCATACACAAATATATATCCTTCAGCTATTAGCCCGGCTCTCGAGACCTCGATGTTAAGAGCCGTACAGATCTCTTCACTCTTCAGCTATTAGCCGGATGTCTGTGTGAGGATATATTCTTTGTTTCACTGGGCCTATCAGAATTACGTTACTCCTTCACTGAACTTCCGTGACTGGCTGGCAGACACCTCAAACGCACGAGAGTTCAATTCGTCCAACCACAAAATTGTTTCCGAACTAACGTATCTCCCCCCCCCCCCCCCCAAAGTAGTCGTGGATTTTTTTTCGCGGAAAGCAGGTGGCCCTAAATATTACATACTGAGGACACAAGGCATTGTAGAAAGTAAATATAGTAATATTTTAATTATATTTTTGTATTAAAAACAGAACTTATTAAAAGGCCGTTTTAAAAATACATATTTATTTCCGATACCTGGAAAATGATACTGATTTCGATTAAATATCGTTGAAAAATAACTACGATTTATACCGATACGTCGATATTGTTTCCATCACTTGTACGTGGGCGGTCTACAGGCAAGGCGGTGGTCGTGTGTCGAATGTTTGAGGGGAAGGGGGGGGGGGGCGAGCCGCGCACAGCAGCGGACATGTGCTCAAGTCCGTGCTACTGGTTATGAAAGAGGGATGTGCAGTGGCTAGGACAAGCTGACACAGAGACTGCTTGTTGATGTGTGACACGGCACATCCAGCCGTCGACACTTGGCGCGAATAACTCGCCAGACACCGAAACGTGGCTAGAAATGGTGGCGTGTCTTCTATCGCGCTAGTCCCTGCACACAGTAGCGACCGCCATCTATACTCCATTCACCGTTATAGGCTATTCACGCTCAAATGAGCACTTGAAAGCCCTGCTTAACATCTAGTTGAATGCACTTCGTGTATTATTCCGTCTTATGTGAAATTAACATTGCTATGGGCCTCGTCTCTTTATTCATGCGTCGGTCAAGTGAAACTGAGAAATGATTATGAAAGAAAGTTAATACTTTTAAAATATGCTTATTTTTACACTTCGGTGCATATAAAAACAGAAAGTGAAAGAAATAATTTTAATTTATAACAAATGGTTACCTAACACTTTTTATTCGACATTAAAATATGGAACTACTTTCCAGCCATCGTTAACAACTTCACTAAGCGAATGTCACTCAGTGCATCCGTTAAAATATTTGCAGGCAGGATCAGTGACTTCTTCTAGGGTTCATTTCTAAAGTGCTCACTTAATCGTGAACAGCCTTTATTGAATAAAGAGATCTGGACGGCTCTTAACATCGATGTCTCGAGAGCCGATGGGGGTGAAGCAAGGTGAGTACGGAGCAGGGACTGAATGCAATGGCGGGGAAAACGGCACATCCTCGAGGAAAACAGCCGACCAGTGGCGTCGTCCGCCACGGTTCCCACGTGCGACGGGGCCGAGGTGGTGTAGTGGTTAGAATGCTCGCCTCCCACCACGAGGAACCGGGTTCGATTCCCGACGGGGTCGCTCCCAGATTCTCGCATGTGGTAATAGTACCGGACGATGTCGCCGGTCGGCGGGGTTTTCTCGGGGATCTACCGTTTCTCCCACCCTAATCTCTCCCCTCACTCACCCACATGCGACAATCCGGCAGTGATCGCGCCAGTAATCAGACCCGGTTCCCCAAGGAGGGAGGCGAGTAATTCATCCAATATTCCACCACGGCACCTCAAAACACGAGGGTTCTTTTTTGGCGAAATGTGCACCTGTGTATACCACAAGCAAGGAGAAATTTTTTCCAGATAATTTTATTTCTCTGGATGCTTATTTTTTCCCCGAACAAGAGTTTGTGCGCTTCTGTAGTAAATGCAGATTTACACACCCATAAAGATTTTCCACGCCCAATTTGCGTAGAAGCAGTATAATTCCAAGCTGCGGTTTCGCCTCCTTGATTGTCCCCAGGGCCGTTGGCGCAGACGCGTGTTTTGCGCGAGAAGAAAAATGGCCTTCAAACAAGCCGTGAAATAGCTCGTTATCGAGTGGTCGTGGCCCCTGCTCTCTGAACACTCCCATCACATGCTACTTCCCGCCAATAAAACGAAAGTACCGCGCCCAACCGACCAATCACCGCGCTGGTTACAGATAAATCTTTACTTTGGCCGTGTTATCGCTGCTATCGGATGGTAAGTGTAGTGTATCAATTTCAAGGCTGCAATAGAGTGAATACGGGTAGAGTGCGCAAGCCCACCGCGGTGTGTAAGAAAAATATGCGAGTGCGTGAGTGAAGAGTTCTGGGCGGTTCTTAAGGTCTTCATAGCCAATGAGAATGAAATGAGGTGAATATGGAGCA
The DNA here is from genome assembly GCA_029891345.1 of Dryococelus australis. Lineage (NCBI taxonomy): Eukaryota > Metazoa > Arthropoda > Insecta > Phasmatodea > Phasmatidae > Dryococelus > Dryococelus australis. Next base: position 110,230,277 of record CM057005.1, read on the forward strand.
GCGCCGGGATGATATGATGAGGGAAACGGGAAATCCCCGAGAAAACCCTCCGACCATCGGCATCGTCCGGCACGATTCCCACTTGCAAAAATCCGAAAGTGGCCCAGCCGGAGTTTGAACCAGGTTCGTCTGGGTGGAAGGGAATCAGTCTAACCACTCAGCCACCGCGGACCGTAGAAAACCGGGTATCGCAGCAAAGATCTGCGTTATTTCTACATAGCTGTCAAAACCACGTGTCTACGACTAAGGTAAGAACTATTTTGCCTAAACGTTAATCCGTAGTAAACAATAATAAACGCCGTATTGTTACATCCGGCCACAAAGAGGCTTTGCGGTGGCCTTGACAAATAGCATAAACAAATATCATAAAAATCTTTACGCGTGTTCTGTTTGCTCGGAAATGTTAACCTGTGACTATAGAGTTTTAATACAGCGATCTGTTCAGAAAATATACAACATTGTTGCTATAGTTTAAAACGCGGTTTTACAAAAGAATAAATATCATAAGCATAGGGCTACTTACAAAAACTTGTTCTGACTTTGGCACTTTCCAACGATTACATATTGGTTTTGGGAACGAAATATATTAATGGGCAAACAAATACCGGCTTTAATTTCTGTCATAAAAAAAAGGTATTTACGACGTTGAAGTGTATATATAAACTGTACTTACAATTAGGTCCATGTCACAACTAAGAAGGAGTCTTGTGTATACAGAGTTGATTGCAACGTAACGGCGATCCAATGCCTTGCAGAAACGGGCGACGTACAATTATGTTATCAGTTTTTATGAAACAAATCTGATTTGTGTAAGTCCCTGCACTTCTTCTTTGCAAATGGTTAATGGTGATTACATCGAGAATGTATGTAAGTCCTTTATTGGTTTATAGAAGCATTTTCACAGTGTCGCCTTAAAACAAAAAAACGCATTGTTTATATTTGCCAAGGCCACATTGCTATCCTGAAAATTACGTAGATTAATATTTTTAGACTCGACAAAAACATAGAAATTCCCATTCTTATTAATTTGTTCCTTCTTGCTCTTCTGTGTCATGGTTCTGCTCTACAAGAGGCACAAAGTGTTTCTTCTGTTTGCAAGCAATATCTGAAAGGATGCTGTGACACGTCTAAAAGCCGCTCACGATAAAGTGGCCATTTTTTAAATCAACATTTGAAAAATTCCTCTGCGTGTATTTTAACGGGCGCACTGACTAGCATGTACCCTCTAGAAAGCTACTAGTCTCTTCAGTTAAAAGAAATCCACTGATACAAACAGTAGAAAATCAGTTATTTATAGTCGATTAATAAAAAGAACTAGGATTAAAAACTGTGCATTACTGTTTAAAATAAATTAGTGCTACAATTATTTTGTCGCAAAACAAAATTATTCCATGTGCATGCAAGTAAATTTTGGAAGTGGTTGGTATTGAACCGCCACCCTAAAAAGCAACACATTCTCTTGTTTCTTTTGCCACTTACAATGGCGAACGGCTGTAAGTTTCGTAATGTTTAAGTACTTCATGTGGTCGAAATATACACATATCATGCATACGTAGGTACATGTCATTCTTAGTCATTCTAAGTTAAGTTTAGTTCAGATTGTCTGCTTTGAAAGATAAATATAGTGGTTTTAACGGGGTTGTCGGTGTTTTCTTGTATCTGCCATTTCACAATGAAACGAGATTTTACAGAATGAAACTGTTATTTTGAAGAGACAGACTGGCATTACTAGTAATAACTGTGTTTGTCGTTTCCTCATTATTTGATCTGTTAACTCGCAGACCACAAAACTTTTGTTTGCGTAAATCCACCTTTCTTATTGAATCACCGCACTATCGAGTCTGTAAAATTATCACTGATCTATCTGTCACTAAAAACAACAGTTTAAATCTGTATTGTATCATTGCATTGTGAAATGGCGAATACTAGTTACATCGATAACCTCGTACATTGAAACCACTATATTTATCTTTTAAAGTACAGAATCCGAACTAAACTAAAGAAAGATTGACTTTCGAGCCTTGCAAAGACATATACTTGCATTAACCAACTATAAATAACTATTTTTCTACTGCTTGAATTAGTAAATTTCTTTTAACTGATGAATTAGAGATATTTTTTCTACAGATTCCGGATGGAGCAGTTTCAACTGACAATCATTAAAAAATAACTGATTCCGATTTAGAATGTAGAAGTAGATATTTAGCAGCGCTTTCAAAAATGTTCACTTTACCGTGAACAACTTTTAAAATAATTTAAGACGTAAAAACATATCTTCCCGCGCAGCTCTAGCCACCAATATAAATATAGTTATATTCGTACGCAGTTCACGTATTCACCACATGAGATTGCAGAATAGTTTCTTGGTCGCTGTGGGGCGAGAGCGGTTCGTTTGCAAGTACGCTACAATTAGTATTGGCTGTTCACGGTAAAGTGAGCAATTTTAAAACGACTCTCATATGGAATATCAACCAATGTAATGTTTTTTTTATTTTATTTTAGCCGTAGACGTTAACCTCCGGAGTGCTGTGTAATATACAGAGTTTGCATATTGCTTACATGGCAATATTGATTTAAAATAGGATATTAAAGGATTAAAAAAATGGTTGAAAGGGGGAAGTAACTAGGTGCTCAAAAGTGTTCACTTTACCGTAAACAGCCCGTAAGATCACTTGCAGCGGTGAAGTGTTGTTCTGTATACGGGGCGTGTCGAGTTAATGACGGAGCATGCGAAGTGTATAGCGTGGATAGTCTTCGTCTCATGCACCTCTCCACACTCCCTGAACCTTTACCACTGCAGGGGCCACGATGGTGTGGTGGTTAGATTACTCGCCTATTCCTGGCGGGGTCGCTTCCGGATATTTCGCATGTGGCTATCGTGCCGTACGATGCCGTTGGTCAGCGGGTTTTCTCGAGGATCTCCCGTTACCCCCGTCCTTTGCATTCCGGTTCTGTTCCATACTCACCTCGCATCACTCTCATCGGCTCTCAAGACCTCGTTAAGAGCCGTCCAGCCAGAACCAATAGGTACAGACCTGAAAATTTCACGAGTTCAATGACCTGCAGGCTAGACTCTACAGACGTATGTACAAACATGCCGATATCAACTGCACATTGGTTATCTTCTGTCACAGTGGAAGGCGACAATTGGGCACCGTTCTCTAGGAGGTGTGGACCAATGGCTACCGTTATTTAAATGTACATGTTTTTAATCCTAGCTTGTCCTGAATTGAATCCGCGAATTCTTCAGGTCTCTACCAATAGGGCGACGGTATGTGGAAATACAGAGAACACCACAGTTTATATTGACGTGGACGATACAGGCAGCTCACTGTAACACTGGCGTCAGTATTTGTAGATTTCTGCCTTCGTCGAAGGTTTGAATCCAGTAATAAATTGAGATGTGCGTTCTCCGAAGTAGGAGATTGCAAGAGACGAGCAACTCTGAGCCTCAGGAGAAATCCTGCGTGCTCTGGGCTTCGCTTCGTGCCGAAGAGAAAGTTCCAGAAGATGAAGTCTCCGAGCCAGCAGTTTCCGAAAAAGGAAATATAATTCGTGGTTGGCATCGCCACGTTTCAGTTCGTGTCAACAGTGATCATACCCAGCTCCAGGACAAAAATGTTAAACCGTCCAGGATGGGAGACTGAGTTGTTGCAAGTTCCTGAATTTACGGCGACGAACAGTTTTTTCTTACTAGAGATAGTGAAATTTCGCGAAAATAATTCAAGGCGAGTTATATTTCAAAACACTGTATGGTAATTTACGTTTCTCAATTGTCTACATTATGTCTTAGAACATGTTATCTGTTAGTACGGGAATCACTTTGGTTCACTGCCAAAGTTGTTCAATTGTAATTGGCCCGATAAAATACATAAACTGCTTCTCAATCTGAGGCGCCCAATGGAAGAATAAACATTTATGTTTGGGGTTATAGAATATTGCAATCAACCATGTGCTAGGATTTTTTTTTTTTTTTTTCGCGAAAATTCACTGTATCTCTTGATTGCGTCAGTGAACAAACTCTGTCTTATGTAGCGAAACTTTGTGATAATCGCTAAAGGGGAATTGTTAGTTCAGAGTGAGCTTTTATTTTAAATTCATCGCATTTCTTCGAATATCTTACACTTACGTAATTTCTATGTAAGTGTACGCCTACTACTTTGTCAGGTATTCAAATAAATTTTTTATATTATATATTATTTCTCCACTAACTACAATTAAATCTTGTAACCTTTTCCCAAAGTAATGACATTTCGATGGTCATCCTCTTTCAGATGCAGAGCTAAGTATTTAGTGTTTTATCTGTGTTACTATTACAATCCTACTAAGTAAATAACTGTACCTTTCGTTTTGAAATGCACTTTACAACAATTTATTTCAAGCCGCAGAACCCTACGGATACCGTATAAAATCATAGCCACTAAAATAAAATAAAATAAACGTAGCAATACAGTGCTGATAACAGACTTCTTTACTTTTATTTACTTCTTGATAGCCAAACTTCCTAGCATTTCTCAGTTTTAATAGAGCAGTGAGAGTTAACCGACCTAATGCGGGGTCGGTCTGACATGGAGCCGGTCTAACGTGGGGCCGCTCCAATGTGGGACTAGAATCCATTTCTCAGTTTTAATAGAGCAGTGAGAGTTAACCGACCTAATGCGGGGTCGGTCTGACATGGAGCCGGTCTAACGTGGGGCCGGTCCAATGTGGGACTAGAATCCATTTCTCAGTTTTAATAGAGCAGTGAGAGTTAACCGACCTAATGCGGGGTCGGTCTGACATGGAGCCGGTCTAACGTGGGGCCGGTCCAATGTGGGACTAGAATCCATTTCTCAGTTTTAATAGAGCAGTGAGAGTTAACCGACCTAATGCGGGGTCGGTCTGACATGGAGCCGGTCTAACGTGGGGCCGCTCCAATGTGGGACTAGAATCCATTTTTGATTGGTACTGTAAGTCATCCTTACCATTTTCGGTTCAGATCCGTCGAACGGTGTAGAACAGAACGAAGAACAAACGTAATTACATAAGAGTATGCACAAATTCATTGGGTCAAATTTTTTATGTTGTATCGTGAGTTTTATGCGATTTAAAAAAAAGCGTTGCAGTGATGTATTTTGACATCAACGGCTTAGTCATTCAAGCTTTATGGCTGTCATAACACGGGAGAAGCGATCGTCTGTGTTCCGCGAGCTGCAGATTCACTGTACATCATGGAGAGTGTCGCACGTATCTCACACTCAGGTTGTTGCTCTACAAGGCACTTGTAGGTGGGCTCGTTAACTCTGCTGCAGTTGCCATGACAATGAATCACGGCTGCAGCTGTTGTTTGTCGCCTTGTCCAGCTAGGATTCCTGCCACCATACTCTGTATGTGCCCTTCCTACGGCCGATAAGCGGACTGATTTACAATTCCCCTCCGCGGACATCCTTTCAAGCCGTAACTCCGCACGAGGGTCTTATTTCACCGGCAAGGAGCGCGCATTTCTACCAACCCTATCGTAAAATGACGTCGTGAATTACACCACCTTTACGACCACTGGACACCGCATAGTTTATTAAGATATGAAAGTTTCACACTCTCGTGGTCGGAGGGCTACAGTTTTCCTTGGTTCAATATAAAAAAATTATAGACTTGAGTGAAAACCTTATTTCCTCTTCGTGGATTCAGAGGTCAATAACCTAAATTCTACAATTCTCTCTGCCCCGCGGAGTAGCAATTTTCGCCCCAAAAGAGTAGAGGCACTATTATTTAGTATTATAAAACGGCATAATGCTTAAGCAGATCTGTGTTTCGTATTGAACGCTCCCACACTCATGTTCAACTCGACCATACGGATCGAAGCTGACATAATGCCTATTGGTTCGGAGTCCTGCAGGGCGTGTAACATCTGCGCAGGTTCAATGACACGCGTCAAAGTAACGTATACCTGTATGCTATCTACTTTGGTGCCTAATTATTGCTAGAAACCGGAAAAATTTTCGAGTTCTGTGACCTGTTCGCTGGCTACACAGTCTTGTTTAAAATAACGCAGATAAAAACACTCATTGGCTAGTTGCTGTCACATTGGAAGGCGGAGGTTGGGCCTGAATTTTATCGCGTGTTTCCTATTAGTTCAAGGTTCTTCAGGAAGTGTTAAATAACTCGTAAACGTGTTGCAATAGTAACACGAACCATATAGTTTTTGGATTCCAGCTTGACCAGTCTGCCCGCGAATCACAAACGTTCAGTATCGGAATAACTATATTATGATTGGTCCGGTCAAGTAACAAAATATCTTCTCCACAGACACGTGACAGAGACGAGCAAAATTGGTGTTATTTTTTGGCATCAAGCTAAAATTCGCAGTAACGTATATATTGGAGCCGGCGTCGTTTCAACTGCGACCTAGTTGTTAATTGACTTCCATTCCTGAGTGAACTGCACGTGATTGGAGCACACGATTGTGGAGGGTTCATTTATTGGTGCAAAGGTACCTAGACCGTGTTAAATACAGAATGTTCCCATGACGAACGTACTGCAAAGGAAGAGTCTTTTAAGTTTAAAATGTCCTCAGATAATAACGCTGATTTTACGGTTCTCTACCAATAACCGAAGGAAGTCTGCAAGTGTGCACATAGGATATTGAAGCATAGCCTACGCATATATAATTTCACGAGAAACCGGTGGCCCTAATGATATGGCGTGTATGTGGAATCCACGGAGCTGGCGACACTATATGAGAGATCACAAAAAGGTAGTTTACAGCTACGTGAATGTACGGTCTGAAGACTCAGGAAGACTGGGGGGGGGGGGGGTTGCGCCTGAAACAGAGCGGCACACCAGGTCGTTACAGATGCTGAGGCTACGTCACGCATGGAGGAGAAGAACCGCATGTGTTCCGCGCACACCCGCGTGATCAACACGCTCGCAGCGACCTGATTACTCCGCCTCGCGAGTCCACACAAGCACTTGTGGCCCTCTGTCCTTCATCTCACGGCTACGAACATACTGTATGTTGATCGCGGACAGTTCGCCATTGACGTGCATATACATTTTCCTTCCGCGAGTTGCAAAATAAGACATTTTCGGTGTGGGAAGTACACTCTAAAGCCAAATTAATTATATTAGTTAGTGAAATAACATTCACTGAAAGTAATTTCATAAGCTACTGCCGACTGGAAAATCAAGCAAATGAACTTAGAATAAGTGCCCTATGACAGCGAAATTCTCGACATTCAGTGGGAATCACAAATAAATCAGCGAGATTCTGCTGTCATATTAATTAGTCAGCTTGCACTGACTATCAGTCGCTCAATTTACACTGGCTTTCACTGATTCGGGTTAGTTTTCACTGCTTCAGTTTTAGTGTACTTACGAACTTTTATAACTAGATACCTGAATAATTCGCGGATTAATTTTGGCACAAACTAGAATTCAAAACACGTGCGTTTATGTAACCTAGCTATTGGTGCACACGATGTTTGACACCTCCTGAAGAACTGTGTCCAATTGTCGTCTTCCACTGTGGCAGTAGACAACCAATGTGCAAATGGTGTTAGAATATATGTACATAAGACTGTAGAGTCTGGCCTGCAGGTCATTGAACTCACGAATTTTTCAGGTCTCTACTTATAATATGTGAGACTTTGGAAGGTACGGAGAGGATATCGAAGGGATCCACGGCACGAGGCAGTATGTCAGCAGTAACCAATAGCATTGCCCGAGGAAGATTGCGAACTGTCAGCCCCAGTGGCTGCCTCGTGTTGTTTCCCGCAGATATCACATTCACATTTGTAAACCCTGTTCTGGTTTTGCTCTACGTCACGAACTAATCGTTGCTATTACTGTAGCTGGGCACACACGAAGCATGCAGCACATTGCTGGGCACACACGAAGCATGCAGCACATTGCTGGGCACACACGAAGCATGCAGCACATTGCTGGGCACACACGAAGTATTCAGCACATTGCTGGGCACACACGAAACATGCAGCACATTGCTGGGCACACACGAAGCATGCAGCACATTGCTGGGCACACACGAAGTATGCAGCACATTGCTGGGCACACACGAAGCATGCAGCACATTGCTGGGCACACACGAAGCATGCAGCACATTGCTGGGCACACACGAAGCATGCAGCACATAGCTGGGCACACACGAAGCATGCAGCACATAGCTGGGCACACACGAAGCATGCAGCACATTGCTGGGCACACACGAAGCATGCAGCACATTGCTGGGCACACACGAAGCATGCAGCACATAGCTGGGCACACACGAAGCATGCAGCACATTGCTGGGCACACACGAAGCATGCAGCACATTGCTGGGCACACACGAAGCATGCAGCACATTGCTGGGCACACACGAAGCATGCAGCACATTGCTGGGCACACACGAAGCATGCAGCACATTGCTGGGCACACACGAAGCATGCAGCACATTGCTGGGCACACACGAAGCATGCAGCACATTGCTGGGCACACACGAAGCATGCAGCACATTGTTGGGCACACACGAAGCATGCAGCACATTGCTGGGCACACACGAAGCATGCAGCACATTGCTGGGCACACACGAAGCATGCAGCACATTGCTGGGCACACACGAAGCATGCAGCACATTGCTGGGCACACACGAAGCATGCAGCACATTGCTGGGCACACACGAAGTATTCAGCACATTGCTGGGCACACACGAAACATGCAGCACATTGCTGGGCACACACGAAGCATGCAGCACATTGCTGGGCACACACGAAGCATGCAGCACATTGCTGGGCACACACGAAGTATTCAGCACATTGCTGGGCACACACGAAACATGCAGCACATTGCTGGGCACACACGAAGTATGCAGCACATTGCTGGGCACACACGAAGCATGCAGCACATTGGTCGTGATGAAGAAATACGTGCTATGTTTGATTGAGTACAGCAAGCATAAAACCATTCTTATATTTGAAACAATTTATACAATTTGATAACGTGGGTCTGAAATGGTTAATATATCGCCTGGATTTAACTATTTCATTCCAGAATTCATTAATGATCTCAAAGTGTTGCAATCGTAAATCTCCGATGTGTGCTACACTGAAAAAAAAAAAAAACAGTTTTGTGGTGACCAAAAAAATTATTTTGGTTCCCACAAAATTATTTTGTCAATATAGACATCACTGAATATTTTGTAGCACCAATAAAAGTTTTTTGTCTTTCCAATATTTAATGGCAACTATAAAATGGCGTGTATGGTCACCAACAATTAAAAACTGCAATAGTATAAACATCACTATGAGCGGGACTCGAACGCTGGAACTCTCACATGTGAGCTCAGTGTGTAACCGTTGCGCAACCTTGCTCAACATTGATGCTGTGTCTGGAGCATGTAGATACCATAAATCATATATGTGGAATACACGAAAAAGCCTGTACACTTCACCTCATGGAAAGTTACTTTTTCTGGAATAATTTACGTGTAACATTTACTTATTTAGAATAAAGAGATGTTATAAACGATTTTCTAAAGAATGACACTCATGAATTAGTTCGTATCCTGATGCCAAGAAACGAACACGGACAAATATGGCGTCGCGTGGCCAGACAGAACGTGGCCACTTGGAATATGTCAGCCAGAGCGCATGTGCAGAATATAAAGCACTTTGCTATTGCTGCCAACTAAATGTTTTATGAAACAGCCAATAAATGTATTGTTAATAAACAAATGTGTTAGTGAACCCTAAATAGCGTTGGTACTTGTCAATCCTCGTGTTATTGGGCACCACAATCTGTTATTTTTTACAAGCAAAAAAATTTCACCTTGAAAGTATTAACAAAACAGCTTTGTAGCCACTACAGGCTTTGTGCGTGCTTCCTGCAGCCATATAAGATCATGTTGCGTGTTGGTTGATGTCAGCATTGAACCATTATAGAATGAGGCATGTTTGTACTTTCACAAATCAGATTTCTACGCGAAATATGCTAAAATACACCGGCTACCGACTCCTTGTTGTGTATAGTGCCATCCATGAATATCCTTCATGTTCAACAAGTCCTCGATCGTTGTTCAAGGTGACTGAAACAGGTTACCTTAGTTGTGCGGAAATCGCGGTAACATTACATGAGTATTTTTTTGAAGACGCTGCCAAAATTATTCATAAAGTCCTCTGCGAGGAGATACACCAGTAACAAACTGTACATTACTCAAATTAACAGGCTGTGCAGTATATTATTCTACGTGGGAAAGAACACTTGATCGGGACAATTTCAACTCGGCATTATATATAGGTAGGGGCGCTGATAGACCGCGAAAATATTTCTGGACAAGATACAGTTCAAAACACTGTAGGGTCGTCCAGCTTCTTTGATTGGCTGAACAATGTTCTGGCCCATGTTAACAGTTTACGAACAAATCACGAAGGTTCAGTGTCGGAGTTACTTAGTCCTGAGTGGCTTAGACAGACACGGCACCAGCAGCCAATGGAAGTATAACAACAGCTGAGGTGTGTGTATAGTATTGAAGTCTACTGTGTGCTCCGATTTTACCGCGGAAAGTCACTGGCCCTATGTATACGCACAGAGCCAGCCAGTAGCGAATATTGTACAGAATTTAACAGATGGTTTCCGTAACCTACCATTAGCAGGTCCAGCTGTTTTTCAGGAAAACTCTTACGTGCAGGCTATACTTCAATATGCTATCTAAATACTTGCAACTTTAGTGTGGTTATTGTCCATGTGCCTTTATGAGAAGACAATGTCTGCTTGCCTGGGACAATCTGAATTAAGTTACTCCGATAGTGAAATTGTCTAGTTTGCAGCAGATAAATAAGATCCGTAGCGAATAACTCATCCAATCACAAAAGTGGACGGGGCCGAGGTGGTTTAGTGGTTAGACTACTCGCCTCCCACCTTGACGAATCGGGTTCGATTCCCAGCGGGATCGTTCATTTTCGTATGTGGGAATCGTGCCGGACGATGCCGCTGGTCGGCGGGTTTTCTCGGGGATCTCCCGTTTCACCCCGCCATCTCGTTCCGGCGCTGCTTCACCCTCGTCGGCTATCTCTTCACAAGTTTGCTCACAAAAGTGGATCAGAATGAGGTGTTTTGAAATACAACTAGACAAGAAGAGGTATTTGTCCAGGGAAATCAGGAGTCTCTTTCAGCGCGCAGTGAAGTTGTTTGTCGGACTCCCGGTACAATACGACAGTTGACGACCTCTCTGCTGCGTTCGGCGCTGCGGTCGAAGGCTTTCCTTCAAAATGACAGAACCCGTTATTTCGCGTCTGGAGTGATTAACTTCTGCGGTTTCCTCCCTCAGGAGGGTGGAGTGGATGGGGGAGGATACTGGGCAGGATCCGCTGCTCCACCAAGCCAGTCGCACAGGATATTAGCCTCTTCCAGGCCGAGTCTGGAGCCTGCTCGTGTAATTAGCGCCTGCTCCCTGGCCGACCCTAACCTGACAAATCGCACGGCTACCAGCCCTTCGAACCTTCTCGTCTTCACTACAATAAAGAAACACTTTCTTCATGGCAAACAAAACATTTCTTTGTTGCAGTTTTGTTTACAGTGAAAGCTGAGGTTAAAGAAACATTTGTTTGCTTTTATTAAGTTGTTTATTTGTACATTTTTATAGCAATATTGCCATTTTTAGACGCAAAGTGAAAAACAATTTCAAGTTTTGTTGTGTACTTTTAAGAAATTTTGTTTTGCACTAAAGGAAATGAATAAGTGACACTTGTTTTGATTGAAAGGGGTTGTTAGGTAAACGTAATTTTGTTATTAGATTTTCTATTTACACATTTTTTTATTTATGGTATTATAGCCTTTCTTTAAAAACAAAGAAAAAATTAATTTCAAGTTAGTTTCCTAACAGCAATGAAATGTTGCTTTAGACCAAAGGAAAGTGTTACGTGATGTTAAAGCATTTTTTGTATATTTTTGTTTTTACTGCAGTAGGTAACGAAGTATTCTAAATGTCATGCTGTTTTATATCAAATTACTTTAATCACTGTCAAAACTGTTTCTTTAACCTCAACATACAGTAGCTGGCTTTGCCTCAAAGAATACTGCTAAATTATTTTAATGGCAATACAAAGTTGTTACTGTCATTAATATAGAGATGAAACAAATTTTGTTTGTGGCAAACCTACTTTGCGGTGATTAATATTTGCGCAAAATTTCCGTGCTGTAACAAATCACGTGTTGCTGTAAATAAAGTCTTTATAGCGGGACAGTAGTAAGATAATTTAAGCCTTCGGATTGGCATATTTAAATATATTAATGTTCACCCAACCAAGATTACTATGCTAAAACTGTGAGGTATTTGGCTATTTAGTATTTAGATATTTTACGAAGCAAAATTTAAATACAAATTTACTTAATCCCAAATAACCACAATTTTGTTCGAGTAAATAGAACTTGTAAAGCAAACAAAATGATTTTAGTCAGGTTAAAGTTGGCAATAACCAAAGGTAGTTGTGGTCGTGGGCGTAGGATATTGAAGTCTAGCATGGCCATAAATATTTTCACGAAAAACACCTGTCCATAGTAAAAGAAATGAAAAAACTCGCGAGTTGACAGAAGCTAAGAATTAGCCCGCTACAACAAACATGCTGCCAGAATGACTCTTTCACGGTGAATACGTTCGCCATAATGCCTGGTGCTTGTCCTTCCCTGGTTAAAGTCCGGGATAAAAAGACGTCGTGAATGGATGGCGGCAGATTGTTCGGGGGCAGATAATGACATTCTCTGATCGAGGAACGTGAGTTACACGCAGTTTAAGTGCCTGGCTGCTAACTGGGTAGCTTTGTTGCTCCTTTGCGTTCCTCGGCCGTAGCTCGCTTCAACCCAACACACCAGCAGTTTGTAATTTTTTTTCTGCAGTATCCTAGAACCACGAAATTACCATAGGTCAACTTTGCAATTTTGTGTGTCGTTTTCTGTTCAGAAATTTATATTTTTTTTTGCAATTCACACGCTGGTTTACACGGACAAATAATTTCATTACCTGTAACATCATATCTTTTTGCATGCCACTACAGTTTACGTCAGCACTAGTGTTTGCATAAGCAGCTGTATACGGTTTTGCATTGTTCAATATGCTTGAGCTCGTGGATACAGGTCAGTATAGTACAAACATTTCCTGAAGTCCATTACAAACACGGCTTTCGCAGTTCTACAAACAAGTAATTTTAAAAGGGCATTTTTTGTACTGTTACAAACATTTTGAAAAATTACAAACAATATACAGTAAAAATTACAATTTTTTTACAATGTACTCGGAGCACTGTCGTATAGTTTTCATCCGCAAATAAAAAAGAATCATTTTGATTCCCCTTTCCAGATATACTAACTTCGGTTTTCCATTGTCTCCAAAATCACCCTAGCGAATGCTGGGATGGTTATTTTCAACAAGACATGGCTGATTCCTTAATCATTTCCAACTGTCCCAATAATTGTTTACGTCTGTTTGGAAGTTGGAAAGTGCTTATTAACGTCACCTGGTGTTATGTCTGAACGCTTATCAGGGGACGGCTTACAAAATAATTTATTACCTAAGTTAAATAAACACCCATGCCTTACCTACACTGTTAAAAATATTTCTGGCAAACTTCGTAAACCCTAATGGAAGTTTTCAACGTATACTTCATACGGAAACAATATCACACGTGTGACTGCAAACACAGGAATGTTGGGCGTAGTTACCATACAAGGTTGGATACTTCCTTAAGGGTTTGACTGTTTCGTGAGCGAATGTAGGAACGGTACCAGGGACGTAGGGGAAAATAGTTTACCGTTCGGACTTCCCCACTATTCCTATACATTGATATGGTAATTTAACAAATAATTCCTTAGGGTGCAGGATTCGAATCCAGAACCTCCCGCACCGCAGGCTATTTCCTACTGTCACAGGAGGACGGCTGTTCCGTCACTGACGACAACGCTATTGGCAATAAGTCGTAAACAAAACATTTAAAAACAAGCAATACCTAGAGTATGTAATATTGTGGGATTTCGTAATCATTTCAGAGGTTGAAATTTTAGGTTGTAGTTGCTGGGTTTTTTTTCTCTCGGCAGATTAACGATTGTAAACATTGCTGACGTGTCGCAGTGGCAAAGGGGAAAGTTCGCTGAGAACGTTGGTAACTATAGGGAGATAATGTAAGGTTATGAAGGACGAACTATGGTCAGGTGAAAGCTGAGTCTGTAGACATTCTCTTCTCGTAGCTATGAGACGCGTGCCACTGCAAGACGTTTTACGGAATGTCAATGAAGTGATGCTATACGGCAAGTGAGTGTGTGCACGGGTCCAGAGTGAGGCTACTTGTATTAACACTGGCTAATCTCCGGAGTAGCAGCCAATGAGGCTCTGGAGGTCAGTGTACCTGATATTATACTTGCAGGAAGGGTCAGTGAGTTTTCCAATGATTGGTCTCAGAAGTGTTTAGCTACTCGAGAACAGCCTGCCAAGCAGCTGTGCAGACAGTCATTAACCAACTCAGACACAGTGCACATAATTGTGCACGTAATACACTGGGGAGTTATTTTTGACAGCGACTGTACACTGCGATACTACAACGTCTACGGAGTGGTGTTTTTCACGAAAAGATTTCAGGACCAGTTCTACTGTTCATCTGCATTTTCATGGTTGGATGTTTTTAAATGTCACGTGCCCTAGGTGTCTACCCGCGAATCATGGACCTTCAGTATCGGAGCACTTTACTAGGAGTGGTCCAGTCAAATAGGAAGATGTCTTCTCACGTAGACACGCGCCAATAACCAAAGAAAGTTGTGGTTGTATACATAGGATATTGAAGTCTAGCATGGCCATAAATATTTTCGCCAGAAACACCTGTCCTTATCAGTGTGAAAAGAGATCACGAACGGGACTGATTCGTAAACCGTGCAACTGTTTTGTATTATGAGTTTTGAACGTTACTGCAGCCGGACACAACGACTCCAGCTCGCTGTTTGTGACAGCGAAAGAAGTGCTGTGTCGGTATAGATGCAGTAATCAAAGTAATTCTTATTTGAAACACCTTAAACCATTAATTAAAGTGGTTCTAAAATTGATATGGAATGTATGTAGGTCTTTACCTCTCGTCGACAGCGAGGTCATTACAGACAGAGTAAGTTGCCGAGGGAAGCAGAGACCGAGAAGGAATCTGCCTGCAGTTAGGAACCATCCCAGCATTCACCTGGAGAGATTTCGGGAAATTGCGGAAAACCTAAATCAGGATGGCTGGACCGGTACTCGAACCCAGCTCCTCTCTGATGTGAGTCCGCATCACTTCGCTCTGCCGGACCATCGCTTAGAGGTTCGTGACAAGTAACGAATTGGTGTGCCGCCACTTGGAACATTCGTGACAGCGATCCCGTCATCACAACTTCCAAACGAATTAAACAATTATTCAGCAGCTAACAAAGGCAATCTTTCTAACACAAGTGCGATTATAAAATATCAACAGTGCCCATAGAAATTACAATACAAAACAGAATTATCTGGCGTCTACCGCTGACGAGAAATTTTCCCCATCACAAGTGTATATGCCCCCGGTCTGTTTAATAACATTTCGTTCTCACTTTATACCAGTGACTGTCCGTACGTTGTTTGCAAGGCAGACGCTGTATGCTGTGTGCTGTACTTGTCTGCTAGTTGCCACACCAGCCACAGCAGCAGTGGTAGTATAGCTGACGTCACAGCACGTGTGTCAGTGAACGGTTCAGATACTTCTAGTTTCCCGCGGCGTCACTCTAGTTATTACTCACTGCTGTGTCCACCAACACTGTGTTTTATTTAACTATGTACCTGCAGTACGTACAGTTTCAAATACTCTCTAGTTTCCCGCGGCGCCACTCTAGTTATTACTCACTGCTGTGTCCACCAACACTGTGTTTTATTTAACTATGTACCTGCAGTACGTACAGTTTCAAATACTCTCTAGTTTCCGCGGCGCCACTCTAGTTATTACTCACTGCTGTGTCCACCAACACTGTGTTCTATTTAACTATGTACCTGCAGTACGTACAGTTTCAAATACTCTCTAGTTTCCGCGGCGCCACTCTAGTTATTACTCACTGCTGTGTCCACCAACACTGTGTTCTATTTAACTATGTACCTGCAGTACGTACAGTTTCAAATACTCTCTAGTTTCCGCGGCGCCACTCTAGTAATTACTCACTGCTGTGTCCACCAACACTGTGTTCTATTTAACTATGTACCTGCAGTACGTACAGTTTCAAATACTCTCTA
This sequence comes from Dryococelus australis, assembly GCA_029891345.1. Lineage (NCBI taxonomy): Eukaryota > Metazoa > Arthropoda > Insecta > Phasmatodea > Phasmatidae > Dryococelus > Dryococelus australis. Next base: position 110,246,508 of record CM057005.1, read on the forward strand.
GTTTCCGCGGCGCCACTCTAGTAATTACTCACTGCTGTGTCCACCAACACTGTGTTCTATTTAACTATGTACCTGCAGTACGTACAGTTTCAAATACTCTCTAGTTTCCGCGGCGCCACTCTAGTTATTACTCACTGCTGTGTCCACCAACACAGTGTTCTATTTAACTATGTACCTGCAGTACGTACAGTTTCAAATACTCTCTAGTTTCCGCGGCGCCACTCTAGTAATTACTCACTGCTGTGTCCACCAACACTGTGTTCTATTTAACTATGTACCTGCAGTACGTACAGTTTCAAATACTCTCTAGTTTCCGCGGCGCCACTCTAGTTATTACTCACTGCTGTGTCCACCAACACTGTGTTTTATTTAACGATGTACCTGCAGTACGTACAGTTTCAAATTATAAATAAAAATAAATTATTAATGAAAACCAATGTACGAAGTCAAACTTAACCAAATTTCATGCAGAAAACACATGCATACACGCCCGCGCGGTTTTATATTTTCATTCACTGAAAGAGTTGCGTTATTATTTATTAATCTGTTTCTTGAATGAGTTAAAACTTGTAATATTTCTCTGTTCATATCGTGAGCTGTTCCATGTATTTGACACCGTCAAAGTGAATCAGAGTAAAATCTAGTCCTGTGCAGGGGAATTAACAATTTTCTACTGGTTGCTGAGAGTAATTTTATTGGGTGCCGATCGTTCTGATAACAAACCCACTTGAGAATGTAGTCAGGTGTACTATATGTATTTAGGGTGAATAAGTGGAGTGATTTGGGTGACTTTTAACAACGGGGTCTTGAGAGCCGATGAGGGTGAAGGAAGTGAAAGGGCCGGAATGAAAGGGCGGGGTAAACGGGAGATCCCCGAGAAAATCCGTCCGGTACGATTCCCACATGCGAAAATTCGGGAGTTATCCCGCTGGTAATCGAAGCCGGTTCACCTAGGTGTGAGGTGAGTAGTCTAACCACTACACCACCGGGGCTCCTGGAGGTATTTTGGGTTTTAGGGAACAGAAACAGTGCATTAGTAGTTCTTCCATTAGCAAGCTTGGGCAATGAGAAATTGTTAAGGTAAGGGCTTACACTGTCGCGTGTTTTTAGGTTAGACATGTACCCCCGCGGTTGTTGTGTAGTCTCTGGAAGCGTGCTGCGTGACACTTAGTAAGCAGCTGTATGCTCTGCAGCAGCTCACAAACGACCACTGTCCTGCCCTGCAGGAGCCGCCATCGCCTCACTTCAGCAAGATGTCCCTCGTGTAGGATCTCTCTCGCCGGCGCGGCAGCACCAGGTGATGCGTGTGAGGTAGGTCAGGGTGGAGGACATCCTCTCTGAATCTGCTGGCTGGCTGGCTGGCATCTTCCTTCCTTCCTTCCTTCCTTCTCACGGTTGGAACAGCAATGGCACATGTCCATGAACCGCGTTCGGGTGCGTGCATCCTCGCTTCAGTTCACACCAGGAACTCTTTACAGGCTACCCACAGATATACGATCAGGGACACCTGTTTTCCGCGAAAACATTCCACGACAAGTTCTGTTCCAACGCATTTCAGTTCAGAACCACTTTCGTGATTGGGTTATTCGAATTGCCACGCGTCTTAGCCGCCTGCCTGCGAATCACGAAGAGTATGGCACATGTTGTGACCTCAGTCAAAGAAACTACAGAAGATTTTTCGAAACGACTGCAGGAAAATATCACTGAAAAGTAATACATGTGTCGAGAGTTTCCCTTTTATAAAATGTTTTTATTATAATGATAATTTTCCAAACTTGGGTTATAATCTCCCTCATTCAGATTTTAAAAGATACAAAAGTGTTTACTGCAGCATGTCGTTTCATTTTGCTCTAATGATGATTGCTAGAGCTGCACAATTTTTGGGGAACTGTAAGACGTCGCAATGATATCAAATTTGGGAAGGAAGAGGGGTAGTACAAATTCTGTGCTGTTGTGTCCCCCCACAAAATTTGGAGGGGTGCAGTGCATGTATATTTAGTATCAGGGTAGACCGTATACAAGTACATGTTAGTTTGACCTCCGCTCATGCTACACTCCCAGCAGGACTCAGAACCAATAGTAAACACTCAGTACTCAGGTATATAGCTTCACTCCGTGTGGCCGGGTCTAACAGGAGAGTGAGTTTGATTTGTGGAAGTAGTCAATGAAAATGTAAGTATGCGTGAAAACTAGCTTTGTGTGCCGCCTGAAAACGCGAAATGGTAGGTAGAGAGACTGGAAAATCGCGGAAAATTTTAGAACCAGTATAGATATCACCGATAACAGTTTAGCTAGCTTTACTTTATTGAATTTTCAATATTTTGGATAGGCAAAGTTCTTCGCAGGCCAATCACAAACTTTCTAATGTAAAGTATTAGAATATTCTTTGGGCCAATAAAACTGGTTCCATACGTGCATTCCAACCAATAACGAAAGAAAACTGTTGGAATACGTTGAAAACTAGGAAAGTCAACTTTTCCCTGTGCAAACCATAGTTTTTAAATATATTGTCTCTAAGGCTAGTTATTCGCCCATAGGTTGGGCCACCTGTTTTTCCCGAAAAGGTTTCCGCCCGTGCTAGATATGAATACACTACGGGCATACCAGCAGTATTCTTTTGCTTGTTCATTGACGTGGTGTCTCTGCGAGAAGACATTTCCTTACTCGACTGGCCAATGAGAATTAGGTTACTCCGATACTGTACGTTTGTGATACGCGGACAGATCCCAAAGACGTGTGTGAGTTAAAATCATCCAACCACAATACTGGTTCTGAATTAACGTGCTTTGGAGTAAATCTAGTAGTGGAATTTTTTCGCGAAAAACAGTTGGGCCTACCAATTGCAGATATAACGTAAAGTTCATGTGATTGAAGTCTAATTTGTCCTACAGTGAATTGACGAAATGTTCCAGTCTCTAGCTTGCAATTGTAAACGAAACTGGAAGATGTGTGTGCCATGGGTGTGAAGTAGCAGAGATAGCAGGCGATATTCACAAGAAGGTGGATGTGCAGTTGTTGATCGATGTTAAGGTCGTCAGGTGTTGCCTGCTGGTGCTGTTGTCTGGATGGAGGCTTGCAGTTCCCATCTGCTGCAGAACTAATGGCCTGGGGTATCTCTGCGATGGTCGCTGTCAATCCCGCAACTGACACCATCCCCCAGCGCGACCCTAATTACCTGCAACCCCCGACCCATCGTACCGCATGCCACCGTGAAGAATTTGCGATCGCCCTGCAACTGCTGCCACCCTATTTTTTAATTCCCTCCTAGATAAATGAGTTTCATAACTGTTTTTCTTCGCTACCGTCTGTAGTCATTAAACATCGCTCTTCTGATCAGTGCCACAGCTGCTGCTGTTACGGTTTTTATGGTCCTGAAACTGTTATACCCGTTCAAGGCTTGGAAGTGATGGGGCAAAACGGGCGACACTAACACGCTCGCCTGGCACCTCATCGCCCCTATGGGATAGACGTTGAACTAGCTTGCAACGTCTCCGTAATTGCTCTCTACTGAGATCTGTAACAGAGGAACATCGATGCACGGTGTGAAAGCTATAGTCCATTCACGGTAAAGTGAGAATTTTTAAGGCCCTTCCTATAGGCATTAGCCACTAATAAATATATTTTACGGCAGCTTTAGACGCTAACTCTTTGGAGTAGGGGAATGTATACTATGTTTGTTGGCCACATTGCAATGTTTATATTAAAACGTGGCGGAAGATAGAAATGAGCTAAAATGAAAAATTTTGCAGGGCCTTAAAAAGTGCTCACTTCACCGTGAACAGATTATACACAGGTTTAACTATAGTCGCATACTTAAATGAATTTTTCTCCAAATTCTGAAGGAAAACTGCGCATGTAGGTTTTAAAAATGCGATTTTGTTTGTTTCCATTTCACAATTTTTTTGACCCTTGACTACACGTAGTATGATAAAAGTAAAACAATGCTCCATTAAATTATTGATATTTACCTTTTGTGGAAAAAACTTGTATTCCTAGAACATTTATTTGCTAAGATACATTGCTTTTGAGTTTCAGCTTTACTAATCGTGCGATAATCTACACTCTAAGATATTATTCAAATTTAACATAACAGAGTATTCGCTTAGTGAGAAAGTAGTAATGGTAATGTTTACCCTTATACATCCATTGTAACGTTCCTTCATTTGGTCAGGAAACAGTCAACTGTGTAGGGAAGTTCGCAAATTTATGTAGTAGCGATGTTAAACATTCCTACCATATACAACTTGATGTATGTGTGGTATTATTATCATACACTGTAAAGGTTCAAAACTTCCATAACATTTTAGGAGGTTTACCAGGAAATTATTTACCATGTAGATATTTCACATTATGTTTTTAGTTCAACTGATGCAACAGAAGGAATTTTTTGTCTGAAATGATCTTTTCAGCAGCCAACAGTAATCTACACAACGGAGCGAATGAGAATAGTTTATGTAGCATAAGCAGTAGCAAGTTGTGAGTTCTGACTTATCAATCAGCAGCTACCATTAGTTTTACTAGCGGTAAATCTATGTCTCCATTCCTACTAGTTTCTGTTCGCAAATACCACCGGACATGAGGTGCAGTATACTCCAGCACGTACATGAACGAGTATATTACAGTATTTATATCATTTCATATAATTTACATTATATTATGATTTATTGATTTTCATGCTATTCAGAAATAATATGTATTGAATTTAATAGACGCATAGCATACATTTGGTAAACAGAATAATGATTGCAGTGCTTTATCACAAAACTATATTTTCACCTTTCATCCATCTCACCTTTTCCAAAATATTCAGGACAGTTATTTTAATGGATGCCAAGAAATTTTCCCCCTCGTTTTTCAATAATGCGGCTATTATTTTATGGTTTGTTATTAATTCAAAGGTAGTTCTTGAATTTCATATATATTTTTACATGCAGCAAAGTAATGACTAACGTGTGTGGCATAAACGTCTTTTAAAATACATATTAATTCTTTAAAACTAGTTTTTTTTAATTTTTTTTTATCTGTTCATCTTCGGCAGCAATAGGCGCTCCAAATCAGGGAACACCGACAAGTTTACGATGTTGTTTATTGAACACAAACTGCTACTTTCGTTTTCACATATTATCGATCCATTAGTTGTTTTGACTGAAATATTTTTACGCAGGCTATGTACTTCAATCTCCTACCTGTACACTTAGAACTTTACTGAGGTTATTGTCCACGTATCTTAATGAGATGACATTGTCTACCTGACAGGGATAACCTGAATTAAGTTACTCCGACCCTGAACCTACGCGATTCACGGGCAGACTTCTTAGACGTGTGACAGTTCAAATCTGCCAATCACGTACGGGGATTTGCACAAAAATGTTTTGTATTTCAACTAGTCTTGAAAACAAAGGTTGTCCGACTTATTACGTACTAAGAGACAAGGAAACGTACACGCGAGCATCAAACTGACGTCATACTTCACGTAGGAAATTGACACACACTCACTCACGAGACCTAACATTAAACTTGCCGAAAACACTTTTTCTCTTCACGCACTGAAATAATCTTCCAGTTCAGTTCTCACAACAGCGCAGATGAATCACCTGTGTAAAGATATCATGAGTTAACGGATCACCTCATTTCGCAAACACACCAGATATTGCTCTAGTCCGTATTTACGACCAGGCCAAATAAAGGCGATTCTCTCCTAAGTTATTTTGAATAGCATTCCATTACTGCATGTGTTCATGTTGCACATTGTCAGCTAAATCAAACACAATTTATTATTCGTTAGCAATCAGTTTGTTGCACGTCCATTTCTGGTATGTGGAGAAAACTTGGACAGATAAATCTGAAGACAATGCAATTCGATGAATATCGGATTAATACCAAAACAATGGTTTGGAGACCAAAGCATTTACCCACGACGCTGGAAAAAAAAATTTCCAGTCAAAATTGCAAAGTTTGTAACGAGAATACCGTAGGATAAACTGGCGTCACAACCGAAAGAATAAGTCGTGGTCTTACGTCTGGGAAATTCGTTAATTTTACTCTCCGCTTGAACAACTGTTTATTCGAAGTAGAAATAAAAAAACATCCTTCACGATAGCGATGTAAATGGAGAGAATGGCAGGAAGATGACGATACAGAAGTGCTCAGAATCATTTCACTGGCTTTTCTGCGCGTATTTTCAAAGGATCATCATTGACTCCAAGGAAATTCCATGTGGTTTTCTTTCCCGGAGTTCATTCACCTGCGTTAGATAAAGTAGCTGATAATTATAAAGTGCTGTTAATATCCTGTGCTACGTTAGAGAGCGAAGTGCAAATAAAATACATATGGCAGTAGGATACAAAATTAGAAAAGTGTATATAAGCAGAGCATTTGAAAGAGTTCAATTAAAAATAAACAACGTGTATAACCAGTTCACGGTTGCTTCCGACTTACTCTGAAGCCCTAGTTGAGTTCTAATTACATAATATTCCTACGCCTCGTGCTGCAAACAAAGCTTAACAAAGTCTAGAAAATTACACCAGAAGCGCGACGCGTCGTATTCTTGCGCACTCAGTGTAATAATATTTTGCATACGAACTATTTCTTACATGGTATATTCACGGTAAACTGAAGAAGACTTTTGAAAGCCTTGCTCAAGGTATACTTGTAAGCTCATCGCATATCCTTCCTTCATATGTCAAATCAACATTGCCATGTGCATGATCACATTAGTCATGTGTCATCCTAGGGAAACTGTGAAATCATCAGGAAAGTTTATATTTTTTACAAATTTGCTAATTCTTACATTTACTGTATATGCATTAAATATAAAAAAAGAAAATAATTAATTGTAGTGTTGACAAATGTTTACCGAACACTTTTAATTCGACGTTAAGACATGGAACTATTTTACCTCCGCCGTTACCAACTTTACAGGGCTTATTACACATAGTGGGCCTGTTGAAATGCAAATGCGAGCAGCTAAGGGCAGTGACATTTTTCAAATATCCTGAGTACAAGCTTGACTTGAAACACGCATACACTTGATTACTTTCTCAATTGGATCGCAGTTTGTTAGCCACGCCCTCGACGTGTGCGAGCCAATAACTAACCAGCAAGGAAAAGAGAACCGTAACCTGTTCTACCTTTCGAGCATCAACCAACGAACAGCTTGCTGCAGCTCGAGTACACAAATGATAGCGGAGTCTAACTTGTTGCCAAATGAAATTTCGCGTACTCATTCAGCAACAAACTGGACTGCATAATACTTTGTGTACTAGAGCCTCAGTTAGTTACTCATAGGCTGATGCTCTAGCCTATGACCCCAAGCAAGTCAGCGCCATAATTGGTCCTTGTTTTCTTGCGGGATAATTATTGGCTCTTATTATCCCAGGGCGTGTCTTACACAGTGCAATCCAATTGAAAATGACTGCTGCGCGTAAGTGCTTTATAAGTCTAACTTGCCCTCAAATTAATGTGGTGATTTCCAGGTATCTAATGATATATTTAGGAAACAACCAAACACGTCATACTTAGGGCGTTTTTTCAAAGTTCGGATCCAAAAAGTCTGAAGAAACAGCGAATACTGTCGGTCTGATTTGAAGCGCGTGTTCGCGTGAGAAGCCCTGGTGACGGCCATGTGACTGGGACATGGCTGTTCGTCGCAAGTTGGTTGGCGACAGTGGCCGCGATGGTCCCGACTCGCCTACGCGGGCAGTGAACCGCGACCCTCGCTGTCCGTCAGCACGTGGTGATGGTTCCCCGCGGGCTGATCGTGCCAGACGTCTTGCCCCACGCACCGCTGCTGCCTCGGACTGCCGACTCCAATTGCAGCTCCGCGGGATTGCCGGACCTCGATGCGCCCTCTCCAGGAAGGAGATGAGGGGGACCACTCTGCAGTAATGACTCCGAGAGCAACAGTCCGTTTGCCTGGCGTCCACCTGGCGTGGTTGACCCCTTGCGCGCGTGCGCTGTCCCTCGGCATGCAGCTCCGCGAATAGGGTTACTCGCTTAGTCGTTCATCAAAGTCTCCAGTCGTAGGCCGGGCCTACGGCGATCCTCGACTGGCCGTCTGCCTCTTATCGTCGGAATTACAACTCGAGGTTGATGGAAACAAGACTCCAGTGCAATGCACAGTCTGAATTACTGAGGGAACATACGTCTATCTTCTCTGGCAAAGGAAATTACCGTTGGAAATAAGTGGAGGTGGCATGCAGGCAGGGCGTAGCAAGCTCACGAGGCAAACTCTTAATGAACAGAAACTCTCGCCATGTAGCCTGTATCTTCAATACTTGTGTTCGTGCGCATAGTTTATGACAAAACCGTTTCCAGATTCAGAGTGATTTTTGTATGATATTGTTTAAACTTTGTCCTTATTGGGGCATATCACAAGGAATAAACAACTTTATATATGAGGCCGTCACCTACCTGGCACTTTAATTGTGTTGCAGTGTGTTTGAAATGTACGCTTTTTTCCCCGAAACCACTACACTTGTCCCCATTATACCGATGTATGAAAGGAAAACACACTTCAAAAGAGGTACGAAAGATTCCTACGCTCAATACATCATTCGCCTCATAAATACTATTTCCGAGCTATCCAACATAGCTAAAAACGACCTTTTTGCACTACTGTATCTCACAACATACTAGTCGCAAACATGCGAAACTATTAAAGGCGCGTCATAATACGGCACCAAGTTAGTCTCCACAGTCCTCTACACACTCGAGCAGAAGTCACTTGTTCATTGTCTGCCGCCACAGACAGAACTCACTCCCCTGTTTGACCCGGCCACACGGAGTGAAGCTACCAGAGTACTGAGTGATTACTATTGGTTCTGAGTCCTGCTGGGAGTGTAACATGGGCGGAGGTACAATGACGAACGTGTCACTAACATATTCTCTCATGGAGTCCACTTTGGTATTGACTTATACTACGAAATGCTAGGGACTCTAATAATAATATAAATTGCGAATTGCAGTAAGTATATCCAGCGTGGCGTGAAACTATAGAGTGGTAGTAAATGGGGGCACAGAGACCAACATAGCCATTGCTCCTGAAGCGGTGGTATTATGCGACTCTCTTGTAGCTTGTTGTCAGTGTCAGATAATGTGTACGATCGTCAAAGTGTTTTACAACTGTGGTGGATACTATAAACGCTGGTCGTCTTGCAACCGCGGGACATAAACCGAACTGGACCTACACACCAGAGTTTGTTGACCTTCAGGTAGTGAAGATCCATTGGAACAAGTCTCGTAACGTTCGGTGTAACCCTAGCTTCAAAGGAACATCTTACTCGGTAGTTTGTTGACTCGCCACTGCAATCGCTAGCTCTGCTGTGTTCGGCGGTGTACTACATCGTCTTACGCGATGAGCGACCGCGAGCTAGAGTGGCACAAAGACACGGTGGACGAGAGTGAATACACTACTGCATTCAGCAGAAAACCTTGAACAACTCTGAAACACAGAGACACAAAAAATAATATAAATTATAAGCAACCCAAGGTTAGCTGCTGTAAACGGATACGTCAAGAACTTGCAGAATATCCCGCAGGAAGATTAACTCAAGTAATCAAAAAGGAAATGGGGCTAAATCTCCAGAAGAAGTAATATATACCGGCCACCTGTTTTTCAGGATAAGATTAACGCGCAAGCGATATTTCATGATCATGCTTCCACACCTGCGACTTTTCTTTGGTTATTGGTAGAAACCCAACCACTTCACGATTTAAAATGTTACCAAGGTAAAGGCAACAGTCCTCTCTCTACCTTCTCCAACAAAAGTATCCTGTTCATTGACTGCTATCAAATACATAACTCGTATTTCTGTTTATCCCAGCCACTGGGAATGAAGCCACAAGAGTACTGAACATTTACTATTGGTTCTGAGTCTTTATGAGGCATTTCGGCTGAGCGGAGGTCCAATGGTAAATGTGAAACTATTTTATACTTTTATGCAGACTACATTATTTCTGAATTATTGTGCGTAATGATAGTGTCTATAGTTATTGGCTGCTCGCCTTTGTGGCAAGACAGTATCTTACCGACTTAGCCAAACACAATTAATTTGTTCCGATACACGATTACCGCGATTTGCGGGCAGACACCTAAGACTTGCAACAGTTGAAATCACCCAATTATGTTATTGGATGTGAAGCTAGAGCGTTTTCGAATACAGCAAGTAGTGAAATATTTTCGCGAAAAACGGACGCCAGTAGTTTGCTTGCCAAGCCGTGGACGTATTTAAACCAATAGGGAATAATTAACGATTAGATGGCCCAATCATGTCCCACCCTGTCATAAAGTACTATGGATCCTCACCACCGAGGAAGAGACATAGACTCAGCAGTGAAGTCTCTCAGGCTGTAGCAATCATGTCCCACCCTGTCATAAAGTACTATGGATCCTCACCACCGAGGAAGAGACATAGACTCAGCAGTGAAGTCTCTCAGGCTGTAGCAATCATGTCCCACCCTGTCATAAAGTACTATGGATCCTCACCACCGAGGAAGAGACATAGACTCAGCAGTGAAGTCTCTCAGGCTGTAGCAATCATGTCCCACCCTGTCATAAAGTACTATGGATCCTCACCACCGAGGAAGAGACATAGACTCAGCAGTGAAGTCTCTCAGGCTGTAGCAATTTGACAGGCCTCTAAGTATAATCTTTGGTACAGCAAAAAAAGTATAAACGCACAGATATTAAAGTTTAGTTTGTCACCAAATTATAAGGCGAATAACTGGTAGCGCGAGGCTAGAAAGCCTCACTGCTTAGAAAACTTCACACTGTGGAAGACGATAAACAAACAAACCTGAAACGTTAACTCAGCAGATCTCGCTGAAAACAGCCATTAGAGTTGATTGTTTGGGGAGTTTCAGACTTGAAAAAGAGACACAATTATTGAAATGTGTTGAAATTTACACAGACTTATTTTAGCCACCGCAAAGTAGGGTAGAGGGCGAATAAAACCATACAAGAACTTGACTCCTTATAATCAAGTGGCTATCTTTAAGCTTAGAATTTATGGCAGTCATTCATTTTGCCTGGTTGTCCTTTGAAAACACAAATAATGAAAGGTAATGAGAGTAGAATGTTTAACATCTTTGAGAAAATACACTAATTCTTGCTACCTGGGTAATTAACATTTTCAGATTCATTTTTATTTACAGTTTCGGGATTTGCAAACAAAGAAATTTATGTGATGGCCTGTACTTAAGTAGGTACAACACTCGTTTTGCTGTCGCAGCCAATGAGTTGTATGCTATATGTTCGGTTACCGTTATATCAACCAATATGGTCTAGACCAGTAAGACGGTTTACGAGTCATTGACCCACACGTAAGATCATTGGTCACCGAGCTTTGCAGTGTGCAGTACAGATAACAAATTACCCACACGTGCTTATTTAAACAACTGTGTACACTGGGTCTGAATGGCTCAATTATAACGCAATGTGATAAAGTCTCCACGTGTTAGGCTTCTTTGACATTAGTTTTTATCATTGGAAATCGTTACAAACGCCTGATTTTTGCGAAAGACGTTCCACGAAAGCAGGATTTGAATGTTCTACTTTCATATCTGCCGTTTTCCTTTAGTTATTTGTGGCGACCTCAAGAGTTCGCGGATTCATTTTGAGTCAGGCTAGAATTCAAAAACCCTTACGTCAGTGCTGCCATTGCACTTTGTCCACGTGTTATTCGACGCCTTCTGGAGAACCCTGAGCCAATAAGAAGCACATGGCGAATTGTAGGTCCAACCATTGCCTTCCGCTATGACAGCAAGTGACCAATAAGGATTATTTTACTACATGATTGTACACAAGACAGTGGAGTCTAGTCTACATATCGTAGCACTCACGAATGTTTCATGTGTCTGTCTATTCGCAATAACTTCACACATTTTGAAGGAACCTTTGAAATATCTCCCCAATGATGTGTTTGGTTGTTTCCCTTATATGTCATATATCACAAACATTTTGTACTTTACATAAACGTTGCTTATGTTGAGTTAAATTTAACTTTTACAACAATTTTATCTATAAATTATATTATTTCATTCATAATTAATATGAATAAAAACAGAGAGAAAGAAGGTTTGTTGGCAATGCCTACACTGTAAATTTTTTTTTTGTAATTTTACAAATGCTTGTAGCAGTACATAGAGTTCTCTTGTAAAACTACAAGGGCCGTGTTGGCAATAGTTCTCAAGAAATGTATGTACTATAGCTACTTACCCGTGTCCACGAGCTTCAACAAAATGGCGGACACTAAACCAAAAACGTAAAACTGTATTTAGCTATTTCTGGATAAAACTATGTGTGATGTAAAGTGCAGTTGCGTGCAAAAATAAATGTTTGTATGCATTAGAAATATATTGAAAGTTTAAATAACGTTAAACACAAATAATATAACACAGAACCCTTGAAACGAAATAATTTTTTTTTAAACCAAGCAACTTCCTTAATATTTTATAAGTACTTGGATATATATATATATAATAGAAATTATTTATTTTAAGTTCCTAAGTCAAGTTGGTATTGTTGTTAAGACGCCCGTCTACCTGGAGCTTTTTTCCGCGTTTGAAGCCGAGAGGCGAGGGAGCGTTAAAGGCGACACTGCCACACACATCAAGTCATCCAACGCCTCTAAGAGCAAGGCTCTGAACTGACGTGCAGTGTTCTCGTCGTGCTGCGTGTACCTATGGGACTTTCAGCGGCGACCCTTTTAATTTATTGGTGGAAAGTGTGTAGGAAGTTTATAATGCACGCCCCTTGACTAGTTTTGTATACGCTGTTCACAGTAAAGTGAGCACTTTTGAAGCCCTAGCTACTTTTTCCTTCCAGCCATTTTTCGTCCTTTAGTTGTGTTTTTAATATAAATATTCCCATGTAAATAATAAACACCGTGTGTATATCCCACCGCAATCGGAATTTAATATCGAAGGCTAAAATAAAATATATTTACTGGCTATTAATCCACATGAGAATGCTTTCAAAAGTGCTCACTTTACAGTGAATAGCCTATATGCATCCGACACGTACATTTTCAGACACATCGCTTTAAAAAAGCCGTTTTTAGCCATTTTGGCATGCTCTGAAATGGTGTTTATAATTAACGTGGGGTCTTGAAAACACTCAACAGTCATCGTATGAAATGTGTGTACTTTTCGTAGGTCAGTGCATTGGGCGCACGTTTAATAGTTTCGTATAAAAACGTGTATTTCGAACACTTTGCAACGAACTGCAAGCGCCAGGTAGACGGGTGCCTTAATGTTAGGTTCTAACAATATGTGTGGGTTCGAGTCACCGAGTTGGCGTAGTTCCCCCCCCCCCCCCCCCCGTAAGTTATACTTTGAAATACTTTTTAGTTATTCTCTGTTATTAATTCATCACAAATGTTTTCTAGAAGGAAAAATAATTTTATGTACACTTCTCAATAATGTAAATTGTAATACAATAGCAATCATATGTAATATTGAAAATAAATATTTTGCAGATTTTACAAGAAAAAACTGTTTGTAGTGTTACAGATGATTTTCTTGGCAACTGGATTTCCAAGAATTTTTCTTGTATAAGCACAAAAAATTTTTATAGAGTGTACTAAGAAATAATTCTCATGCAAAATAATGAACTGGGTGCGCACGAATGCGGTACGCTGTCCATTTTGTGTAATTTTCTAGACTTGGTTAAGCTATGAGGCGGAGGAATAGGTTGAAAGTAAAATTTCAGCAGAACTTCAGAGAATTTGTAAGCAACCATGGATATTGGCCGCCCGTCTTTGTGAGAAGACAGTGTGGTATTTGGCCGAGACAGTCAGAAATAATGTATACCATCGAGTACGTATGTGATTATTGGGCAAGCACCTTGAACGCGCTGCAGCCAGAACCATCAATCACGAAAGTGAACAGAGTTCAATTTTTCTGAAATACTAAAATAGGAACTACTTTCGGCAAAATCTCTACGCTTGTAATGAGAAGTTTTCCGTCCATTAGACTGGGCCAACTAGAATCATGCTGCTCTAGTTCCGACCGTCTGTGAATGATTTAATGTCAGTTAAGCTGTGTCAAATATGCATCAGTTAGTGAGAGAAAATCAACACAGTTCAATGAATATAGTAGAGCAATTATTAAAGGAAATTCCGTGAAATAATACGAGCACACGACAGACTTCAATACTCAGCAGTATCATCGAATGAAACTAAATCCGAACGGCATAGGCCTTTATTTCGTTCTAGGATTTTTCAGGATACACTATTAGGCGAGGCCGCGGTGGCTGAGCGTTTAGCACGCTCGCCTCCCACCAAGGCGAACCGGGCTCGATCCCCGGCCGGGTCCCCGGACCTTCGCAAACAGGAATCATGCCGGACGACGCCGCTGGTCATCGGGTTTCCTCGGGGATCCTCCGCTTCCCCCGCCCCATCATTCCGGCTCCGCTCCATATTCACTTCAATCACCCTCATCGGCTGTGAAGACGTCGCTCTTCACTCACTCACTATTAAGCTTTATTCTAAAAATCGTTTAGTTATAGTACTGTTCCGGTGCTGAAATAACTAAAAGAATTTTAGGGACCCAGTTGCACAACTTATTGCTTTCCTTACTGGTTTGGAAAATGTTTAATTATTTTGATTTAAAAACAGCTGTTTAAAGAAGCGTGGAAGCAAATTCATACACAGTCAAAAAAGAATAACAATTAGAGCTTTGCAAACAGTTTTTGGAAGTTATTCTTTCAATTTTTTTCGTAACAATACAGGTTGAATATTGTGTTTTTATAACACAATAGATTTTATAAGTATACTGAATTAATAATAATAATATATATCCACGCTTTTATATACATGAATTATAGTAGTTAATTAATAAAATATGTAGTATTTTTACATATCTATAAATTACTGTGAAATCTGTTAAAATTAGTTTGTAGTTTTGCAAAAATAATAGTGGGCACCAGTTTAGAAATTCTTATTTTGTAAAAAATAGTTCTGTGAATAGGTACAATCATTAACATTTTAAAACAATTAACTTTTTCTCACTTCTTTCCCCATAACTTAAACCGTTTAGTTCCTTGAAATATGATCCAATAAATTTCAGACGAACCTTCTATGAAGCTGTTTACGTACTAAGTTCCAAAGAGAGATTATAAAAAGAGACTCTTATTATGATGATCAGGGTATCAGCTTACCTGTTGCACACCTGGTCACGGCTTGTCCTCGCTGCTTTACTAGTACACGGCCCACTTAAATATGGTGACTCGACAATAGCTGCCATGTTGTTCTGCTAGTCTCCCACGAGCTGAGAGTACTGCCGCCTCCATAGCTCGGCAACTTCGACGGCTGGCTGCCTTTGTGGCGGTAAATCGAAACGGTTGCATCTTTCATATAGCGCCGTGTACAAACACACTCAAAAACCTTGACTCATTGACACCAGCCAGTGAAATACCAGTGATTCAAACACAGTTAAGAGGCTGTTACAGAGTGGACAACCAGTCAGATGGACAATGAATCAGTCTTCATTGCCATGTCTATATATACAACCGAAGACATGTTTTAATTATTATTTCCCCATTCAATCGTGTTTTATGTGGAGTGTGTGGAGATATTTAGGCGTCTCTTCGCATCGATAAAGGGTGACGGTGGCTGAGTGGTTAGAATGCTCGCCTCCCACCAAGACGAACCGGTTTCAATCCCCGGCCGGGTCACTTCAGGATTTTTGCAAGTGGGAATCGTGCCGCTGGTCGGCGGGTTTCATTCCGGCGCTTTTCCATACTCATCTCGATCACCCTCATCGGCTCTCAAGAACTCGCTCCCTCGCTCACTTAGTCCGTGTCTGAATTGGCACTTTCAGTATACTAAAATGCGACGTAACCAGAATCAGTCGGTTAAACTGATGACATATTTGGTATTTTAGAATTAATTTTTTAGTACGTAACGAAACTTGCTAAAATACTAAATTATATAACCGCGACCATTTTTGAACAAGTGAACATCACCAGTGTCTGAATCGAGCACTACAGAATACTAAAATACTAACTGGGCAGTTAGAACAAGGCCTCTGTGCTTGTATGACTCACGTCCTTTGTTCGTGGCACATACGCCCTTGTTGCGCCGAGAGCGGCGAAGCCCCTCGGGCTACGCAGAGCTAAGTGGAATACCTTGTAGGTACGTTAGTGGCCAGCCTGCGCGAAAACCCTTGCGAGATAAGCGAATCCTACCACCAGCCGTCCTTCCCAATTTTCAGACAATAGTCCCGTGACCACAACGCTGCTGATTCGAGTCCAGGACTCATCACCCGCAGAAAATATACTCTGCGGCGAATTGCGGATATATTGACAAATCTGCGGACCAAGTTTCCGTCAGACGTAAAAGACGAAAGTCAATCTTTAGTCCTTGGCCTAAGACTAAGCGAACTGCTGTACAAAGCATGACTGAAGCGGGGGCTGGAAACGACGGCAGAGCTAGCCAGAAAACCAGTTCTTGTAAACTGAGTGAAGATATATGGGCGACTCTTAACAGCGAGGTCTTGAGAGCCGGTGAGGATGATTGAGGTGATAATGGAGCAGCGTCGGAATGAAAGGGCGGGGAAAACGGGAGATCCCCGAGAAAATCCGCCGAGCAGCGGCATCTCCCAGCACGATTCCCAATTGCGAAAATCCGGGAGCGAACCGGCCGGGGTTTGAACGTGGTTCGCCTTGGTGGGAGGCGAGCAGGGTAACAGATCAGCCACCGCAACCTCCTCAAATACCTGTAGGCTATATTTCAAAGTGCTTTGTACATTCATACAGCTTTAACTGCCTACTGATAGCTTGCTGTCACAAGGAAAAACTACAATTTTGAGCAGCATTTTTTAATTTACATTTTAATAATTGCTGAAAGGTTCGCGAGTAGGAATCAAATAACTGGTCGGGCAGTTGAAAAATTCATTTAGACATACAAGTGATTTTAATAAAGGCTAGAGAGAGACCTGCAAAATAAGCGTTATTATTTGAGGACAATGTAAACTTAACACACTTATACATTTGCAATATGTTAGTCATTGAACCATGCTTTATTCGACAAGCCTGGGGTATCGCTGCGCCAATAAATGAACACTTCACAATCTCGTGGCCCAATCACGTACAGTTCACTGAGAACGGGCTTGGCTTCACACTTGGGCAGCAGCCAATGAGGGAACTACGCCGGCTAAAGTATATGCAGTACCGTGAATTTTAGCTTGAAGCCAAAAAAATATCGCGAATTTTGCAGTTCCCTAATTATGGCTTGTTTGAAAATGAACCCCTTAATTTTTAAGGTCTCTAATTACAGGAAAGGGGCTTATATTTCTCAGCAAGTATTTCTATGTAGAGATTAATAACTTGAAACACAAGCAACGTTGTTTGAGTATACTTATTGGAGCTCGGTGCTTGGTTGCGTCACAGTTAGCATGAACACTTGTACTTGTCCGCCTTAATTTCCGCAACGACCGCCCGACAGTCTGGCAAACCCGCAATACACCTGTCTGCGGCTTACTCTGCAGCATCTCTGGGGAGTTCTGGGGAGCAGTCTTAGGAGTGGAGTGCAGTGGCCGATTATGGAGAAATGAGAAAACCAGCGGCATCATCCGGCACGATTCCCACATGCCACTGACCCCACCGAGAATCGAACCCAGTTCGCCCAGGTGGGAGGGGAGTAGTCTGACCACTGCACCACCGCGGACCCTCTCAAGTGAATCGTTCTGCTCATTTTACCATAGTGATACACACCCACCCACAGTTCTTTGGTAGCATGTTCTGTTATGGGTATTCGTGCAGTTTTAGGATGCTATTGGGATATCCGCAGCCCAT
Source organism: Dryococelus australis (assembly GCA_029891345.1). NCBI lineage: Eukaryota > Metazoa > Arthropoda > Insecta > Phasmatodea > Phasmatidae > Dryococelus > Dryococelus australis. The sequence goes on from CM057005.1 coordinate 110,264,305, forward strand.
ACAACGAAAAAAAAAAAAATGTAACCGCGAATGAGTTAGAACGGACTAGGGGAAACACCGCAGCTCCCCTCTTCACAACACTCTGTCCACTGCGACTGCAGGCTCCCTGCTGTGCCTAGAGCGGCTTTGGCTTCAGATGACAAAGGAAGACTTCCTCTTACAGGCTCACAATCCTTATAACACAGATGATCACGTGGACGCTTCCCAAGGACACACGAATTTCTGTAATAAAATGTACATTGATACAAGTTAAGACACAAAGGAAACATAATTCCAGTGGTGCACAGATTAACCCATTCAGAACCAGTGTACGCGCGTGTAGGTAATTTTTTATCTGAGCTGCACACTGCGACACTCAATGACCAATGATCTTACCTGTGAGTAAATGATTCGCAAACCGCCTTACTTGTCTGGGTCGCAATTGGTTCAAATTACTATATCCTAATATACAGCTTTCAGCCCATTGGCTGTGGCATTGAAGCAAGTGTTGTTTCGACTTAAGTACAGCACGAACCATAATTTATTTTGTTTGCAACACCTGAAACAGGAAATTAAAGTGGGGTTAAGATAATTTATTTTTCTGAAATACAGAAGTACGTTGTGTTTTTTTTGTTTTATTATATATTTGGAGAAATGGATACACGATCACTATGAGCTGTGCAACAAAATGAGTTTCAGTTCTTGCTCATACGCTTCAACACAGTAAAGTATTATTGTATGATAGCACGCGCTGTAGTTACATTTTAAGTATGTGATTAACTTATTACGCAGGGAGTAAAACATATTACAAGGTAATTTTAAGAAAAATAAAAGTTTTACTTCTGATCGAGTGCTCTTTCTAGCATGTACTGGCATAAATGCTCGTTTTAAGGGTTTCTGGTGAGCCTGAGCAAATTTTGGCCGACACTATATTTAAAATGGGTACATCCCTGCCAGATTAGCAGTTCAAATGTTTCTAGTAAACTTCCTAAACTGTAATGGAAATTTTATCCTATAGGCCTACGTTGTATGTAAATACTAGCATATATCATGCTGCAAATATAGGGATGTTTAGCGCTGCTACATAATTGGTAACTTCCCTAGGCATTGATCTATTTCCTTAGCAAATGTAGGAACGCTATCATGGATTTAGGGGAAAAAACTTTTCCACCTGCCTTTATCACTGTACGTAGACTCTGGTGTGGGGTGTTTACGAATTATTTCCTACAGTGATGGCCCACGTATGTCGAACTGTGTAGAATTGTATAGAGAACAACTGTACTTACATAGCATACATATCAACTTTGAATTCTGCATATAGATTTTATAGCGAGTATAATAATTATTTATTTGACTTCATGCAAAATTTGTGTACGAAGTCAGTCCATTCGAAACCACATTGCATCTTCAATCACGTTGAAGGAGTTTCGAAAAACAAGGCTGTGACTCCATCTTGGTAAGCAGTACAGGTTTAGAGATGTTTCAGTCTTGCAAAGAGTCCCCGCTCATTTGTCACGGATGTGCCCCGAATGTTCACCATGCATTTGGATCAAAGGACAATTTCCGAATTCTCCACGCGTCCTTAACGACTTACGCCATCAACACAATTCTTTCAGTACCTCAAGCAGTCTTCGTTTTGTTTTCGTTTTTTGGGTTTTTTTATGCTGGCGTACGTTATCGTTTTGAACTGTAGCAAGATTTAAAAGTGCGTGTATGGTTATACAATTGCTACATATCCGAAAATTTTGCAGATTCATTCTGTAACAAGCTAGAAGCCACAATCTCTTGTGCAAACTAAAAAAAAAAATCTAATCTAAACTAAGCAATTATACAGGAATGAATCCTATTTATTATCAGCATACTATTTAGTATCAGATGATAGTTCATTGGCTGTACGTATAATGCTTTCACATGTGTCGGGAGCAGTAAAAATGTGTGTGTGTGTGTGGTGTTTTTAGCAGCAGTTGCTTATCATGTTACGTAGTTTATAAACAACGAATGATATCTCTGACTAAGTGACAAACTTGCCCCAGGGGATGCAGTTTCCTGTTGTGTATAGTGTTACATCATGAATTCCACTTAAAAAGCAAACGTTTAGGGAGACTGTCACTAAATACGTGTCAATATTTGCATTATCTTTCAGTGAGAGGATAGATTCCACTGCCTCATAAACAAGTGAGCACAATCCGTGGTTTCAATGGCAACTGCACCTTAATTAGTGTCACCTTCCTGCTTGATCTGCTTAACCCATTCAATCACCGTATCCACATGTTGCACATGAAGTATACGTATGGTCTGATGTGTACCTTTATGTAGCCTTCCCGACGGGTAAGCTGATTTGTGAGCCTTACCTCGCCTTTCGTATATGAAGGGCTGATTACAACGCCTTTGAACAAGCAGCGCGTTGTTCACAGGGTGCGAAAACAACACTAGATGCAAGTACAGCGAACACCAAAATAATATTATAATATTATTTATACACGTACGCCATGTCCTTCACGAGACCGCGACACAATTAGCAGCCATGCCACTTGACGTTATTGTATCTCACGAGAGCACTGCAATGCCCATGTTGAACTTAATGCCTCTCTTTTCCGCCTCTAGTGCGACACTTTTAAACGTACTTTCCTGTCAGCCCTTTCAGGTGTGATGGTCAGGGACCTGAGAAATTACCGTTATTATTTAAGAACAGACTGAATTCCAAGTTACTGTGTGCTTGAACGACTGTTCTTAAATACTAGTGTTGAATTAGCGGTGGAAAAGAGGGGCATAAAGTTCAATATGGGGGTTGCAGTGCTCTCGCGAGGTAAAATAACGTCAAGTGGCATGGATGCTAATTGTGTCGCGGTCTCGTGTAGGACATGGCGTACAAGCGAGTAGCCGACTAACAGGCGCTGTAATTGGGCGGGAGTCCCAGGCGACTGCAAGTAATTGGCCGCCCCAGTATTGGCCTGGACGGCAGAGGAGGAGCCTATCAGCGGCCGCCATCTCGCCCGCGGATCCTTATCTGGTGCAGCCTGCCCGGCCGGGGTATCCCGCAGACGGGACGACAATGAGAGGAGATCTGCAGACCGCCCGGAGGGCTCTCCAGATTCCCAGCATCCTCTGGTGTATCTCCCGGGATCTCCAGTCAGAGGACCATAATAGGCATGTGCGATACCCACTCGCCATGCATGCTGGCCGTCGCGTCGTATCTGCACGACGCATCGCTGCCGCCGACTATCTAGAACCGATAGCGACATATCAGAAATATCAGAAAAAAATATCTTTGAATTTTAACATTAAATAAGTGCACGTATTAGGCCGCTCGGTCACCGTTTCCACGATCATGGGCACGTTGCGCGATAGTGATACTTATGAACAGTGCTGTACACAGCAGAGCATCGGTGCCTAGTTATCCTTGTGGCTGATCTTTTTTGTGTCATTTTCTGCGCCCTATCTGACGTGAATGGTTTAATACCAATGCCATAGAGCAAGCAGAACGTTTTTCACTGGTTGTAAAAAAAAATGCTGAACACAAGTATATCACTTACCAAAAAAAAAAAACGCGTTATAACAACACTTGAACTTGGAAAGTAATGCGCAAATTCTGATTTTAAACAGACTGTCTTCATTGCCCATGATGGCTATGCGAAGAAATCTGTGCAACAAAACTACACGGTATTAATGTTCTGTACTCCTTATAAAGCATTTATTTGGAAAATATTTGCCAAAGATTTTCTTTCTATACTACAACTAAAATACTGTGTATTTTCCACGCAGTATTTTAGAATATTGTCTATGATGATCAATGTTAATAATAAACTTGAACTCTACAGCACTTGCTTGTTTAAATAACAAAATTAGTTTTACATATTCCACACTAAGTTTTGTGACATTTACTCTAATTTTGATTGGAGTATTTAAAAAATATTGTTGCCAGCACGTTTCCGAAGAATTCCTTGTAGGCCTACATATACAAAAGAAAAGTAAAGTGTATGCAGATAACAGCTCAAATATTTCCAAGGAATGTAAATATACAAAACAGAAAATTATATATATAAGTGTATAGTTCTCGTTTGCAAGTTTAACTTGAAAATGACGAAGCCTAATGACAGTATTCCGAACGAATATTGCTACGGCCAACGATACGATTGAAATAGCGAATTCATAACTCTACAGGAAACTCTGTTTAAAATGTACGGTTGGGTGACTAATTGTTCACACGCCAACCACAGAAGTGCTCTATTGCAGTTAACAAGACCTGAGCGGTAGGTTCAGGTAGGTAAATGGTTTTGTGACCACAATGAGCTTACAGCACTAGAATATCTGCAAGTGTCCACTGTCATATTTTTTTCGCGGGAAATCACCTTCAGCCTACGCTGAGGCCCTGCTAAAGATATACTCTCGGACCACTCGCTACGTATACTTTCGGCTCATATAAATCTAACTTAAAGAAGTCTGGAAGAAAAGCCATACCAACTCACTGTACTTGTGCGCCGGATAGACTGTCAAAAATAATTTTTTCTACATAGCAATTTAATACATGGAATTATTAAAAACCTTACGATTTCGCATGATAAGATGGAACCAGCATGGATGCAACAGTCATCTCCAGTAGAGCAGAAGTCACTCTACCACGAGGAATGAAGACACCAGAGTGCTGAGTGATTGCTATTGGTTCCGAGTCCATCTAGACGTGTCGGTTCAGCAAATGCCAAATGACAAAAGTGAAACTATTGCTGTATATCTTAATACTAAGTTATTACGCGAAATTAGAGGGCCTCTATCACTAATGTATTTATGAAAACATAAAAATTATCGCACGAAACTTTTACGCCACAAATAATATTTTAAATTCTATTTCTTACTAGTTATTATCAACATGCCTATTTTATTTCCATTTTTAATGTACGCCTATGTTTTCTATAACATAAATATCATAATTTAAAAGAAAAATGTAATTGGACATTTTAATTAGCCATAAATTAATGTACGTTGATTTTCACGGAAGTACAAAACACTTGTGCATTATGTATGAAACAAACTGAGCAAGCCATGTGTGGGATGGTTATCTAAAGTTTTATTCAGAAAGTGTGAATAAGCTGTGAAAATATTTAAATGCACCTATTTGGCTTCTGTAACGAAATACTCTTTATATTCCCACAACTTGCGCTGCCATCACAATACTAACTCCGCCGCACACCCCAGCAAAATGGCGTTACATGCCAGCTAGCAGACCCCAGCCAATATCTAGGCTCACCCGAATTTCGCGAAAAGATTTTAGCACATGCTAGACTTCAATAGCCTAAGAGCATAGCTGATGTTTACTTATTCTTATTGGCAATGTGTCTTTGTGAGAAGACATCTTCTTACTTGACTGACCAATAATAATGAAACTGGGTAACTCTGATCGTGTATGTAGGCCTAAGACGTGTAACACAGAAATCATCCAATTACGAAAATGTATCTGGGCATAACTTTTATTAAATACAACTGGCGATGGGATTTTTTTTCGCGAGATTCGGGTATTCCTATACCAATAGGTAGGCATGGGAAAATTTCGCGCATTCAATTTATGACAAGGTAGACCTCAAATACGAGTGGATTTGTGTTACGTTTCACATTTTATTAGACACGGCTAGATGAACTCTGAGCCAATAACAGACCTGCAAGGAAACGACCACCGAATCCCGTGTTGCGTGGTCTGTGGTAAAACTGAATACACACTGATGCAACAGCCAATGAAGGCAGAGCTATGGCCCGGAAATACATAGAACCATGCAGGCTAGCCTACAGGTCGTTTAAAATGTGAGATGTTCCTGTTCACACCAGTAGGGAACCATCCGCTGAAAGAAACAACCAATCAGACACCAGACCCGTTTCCAGAGCCTCGCGCAGCCAACAGAGAACCACATCAAAGGGACGGCGACGTCACTTCGCCTCTAGCTACTCATCTATTCTGTGCCGCCATCGATACATTGCTAGAACTGCATTGTCCGTGCAGCTTTGAGTGGAGTCTGTACTTATCAAGACCGGTTTCTTGATTTTACCTGTAGTTTCTTTTGTGTGTTGCGAATTGAGCGTTTGTTTATTGCCGATCACTGATTAGCACTCTAGATACAACTGGATATAATTAATGGAGAAATTAAAGTCTGCGCTTGTACGCGGGCTGTAATAAATAATTTTAAACTGAAATAATTTCTTTGGTTTATTCATTACAGACATCGCGTTATCACAGCTGTTACTCCTCATGCTTGTTATGGAGGATTATCGTGTTCTAGTCCTTTTAAATTATGTGTTGGTGTGCAGTTAGTGCTCTGTAGTAACACTACGAGGCATGAAGTAGTATAGCCGTACCTCAAATTGTTGTTAGAATGATCTCATATGTATGGATAGATAGGTCCTGTAGGCTAGACAGCACGATCCTATGTATTTTCATTGGCTGGCGGCCCAGGGTATAGCCAGTTTTGGCTCAGAGTTCACCTGGGTGTGTCTAATAAACCATAATTCAATTGCAAATGTAAGACAAATGTGCACGTGTGTGAAGTCTACCTTGGCCTAAAATGAATTCTTGAAATTTACCTATCCCTACTTATAAGGAGAAAAAGTGCTTAGATAGGCTTTAATTTTCGACTTGTAAAACCTAAGTCTTTAACAGAGTATGTCGCGTACATTACATCAACTCGTACATCTTCCACTTCAAGCTGATATGAAGTTATGCCAAGCAGAGGAGGCGGCAGTAGTACGTGATAGCGATAACGGCAAACTTGTTATACAAGCTAAACAATGTCGGCCTCGACCAAATGGGAATGTGTAGTACTACACAACAGTAGATAAGGAAATTTTCCTACCAAATTGCTGAATAAACAACATTCCAGAAGATTCGCTACCTTAACATTTAGAGTTATAAGATGACACCAAGCTATACTCAACAATCCTTTGTACGATTGAACAAAAGTCAGAAAGTCATTTGTTCATTGGCTGTCAACACCATTTCTCCTGTTCGACCCGGTCAAATGGAATGAAACTCACCAGAGTTCTGAGCGTTTGCTACTGGTTCTGAATCCTGAAGGGCATGTCGTTTGAGCGGATGTACGATGGCAGTCGTTAAATTAACGTGTATGTCATTTACACTGATATTGAATTATAATGCGAATCGATAAGATCCCTAATTATATCAATGAAATCAAAGATTAAGAAATGTCACTGATTCTACATGCACATATTGAAATGGACAGACAAACTGGCATGGGCCCAGTAAAGTTGGTAACGACCGAGGGAAGATGATAGGTAAACATTTCTGAATAGCGGAATTATTTATTTTGCGGTATGTTCTCTTTCGTTCATATAAATGTGAGAATTAGCACATTTGTAAAATACTCTCCTTTCTAATAAATACCCAGATTCACTTGGCCGATGCATGAACAAAATGATTAGGCCCATTGCAATTTTAGTTTTACTTGTGGTTGAAAAATGTGCAATGTGGATACAAGTAGATCTTAAACAGGTCTTTCAAATGTGCCCAGTTTACCGTGATGAGCTGTCTCTAACGAATTCATTTTAGGACACGTTAGACTTCAAACACACGTACATTTCTGTTGCGTTTGCAATTGTATCACAGTTTATTAGACACGATCAGGTGAACGCTGAGCCAATAACAGACCTGCAGAGAAACAAGCACCGAACCCTGTGCCATCTGGTCTCAGGTAAAACTGACTACACACTGGGGCAGTCACCAGTGCAGAGAAACCAGGGGCTGGAAAATACACACGACCATGGAGTCTAGCCTACAGGTCGTTTAACTCTTTATGCCCATTGTAAACAATCGTCAAAATGTTGCACAGGAAGCTTATATTTGGCGGAACTGTACTAGCGAGGCTCAGTGCCCAATGGTCTTCCCTGTGGATAACTGATATCTTAACCATGCTACAACACTACGTTAAGAGGAGTGGTTCATATCACTGCTCACCAAGCACAATGACTTTGCCTAATTGGCTGTGATAACGTAAAAAAGTTTTGAGTTGGCTTTAGTACAGCACACATCAAAATATTTCTAATTTGCAACACTATAAATTATAATTTAATGTGGGAATGAAAGGGTTAAAAGGCGGAATTTGTGTGTACCTAGGCATTTCTAGCGGGCGGGAAAGATGGGGTAAGATGGCAGGCCAATAGGGCGCACACGTGGAGACGTGGCGTGGAAAGGCAGCTCGCAGGAGGTCTGTAGACGCTGATGGATCGCCGAGTCACGCCATGAAGGAGAGAGGGAGACTTGAATGGCGATGGAAGATGAGCCGAGTCATCTAGTAACTCCGGTAGCTGCCCGCACCGATACTCCTTCCAGATGGCTGCCGCAGGGGAGGGGGTGCTTCTGTTTAAATTCCCCCGCTCCCCTCCACCTCCGTCCCTTTCCGACCACCACGAAACCGTTTTTATTCATTTCGCCACGGTTTGTGGAGGGGAAACAATGAGCTACGCCGTGGATGGTGCAGCGGGAAACGGGGAGCCGTTTTCGATCCATTCCATCACGGAGCAGGTACTCAATGAGGCCTGGCTCTTCTCTAGGGCCGATTCCGTTACCTGCACAACGCGCATTATGCGCGAGGAATTTGTTCCCTTCTCCTGCTGCAGGTGCACCAATGTACCTCATACGTAAAATTCCTATCATTTCGCGACAGACTAGATGCCATGAAAGTGTATTTTAGAGTCACGTGTGTCATTGGAAGTCAACTCACACTACACTTCCTGCAGGACTCAGAACCAATAGTAATCACTCAGCTCTCAAGTATATAGCTTCACTCCGTGTGGCCGGGTCTAACAGGAGAGTGAGTTCTGTCTGTGGCGGTAGACAATGTACAAGTGACTTCTGCTCGAGTGTGTAGAGGAATGTAGAGTCTAGCTGGGTAAAGGCTGGACACGGTAAAGTGAGCACTTTTGATCTCAACCTTAAAAAAAAGTTACTGCTTCTACCTGCATTTATTTTAACGGGTGTAATGAGTGACACGCTACCCGTAATGTTGGTAACGATGGAGGGAAAATAGTTCCATATCTAAACGTCGAATAGAAAGTGTTAGGCGACCATAGCTTGAGTTATTTCTTTCGCATACTGGTTTTTAATGCATTGAATGGTAGAAATTATAAGATTAGTAAAATATCTATTTTTGTAATAATTTGACGGTTTTACTTGACGGACACACAAATAAAGTAATGAGGTACGTGGCAATGTAAATTTTACTTAAGCAGGGCTTCCAAAAGTGCTCATCTTACGGTGAACAGCGTATAACCAGCTTATAACGCGAAGTGGTAGAGTTTCTAGTGTAGAGTAGAGTTACTGTGGTAACTCATACAAGAATGTTGGTTGCAGTGGAGTAGAGAGATTTGGGTGGATTTTAGCATCGAGGTCTTGAGAGCCGATGAGGGTGAAGTGAGGTGAGTATGGAGCGGGGCGGAATGTAAGGGCGGGAGAAACGGGAGATCTCGGAGAAAACCTGCCGACCAGCGTCATCGTCCGGCACGATTCCCACCTGCAAAAATGTGGGAGTGACACCGCCGAGAATTGAACCCGTGTAATCTATGTGGTCTGACCACTACATCACTGCAGCTGCTATCACTTGTAAGACGACTTTTTTCTAAGGTTGATTTCAAAAGTGCTCACTTTGTCGTGAACATCTTTTAACTGCATATCTTTTAGCGGACACACTGAGTGACCTGCGCCCAGTAAAGTTGGTAACGATGGAGGGAAAGTAGTTCCATATCTTAATGTCAAATTAAAACGGTTTGGTAACCATTTGTGATAACGTAAATAATTTCTTCTGTTTTTTTTTTTTTTTTTGGCTTACAGGAGTGTAAGAATAACCATATTTGTTAAATATTTACTCATTTAGTAATTTTACAGTTTCACTTGACTGGAACACAAATAAAGTGACGAGGTCCATTTCAATGTTAATCTTACATAAGGCGGAAGAATACACAACGTGTACACAAGTCGATCTTAAGCAGGGCTTTGAAAAGTGCTCAGTTTACCGTGAACAGCCTATACGGCAATGATATTGGTCTACTCCACAGTGGATATGCCCGTTGCACTGACAAGCCTCATCACTGACTGGCTTTCACCCAGTGGTCTTCAGAGTTGAAGAGACTCGTTCTTGTAAAGTGATGTGCATCTCTTAGTATTCACATTATATTACTTGATACTTGTTCAAGAAATACATAACTGATGTGATGTGTTGTCAACACAAAACTAGAGAGCGACGCAATGTAAGTATACGAGTATTAGTTTTGTCTTCAAGGAGAGAGAAATTGTCATAATAGCTTTGACTGAACTATGTATGTTAGGGCATAGACCTCAAGGAGTTCAAATATTCAGTAAATATTTTTTATGAGTTTTTTAATTCCTTGGAACGAAATTCCAGCAAAATTAAATATTTGCGTTTTCCTGTATTTTCTCAATAGAAATATTTTATATATAGTTGACAAGTTTTTGTGTGTTGACGGGAAATAATTCGTGCTTGAAACTTCTTTGTGTTATCCCAACGAATTTTCCAGAGTGATCTGTGGCTGATCAATTATTAGGCATCAACTCTTCAGTTGAAACGGTAGTTTTACATTACGATATTGAACAGCTAACAAAAGACGTTTCATTCCACAGTTGAACCGGTTCACTTTGGCGGGTACTTGCATGCCAGATTAAGAACGCTTCTGAACAACAAACATATTTTTGTGTTATTTACCGTGAGAAACATAACGGTAGTTTTTCTTTAGTGCGCAGCGTATTCTGTAGATTCAGCACCAACACAGCTATGTGATAGTCGCTTCAGTCAGCTCTACGAACTTTCACATTCTTCAAGGTAAATTGCATCGAGGTAAAAAAAGAAAAACCCCGAAAAGCTGCTAAGAAAAGTTAAAGCTCAATATTCTAAACCGTAATTGGTTTGCAAGCCACGTTTCTTTGAAGGTGTGTTAAGAATGAAAAAAATATTTGCTACACAATTTGCTTTATAGATGCATAAAAATATCGACATCTAATTTGTTATGCAAAATATAGGAATTAGAATCAGATACCGATGTGAATAGAAAAATAAAACTTTTTTTTTGTGGAAAAAATTAGGGGATTTAGTTTATTAACAATACAAACAGTGGGTTAAAAATGTATTTGACCTTGTTTTCCTTTCCATTTTCGCTTGCTTTTCTCAAAACTAAAGGCGTATGGATAAAGTCATATTTAACTTCCTGTTTCTGAAACAAAATTGTGTTGTTTGCCAATAGTTTTAGAGCTACTTTTATCCCAATATGCAATTTTTAGATTTGAGATACTTTATACTTATCCGAAATAATTCGTAATGGTTGCGGTTGGAGTTTAGAATATGGAAAATCATAGCGTGGTAGGGGCCGCGGTAGTGTACTGGTCAGACTACACGACATAACACCAAGGCTAACAGGGTTCTATGCTCCCGGATTCTCTTTCGTGTGAATATAGCATCGGCGGGTTTTCTCGGAGATCTCCCGTTTCTCTCGCCCTTGCATTCTCGGCGCTGCTCTGTTCTCGCCTTATTTCACCCTCATCGGCTCTCAAGACCTCGTTGTTAAGAGATGCCCAAATCTCTCAAACTCAATAACTAAGGTGATGTGAAATCTACTCTAATTTGTTCTTAAGGTTACAAAAATACGGTTGGCAGAAAATTTGAAAGGATTCTTCGTACAAATACAAAATAAATTACAATGAAGCAGCAGGTCCGTTATCGTCCGGAAGTAGCGTGCTTGTGAAATCATTTCTGGTAGTCGGTGTAACGTGACGAGGCACCTGGCCCCGCGCTGCAGTGGAGATGTGCCGCTCTTGCTCGCGGCTGCCCTTGGCTAAGTGTCCGCTATGAATGGACCTAGGGGTTGTGAGGGCGGGCCGCGACCTCAGGGGGTGGTTGGTAATTGGCCTGCCCCCAGGGTCCTTGATTGAAACTCGCACCTGAGAGAGCGCGCGAGGGTGTCTGCCATATGCCGCTCAGTCCTTGTGGGCAACCGCTATCCACGCCTCACCCTCCTTCTCCTCTCCCCCAACCACCCCTAACGTTGTCCGTCGACCGTTTGGACGTATTACCCTGCATTTATTTCCTCCCCCTCCCCCTGTTGGGGCGATGACCTAACATCCGCGGAACATTCGTCTCTCAGGTAGCACCGCTGAAGGGCAGCTGTACAAACCTCTAATGGATCTGAAACGGTCCCTCGATAAACACACACGTCATAACAGGACAAGCAAAAACAACGGAAACATATTTTATTTACAGCAATGTGGTATGATTCAGGATTCACACTGCCATCTGGAAATGCTAATAAACTTCTTCTGAAGAACAAAAATAAATAATATGTTGTCCTTAGGATTCCTACCTAGCTAAACTCCACAGCCGCGTACATACTTGAGCAGAAGTCAATTGCATACTTCATTCACTGTTACTTCCAACTTTTACGAAACATCGCTAAAGTTCTACTTCCAGGATATTCCTCCGCCTCGTGCAAACAAAGCTTAACCGAGTTTACAAAATTACTCCAAAGGGACAACGTACCGCATTCGTGCGCGCTCAGTGTCATAATGTGTTGCGTAAGAACTAACACACCTATTCTCTCACTGTTTTAACTGAAAAAAAAATATAAATTAAGTTTTCGAATTAATAAATAATAAACTAATTAAAATTAACCAAGAATAAGGTACTTTAATGTTAATAGAAGCGTAAAACACTTGTGATACATAATACAATTAGGGAAGAACCAAACACACGTCATACTTGATAGGGTTTTTCATCAAAGATTTAATTGAAAACGTGTGAAGAAACCACGGATATACTATACATTGGCTGCTGGTGCAGGCAGAATTTGTTTTTTATGTTTGACACCGAATGAAGCTACCAGAGTGCTTAGTGTTTGATATTGATTACTCTTGCACCTCGGTACTGAATTATAATGCAAAATAATCTAACAAGTAATCTTCATAAGTCAACTTGCAGTAGCCAATCACATCCGAGTCCAATTTCCATAGCCAAATACGGTCAATCAGTGGATGAGCCTGCATGAGAGGAACCACCACGTAATTCCACTTCTGTATACTTACCTGTTCTGTGGCAAACGCAAAAGCCTACAATATTTGTTAATCCAAGCCTTGGCAGCTTCCTCCTGTCACAGAGTAGATAACAGTACAGAGGTTAAATAGTCACTTGTCCCCCAAACGCTACCAAAATGGTATTACTAGCCAGCAACATGGCCAGAACTCCGTTCGCCAATCAACGCTCGATAACTTACTTGCCCGCCAGCAGCCCAGCCCACCCAGTCAAGAGAGTGCGTTCCGCAGTACCCAGTAGTCAATCAGACACAGAGAATCGTGCAGCCAACCGGCGAATGGGTAAGCCCACTGCGTCATTTCGTCTCTGTATATTTACTATTCTGTGCTCATGTTGGCGAGACTACAGTCAACGTCATGTTGCACACAAAGGAGCCCTGTGCACAGCGAGGCATCAGTACAGAGTGTCTTCCTTGTGATTCAGCTGTATAGATATGCAAAATTCGCGTTATTATTTGACGACATGTTAAACTTAAAAATGTTTTCCTTTGTAATACGTTAGTCATTGGACCATTCTTTATTTAACTCACCCCGGGTAACTCTGCGCCAATAAATGAACACTTTACAGTCGTGTGCTCTAATCAGGTGCAGTACACTCAGAAAGTGAGTGACTTAACATCTAGGTAGCAGCCAATGGAGAGACGACGCCGGCTCGCGTATATATATAGTGCTGTGAATTTTAGCTTGATGCCATCAAATAGCGCGAATTTTGCAGACCTTTATTTATCTGTTTTGTGATAGTTTCTGATGCTCTCGTTTGTGAGTGGTTAATGCTTTCATCGTCGATCACGCAGCATGATGTCCATTGGTTCTGAGATGTACGCTTGACGAAAGTACAGTACACACCAAAATGTTACAGCATTGCAACGCTTGAGCTTGTAAACGAACGCGGGACTGAAAGGTTTAAACTATATTGATATATGTGCAAAACTCGCGCAATTTTCTCGTAGAGCTAATACGGCGTAGAGTGGACACGCTAACTGCGCACAATCACCCCCCCCCCCGGCCAATATTAAACTGCTGCTTTTCAACCAGTGCGAATATCAACGGAATGAGATTTTAGGTTAGAACATTGTTTACGTAAACAAGTGTTTTGAGAGATTTGTATACTTCCGCTAATAAATTTTTAGTGCAACTATAATCAATTAAAACTGTTAGGAAAATTTTATTACAAAAAAGAACATGCATTTTTAAAATTAAGATATAAAAAACATTGTTCATCTGTGTTGCCCACCTGACTTTGACAATTGTGTTGACGGACGGTAGGTCAATGTTGGATACAAGCGCGGAAGGCGATGATCTGACGTCCTCATCTGCAGTATACCTTGCAACCAGCAGGAGGCCATGTTTGTAGCTTCATTGGTGGAAATTATGAAGCCAGTTTCGTCACCGCTGCGACATTGTGACGCCCAAAACATACCACTTTGAGCGATAATGCTTCCTTATGGCCAGTCTGAGACCTTGAGGCGTCCAAAATTTCTTACTGGGGGATTCTCCTTAGTTTAACATGCAGTGTGGCGAAGACTAGCACAGATCTGCGATGTTTGCTTACTCCAGGCTGCCTTACTCCAGTACAGTCAAAGCAAAAATAACACAAGTAAATCTTCACCACATAGCATTTAAGAGAAGAGAGGTGAACTGCGATCTCGAGCCACACACGTTCCAGCAACATGGAGGTACGTTGATCACCAATCAGCTCCCGGAGATTGACTTGCCAGACCTAGGGCCCCAGCAGTTAGGAAATGTTTCATGACGTGAAATAGCCAATCAGACCCAATGATCGTTCCCACAGTTTCGCCCTGCCAATGAGCGCCCGAGTTCGTTTTCATCAGAAGAACTGTCGCTCTCTTTCGCGCTCGTGGTGGATGAGCGGTTAGGATGCTCGCCTCTCACCGAGGTGAACCTGCGAACCGGTTTCAATCCACGGCCGGATCACTCCGGATATTCACACGTGGGAATCGTGTCGGACGATGCCCATCGTAGGCGTTTTTGGGCTTGAACGGTCGAGCGATCAATCACCAGTGAAGTGTCCACACTAGTAAATAACGTCGTATAGTTGCCAGGGCCCAATAAAATTCGAACTGCGCTCAAGCAGGTATAGAAGACTGAAGTCTAGAAGGTTAAAAGCGGTTCACGGTAAAATGAGCAGTCTGGGAAGCCCTGCTTACGATCTACTTGTGTGCACGTTGTGTATTCATTCGCCTTATGTAAGATTAACATTGCCATGGACCTCCTCACTTTACTCGTACGCCAGTCAAGTGAAACTGGGAAATTATTAGGAAAGTAAGTATTCTACGAATGTGCTCATTTGTACACTTTGATGAATGTAAAAAACAGAAACTCGAAGAAATAATTTAAGTTATCACGAATGATTCCCTAGCACTTTTCATTCGACTTTAAGATATGGAACTACTTTCAATCCATCGTTACCAACTTTACTGGGCGAATGTCACTCAGTGCTCCCATCAAAATATATACAGGTAGGATTAGTGACTTTATAATAAGGTTCATTTGAAAAGTACCCACTTTATCGTGAACAGTCTTTGCCAACAGTTTGGAAGAAGAATACAAGAATTTGTTGTTTACATAAACAGTGCTCGTGACGCCATTTCGCGAGGTAGTGTCGCAGCTCTGTGATGTCAAGTGTTCTGTGTCGTGGGGGAGACGACGCAGGCGCCTTGCGTCGTCGTCTCGTCATCCTCATGCAGTCGGCGACGTCCGTCTGCAACTCATATGTGAGTCGTCGAGGCCGGCCGCGCATATACGCCACTCGCATGCTAACTTATAACTTAACTTAAATTAACGCCAATGCATTACCCGGGATTCGAGCCCAGAGACTACCGTATCACAGATCGGCGGCTCATCAACCGACTGCGCCACGGGAGGTCGGCTTTAGTTGGAGGTATATTTTGTTTCAAAATACACATTTTAAAAAGATAAAAATTTTGGGGGCAGTAATTCTTTTACGTGATAAGAATTTGTACACAATTATTGTTTAAATTTTGAATTCGTGAATTTACCACCAAAGATAATATACATAGATCCATCGCCTTGCATTTTATTTCAAAGTGCGGATTATCGTCTACGGAATATCGTCAGAAAGCGATGGCTTCCGTTCTTCCGGCCATCGAAAGTTAAAGTTTGTAAATTACAGATTGACGGATAGTAGAATTAGTTGCCGTGTGATTGGTGTAAGATGACGTGACGGTCGACTGACGGTTGGGACGTACGGTTGCGAGTGCTTGGCCTTGCGATACCATTGTCCTCGCGCCACGTTGGCGGCCCGCGACCAACTCCCACGCATGACTCGACTGACCAACACACATTGCTATCTACCTCGGCGATAAACACTACCTACCAGCGTCTCAATGCCAGCCACTCCCAGGTATAACATATTCTGACTGCAGAAAGCTAATTACTTTTTATTTTTACCAAACATTGTACAGTACAATTAGTACACATTGTATGTGATGACATTTTCCTCGAATTAAAAAATTTGCATTTTATTTATTTTTTAAATAAATTGTTGTCAAATACAAAATTTCTCTCTTTTTTTTGTGGCAGCCTAGTTAGTGCAGTTTAGTTATTATATGTTATTAACAAATACTAACTAAGTTGTAGAGATGAAAAAAATTTAAATATAAAATAATGCCGTAGGCTTCTGCTTGACAAATATGCTATCACCAAATAACAGTTCTAACAATAAATAAACGTTAAATATATGCAAAAATTCCTTTACATTTAACAATTTTTTTCGTATATATGGCTTGTTATTTGGTGGTTACATAGCCTACGTGTCATGCGCTAGCTCAAGGGATTAGTTAACTTTGTAAATGTTTTTATTTGTACAACTAGGTTGTATTTCATTTTAGTCTGCAACGAAACAGAATAATTTTCTATTTAACATCAATTAAAAAAAAAAAATTGTAAAGTGTAAAATTTATTTACTCTAAGAAAACATCAACGCATGCAATGTGTGTGTAAGTAAAACCAAACACAAAACAATATATAAAATTATTAATTTTGAGGGGTACAACACCCTTAAGGTGGAAGGAAAGTAGCTTAAAATGGAAAACTGCACCCGAAAGAACAAAATGTATGATTCATTACGTAGTAATAATGTACCTACACATCCTGCCAACATTTTCAGAAAAGCGCGATTTAAGTTGCGTGCGAAAGAAGAAAGCGTTTTTTTTTTTTTTTTTTTTAACAACTGAAATTTTTTCCCTACAGTTTAATTATTTTAAAGTTACAAGGAATCAAAATTTGCTAGTGTATTTTTAATAACTATTTGCTAGGGAACCTTAATAAAGAAAGACCATTCCAATATATATTGTGTGCGATCAAAACAACTAATAATGGTGACAATTATGTTTGGTTATTAATTCATTTTAACCCCGAAGGTCGTTACTTTTTAAAATTAAAATGGATATATGTCTCCGTAAAATCAGTCTATTCGAGACTGACATATCGACGTTCGCCATTAATCAGTAAACAAAATACAGCCTCATTTAAAGTTTTCTTCATGAAAAGTGTTTTATTTTATGAATAAATTTTTTTACTGTTGTTTTAGGAACTAACTGATGATTGTGTATACTGTGTTTACTGTTATTTTAGGAACTAACTGATTATTGTGTATACTGTATTTGAATGTTCACGTGTCTACTTCTATTGTTTGTTGATGTGTATTGTGTACATAATTAATTTTTCTTTCTTTCTATCAAATTTACAATACGAATTATATGTATGCACATGTTTATAAGTACAACATCTTGTATGTATCACTTGCCTTGTTCCGTGTTCTATAGGCTGTTCAAGGTAAAGTGAGCACTTTTTAAGGCCCTTACAAACTTTTCCTTTCATCCAATTTTCATTTTCCTGCTGCTTTGTAATATAAACATTACAATGTAAGCAATAAACACAGTGTATACATTTCACCACCACCGAAATTTAATACCTTGTAATAATATATATTTATTAGCAGCTAATGCCTGTTGGGAGGGCCTTAAAAAAGTGCTCACTTTATCGTGAACCGCCTATAACTGTCTGCCGCTTGTACAGGAGAGACGGAGTGCAACAAAGCGTAAACAATAAATAAAGTAGAGTAGTGTGGTAAACAATAGTAGTACGGTAAACAATAGTAGTATGGTAAACAATAGTAGTATGGTAAACAATAGTAGTACGGTAAACAATAGTAGTATGGTAAACAATAGTAGTATGGTAAACAATAGTAGTACGGTAAACAATAGTAGTATGGTAAACAATAGTAGTATGGTAAACAATAGTAGTATGGTAAACAATAGTAGTATGGTAAACAATAGTAGTATGGTAAACAATAGTAGTATGGTAAATGTGTATCCAAGCAGCCAAGGCACTACCTTCTCAATACGGTCGTTCATGTTCCCAATGTCAGTTTACTCAACGAAATGATGCACTATTGCAAGATTAGTTTATTTAGATTTTTAAGCAGCCGTCTGCTTAGCCCACGTGAATACAGCGAGAGAGCAACTCAATTGTAACAGTATAGATGCAAAAAAAAAGCGTGTCGCTATGATGGCAGCTTGTATGTAAAAATGTTAGGCTCGCGCATGTATACAAATGAAAACTCTTAGTTGTTTCCGAAACAAAAAAGTCAGGGTTATCCACATATCTGCACTTACAAGGTGTTTTTAAATAACATGTCGGAATTCAAAACCATAGCATCCACAGACATATAAAAACAAAAAATCCTTGTTCCAAAATGTTCGGCGACTTCATCTAGTAATTTTCAATACAGTTCGAAGTTAGGCGTAATAACACCCCAAGTCCACTGCTACACGCACATGCGTACAAGACAAGCTGCATCTCAAAGATGAACGTAATCAGTTTAGCTACAATGGAAACAATCCCGTTCGCCTTTGATATATGCAACTTGTTTGTACGCAGGTACGTGATCTCCCGGCATTGTTATGCCTATAGGCTGTTCACGGTAAAATGAGCACTTTTGAAAGCACTGCTTAAGATCTAATTGTATGCATGTTGTGTCTTCTTCCGCCTTACGTAAGATTAACATTGCCACGGGCCTCATCACCTAATTCATGCTTCGGTCAAGTGAAACTGTAAAATTATTAAGAAAGTAAATATTTAAGAAATCTGCTCACTTTTACACTTCTATGCATTAAAAAAGCAGAAAGGGAAGTGAATAATTTCAGATATCACAAATGGTTACCTAATACTTTTTATTTTACGTTGAGGTATGGAACTACTTTCCATCCTTCGTTACCAACTTTACTAGGCGAATGTCACTCAGTGCGCTCGTTTAAATATATCCAGGCAGGGACAGTGATTTTTTTAAAAGTTGATTTCAAAAGTGCTCACTTTATCATGAACGGCCTTTAACTTGGAACTAAATTAAAAAAAAAAAAAAAATACAAGTTGCCGAATATTTTGCTACTACGATTTTTCGTTTATAATGCTCCATAGATTCTGTGGTTTATATTTCGTCATGCTATTAAAAAAAACCTTGTATATTTAACCAACGGGAAGTGAATTTTTCAGAGGTTCATTTTAAAAGTGCTCGCTTGACTGTGAACATCCTATGTTTACTTATACGGGAACCCAATAAACGAAACGATGAGGCTGTAATGTACACAAGACTGCAGAGTCTAGGGGCCGCGGTGGTGTAGTGGTTACACTACTCGCCTCCCATCAAGGCAGACCTGGTTTGATTCCCCGCGGGGTCGCCCTCGGGCTTTCTCGGGGATCTCCCGTGTTCCCCTTCTTTGCATCTCGGCGCTGCTCCATACTCTCCTCGCTTCACCCTGATCGGCTCGCAAGACCTCGATGTTGATAGCTGCCCAAGTCTCTTCACTCCCGTCTCTCACTCACTGCGACTCTAACCTACTTCCCATTCAACTCACAAAGTTTCACTGCTATAGAGTACTTACAGAGATGAAGAAAAAGTCACTTATTGCGCGAACTGCAGAATCACACGCCAACATAATAACGTCACTAGCCAGCAACATTCGCCAATCAGCGTCTAGTTACCTAACTCTCCAGCTGACGGGATACACTGAGAAAAATAATATGGTTTTAGGAACTAAGATTCTATACCCCTAACCCATGTAAATTGTTAATATAGGTACAGAAGTGAGATTGATCGCAGGTACCATGTAAAATATGTTCACATTTCGTACAGCAGAACATTCTCATTCCCCTACAGCAGATATAGTGTCACTTGCAAGAAAACGTCACAAACAGTCTTATTTAAATTGCTCCCGCAAACCGTGATCAACTAACAGAACCTTCTGTTGAAGGGCACAGGAGTTTTGGATGCTGCGGCCATGGAACCAGATTACATAAATATTATGTTGTCACTTCTCTGATAATATTTTTCAGTGCAGCCAGTAGGGTGCCTTTCGCGCCAAAATTGAGCAGTTGGTAGGACGTTACATTATTTTCTTTACATCGGAATGTTATTTAAGGTCAAGGAAATACAATAAGAATTTTAACACGAGTGACAACATCAATCCAACACTGAAATTATTGTTTTGCCGCATTATAAACACCATCTTACTGTTGACAGTACAATAATGAGGTGACATTGTAATAAAAGTACTTAATATTACATTTAAATTAATAGCTTCAGAGCATATTAATTAATGGCAACCCTTGATACTGACAGCTCACAGATAACAAAAAATGTCTATAGTAGCAGCATTTCTGTTGGCACTTTTATACTTTTATCTGTGCATCCATCAGAGAACGGGTTCGCCCACATTAAAGGAACCGAACCACCACGACATTCCGTCTCTGTATTTGTACCTGCTTTGTGGTGATGCCTTGGTGTTGGATGTGTGGAGGTGGGGTGGTGGTGAAGTGCGAAGCTAATGTCAAATGTCCTAACACTTATGCCGTCCCACCTCCACTACAATTGCAGTGGATTCTGTTTGTTTTCTCTAAGCACGACTCTGCTGAATCACTTGTGACGCAGCTCTAACTCCTTTTTGTGTTTCTCTCTTGTGTTCGCAGGTGAGTAGAGCGGAGCCCGATACTTGGCGGTGGTTGGTCATTTTCGCCCGCTGCTAAGTGCCTCTCGTGACTAGAGGCTAATTCCCACTCGCTTCATGCCCCTCCTCCTATTTTCTCTTCAAGTGTTGGTAAAGGCTACACGCTTCATACAACTGCCATGGCTGCCAACTGCAGGCTGTTTCCAATTCTCAGCCAATTACAAGGTCGTGCTCGAATTGAGCAATTTGTTATTTAATAATTTGCAGGAAAACCCGATTTCCGCAAAAAATAGTTCCTGTGTAGGTGTGTTTCAAAACACTTTAGCCTACCTCAAATCCGCTTTCGTGACTGGATAGTAAATCTGGGCGTTGTAGGCGACTGCCTGCGTATCACATGCGTTTAGTAATCAAAGTAACCTAATTCTGATTGATCAGTCAAATATCAAGACGTCTCATTACAAAGACATGTGGTCAATAGCAAAAGACAAACTACAGATAT
Source organism: Dryococelus australis (assembly GCA_029891345.1). Lineage (NCBI taxonomy): Eukaryota > Metazoa > Arthropoda > Insecta > Phasmatodea > Phasmatidae > Dryococelus > Dryococelus australis. The sequence continues at coordinate 110,285,855 of CM057005.1, forward strand.
TGAAGTATATTATAGGTATAATTATTTTTGCGAAAACCTGGTCACCATAGTAGTTTGTGATTCTTTAGGCGTTAAAACAGATGTCGCCGTCAGTCACTTGTTCAGCTTTTGTAACGACACGTTGAATTATCAACTAAAAAATAATGTTTTTCAAGTACTATATGTAATATTTAAAATAAACGCTTGCTTTACCTAACCCGCAAAATACGTTGATTTTACTTAATTCCAAAATCACAAACCCAGCAATAAAATTTCCAAATATTATGTTCAATTGAAACAATCTCTAAACGTCCTTATAATTTAAAACACTAATTAGGATCACTAAACTCATTACTTTATTTCAGAGTGATTTATTTAGGCATTCGTATATATTTTGGAGGTTGAACTGATATGGTGGTAATCAGTACATTTCGTTATTTTAAAAAATGCCATTTAATAAGATTCGAATACATACTAAAAATAAATAATAAATTACGAAATAATTTACGAAGTAATTTTAGTATACCAAATCGTGTTAAGTCACATTTAGTAAACTAAAAGTATCAATTCGAACACGACCTAACACTCGAGAATATGTTATTGGTAGAGCCACCTGTTATTTGCGAAAAGATTTCAGGACAAATCGTATTCCAGAGCATTAAGAGTTCAGATCCATTTTCGTGATTAGGTGATTTTAACTGTCACATGTTGCAGGCCTCTACCCGCGAATCACGGACACTCATTGTCTGAGTTACCTAACTGTGATTGGCCCAGTTAGGCAAGGAATTGTCTCCCGACAAAGACACGTTGCCAATAGGAAAACTGCACGTAAGCCATATGACATAGGAGTCCAGCCCGTACATCTTTTAGCTAGAGACAGGTGGCGCTACTTATTGTATTTCCAGTCTCTCTGCGAGCGACTGGTGGCTAGTGTAACAATGTTGCGAGGTCTGCTGATGCTTGCTCGGTGCTGTACACTGTGTGTGTGAGCGCAGCAGTCATAAGAGTGCGATCACATACTAGCGAACTGTGAGGTGACTGGTGGCTAGTGTAACAATGTTGCGAGGTCTGCTGATGCTTGCTCGGTGCTGTACACTGTGTGTGAGCGCAGCAGTCAGCAGAGTGCGATCACATACTAGCGAACTGTGAGGTGACTTTCACCAACTCGAGTTTACTATAACGGCGTATACACTCCTAAATATAAACTTCTAAAACTACTACAAATACGCTAATTTGACTGCAGATCTGTTGGAACTTCTCCTCTTCAATCAGTAGGATTCTATAGAACATACTACTTGCTGGGATTCACTGTAAAACATCAGTGCATTACACTAATTAGCTCTTTAACTGAGGATTATGTCAAACAGTCGTACTGATAGAAATAACTGATTTATATTTAGAGTGCAAACAGGGTAACAAACACGTACAGCACTTGACAAGCACAGGCAAACCTTGCAACAGATCTCAACACACCACTGCTGCAAGTTGAAACCTTTCAGTCATATGCGCAATGCAGATGTGTTGCACATAAAGCAATCTTATGATCTGAAATGTATCCATCAGTAAAGATACATAGAGTATTTAAAGTACACGAGACGCCATTGTCTCGGAGACAATTATGTTCCTAATGACCATCCGTCAGTACTTTATACATTGATTCTGAGTTGCAAGAAATTGTTACACGATTGAAGTAGCGTTCAGGACCTAAACTTAGTTATTTGCAACAACAGAACTTTACTGATACGTGTAACTGGAAGACTAAAGCAAAATTCCACAGAAATTATTTTAGAGGAGCAAAATGTTTAGTTATATATATATATATATATATATATATATATATATATATATATATATATATATATATATATATATATATATATATATATAGTGTTATTTCTTCTTCTTGTGTTTCAGCCTAGTTTAATTAAATTAATATTATGTGTGTTTTTCTTTTTACTGCATGCACAAGGATAAGTGAAAAGGTAATAATTATTAAGTATTTTCACGATTATCTTAAACGCACAGAAAATTGAGTAAAGTGTGAAAGTTGTGCATGATCACGCACAAGGTGGAGGACAAAACGAAGTCGGTGAACGGACATGATACCAGCCAGATGTAGTTTCCCTTTCGCTAATCTCCTATACTGAACAACCGTGTACATGTTGAAAAGTTGACGGAATTATAGGGTGAACTGTACATGGCTAGATAACCACCACCACATGTTACAGCAGTTTCTCATTAGCCTCCACCCGATGTTATCATCTTCACGGAATATTACTGACGTCATTCTAAGTAAATGGGGGATTCCACAACTATGTGTACCGCTCACAAAATAAGTTACGCAACGTAAAAGTTTTACACGTTTCTGATAGCCAAGGGGATACTCCTACCTTTGTAATGAATTAAATTTGATTTAAGTTATCCAAAATAATATAGTTCTCCCAATTTATAGGTTCCCCTACTACATTAAAAATTGTTGATACACTAAGCTCACTTTAATGACAAACACATATTTTACATTTACGATTTACGTAAACTTTTCTGTGCCACATTCATTGTGTGTATGCAGAACGCTCAATTATTTTAAAATCTGAACAACTGTCGTTACAACAGGAAGACGGACCATAAACAGGAACCAATCCATTGACTGCGTTCTTGATACTTCTAAGGTCACATGTGACGTCGCTGTTGTAGTCTTTGCTGATGTTGGTCGAGGACAAGGCGAGATGTATATTTCATAGACGGAGTTCTTGATACTTCTAAGGTCACATGTGACGTCGCTGTTGTAGTCTTTGCTGATGTTGGTCGAGGACAAGGCGAGATGTATATTTCATAGACGGAGTTCTTGATACTTCTAAGGTCACATGTGACGTCGCTGTTGTAGTCTTTGCTGATGTTGGTCGAGGACAAGGCGAGATGTATATTTCATAGACGGAGTTCTTGATACTTCTAAGGTCACATGTGACGTCGCTGTTGTAGTCTTTGCTGATGTTGGTCGAGGACAAGGCGTGATGTATATTTCATAGCAAAAGAGACTGTCATATGACCGTGATTTTATTTTAAACATTTTTAAATATTTTATTTTAAATTTTTCTTCCGATCAACTTTGAGATTGACATTAGTCCGCTCCTCAAACGTGTTTAATAACACCACAAACAAACGAGATTTTATTGTTTGCGACATGTGAGAGAGCGATACAGACAGCCGTAGGCCTGTAGTACAAGACACACAACTGCCCAGGTGGAAACCTCGCAAACACGTACGTAGGCGTTTTGTAGTGCAATCCTGATCAGAGCCCCTATGATAACGGACGACAAGGCAATTTGCGTAACAACCAGCCGGAAACGACACTACCTTAATAAAGCCTCACTGCTCTGACGTCATGTAATAGAACATCCGTTTGGTAAATCCCGGATGGGAAATAACATTTATTTTCACCGTCACAAACTGAGAGCTGCATTACACAGTTCTGTGTTACCTCGATAGCGCCTATATATATATATATATATATATATATATATATATATATATATATATTCAGATGTTCGCTAACTTCATGTTGAACTGCGCCTCATCATGTTTCAATTATACATTTTTGTATACAAACGATGAACGTATTTACAATAAAAACTTGTCAGATGGTTGTTAGTTTTCAATTTTGTGCGTTCTTCTAAAGTGAAAATTGCTTCTCTTGTGTGTTGGGGTTTTTTATCTTCTTCCCATTGGGCCAGAGAGCTGTCACCTAAAATGTGAACTTTCATCATTTACGTCTGCAGCTAGTTACGCCGTACTTTAGAAATCAGGCCACAGTATAAAAGAGGCTGGGTGTTACGAATATGATGTTGTTAGTAAAATTTTCGCGTTGAGGTGGTCGCCTGGATAGGCCGCCGAACTGTGTGCAGAGCTCCAGCAGAAAACATTTTATTATAAAACCGTCCCACATGTCTCAGTGAGGTCTGCTTACGAATAGCATTTGAGAAACGTTGCGTGGCTGTATATGTTCATCAGTTCCTCCATTATTCTGTAAAGCATGTTTTTGTGATTCTGAAAATGGCTCAAAATAGTGTTTCAGTCATTTTTAGTTATGAACGTTCCGATACAAAACATTAAAAAAGGACTAGTGACGTGAATCAAAACTTTATTTTTATTATTACGTCATAAAATGGTAGGGTTTCTACTGAAAGTGTCGTAGAGGTGCGTTATCGATGGCAAAGCCCGTTCATTGCTTTGCGCCGTAGAGGCGATGAGAGTGTGGATGAGCATGTCTCGGTCGCCCCTAGTGCTCCCACGCTTTCAGGCCTCAGACGTGCAAAACTCCTTCGACCAGGCGAGGGGCCACCTTAAAATCACATATCTAGCACGGAATAGTTCAAGACGTAACATAGCCGCTTGTATTGCGAGCGCCAGCAACAACATTACGTCACTGGTGAGCTACACGACGGAACGCAGATAGCCGATCACCGCCAGGCAACTTACTGGCCTGCCTGTAGCCCAGCCAATCAGGCACAAGGTAGGTTCCCAGAGCCTCGCGCAGCAAGTCACTTATATTCCAAGTTTTTTTACTGAACAAAATATATTTTTTGCCCTATACAAATAATTATTTTGTTGGCTGGAACGAACCTTTCTTTCAGTGTAAACATGAAATTATGCTAACAAATCGAAGGAGATGTTTTCTTATAGGAAATATTCGGTAACCTTACTAAAATAACGTAATATTTGGTTGGTAGAACCAAAATTGTTTTAACTCCTTAACGCATCACCCTGAGTACACTCGTCCATGTCATGTGTGACATGTTGTAGAGTAGGCGACGTCATTGTCGGTGATATACAAGTTGAGAAGCGAGCGCCAGTTCGTTCATCGCCTTTCCCTGGACACTGCTATTGGTTACTGCTGATACACCCACTGTTTTATTATTGGTTACTTCTTGTGTCATGGGTCTACTGAAACCTTTCCCATAGGTCCCAACGCGTCAGTGGTTATAGCTAAGGACATGTGAAATTCGCGTTATTTTTTCGGTATCAAGCTACAATTCACAGTACTGTATAAACTCGAGCCGGCGTCGTTTCTCCATTGGCTGCCGCATATATGTAGAAGTAACTCCCTTCCTGAGTAACCTGTGCTTGATTGGCGCACACAATTGTGACGAGTTCATTTATTGGCGCGGAGTTACCCAGGGCGTGTCAACAAAATAATGGACCTATGACAAACGTATTGCAGAGGTAAAAGAGTTTCAAGTTAAAAATGTCCTCAAATAATAACGCGTATTTTGCAACTCTCTAGCTATAGCAAATTCCTGTACTTTTCACACCAAAAATATCGTCTTTAGCAAAACTTTAATTGAAATATTAATGTCTACATTAAGGAGTTAAATTAATTATTTGTCTCTGTGAACAAATTTAATTAATTTGGAGGAAGTGAGGCTTGGTTGTAATAAAAAATATCGCTTAACTGAAGCAAACGGCACGGAAACAAATATATCTGGTGTAGTGAAGCAATAGTTGTTGTCAGTGTTGACTGCCAGTAATGTTGCTCGCTGTGTTACGTGGAGAGAGTAACTGCTGACGTCACGAAGTATGCAGTCACGTGGCAGCATGCACGCCTTCCACGCTCTTCCCGGAACTATACCGAGCGTCTTTAGTTCCTAGACCGACTTTCCGGCCTCGAGTACTCCCCTCTCCCTGGACAGTCATCTCTTTGGCATGCCTAGAGACGTGGCATAGCGATGTGTATAGGCTGTTCACGGTAAAATGAGCACTTTTGAAAGCCCTGCTTAACATCTACTTGTATGCACAACGTGTATTTTCCCAACTTATGTAAAATTAACATTACCTTGGGCATCAACTATGTTCATGCATCGATCGGTCAAGTGAAACTGCGAGATTACTAGAAAAATTTAATATTCTATAAATTAGTTCATTTTAACAAATCGATGCATTAAAAAGACAGACAGCGAGAAAAATAATTTAGTTATCACAAACGGCTACCTAACACTTTTTATTCGACGTTAATATATGGAACTTCTTCCGATCCATCGTTACCAACTTTACTGGGTGTATGACACTCAGTGCACCCGTTGAAATAGATACAGGTAGGAGCAATGACTTTTTTCTAAGGTACGTTTCAGAAAGACTCACTTTATTGTGAACAGCATTTAACATATTATCCCAAGTATACTCGTTCACGAATGACGTGTTGCAAAATAGGTGGAATCATGGTCGGTTCTGTACAAGATCAGAAGCCAGCACCAATAAAAACAGCGCCTTTTTTTCTGGCTAATGCTATTGGCTACTGAACTGTAAAAAAAAAAAATTCCTTCATTTTACGGAATAGTGCTGGTGAAAATTGATCTAAAAGTGTCCGTAAGCTCTCCGTAAAATTACGGACACATTGATTTTCAGAAACGGACTTTCCGTAAACTTCACGGAACCTCTCCGTTAATTTCCAAGTTAGTGTTCTGTACTTTCCGTTTAAAATAGAAAGAGATAATGAAAATGTATTTAATTTTCGTTATGTGGGTGTTCTGCCGTGCATAAAAAATGATATTAAAAAAGTTAAAACATGTTGTACTTAAGCGAGGTTTGAACCCGAGTCAAAAAATTGCTAGTCCACCACTCTGACCATTTTTTTAAAACCTTCATTTGACATTTTTGACGTTGACGAAGCTCTAGTGAGACCGACTTGTTGACGAATTCCCAGTGCGACAATCGAGCTGAGCATCTGCCACGTCGGAGGCACCGGGGCGCGAACCCCCGACCCTCCGACTGCAGTTCAGCCACCCTACCCCTGAGCTATGAGGGCAGGGCACTATTCACCTACAATACTCACTTGAAGGTTGTGGAATAATTTCTGTATTTCTGTTCTACTACAAACGCAAAAATTCAGTTTCTATAAAATTTAGTATATTTTTAGTGTTGCCAAATGTTACAGACGCCTGATGCTATTTTTTATGTTCGAAAGAACAGGTCATAGTCGCGTGGATAACCTTCACTGTCGCAGAAACGAAAATTTTCTTGTTACAGTGGAGAAGAAAACTTCGTGTATAATCGGCATTGTTCGTCCCCGTAACTCGAAGTCAAAGGGAATACGGAGACTTTCCGTATTTTGTATTTACGGACTTAAACTCCGTTCTTCATTACAGATTGCCTTTCCTTATACACTGTACATTTCCGTCAAACATTCCGTAAATATACGGGAATTTTTAACACTGTGATAAAACATCTACATTGTATTATTGTTTCTTGCCGGTGCTACAACCATTAGAAATTCTTTTCTTAGGTTCCATCACGTAGGTTATTACAAGGATTCTGTAGGTACTGCTCACGTTAAAAAAAATTCTCCTCTTTTGCAACACCTTGAGAGAAAAATCAGTGTGTTGTAAGGGGTTAAAATTAATAGTTGGTGGCGCCATCTTACCACGAAGTCTTGCAAGTGATAAGAACTGTGTCAGTGTTGCTCTGACGTCATTGAAACTGCTTGGTGACCACTTATAGCTCTTCGTGGATCACTCATGTGATTACATAATATTAACTTATGCCTCTTAGCTGCTTACCGACGAATCACGGACGTTCAGTATGGGAGTACCTTGATTCTGATTGGCCAGTCAGACCTTGCCAGAAATACACGAGGCAACATAGGTAAGCTGGAGCTTTGAACATAGACTGTTGAAGTCTAGCTTGCGGGTAGATTTTTTTCGCGGAAGTTAGGTGGTGCTAGTAATTGGTCACGGCCTACTACGAAATAGCAACCTATTGGCTTGGCTGCACGTAAGCGAGTAGGGTGACAGGCGATGAGTGCAGCTGCGAGCACGTTGCTGTCCAGTAGCGCCATCTTGCTGGAGTGTGCGGCTGGAGTTCCAATCGCATCGTATTCGTGGGCGCACAGTTTAATAATATTGTGCACGAGAACTATTTCGTACCAGGTATTACACAACGTGATTTTATACCTTTTTTTTTAATTCATATTAATTATAAACATTATATTGTAAATTATAGAGATGTAAATAAAAGTAAATTTTTAAAAACACAAAATACTTTAACGCTTGTGATATACGACATATTTAGGAACATGGGTTGGTTTTTCAAAGGCTTGATTTAAGATACGCGGTCATAACGTAAATGGATATTGTTATAATTATTTTACTTTTTAATATAATTTATCACTCATTTGCAACAGAATGTAAGTATAATTAATAATACTCAAATAATAAATAAAAAAACATCTATAACTAACAGTTGAACCAGTACAAAAAGAATAAATAAAATATCAAATACCTTAATATAATCCATATAATAAATATCTAAAATCAAATCCTTGGAATAAAATCCAGAAAAAAGCCACGCCACACAAACTTAAATTGGTAATAAAAAACATAACCAAAAATGAATTACCCAAGTGACGGATATCTTGACAATCCTAGAATGGCTGAACAACAACTACCAAACACATAAATGGCAACGCCTTAAATATATGAAGCATAAGTTAATAAATGAAAATTGGCCAAATAAATTTAATGAAATGAAAGAATATACATTCTTCAACCCAACTGACTTAAAATAGACAAATTATATATATATTTTTTCAAATCAAACTGAAAATTAGCCGCTTAAACAGTTTGAACTGTGTATACGTGTAAGTAATATGTGTACATGTGTTACCCAGTGCTCGTGCCTGGCAAGTGGTGGCCGCATCTCCTTGCGCAAAGTGGATCAGGCTACTAGCGACGAGGTGGTTTCTGTTGACCGAGCCGGGTGGGGGGGGGGGGGGCGCAGCTGGAATACGAATGTAGGTTGTTTTTAGGGCGCGGGCGGATGGCCGGCCCAATGCATTATGGATAGCAAGGAGCCGCCAGGTCGGAGAGACGTCTTCTGGTCGATCAGCTCCACCATGTTTAATGTAGGACCACCATGAGAGCCACACGTAGACCCCGTCATCGCTTGCCGCGATGTTGTGAGGATTGCTGTTTCCTGATCAGTGCCGGAGCTCGCCGTGGAAGAGACGTAGCAAAGAGACCGCCTGTCAGCTGCAACACGCGAATAGTCACTCCGCAGTACCCTACACACTAAACCTGAAACAGTGACAGTTCAGGCGAGTCAGTGAAAAGTGAGCTATTGGTAATTAGTACTAGGAAACTAATTAACCCCTTAACATGCGCATAATTTTTTCCTCTCAGGTGTTGCAAAAGAATAAAGTTTTGGTGTTAGATGGAGGGTACAGTTGGTATGTCTGCAGTGACCAATAGCATTGCCCTGCAGGGAAAGGCAATGCCTGCATTGGTGGGTGCCGCCTTCTGGACCTGTACAGAACCGACCATAACTTCTCATATCCTGCAATATGTCAAACGTGAACGAGTATACTTCGGATAACATTTTAAGTGGTTACTATGCTGACTTAATTTCACAGATTTGTTTGTAATTCTCGCTGAATGTCGAGAATCCTGCTGTCATAAGCCACTAGCTTCCAGTTCATTTGCCAGTCTCCAGTAGCGTATCAGATCAGTTTCAGCGAATGTTATTTCACTGAGTGACATCGCTGATTCTGGCTAAGAGTGTACACGCTCGAGCTGAGGTTACTTGGTCATTGTCCGCCACCACAGACAAATTTCATCCTCCTGATTACCCCGGCCACACAGGTTGAAGTTATACACCAGAGAGCTGATTACAATACGTCTGACATGACCCATTCAACTCTTAAGCCAGCAATAAAGAGGAAAAAATAATATTGCTCTATCACATTGAAAATATATTTTTTGCCGTTCACAGAAATGCGGAAAGTATAAAATATTAACTTTTTTTTCGTTGTGTCGCTGTTAACCCCATTATACACACAATTGTGTACATAGAAAGTTATTTTAGGCTGGTTCTGTTTACACTGCAAGCCTCAGTTCCCAATCATCTTCCCTTGTGGTACTGATTCGTAAACAATGCTACTGACGTGCGTCTTGGAAGGGTTCCTTTATAGTACACTCATGGGTACTTCTACATTTTCCGACATCGTGATGAAGTTCTACTACTAGGATAGTCCTCCGCCTTATGCAAACAAGGCGCAGAAAATTAAACCAAAGCGACATTGCACCACAAACGTGCGCACTCAGTGAAATAATACTTCGCATAAGAACTATTTCTTGCTAGGCATTAGCAACAAACATAATATCTCGCTTTTTTTTGCTCATACTAAGTAAAAATGAAAGATTATAATTTGTAGATAAAATGTAAGTAAAAATTCAAATTTAACCAAAAACAAAGTAGTTTTATATTAACACAAGTAGTATAAAATGTTTGTAATACATGGCATATTTAGGAAACAACGAAGAGCATAGTAGTTGGGAGATTTTTCAAAGGGTTAATTGACAAAGTGTGAAGAAACCTCGAATGAACTATACATATGCCCGTCAGTTTCCTTTGTTTATTGGCAGCTGTCCGTTGTATTCAGCTTCGATTCCAGTTCACTGGTCCAGTGAGTATTCTAAAGCAAAACGTTTGCGATTGATGTGCAAAAAAATTAGCCAAGTACAAAAAGTTTATTAGACAATCATAAAAGAGTGTTATGTTGATCCAAACGTGTTTGTAAATTGTCCAGTGTCTAGTAGTCTACACAATACATAGCGAACAATTATAGGCTGCTCACAGTAAAGAGAGCTCGTTTCAGTCCTGTTCGCTTTTTTCTCGCCTATTTTTCTACACTTCAACCACCTTTAACATAAATATTGCCATGTAAGTAATAAACGCAGTGTGTAGATTCCACCGAACTCAGAAGTTAACACCTAAGGCTAAAATCAAACATATTTATTGACTATTATTCCAGATGAGAGGGCTTTCAAAAGTGCTCACTTTACCGTGAACCGCCTGTATCTGGCTGCAATAATAAAATAAGTGATGTTTACTTAAGTACAGCAAGTGTGTTACTTTGCAACAACTGAAATAACGAATTAAAGAGTTGTCTGGAAGAGTTCATGAGGTGTGATTATGAGTGTCCAAAACTGTCGCATGGCCATGCCTTACTCGTGACGAATCAGGGACACTCTCCGGTCGTCGCCTGCACGCAACAACAAAACAGCGACGCCAGCTCGGGCTCTCACCTTGTAGGACGAAGAAAAAAAAAAAAACACATTACCGTCTCGATCGTGTTGCTGGGCAGAGGGGAGAGGAAACCTGCTCTTTATTTCCGTGGCGGGCGATTCTCGCCTCAGCGGACGAATGAAGCCACCGCAATGTTTACCGTACGTGTTGGAGCGTACCATTGATGGTTTATATATATATATATATTGACTCTTTGTGCGTGCGTGCGTGTGAATAACGGTTCCTCTTCGCGCTTATAACAGTAGGCTAAAGATGACGTGGATCTAATGTGGTGTTCTGCGCACGTCATCAGCGTCGACTCAGCCACTGCAGACACAGCTGCCGAAGTCACGTGGTCACAATGCTCATGACAGCGTCGTTTACGTTTGAATTTTCAACACACCCACATCTTATATAAATTAAATGTTGCAGTTGAAATTTGAAAATGGAATTGGCTTATTAACGTCCTCCGATATTATACCTGGAGACGGCTTACAAACTAACTAATGACCCAACTTAAATTAACACCCGTGCCTTACCTGGGATTCGAACCCAGAAACTACCGCACCCCACTTCAACGGGCACACCAACTGACTGCGCCACTAGAGGTTGGCATGAATCAAATAATTTGCCTAACTTGAATATATTCTAGTTGCATCACGACTAAGGTTGTTTATATATAATTACACACAAATAAACAGTATTGTGGCCTCAAATTCTATCGAGTTGTTTTTGATAGAGGTGTTAGCATAGAGGCGGTCTATGTAACACGGAGAGTGGCTATGTGCAGCTCGTATGCGCTTTCTATCCAGCATGCGCTCTCTATCCAATATTCACTCTATGGTTGTACGTAACACACTTATCCGGCATGCGCTCTCTATCCAATATCACTCTATGGTTACGTAACACACTTATCCAGCATGCGCTCTCTATCCAATATCACTCTATGGTTGTACGTAACACACTTATCCAGCATGCGCTCTCTATCCAATATCACTCTATGGTTGTACGTAACACACTTATCCGGCATGCGCTCTCTATCCAATATTCACTCTATGGTTGTACGTAACACACTTATCCAGCATGCGCTCTCTATCCAATATTCACTCTATGGTTGTACGTAACACACTTATCCAGCATGCGCTCTCTATCCAATATTCACTCTATGGTTGTACGTAACACACTTATCCGGCATGCGCTCTCTATCCAATATTCACTCTATGGTTGTACGTAACACACTTATCCGAGTCTTGGACGTTGCTCTGGCACAACGACTCGATTGTAGATAGAAAAAAGGGAATGGTTTCAAATCGAAACATTTTATTTCCTTTAATACTACACAGTTTAACGGAACCCCCCCCCCCCCAACATAGATCTTGGTTGGGTTATAGCATGTTCGTTATTACTTCCAACTTTTCTGAAGCCCTGCTTAAGTTCTACTTTCGGGCTGGTCATTACGTGTCCTTGCTCAAGATGTATAAACAGGACGTAAATAAGTCTGGAATAAACCGCCAAGGATAGCCAACACACACGTTTTGTGCCCTTGATAGACAACCAAAGCAATATTTATGTAAGTGACAGTGGAATATCAAAATGGCTGATCTCTGATCGACATTACCAGTGATACAGTTTTGACTGTTAATCGATTCAAGTGTCCGCTGGAATGCAAGAACGGGGAAAATGGGAGATCCCCGAGAAAATTCGCCAACAAACGGCATCACTCGCTACGATTCCCACGTGCGAAAATTCGGGTGCAACCCTTAAGGGAATCGAACCCGGTTAAAGCCTTGGTGGGAGGAGAGCACTCTAGCCGCTGAGCCACCGTGGCCACCTTGTAACCAAAGGAGGACTGCTGGTGTGCACGTAGGATTGTGAAGTGTGGTCTGCGAGGAACTTTTTTCGCTATAACCAGGTGTCCATAAATATGGCGTATAGATAGATGAGTGTGCGAAAATTATGTGGAGGAATGCAAGAGCGGCATCTAGCAGCAGCCACGGGAGGTTGGTCGCCAGGCGGTGCCTGCTGGGAGAGCCCGGGGGGGGGGGGAGGGAGAAGAGCCATTGTCATGCAGCAGGTCTGGCTCTCTCCGGGGACGAACTGGCCAGTCCGAGGAGTCTGACGGGAATACCTGATGGCCGGCCGCAACTCCGCAGAGACGTTGCTCTCTGCTGCCACCGCCGTTGGCAGTCCTGCTACGCCGCCGCTCTTCTGGGGCTTCCCCCAGGTCACCCGCCCACGCACTCACCCCCTGGTCATCATTTGGCTCCTCGCCCGACGTCATCTCGCTGGTTCGACCTGGCCAATCAACCTCTCGCTGGTTCGACCTGGCCAACATTACATCATTATCAAGACCACGGCCGTAGAAGACAGGTCTGGTACTAGCTTGAAAAGTTGACGCCCTTACTGACCCATTTAGTTCATGAACCAGCCGCAGAGCGCTGCTACCGAAGTAGTGCTGTTGACATGGCTAGCATAGGGAGGGGAATTGCAATTTTTCCTTAAATTGGGAAAATGACATTCAAATCTCTATGGTGTTATCCCTATACCATCAATGTTAACAACACTAGTTTGCGTGCAGCGATCTGCGGCTACTGCATGAACAAAATCTGTCAATAATTGGGCAAGTTCGCTAACACTGTTAGGTAGGCGATTGACTAGACCTGTGTTCTACGGCCGTGATCAAGACCACACACTCATCTTCGCCTCGCTCTGCCTTCAAAATAACGTTGCATGTTGATTCCACTCAACCTCTGATCATGAATCATAACAACTTACTTGTCGTTGTTTGAGTCCATGCCCAACATAGCCTCTTATGTTCGTCCGGGACAGCACTGGAAACTAACAATCGAATACTCCTCTATATACATATTATAGGAGACGTAATCGTTTCGTGTTATAGCATGGTGAATGGCTAGACGGGTTATAAATGTGTTATTTATCACGCAGCAGAGTGACATATTTTTCTAAACAAGGGAGTGGTTATTTTTCTGAAGGTTTCAGTGAAATTTATGTGATGTGAATGCCACTGAGCGGCGACGTCCGACTGATAGAGTCGTACGTCTTGAGCGACCTGCGACGCTGTGCGGCGACGTGTGGCACGCCACGTCTCACGTATTGCGATAGCTCGAGTGGAGAGAGGATGAGGAGGAGGAAGGGGGGGGGTGTCTGGCGGCCATGTTTACGACACCGGGCATCAGACGCCCAGAGAAGCGCACACGGCATGCGCTTCTCTGGGCGTCTCCTGTCGTGCCCGTGCGCGCACGCGCAGCTGACTGTCGTGAGACGGGAGTCCAAGTGCCGATGGTTCAGCCACCGACCCCCGCGAGGACGTTCTGGTCCATCTCACTCCCTCATCTGCGTCTCCGGAGATGTGAATAATTCATCTGCTGGGACGTTCCTGCACCTCGCTGTTATTGTCTGGCACTGCGACCTCGGGGGGCCTTGGCATCAACAAGAGGGACTGCCACAAGCTCCATGGCTACGCCCTGGGACATCTACCTGCTTCCCGCGAAAATATCCCCTCATCAGTACAGAACTTACCGCTTCACATTTCAAAATTGCACAAACCTGTACTTCAAATTCTTCTGAATAATTCAGAAGTCCCTTGTTATTTGACTACTGCCACAGACATAACTCGTTTTCATGTTTTTTCTCGAACACAAAGAATGAAGCTACTGGTCACAATTTCTCTCTCAAAAGTCGGTATACTAAACCAAGTTCCGTGAGGGATGGAAGTCTTAATTAAATAAAATAGTTAATTATAGTTTCCTAACTGTACTTACAATAACTAAAAACGAAATTCTCTCGACCCAAATTCTCACAATAAATTGGTATCACTTGCTATTTACATTTAATGAATTCAAACACTAAAATTTACAATTATCTCAAGGTAATTAATGTAAGTTATTTAAATATTTTAACATCATTCCTAATATACGATGTATCGACTATTCAATTATTTTATAAATTATGCGTCCATATTTGACAGTTCCGATAATTACAATAAAATCCTTATTTAATGTTCATTTAGTCCCACCTCAGCTTAGTCCATATCCCACCAATCCGCAAAGTTCTAGAGTTCTCCGAGCGCCTTCACTCGTCGGGTTTCGTGTCCAAAAACTGCTGGCCGTTGGACCGCCGCAGCATTTATGGGGCCGTAGGCCATCGCCGAGAAATGTCTCTAAATTCCACGTGGTGCCCAGGGCCCTAATTGGCAGAACGCTTGTCAGCTTCTTCAGCAAGGGGGAGGAGGAGGGTCTGTGAGGCCAGCTACGTCACCGATCTCAGTCATTCCACCGGTTTTCGGTGAAGAGGGGGGGGGGAGGAGGAAATGGAGACGAGGCAGCGACCGGGTCGGTCTGTAAGGAGGGGAGGGTCGCGGTGTGTCCCCCCCCCCTCCATGGGCGAACCTCGCATAGCGGGAGCTGGTGGCTGGTGCGAGCTGCAGTGCGTAACCTACTACAGTTTGGTTGTTTACTATTGGTCATAAAGACATATCGATGAGCGGCGGTACAATGACACTCGGGAAAATAACATAGGCTCTCGTGCATTCTATCTTAATACTGAATCATAGAGACATCTGTTTTTTTGCGAAAAGATTCCATAACCAGTTATTCTCCAAAACACCGTGACTACGATCCGCTTTTGTGATTGGATGTTTTCGATTGCCACGTGTATTGATAACGGAAGGTCATAATCGTAGCAACTTAGTTCTGATTGGCCCGGCCAATTTAAGAAAAATAAACTGCACGTAGTAGGGAGTTTTTTCAAAATTTATTCCCTTGGATATTTTATTTAAAAACATTTGCGAAGGTACACGTAACGATTGAGCTTGCACGTCTGGTGAGAGCACGATAGTTGCCAATGCCTCAACACGCGATGTTGCCTGCAGGCTTATTCTCTCCAGACTTGGCGATCGCTTCTCTGCGATATCGCGTGCTCGCGAGACTCGATACCACGCCGCCGTTGTTATTCTGCATCGCCCGTCGTGATGCGACGGTATTCACTGCACCAAGATCACCTATCGCGAGAAACTCCCCCATCCTCGTCTTCTCTCGCGCTGCTACCGACCTCACCAACATGTTCTCTGCGTACAGTCGCTCCGGACTATCACGTTGGCAACAGTGCCATCGATGCCAGCGACCTGTTGTTAACCCTTTCGGAACCACTTTAATTTACGGTTTCAGGTGTTTGTTGCAAACTGTACATAGTCAACACGACACTTCTGTTGTTGTCATAGCCAATGAGCTGAAGGCTGTATGTTCGGCTACATATTATATGAATCGGTTATGACCTAGACCAGTAAGATGGTTTGCGTATCATTTACCACCGAGCATTGGTAATAGAGGTTCGCAGTGTGCAGTAGCTATAGACCAAAACTTACTTACACGTGCGTGATTTACACAACTGTGTACACTGGGTCTGAATGGGTTAAGCCACCCGCCTACCTGTAACTTATTTCAGCGTTTGAGGCCGAAGAGGACGGAAGCGATAAGGACGACTCTACCACGCTTATCAAGTAAGCCATCACCACTAAGCACAAGGCTCTGAAAAGGCGTGCAGTTGTTATGAAGTTACTATCTAGTCAACTTCACACATGAAAGTGGTTGCGGGGGTAGCTGAATGATAAGATGGGATGGTAGAGTTTTTACTGATACTGAAGGAGTTTATTTAGATATGTGAGACATGTATAACAACAAGGCACTTTCAATTACATGGAACTGTACTGCTAACACTCGGGGGAGCAACTAGAACTGAAATTAGATTATTTTTATTTACATTATTATTATGTTTAACTCACGCCAATATTGGTAATGACAAAATTGTACAGTTCCCACCATAACATGATACCGAAGGCTGCTGTTTCTAGCAGAACGGCTAGCGACGACCGCACACGCCCATTATCTGATCTTCCCTGGCTGCTGGTCAGACGTGGACAGACGATGCGCCGAGCCTCGTGTCAGCCGATATCGGCGCGTTATTTGGTAAGCTGCTCCCGTTTACTGGCTGGTGGTGGGAATTATTGCAGTAGGCCCTTTTCGCAATAGTTGATGCAATCCCTGGCGTTTTAATTTTCTCTGAATGAGTGTGGCCGGGTTCAGGCGGGTATGTCGCGTAAGGCTCTCCCATACAATCGTAACCCAGTGTTCTCGTAATGGTGCGTTCAGATATGGGACTTGTAGCGGTGAAAAACTGGCGGGAAATCTGTGGCAAGCTTCAGCGGAGGGCACTTTAGTATTCTTATAAGTACATGACGCATATATTTCAATATATGGCGTATTGAATAAGACATGTTGGAGGGATGTGAAGTGGTATTTATATTGTGCGTGAAGTCTTGGAAGCACTCAAAAGCACTCTTCTGAAGAGTGTGTTGTTTTCTCATATCACCCCGTTGAACGAACGTTTCATAGTTTCGTGGGAAAATATGTATTTCAGGCACTCTACGTCAAGTACTAGCTAGACTGACCCCTTAAGGTATGAGGACTGGTGTAGAAATAACTACGATTTGATATTTTGTCTGCTGAATACGAAAATAACTTTGCTTCATAAATGAATCACTCTTAACAAAATTCGCTTTCATTACCTATTTTAACACTTGTGACAATGGTTTGAATTTATTATGTGCTTTTCGTGTGCAAATGCAACTTGGCATAACATGAAAGAATGTCCAAATGACATTTCCATACCGAAACCCCAATTTATAACCACATATTTTCTGATTATTTTACTTGGAGTTATACTTGCGTATAAAATAAGAACGGAGTTAAAATGCATACCATGAAATTGTTGCTAGATTCTAAAAGTGTGTTGGGCAAAATATTTCCGAAATCTGGCAAAGAAAATTGTTAAAACACATCACAAACTATGTTCGCGAGTTTGATTGTAAAACACTATTTTTGGAAAATCTCAAGTTTTAAATTGAAAATTAGCTATTTAACAATGGGATCTGGCTGCGTGTGTGTGTGTGTATTTGAACCCAAGATCAGGTGGTATTGGATTCCATCAATATTTTATGGCAGGTTGTAAACTAACTCGGATTCTTGAGACGTGTGCCTAAACTACTGCTGTACAGTTAATTCAAAATTACGCGAATCTAAAGTCTGGTTGATCTTAACACTAGGTGAACCGGATTTACGCGAACATATTTCAGGACCAGGTTTGCTCGAACAGAGTGTAGTTTGCAACTACTGTTGCGATTGGATCATTTGAATTGTTACGCATGTTATCTGTCTGCCCGCGAATTACGGACGGTCAATAACGGAGAAAATCTATTCTGATTGGTTCACTCATGTGACAGACTGTCTTCACACAAATACAAGTGGCCAGTAGTCGAATGGAGACTGTAAGCTTGCACATAGTATGTTGAACTTTAGTCACTGGGTTTATCATTTCGCGAAATACAGGTGGCCCTGGTTATGATTAGAGATGATTGTTTATCACGGGAAAAGTTGACTATTTGATATGTGTGATCCAACGTAGAGTACACATGTCCAGCAGTTTTCTTTCCTTATTGGCTGTCATGCATGTATGGAGCTGCTAACATATTTCATTTCACTGGGCCAATGAGGATTCTGATACTATACGGCAGAACGTTCGTGATTGGTCTGCAAACAATTTAGCTGAGACAAAACCTTGTTCATCCAATAACGAGAGAATAAACTTGAATGTTATAGATTATGTGTTAACTCAAAACATTTTCGCTAATTTTTTCATCTCTAGTTATAATTTGTTGGAGAAATGTTGGTGTTCCTGGCTGTATGTCGTGTTTCGCTTGCGGTCGCTAGAGATTGAAGACTCGGGAGGATTCCAAGCGAGGATCGCAAGGACAAGGTATTTTCGGCTGTAACCTTGGTGCCAGAGAGCATCTGGGAAGGGGGGTTAGGGGGCGGGTTTCCCCGCCAATTCCGAAGTCACGTGACAACCGTGTTGATGTTAGTCTTCGACGTAGGCGCTGGGAACGACCAATCACTCCGTTACGCGTAGACGTATAACTCCGCCGGGCGAGCGTGTGGCACGCATGGCGATCACACAGGCGCGCCTTCGCAATCCCCGCTGTACTTAAATAGTTGCTGTTTGCGCATGCGCGACTCGTAGAGACACATCCCTCCACAACTCGCTCTGCATAGTCCGTCACATCGCAGAATACTGAAGAATACAGAAGAGAAACTGCGCCGCTGGCCAGTGGCATATCGGAAAGCCGTTATTATCTATTCGCAGATTCTTAACACTTTTTTAATCAAACCTTTTAAAAAATCATCCTATGTATGACGTCCTTTATTATTTCCTCAATTTGTCACGTACGGCAGAAATCTTACCCTGTATTTATATTAAAATCGAAACACCTTATTTTTGTCAAAATTCATTTTAAACTGATATTTATCAGTTAATTGTATTAATTCATTAATAATTTATATTAACAAATACAGGGAAATAAAAGGCGTGTTGGTAATTCCTAGTACAGGTTGTTCACGATAAAATGAGCACTTTTGAAAGCCCTGTTTAGTATCTACTTCCATAAACGTTGTGTAATCCTCCGCCTTATGTAAAATTAACATTGCCATGGGCCTCATCACTTTATTCATAGGTTGGTCAAATTAAACTGTGAAATTATTAGAAAAGTAAATAGTGTACAAATATGCTTATTTTTACAATTAGATGCATTACATAATGCAGAAAGCTACAGAAATAATTTTAATAATCACAAATGGTTACCTGATACTTTTTGTTCGACGTCAATATATGGAACTACTTTCCCCTCCCATTGTTACCAACTTCACTGGACACATATCACTCATTGCGCCCGTCAAAATGTATGCAGGTAGGGGCAGCGACATTTTTCTAAGATTGATTTCAAAAGTGCTCACTTATTGTGAACAACCTTTGACAAATAATACTTATACAAAACATGATTACACCGAGTGCGGTCCAATACTGTGGATTGTCCCTTTGGTGTAATTTTCTAGACTTAGTCAAGCTTTGTTTTCCATGAGGCGGAGGAATATCCAGGAAGTAGAACTTCAGCAGGGCTTCAGAAAAGTTGGAAGTATCCGTGAGTGAACTATAGCCAATCAGCGTTTGTCAGCTTACTCGTCAGCGGATAACCGAACCAACAGCTAAGGGTCCGCGAATTTCGCAAATTATTTCGGTGGCAAGTTAAAATTAAAGAAGGCATACTAGTTGATTGGACTCGCGCTGGACAATACTCTTATAGTTGGTTCCACAACACAGCGAAGCATTGCGATGCTGTGCGTTGCGATGAGCTGTAGCCAATCAGGACGAAGCAGAAGTCCGTCGTATTGCGTCGGCGCCGTATGCTTTGTGCGAAGTTCTGGCGTTGTGATTATCGGCGAGAGCTTATGGCGGACGTTAAGAAGAAGAAGAAGAAGAAGAATGTGTTTGTGTACGTATGGCCAATAGCCAGTATTTCTTTATATTTTGAAGACGACAAGTGTTTAAATTGTCTCAAACAACATCGAAATAATTCACCTTCGTCTTGTAGGCAATTCGTGTTGATATTATTTCGTTTATTAATATTTTACCCCACTTAAAACATAACTGCGAGTGTGTCAATGTTTTTCGTGAGCCCTTTATCACATTTGCGAGGTCTAAAAATATAATTTCACCTCCCCCCCCCCCCTTTTTCCAAACAGATAGTAGCACCATCTTAAACGGCGTCTGTCGCCGACAGATAATTGCTAGAGCTGTATAATTCACGTTATTATTTGGCACCAGGCTAAACTTCACAGTGCTGTGTATACTAGAGCCAGCGTCGGTTCTCCATTGGCTGCTGCATAGATGTGAAGTCACTCCTTTTTGTGACTGGAGTGCACGTGATTGGACTACAATAATTGTGAAGTGTTTATTTACTGGCGTAGAGTTACCGAATGCCTGTCAAATAAACTGTGGTCCAGTGACAAACTTATTGCAAAGGAACATGTGTCTGAAGTTTAACGCGTCCCCAAATAATAACGCAGATTTAGTATGTCTCTAATCATTGCTCAAATATGAAAAAGCGAGTAAAGATCGTCGCCGCCCATTGCGTCGGCACGCATCGCATCGCATCACATCGCAACGCATCGCTGCACTGTGGACGCAACTTTAGTCGGTCCTAACCAGTAAGAAATGTGAACTAATGTAGTGAGTGTACAAGGCACGAACATGTTTTGCATGTATCCAAATGCCTTGATCATCGGGGCCTCCTGTACCTGATCCCATTGGGTATTACAGGGGGTACGACTTCCAGAGCTATATTTAAGAGGACGACTTGCCAGGTCGTTCTCTTGCCAGACTTTTGTTAGCACGTCACTGTAAGAACAGCCATCACGCTGTTAATTGATTGCAGTTGAATGCGACCAATAGAAGGAGTTACGCTCCTTCCAATCGCGGTGGGTGGAAGTGCAACCACCTCACCTATTAACAGTGTTGGCCGGGTTTGCCGACAGGCACTACCTTGATGGGGCCGAGGCCTATCCAACCTCTGCTCACTCACTGAGTAAATGTGTCCTCTTCTTGGCGGATCAGACCTGCGCCCCTTCGTAGGATAGTATCCTTACCTTTCCCAGGATAGGTAGGATCGCAGCTTGGTTCCAGTAAGGGCTTTCCTCCAGGATGTCTCCCCCAAGCGTTAGGGTAATCAACCATTGCCACTCAGAGTCCAACCCTTGATCAGCACGGCCGAGGCCGGGGCTAATACCGCTGATCCCCTGGGTACCCACGATTTATTCTGCACATTACTGTGCTCTGCATACTGAGTTTTTACCCAAGAGAGGCCCAACACCTCCGGGACGCCAGACAATCCCTTCATTAGTGCTCCGCCACCTCGAGATCCGCTACGAGCCTCGGTTTGGGACATGCAGCCTGCCTCGCGGGTCATCACCGCAGGCGAGAAATACAAGCCACCTCTGGGAGCAGCATGTACTCTCGCCGTGACAGATCACCAGTGCACTGGTGGGGCCGTCATGCGCCCAGCGCTTCGTCCTCTCTCCGTCAGCCACAGTGTTGTCCACTGTGTTTTCAGCCCTTACCATCGTGGAGGTGGAGATCGACTTGAGCAAGAGAGGCTATGTAATCGCATCTTACCCCATTTCCAGAGGATAGGGCTTGACCTGCTCGAGAATACACTTGCGGCCGGACCACGCTCATGCACCCAAGAGACAGGTCTCCACCGGAGGGATGAACGAGCAGGGACAATCGCTCCGCATGGGTCCCATCAGGCAGAGCCTTACACCCATAACAGGTTGGTTACCCAATTCACCCGTCTGGCTCCACCCCGGCCCCCAGGATCACAAGGCACGAACAAGCGGAAGACTCTCTCCTCGTGAGCAGACAGCGAGTATGCGGCTGTAGCCCGAGCATAGGAATAACTCGACAATATAGGCTGTTGCCACATGACGTCGTGAAATTCACCTAGTGATAGGACATTTCGTAGAGCGTGGTAGCCAGTCAAGCCATAAACTAAAGATGAGGTAGACCGATCTCGCTGGCTGCGGACAACCAGTCTCTGTGTCCTAACATTGAACTGCTTTTCTACAAACACGACCAGCAACAACGGCATGGAATGAATTTGAGGTTAGAATACTGTTTAGTCAACAAGTGTTTTTAGATGTATGTATACTTCTTCTTACCCATTTTAATGCAATTTGATTGAATTCAAATTTGTAAAAGTATTTTATTCGTATAAAATGATTTCCTTTGAAAAATAAGAAATAAACAAACACGTTGATCGCTGTTGACTATATGACTTTGACAATTGTTGTACTTTAGGGTATGTCATTGTTGGGTACTGTCTACTGGGTAAAATTGCAACACTGGGGGTAACTCGGGACAATTAAAATTACATTTTTCTTCGATATGTGGCAGCCATGAAGTACACTTTTGCAGTTACATAAAGTTAAAAAATTTTTTTATTATACTCAGAGCTGTTGAATGTGTAAAAAAAATTCCTTTTAAAGTGTCCAAAGTATATCTAAGTATGGGCAGAAGACGAACAATCCATCTACCTCATATTTGGTATATGAGTCCAGCACAAGATATTTCCAGTGGCTTACAATGCTAATCAGCCACAATATCTGGTAAGATTCATGTATTGTACACAAGTTCACGATCTTCAAAAATGCCTCGGCATTTCTCATTGAGTGGGCACAGAATATGTAAATAAGTCCTTTAGTACACGTTATTATATGCTTAATAAAATAAAATAATATATATACACACATATTCACAATAAACATAAATATGAAGTATTCGCTCGTTGAAGGCTATCATTCACTTTATACCACGTGATTCCTAAACATGGGAACAAACGTCGGCAGGCACTATCTTACCAAAATATAAGACGTATATGTATGTACACATATCCCTTAAAGTAACTATTAAGTGGGCCATAAGCCCCCTAAATTTGAGTACTATACTGCGTTTAGTTGAAAATATTAGAAACCGCTTGTGATTAAGCAACAAATGGGTGAATGGTGTTTTGTATAAAGGAGATCTTACACCTTTGAAAACGCGGTCGTTAATATCACCCCCTTTTCTTATGGAAATGACTGTTGGCACCATGTGTTTGCATCAAACTTTGTAACACTATGTTCTAAGCAATTTTTTGAAGATAACTTGCGAATCAGCACGTCTAAATTAATAAAACAAGTCGTCTTGTCGGAACACACTCAGTTGAACCGTTTGTGAGTACATTCATGTGCATACTAGGTAGGCGAACCACAATACAGAGAGAGGCTATTTGAATGAAGTTATTTCCGGGGCGCACAACTTCCTTAATATTCACTTGACGAGTAAAATAGTACTTGCATTTTAGTCTTATATTTACTCCAGGAATACACTGCCGAGGTTTGTCCGCATGTTCCAGAAACACGTTGTATATCCCACGGCAACGTGTTGTGAAATTTGATTGATTGACTGCTCGATTTATAATAATGTTTATTCCCATGAAATATTTTACAGTGACAGAGACAACGAACTCAGACACACAGTAGTAACAATTTACAACACTTCAGCCAAATGTATAGGTTATTCTGTTGTAAGTAAGGTGGCTAAGCCGTAAACAGACTAAGTCAAGAACTACTGTAACAAAAAACCACTGTGAACAGATTGGGAAACTAAACATAACCCCGAAAAGGACAACAGAACAATACTATAAAAAACAAAGTGAAATGTGTGTTTCTTGTATTGCCACAAAATTAATTTTAGCAAGCAATTTTCCAAATAACTTGTTTGTGATACTACAGAGAAGATTTTGGCTGCTTTGTACATTTGCCCGCTTGCCCAAGAGAGTGTACATAAGGACACTCGGCCGCCCTCCAATCGAGTCGAGGGAAAGCTCAAGAAAGTTTCCAGTTAGCCTAATTAGTGTTGCGAGCTGGACAATGAATCATTGTTTAGAAACTAGATATGAGGAAACGCCCCTCCCTCCCTTGCCATAGTTCTCTTTTGTTTCGGCTGTAACTTACAAGCTCTTGTCACGTCACGTTCTCTATGAAGAAAGTGTCCTCTCCTCTACTTCTACAAGCACAGTTTCCTATAATTCATTACACCAAACGTTCAATTAATAAAATTACTGTCATTTTCCTTCATACTTTAAGAAGTATCATTCCATTTGAAAAATCCTGGGACATGTATACTGGTAATATACCTGTTTATTGCGAAAATATTCCAAGACTAGTTGAACTGCAAAACACGTTCGTTCAGGACATCATCATTCGTGTGTGGATTATTTCAAATCTCACGCGTCTGCCAGCCAATCATGGAGTCCAGTGTCGTAATAATTTGATTCTGATTAGCCCAGTCGAGTAGAAAATGTATTCTCACAATGACACGCATCCAATATATAAGAACATTTACAAGTGTGCACGTACGGAATTGAAGTATAGTCTGTACTTTTTCCCCCCGCGAAAAACAGGCGATGCTAGTGATGATAAGAAAAGGGCATGAATTTCACAAATTCTTTCAAGTAGACTTCTCAGATTTTTACAAGCGTCCCAACTCCTGTTTACTGATTGGCTGCTACTATGGTAAAAAGTTCTCACGATAAAGTGAGCACTTTTGAAATAAACCTTGGAAAAATGTCACTGCCCCTCTGTGCATATATTTTGATGGGCGCTCTGAGTGACATGCGCACAGTTAAGTTGGTAACGATGGATGGGTTGTAGTTCCGTATTTTAACGTCGAATAAAAAGTTTTAGGAAACCATTTATGATCATTTAAGTTATATCTTTTGCTTTTTTTTTTTTTTTTTTTTTAAATACATCGGAGTGTAGAAATGAGCAGATTTGTAAAATATTTACTTTTATAACAATTTCACAGTTTCACTTCACTGACGCATGAATAAAGTGACAAGGCCCGTGACAATGTTAATCTTACATAAGGTGGAAGAACATACAACATACATACGAGTAGATCTTAGCAGGGCTTTCAAAAGTGCTCATTTTACCGTGAATAGTCTATAACAGGATCACTTTTTATTCGACTTGGTTGCACGTGATGTGGTCACTATATATCTTCATGTTTCTTACTGGATGGATAGAGAGTCGTTCAATGTGTGTTTACAAACATGAAATGAACACACGATTATATGAACTTTCAGTCTAACATGCCACCGAAACAATTTGAAAAATTTACGGACATGTAGTGATGAGGCTGCAAGACCTCACAATGTAGGAACCCCCAGGCAAGGACCACGAGTTGAAATTATTGTCTATATTATATTTGCAGTAATTTCACATGTTTTGAATCAAAACTTCGAAAAACCAGCTCATATATGATATGTTTTGTTGTTTATTAAACATGTTTTGCATCGCAACCATTTTATACTTACTCTTAACATAAAATAATTTTATTTTTGGTTAAACCGAACTTTTACTTGCATTTTATGTATAAACTATAACGTTTCGCTTTTAATTGATATAAGTAAAAACAGAAAGGTGTGTGTTGGCATTGTTTAGTAAAAAATAGTTCCCTAGCAAAATATTTAGAAATGATGGAAAATCTCGAATTTTTTTAAACCAACATATCATAAATAATATTCTAAATAGGGGGATTATTTTATGATTGAATTAACAAGTTTTTGACTCGGCTAAGTTGTTTGCAGACCAATCACGAACGTTCTGCCTTATAGTATCAGAAGCCTCATTGGTCCAGTGAAATGGGATAGTAGCTTCAAACAAACTTGACAGCCAATAAGGAAAGAAAACTGTAGGACATGTGTATAGTACGTTGAATCCTAGCAAACAGTCCACTTTTCCCGTGAAATACTAACATCTCTAAAAATATTATAAAAATAAGTGTCCACAAATGCATTGTGTTGTCTTTTTGGTATTATATTCTAGATGCAGTTCAGCTTTTGTAGCATGAAACGGAAGAATATCCTGAAAGTTGAACTTTAGCAGGGCTTCAGAAAATCTGAAAGTGACCCTGAGTGGACATTATCCCACACAGTCATAGTGACATAAATGATCAAATGTATTTTGCAAAATCAGGAAAATTGTTGACCTTAAAATATATTACTTACTATAAAGAGAGACAACGATATGTTGTAGCAAAATCTGACTTTGCTATGATTCTAACGTACTGTGGTGGAGTGGAGGTATATAGGCGGCTCAGGGTCTATGATGGTGAAGAGAGGTGTGCATATAGCAGTGCCGGAATGCCAGAGTGTGGGAGAAACGGGAGATCCCCGAGAAAACCCGCTGACCAGCGGCATCGTCCGGCACAAATCCCACATGCAAAAATTTGGTGGTGACCCCGCCTAGGTGGGAGGCGAGCGTTCTGGCCGCTGCTACACCGCGGCCCCACCACGTACTGTACACATGTCTGATATAGGCTGTTCACGGTAAAGTGATCACTTTTGAGGCCCTAGTATTACCAGCTATTTTTTATACTTCTACCACTTTAAAAAAGATATGGCCATGACAGTAATAAACACAGGGTATATGTTACACCGCACTCGGGAGTTAACGTCTAAGGCGTCAATGAGAGATATTTATTGATTATTATTCCAAATGAGAGAGTTTCAAAAAGTGCTCACTTTACCGTGAATAGCATATAGTTTCCTTTACATGTTGCGGTCATGCACATGATTTTCGCGATAAGAGCGAGCCCCACGCATAAGTCTACTGACATGTCAGCAGTTTTCCTTTGCCACGTGTTGAGGTGAGAACACAAGTTCTTACTTTTCAGGCCAATCATGCAAGAAATACGTTACCCCGATACTGAACGTCTGCGATTCGTGGGCAGGCACTTAAGAAGCGTAACAAGTGCTCATCTAATCACGAAAGTTAATCCGAGTGAAAATGTTTTGAATTACAAATAGGAAAGAAATATTCCGTTAAAAGTAGACGGCCCTAGTCGTGCATGTCTGACGTTACAGTCGCATTACTTTGGGCCAATGAGAACGTTGTAGCTGGTCTGCTGTGATGTTACCAGTCACAAGTTTGATCATTCGGTCACGAAAAATGAACTAGCCAGAGTATTATCGAAAACACGTCAGCTCAAAAAAATTTAGTGGATTTTTTATATTATGCATAAATTTATTTGAAAACCACAATCAACTTCTGCGTGAGGGTTTGAATCGCGTAAATTAAACACTTGTTCTTGCGCTTCTTGAAACTTTTCTAGAATAATAACACGGTCTCAGCAAATAATACTTAACACATTCAGTGACTGTGTTCTCGATTGTGTTGTGTACACGTTGCCCATGGAGGATCACTGTTCCGCGCACGTCAAGGCAATAGTCGCTAGTATTTTGAGTCATCCTCTCTTCTAATCTGGTATGTAGAATTCTTCACACCTCCATGAAGAGCAGGTGTTCATATCGGAACTAGGTTTGTGAATATTCTTTAGGTGTTTGTAATTCAACCATACAATATGAATGATAATCATAGGAGTAGTGTTGGCGTTAGTGTTATAGTTAGAGCTAGTGATATTTCGCAAAAAAATATGAGTACACGCGCGGTAGACTTCAATACTATAACACCCAACGTCAGTTTGTCTATTGTCATTGGTTGCTGTCTGCTTGAGAAGGCGTCTTCATATTTGACCGCGGCATTCAGAATTCGGCGACTTCGGCTCTGTTCCTACGTGATTCGTGTGCAGACAGTTGACACGTGTCGAAAAGTAATTCAGCCAATCGAGATAGGTAAACGAACCTACAGTGTTTTAAAATATAACTTGTCTTGAGATCTTCATGGAAAATTTCACTACCCCTAGTTATAGTTAAGTGTCTAGTTCTTCTAAATAGGTATGGGAATAATCCTATAAAATTATTGATAATATTTACTGTAAATAATGATATGAGCTCTAGAATAATAATTTTTTCCTTAGAAAACCATTAAATACGTTATTAAAATATTAAATAGTTAACTTAATATTAATGAATATCGATTGTGTATTCATCAAAAGTATGCTTGTAATAATATTACTAGGCCAATTAATGCTGCTCTTCAGTTTAATTGAAAATTAAATTATGTTTTTAATAGGTCAAAATGGAAAATAAATTTAGTATAATTTTCACATATTTTCTTTATATTAATGTGAGTGCCATCGAGCAGGCAGCACGTTGTTCAAGAGGAATGTGAGTGCCATCGAGCAGGCAGCACGTTGTTCAAGAGAAATGTAAGTGCCATCGAGCAGGCAGCACGTTGTTCAAGAGAAATGTGAGTGCCATCGAGCAGGCAGCACGTTGTTCAAGAGAAATGTGAGTGCCATCGAGCAGGCAGCACGTTGTTCAAGAGAAATGTGAGTGCCATCGAGCAGGCAGCACGTTGTTCAAGAGGAATGTGAGTGCCATCGAGCAGGCAGCACGTTGTTCAAGAGAAATGTGAGTGCCATCGAGCAGGCAGCACGTGGTTCAAGAGAAATGTGAGTGCCATCGAGCAGGCAGCACATTGTTCAAGAGGAAATGTGAGTGCCATCGAGCAGGCAGCACGTTGTTCAAGAGAAATGTGAGTGCCATCGAGCAGGCAGCACGTGGTTCAAGAGAAATGTGAGTGCCATCGAGCAGGCAGCACATTGTTCAAGAGGAATGTGAGTGCCATCGAGCAGGCAGCACGTTGTTCAAGAGAAATGTGAGTGCCATCGAGCAGGCAGCACGTTGTTCAAGAGGAATGTGAGTGCCATCGAGCAGGCAGCACGTTGTTCAAGAGAAATGTGAGTGCCATCGAGCAGGCAGCACGTTGTTCAAGAGAAATGTGAGTGCCATCGAGCAGGCAGCACGTTGTTCAAGAGAAATGTGAGTGCCATCGAGCAGGCAGCACGTTGTTCAAGAGGAATGTGAGTGCCATCGAGCAGGCAGCACGTTGTTCAAGAGAAATGTGATTGCCATCGAGCAGGCAGCACGTTGTTCAAGAGGAATGTGAGTGCCATCGAGCAGGCAGCACGTTGTTCAAGAGAAATGTGAGTGCCATCGAGCAGGCAGCACATTGTTCAAGAGGAATGTGAGTGCCATCGAGCAGGCAGCACGTTGTTCAAGAGGAATGTGAGTGCCATCGAGCAGGCAGCACGTTGTTCAAGAGAAATGTGAGTGCCATCGAGCAGGCAGCACGTTGTTCAAGAGAAATGTGAGTGCCATCGAGCAGGCAGCACGTTGTTCAAGAGAAATGTGAGTGCCATCGAGCAGGCAGCACGTTGTTCAAGAGAAATGTGAGTGCCATCGAGCAGGCAGCACGTTGTTCAAGAGAAATGCCGAACGCAAGTACAGAGTGTGCCGAAAAATGTTAAATATTTGCACAGCTTGAACTCAAAAATGAAGGAGTGGCCGAAAGGAGTTGATAACGCAGAAGTGAAGTAGCCGCCCATGTTACGGCGTTGGCTAGCACCATGGCGGGAAGTCGTTCACCATTCATAATATGGAGAATAACTTGCCAGACGGCATTCCGACCAACATAGAACATTACAAAACGAATGTCCAATAGCTAACCAGGCCCGAGGCCAGCTTCCTCAGCTACGCGCTACCAAACAGCGAACCACATCACTTACATCAGGGGAATAACCACGCAATTTCGTTCCTGTGCATGTATAATCCATTCGCTGTTACTTTACAGTTTTCTGAAGGCCCGCTAAAGGTCTACTTCCAGGATATTCCTCCGCCTCATGCAAACCAAACTTTTTTAAGTGTAGTAAATTACACCAAAGGGCAACGCACCGAATTCGTGAGCAATCAGCTGTAATGATATTTTGCATTAGAAATGTTTCTTAGTGACACGCGCATTAAAGTTGGTTACGATGAACGAAAAGTAGTAGTATCACATCTTAATGTAGAATAAAACGTGCTAGGTAACCATTTGTGATAACGTAAATTATTTATTAAGCTTGTTTTTTTTTTTAATGCATAAAAGTATAAAATGAGCAGATTTGTAAAAAATTTATTTTTCTAGTCATTTTATATTTTCACTTGATTGACGCATTAATAAAGTGATGAGGCCTATGGCAATGTTAATTTTACATAAGACGGAAGAATACACAACGTGTATACAAGTAGATCTTAAGCAGGGCTTTCAATAGTGCTGACTTAACCTTGAATAGCCTACATCCGCATGTGTAGCACGCAGTTGGCAGGCAGGCGCGAACACAAGTGTAATGAAATGTTGGCGGAAGTGTATTCGCGACACGGTCCGTGCGCTTCTGTAGTGTAGTGTTGTTCTGTGGGTCGGCGTGCGCATGCGCGGTGACGATGGCCACGCCCACTTGCACGTACGTCACACCACCGCAGTTTCAAATTGCCTTCTAACCCCCATCTCGTGACACGAGATAACGGTCAGCGACTCAAGGCGATGGGCACCAGCAGAGCACATCACGTACACTCAATTCACGGTTCTTTCCAACTATCCTGATGTCCTGCTGAAATTCTACATTCATGATATTCTTCCGCCTCAAGCAAACAAAGCTTAACCGATCTAGAAAAATACACCGAAGGGACAACGCACCTATGTTCTCCCTATCCTCATTCATATTAATTATAATTCCTAGGTGAAATGGAGGTGAAAGGCTAATTTAACCAAAAATATAATACTGTTGTGTTGACAAAAGTATAAAACGCTAGTGAGTGAAGAGATTTGGGTGGCTCTTAACAGCGAGTTCTTGAGAGCCCACGTGGGTGATTGAAGTGAGTATGGTGCGCGCGCCAGAATAAAGGGGCGGGGAAGCGGGAGATCCCCGAGAAAACCCGCCGACCAAAGGCATCGTCCGGCACGATTCCCACTTGCGAAAATCCCGTGACCCGGCCGGGAATTGAGCCCGATTCGCCTTGGCGAGAGGCGAGCGTGCTAATCGCTCAGCCACCGTGGCCCCATTAAACGCTAGTGATATGGGCTATTCACGATTAAATGAGCACTTTTTGAAGCTCTCTCATTTGAAATAATAGTCAATAAATATATCTCATTGCAGCATTAGCTGTTAAATTTCGAGTCCGGTGAAATACATACACTGTATTTATTACTTACTAGACAATATTGATTTTTAAAATGCGCGGAAGGACAAAAAATGGCTGACCGTGGTGAACAGCCTATAAGTGACATATTAACAAACCCTGGCCACTGTCCATGTCCCGACACCGGACTACTGATCTGGCAACAAAACTATCAGTAACTACATGGAGTAGAGTGAAGATATTTGGGCGACTTATACCAGCGTGGTCTTGAGAGCCAATGAAGGTGGTGAGGCGAGGAGAGTACGGAGCGGCGCCGGAATGCCAGGGCGGAGGAAGGCGGGAGATCAGCGGGAAGACCAGCCGAGAATCGTCCGGCACATTTCCCACATGTGAAGATCCTGGAGTGACCCTGCGGGGTATCGAGCCCGGTTCACCTGGGCGGGAGGCGAGCAGTCTGACCACTACGCCACCGTGTCCCCCTCCTCCCCTCCCCCTAGTGGGGGAAGAAGGCTCCAGCTAGGTGGAAACATTCGCTACTCTGAAATATGTCGTCGATAGCAGCCAGATCGTTAATGCGACGAGCCAAATGTTAACGTCTATGTAAATGTACATAATCAAGTGTTCTTTATTTTGTGCGGTTCCTGTGTTTTACCTGCTTGGCCGGGGGGGGGGGCGGAGCACGTGCATTCGCGTCCAACATGGCCGCGTCTGTCCATGTGTCTTCACGCCTCGGGAACTACGCTTCCGGGATCCCCCCCATCCACCCACACCCCTCATCATGGCTCTCTGATTACCTCCGCGGCGATTGGACGAAGGCGAATCTTTCCGCAGAGGTCTGTGATGCAACTTCCACCCACACACCCTAGCCAGATCTTCCTCCTGCCTCAACTACTATAGGTTACCAGCAAGGACTGGGATATTTCGCAAATTAATACTTTACTCTCTGTTCTTATTGTGCTGTCCTCCAAGACAAGCTAGAATTGTATCACTTATGTAAGCCATCATAGGAACGTCATTTCTGTTGCTCATTGCTTCCCCACCTACCACAGTCATATTGGTTCACACTACATATGACACACATATTACACTCAATACATTTTACTACTGGCTGACTCTCAGCTGATGTAGTACCGAGTTGATTGTCTCACAAACGTATGCATTTTCATATGTATCGGTTTATACTATATATGTTTTATTCAGTTGATATAAAAAATATTATTATTTTTAAATATATTGAATACTTTTGATGTCCATTAGAGTTATTTGAAGATCCAGACAAACATTAACAAAACAATGAAACAACGTACATGCGAATTTTGTTATCAGCGGGAAAAAATATTTCTCCTTTTAGCGTAACCTGAGTTCCGCTTGGGCCGTGTGTCTTTAGTGTTAATATAAATATGCGAAATTCGTGTTATCTGGCAGCAGGCCTAAATTTCAAAAAGTTGTACGCTTGTTTGACTTCTGCCATTGGTGTAAATATTTGTATGGTGCACCAAATAAGAAGGTCTGTTATTGGCTCAGAGTTCACCTGAGCGTGTCTCGTAAACTGTGATGCATATGCAAACATACCTTAACAGAAATGCCGTAAATGTACTTGTGTTTTGAGTCTAGAGTGTATAGTCAAATGAGTTACCGAAATTTTTCCAGTTGCTAGTGATTCGGCGCTAGAAGGCAGGTAATTATCGCGGGAACGCCGAGATCACGTGGGATAACAGCTGATCGGTGAGTGGTAAGGGAGGTTCTGGAGAGGAATTCGCCTGCAAAAGAAACAGAAGAGGAGCGGCGGCACCACGCAGTCCGGATGCTGAGCCCCTGCAATTACCGCAGCATCCAACCAGCTGCTGATATCGTAGGCCTCGCCGCCAATGCGGCAGTAATCTGGTCTAGTGCGTCTTCTGTAGGGACCACACACATGCTGCTGGGGAACATGCTACATGCGACGTAACAACACTCACACAATCCGCCTGCCTGGAGATTCAACTGTGTTCCAGAGCGTTTGAGATACTGTTGTTTTTGTCGAAACTATTAAACCTGCCCCCATGTATGTTTACTTGCGGAAACACGTCATATCACACACGAGGAAGGTTACCAAGCTTGCTGCAAATATTATTTTGGAGCCCTTCAATATAGTTAAAAACTGCTTTGTCAGACTAGTGTATATTAAAACATACTAGTTGGACACGAGTCAAACTGCGATAGGAGCCTGTACTGAACTGTGCTACAGACTTTCCACCAATACAATGATAGGGTCATTGCTGAAAGTCCCATAGATACACGAAGCACCACGAGAACACTGTAGAGCCCTGCACGTAGCGGCGATGAATCTCTTGTAGCGTGTGACAATGTAACCCTTATAGCACCCGCGAGTCTCAGGGAAAACGATGGAGGCGCAGGTGGGCTCCGTAAGGCTCCTACGCACCTCAAGAAGTTTTCCGCCTTCAAGTCATAGATACGAGAGAGCTATAAGGGCGGCACTCACACGCAAGCCTAGCGCCTCATCGCCCCTACGCGCAAGGAGTACTGTGTCTACGTCAGTGCGCTGTAGTTTGCGTTAATCTGTAACAGTGAGGTGTCGTACCGCATGATCTGCTTGTCGGCGGGTTTTCTCGGGGATCTCCCGATCCCCCCCCCCGTCCTTGCATTCCGGCGCTTCTCCGTACTTACTTCACCTCAGCTTTCAAGACCGTGATGTCACGAGCCGCCCAACTATCTCCACTTGTCTGTAACAGTGAAACTTCATTACACGCGATGATTACCCACGCAGTAAACTACAGACATATCTACACTTTTACTTTTCTCAACCTTCTTAAGGAAACTGCTCCGGCAATCACTAAGTTTACTATTTTTTTCTGCAATTTTCACAATTTTTTAATACACCTAATATGATAAAAGTCATACTATGCGGTCTGAGCCGATTTGTTTTTATATTTTCTGGTAAAAACTCGTATTCCCAGAACACTGATTTATTAAGATACGCGAACATTGACTTCACAGGAAAAATCTTAGAACTAGGACCCTTACAGGGGATTAGCTATTGACCATTCTTACAGGGATTATAGTAGTAGCAGTAAGCAGTATAGAAATGCCGATTTGAGCGCAACCACAAAAAGTGGCGCAAAAAGTTGCGTTTGGGAGCAGATGCAAAAAAGCGGATTAAAAAGTTGCGTTTGAGCACAACCGCAAAAAAAAAAAAACTCAAAAAATTGCGTTTGGTTGGATCGTAGTCTTTAGAAAAAAAGTTGCGTTAAACCTTGCATTTGAGTGCATCTGCAAAAATACGCGTAAAAAGTTGCGTTTGGGCACAGTTGCAAAAAAAAGTGGCTCAAAAAATTTTGAATATGTAAAAAATTAAATATTGTATATAATAAAGATGGATCAGTTGCTAAATATATTAAAAGGAACCAAACAATTTAAGAAACTTTCCGAACTTACAATTGGACAGTCCTATCCCATAAACCATGCTGAAGTGAATGATACACGGTATGGATACAAAGTGGCAATTACTTATGGAAATTGTAGAGTAACTTTACCAGACAGATATGTTCAGATTTTCAGTGAAAAAGTTTTTAATGGTGTTAATTGTGGAAGTATAAGTTTTGCATATGATGGAATGGTGGATTGTGGTGTTAAACAAATGCATTCTATTCGGTTTTTTAAGGAGTAAATCATCGTCGTCCTATAATTAGACATCAGATGATTTTTATTTGCATCCATATATCTATAAAGTTTTAATAGTTATCCAATCATTAAAACACAATTATCGCTCTGACTTCGGCAATGTGCTACAACATAGTCTAATTAAAAATTTAGATACACATCTCCAAATTCGACATATTAAAGTAGCCGAAACATTGAATTCTTTTTCTAAATCTTTCATTGCAATTTCTATAGAAATATTATTCATCTTTATCATATTAAACTTATATACTTTAAAAACTATTAAAGTTATTATATATAGAATATGACTACTTCCAACCCAAAAAATATATGTGGTCTCATCTCTAATACCTCTGTTCTTTCGGACAAATCAAAGTTAATTAACTTACCTTTTTCATCCTTAGTTTCAACTATTATTTCATTAACTTGATTTGTTTGCACTGGAAAAAATAATGTATAAGCTGGTTCGTAATAGATCGTGTCGCCAAATTCAAATGTTGTTCTTGGTTGAAAAGTGGTAATTATATTAGTTTCTCTATGATTATATTCATCATTTTTTAATATCATACCATATATTATATTACAGTGTATATTTATTGTTTCAAATGGAGCAAATTTTGGAATTGTATTGCCATAATGATCCATATTTGCTTTCAGAGTTTTATTTTCTACGAACCCCAAAAGTTTTCCTATTGAACCCCGTTTTCCAAACTGTAATTTAAGCGTACATTTTACTTTCACTCTGTTTGTTATTTTATCCAGCTCGAAAGATATATCATTTTCTTTCCCATCCATTCTATCTCTAAAGGGTAATGTAGTCTTTTCTTCAACACTGATTTGTTATATGTTAGTTTGAATACTTTACTCATTTATTATATCATTTTAAAAAATCAATTAATAAATGAGCAAGAAAAACATGAAACATGTAGACTGTGATATTAAAATAAGAATACCAGACAAGACTGTATTGACAAAACGGCATGGAGAATTATTACCTAATAATATTAGATGTTTGATAGTGGGTCCTAGTAACTGTGAAAAAACTACACTTATGATAGATAATTGTATATATGCTCAGGGATGGTTGGACTTTGGTACTCTCTATGTGTGTTCAAAAAGTCTGGACCAACCAAAATATATCAATTTAAAAAAAGATATAGATGAAGCTTCAAAATTATTTAATGAACCGATAGCATACTTCTTTCCATCAAATGAAGAAATGGTTGATGTAAATGAATGTCATAAAGAGTAGATGTTTTCGATGATATCATACTTGAAAATCCTATTATGTAAGGGATTACTTTACTCTCAGTAGACACAAAGATATTGATTGTTTCTATTTAGCCCAGACATACTCAAAAGTACCTAAGCAACTTATAAGAGACAAAGCTAATTTTCTTTGCATATTCAGACAAGACGATACAAATCTAAAACATATTCATAGTGATTTTGTTGGTGGTGATATGTCGTTTGAGAAATTTAGGGAGACTTGTTCAAAATGATGGATTAATGAATATGGTTTTGTTACAATAGATATGACTCGTAAGTTAAATAATGGTAAGTACCATAATAAAATTAAAGACTTTTTAAATTCTTAGATTGTAAGTAAGTTTTTGATGAAAGTGTTTCCATTATAAACTAACATAATCTGATCTTTTTAATTGTATTCATATATCATAACTATTTCAATAAACACACTTGTACCTTCGGGTACATTGTAGGCATTTGGTATTTTAAAATATAATATATCATCAGGGTATACTTCAAAAGGACTATACATGTCAATTTTTTTTCCGTTGATGGTATAAGTTGATAACACTTCTATATTTTTTCTGGTTTTATTATTTTTCCAACTATAGTTCATCTCTCATAAAATAAATATTCTGTTTGATTACCAAAGTTAAATACTTTGTCTTTTGAACTGTATGTTCCAACTAAACGAATAATGTTGATTCTGTTTTTCTGATAGTACTCTAAATTGATTGCATCCATCGGTGCAATGGGATCTCCCACATTTCTTAGTCTTTTTTGTTCAAAATATATATTATTATCTACTCCCAAGTAAGTAAGATAGGCTTTATCCAATTATATTTTATTTCTTGTCAGTGTGGCTATAAAGTCGTTGAACTGTGTGTATGAAATAAAATCATTAGAATTGATCTCAGTAGTTGTATCATTGCCCGTGTGTTCTTTAATTTGATCTTCAAACCAAGAGCTCATTAATGCATTTCCACATATATCCATTGTTTTATTAATAGTGAAATAGTTTTTGGAAATTTCAAATGATGTGAAAAGTGATTTAGCACAATTACACACAAATGACCACAAGTTACTTGATTTAAATTTTGAATTCTATCATCGTTACAAAAATATAACTTCCGAGATATGCCATTTATTGTCGGGGTGGATTTCCACCAAATTAGTCAAAATAATATTTGTTGTTTACTTTTTTTCCAATAGCATACCTAGTGTGTACAAGAGTTTGTTGAAACATCAAGATTAACAGTACCACATTCATTATCGAGTGGTGTGTTAAGTAGCTCATCGATCATAAATACACCTAGAAAATTTTTAATGTTTAATTTTTTAACAATTTCATCAATATCAAAGTTACTGAGTGGAGTTACTTTTTTTTTAGCATTCTTACCCCACTTAACATTCTTCAATACCTTGCTGTATTCGTCCATAGCTAAATTATGTGTACATTGTTCTTCCAATTCTTGGTTTCTCTTCTTAGCATTAATCACTGATGTAGCGATAGATGATGCACCACCAGCTAATGCTCTTAGAGCTCCCAATGCTGCCAAAATTAAGGGTAAAAATCCACCCTTGTGAACTGTCAGACCATTTCCAGTTTTCATTTTTCTGGACATTTTCTTAAGTTGTGGAAATGAAATTGTGATAGCCATCCCTTTGTCCTCCTTTAGTTTCTTGTTTTTACATTCCAGTTGGTCTTTCGTTAGGAAAGAATCAATATTCAAACCCTTCAACTCCTTGTTATGAACTTGAAATACGATGTTTTTTACTTTCATTTATTATAACAAATATTTTTTTTTCATTTTATTTTAATTCACCAGCCAAGCTTACGTTTAATATGCATCGCAGATCCAGCAAAATCAGCATCTGAACTTAACAATATTTTGAAAGCTTTCACTTCTAGTTCTTCGTCAGCTAAATGTCTTTCAGCTAGATCTTTATGATGATGATAAGCTATATCATGCTCCTTTACAGCAGCATCTAGTGGATTAATGTGTTTATCACCACGCTCAATTCTCTCTTTTAGTCTAGTAGCCGGACCTAAGTATTGATAACCGGGTGCATGCAACTCAAAAGGTAGTGAATTTATTATATCATTGAGTAACCGTTTTCCGTGATGCTCCGACTCCCAAAAAGTATGTGGTATTGTGTTTAACATTCTTATAAGATATGGTATGACTTTTGGATTATTCACAACAAAGTCACTAAACTTGCTGTTGAGCATATTCATTATTCCAACTTTTTCATTGTAATAGTTATTATTTCCAGCATTCTCTTGGCCATAAATAACAAGAAGTCGATCAATAAGCATCCTAATATCATCCATCCATATGTATTATTTGGGATAGCCTGTATATTTCTTTATACCTTTCCCCTTTTTAGGTGAGGGACGTTTATTTTTGATCGAATCGTAAATAGATTTAACAATAATTCTCCATTTATTCCCTTTATTCGATTTTGGCGTACCCAAGTTTGGATCATTGTTTTGAAAAACTGCATTTGTATCTGCGAGGATACAACTATAGTGTTCATAGTCGGTTGCAGTGTAGTCACTTTATGTTACTTTCTTACTAGTTAGTAATTTGATCAAACCATCAGTTCCAGTGTATGTCCGGCCTTTTACAGTAAATTTGTCATTGATGAATGTTACTTCGCTATCACCAATATACAATCTACCTTTATCAGCCTTTAGTCCAAAAACATCGTCTTTGCAGTCAATTAAGAAATCGGCCACTTTCTTATCAATAAATGTTGTTTTGTAGTTAGTTAACTTTGAGATATCAATTTTCAAACGTCCCAATGCTTCGTCATAGCATTCATCGTCATAGCGTTCATCGTCATCGTCAATGCATTTAACGCCATCGTCATCATTCATCGTCATCGCCATTGCATTCATCGGTGCCTGTTTTACCAAACAGTTTTCTTTCAAAAGATGTTTATGTTGGTGACTGTGGGTAGTCTAAATTCTTAACAGCAAATGGAACAAGTTCTTTTATTAAGTTCTTATTCTCATTTGTGACATGTCCAATTTTTTGTCCCAAATCTTGTATCGCATTTGTCAATGGTTGTTCGTGTTTCTTATTTTTATTATTTTCATCTTGGCAAAATTTTCTAAAAAATTTTAAACTTTTCAATTAGATGTCTCCTCTCAATGTATACTGTCTCAAATGTATGAAAAATACACTAAGTTCATATGAACTTAGAAATAGAAACAAAGTAAGAATTAAATGTGTTTGTAGATGTCGTGTTACCAATAACTCGATATTCACTGGTGGGAGTATAAAAAACGATATTGTAAATTAAATTCATAAACTAATGCAAAAAAACTTTCCCAGAAGAACTGTTCTATCTTTTGGTATCGATGATCTTTGGCAAGCTGATTTAGTTGAGATGAATTCTGGATCTTTAAAAGGTATGCACAGAATTAACAAAGGGTTTAAATATATGTTAAGCATGATAGATTTTTTTTTCCAAATATGCATGGGGAATACCAATCAAAGATAAAACTGGTGAAAATGTTACTTTGGCATTTAAAACTATTTTGAATGATCGCAAACCCATGCATTTACAAACAGATGAAGGGAAAGAATTGTACAATAAATCATTTAAGGCATTAGTGGCCAATAACAACATAACACACTATTCAACATACAGTGAAAAGAAAGCTAGCCTTGTAGAAGGATTTAATAGAACATTGAAGGAGAAAATGTGGAAGATATTTACTATGCAGGGAAACTATAAATGGGTGGCTATATTACCTAAATTAATAAGTGAATACAAAAACACTGGTCACAGTACAATCATAATGAAACCCACCAATGTAAATGCAAAGAATGAAAGTTCTATTCTAATCAACACACATGTATGGAGGAAAAATAAAAGTGGCTAAACAAAAGTTTGCAATAGGAAATATAGTTCGTATAAGTAAAAGTAAAAATTTGTTTGAAAAAGGATATACACCAAATTGGTCCACTGAAGTATTTGATGCGTGTGAAGTATTGCGCACAAACCTTACGACATACAGAGTAAAAGATTTAGAAAATGAACTTATTAAAGGAATTTTTTTATGAGCCAGAGCTGCTTAAGACCAAATATGATAGACTACTTAGTGGAAAAAGTTTTGCGAAGAAAAGGAAATAAACTGCTAATTAAATGGTTAAGTTTTGCTAGTAGTCATAATTCTTGTGTTTATAAGAAAAGTGTTAGTTGTTTAAGAAATTTTTTCTCTATATAATAAATGGATCGACAAAAAATTGAAAGTTATGAGCATCAGTTTTTTCCGCCAAACGATCAAACAAAAAATAATTTGAATGAATACAACAAGCGCATTGAGTTTGATATTCCTATTGGCGATGCATTTTCACATCCGAATGAAGCTTATGTATACC
Organism: Dryococelus australis; assembly: GCA_029891345.1. Classification (NCBI taxonomy): domain Eukaryota; kingdom Metazoa; phylum Arthropoda; class Insecta; order Phasmatodea; family Phasmatidae; genus Dryococelus; species Dryococelus australis. The sequence goes on from CM057005.1 coordinate 110,326,565, forward strand.
AACAGTATAAGATAACTAAAAGTGATATAAATGCAGATTATGAAAGAACTTCAACTATTGATCTTTGTGAGAATTTCTTCCCATTCCAGTTCTCAAGAATAGAGATCTCTAAACATGGTTGTATAATCGAAAGTATTGACAACCCTGACATCACTTCAACAATGATGCATTCATTGCTAGGTTCGGAATCAGAATCAGCATACATCCAAATGTCGGGAATAGAAATAGGTAAATATGTTAGGAAAGATAAGCATAACGAAATTACCTATCCATTAAGATATTTGTTTTGGTTTATGAGAGATTGTAATGAAATATTCTGGAAAGGTGGGTACAAGATCACATTCATTCGATATTCTAATGATGATGCTTCTTTTCACAGAAGACCCCCAAAGAAAGCAGATGGATGTGATGATGAAGATAATATACCAGATGCTGGTAAAATTGTTATTGAGAAAATGGAAATTCTGTGGCCAATTGTTGAATACGATCCCATTTATGGAGACAAAATTAAAGGAAAATTATACAAACACCCCAAAATTCCAATTGGTTTTAATTATTGGCAATGTCTTGAAAAACTAGTGCAAAAACTAATTCAAACTCATTTCAGTTTGATATAAAAGATCAGTTCAATTCAATCCAATTCGATATGCCAGACATTGTCATTGTTGGTTTTCAACAAAACAGAAAAGAAGATCCTGGGCAATTCACATACGGTTCAATGTTTGACTCATGTTTTGTCACAAATATTTCTATTAAGAATGGACGGAATGAAGTGTTTCCCAAAGAGAATTGGAATTTAAACATTGATGATAAAATTTTCGATAAGATGTATATTGCTTGCAATGATTTTAAAAATTTAAAGACTAAACTAGATACCCCTTATTGTAATAATGAACTGCGCTTCAACTCTGGGTCATTTATTGGGGGAAGTCCATTGTATGTTATTGATTGTTCTTACAGAAAAACCGATATTGTAAAAGATCGAACTAATCTGAAACTTACAGTTGATTTTAATAAACCAATATGAGCTACAACGATTTGTAATGTGGTACTAGTAAGCCAAAGAAACCTAATTTATGATGTTAAAAGTGAAAGAATCAACAAATTCCAATAGTGTGCAAACATGCATGGTTATTAGTTTTTAATGGATGGTTATCCATTAAAAACATTTACTGTAATATAACACTTCATAGTATCCCTTTTTTTTTCAATTTTGTAGTGCCCCCATGGTAGTGTATTAATACCATTTTTAAGAATAAATATTTTATCATATTCGAAACTTAATAATTTTTTCTCAACTCAATCGTATGGAGTTAATGTTTCTTACGTTTAATAAGATTCATACTTTTGTACAACACTTTTTTTACCAAACAAACACTTTTTGTAGTCACCAAATTTCTCGCAAATTCGTAATCTTCGTCTGTGATGTCACAATTATTGAGTTTGTTGTAAAATGCATCTTTGGGCGGAATTGATGTCTCCCCCAATTTTTCAGCATTATCCGTGTAGTCATATGGATAAACACCTTTTCTTGTAACAAATTCAAGAAGTTCATTGGAAAAATGCTTACACATTTCTCGGAATTGGCTTCTGGAAAGGTTGCTAGAGAGTTTATTGATACTACTAGCCATAAATTTAAATGAGTCAATAAATCTTAGATTTACACTTTCACATACATGTTGCGTTAAAGAAATATATTTTTCTTCATTGTAGTGAATTAGATCAATTTTATTTTCGTCGATGCCAAGATCTCTTATGAATTAATGTGTGTCATAACCAGATAGATTGCGTATAAACACTAGGACAAGACATGGATTTCTATACGATAAGTTACAATCTCTATGTGCAGCTCCTCCTAAATATCCCCGTAGTATGATCATGATCTCTCACAGAATCACCATTCAAAGACTTTTCACATATATGACAATGGGTAGCTGTATCATAAACAATTTGTTCTTTCTTAGTTAGTGGAAGCATTGGTTTTTTCATTTGTGTATATATCACAAATAGACTTTGCTTCTTCCATTAGCATTTTAACGAATACACTAGATGCATCAGATCCTTCATAAGTTACTGGTGGTTTATAGTATCCATGTTCGTATTTTACATAGTAACAGAAGCTAATAGGCTCATGTTTTTGGTATGGTTTCGTGTAACATTTGTCGGGTTTTGGTTGGCAAGTTTTAATTTTAGTCAACAAACATTCAAAATCAGCATATATCACAAACCGAACTCTTAAAGAATGATTTTTGTTTTTAAATCTTAATATGTCATTTTTTCCTTTAGATGGTAGTTCAACTCTAACACCATCGTGATCTCGGCAGTCTTGTTCGTGATCTTTTAGCTTATTTACAGAGTAGAAATGTTGCAAACATCTATCGCATATAAATATTTTGTGACCATTATTTGTTACTTGTGATGCGACAAGTCTCGAAAGACTTTTTATCCAGCAGTTGTGGTCGTTCTTTTCGTCGTTGATATAGAGTAGATTAACGTGCTTATACGTCTTATTTTTTGTTGTTTTTAATGGGCAGATTATATATTTCTTACCATCATCTTCTTCTTCGTATGCGTATACATTAAAAGAAATTCCACTTCTTTTTGTAAAGGTTGGTATGCTATCCAATTTCATTGGAAATTCCAAACCCCTTAAGTGCATCATCAAACTCATGTTCGTAAGCTATGTATTTATTCACTCTTTGGGGGTTTCTTTGTACTTGATGAAATGCAGATAGAACAGACCACAAAAAATATTTTTGATCATCATTCTTAACATTAATTACCGCCTTCTTAGCTTTGATTTTTTCTGGGAGACCAACATAAGAACTGCCCTTGAATGGTACATATTTATTTATTCTCATTTATAGTGTAAATATTCTGCTGAGTACCCACTGAGATCCCTTTGCTTCGAAAGCACCCATCTCAGTTATTATTTTCGATATACTGTTGGCATAATATTCTACCAGATTAGTCGATTTCATTATAATTTCGTTCTTTGTTTTAAAGGAGCTTTCTACATTTTCAATATTCTCACCAATTCCCCTTTTGTACTCAGTGAAGAGTTTCATGTTTACTTTGAGTGATTTTAAATGTTTATTAATTAGTCCCATGACAGTTTCTTTTACATCGTTTAGGAAATGATTAGGGTCTTTGTATTCATTCACATTCTTTACAACATAAGTCTCTTGATCCTACTTTGAAATGCTATTTCGATTTCTTCTACAATGAATCTGAGTGTGTACTTATGAATTTTACTTCTCAAGTGACTTCTTATGAGAGACGGTTTGTAATAATAATTACAAGTTTCACATTTCACTTGTTTCTCTCGTGGGAACTTCTGTTTTGGTATTAAATGTTGTAATATTTTAAAAATTCCCCATGCATTTGTTGATTTGTGTGATTTATTATGTATTGGTGTAAGACCTTTGTGCAATCTGCTTTTAAGATGACTTCTCATGAGAGATGGTTTGTAAAAGTGATTACAAGTTTCACACTTGACATACTTATTTTGAGATTTCTTCTTCTTTCTTTTCGGAATAAAACATCTTTTTTAAATTTATATTCTTTCTAGACATTACCAGTTGCGTTAGCCTTTTTCATTGCCATGGTCGTCATCATATTAGACACCAGTTTATTTTTTTTGTGTCCATTTATTATATACAATATTTTATTTTTTACGTATTCAAATTTTTTGGGCCACTTTTTAAGCAACTGCTCCCAAACGCAACTTTTTTCTAATGACTACGATCTAACCAAACGCAACTTTTTGAGTCACTTTTTTGCAACTGCTCCCAAACGCTACTTTTTGAGCCCCTTTTTTCGGTTGCGCTCAAATTGGCATTTCTATACTACTGCAGTAGACAATTACAACCGAATTTATAAACTGTACAAACCAATCCCCTATACTCTGTCGTCGATCAGTAAAGCGTAGTTCCAAATCTGCAATTTATAAACTGTACAAACCAATCCCCTATACTCTGTCGTCGATCAGTAAAGCATAGTTCCAAATCTGCAATGCAGGCTCGTAGTAGGTTTCTAGTAGAAGTATGAGCTTTCTTTCATTTAATTTTCTGCCACACAAATTTGAAAAAGTTATACAATCACAGCGTTTGAATTCATCTTAAATGTTTCCTGAAGTCTTGGGAGCACCACGAAGAAATTCCTCTGAAGTCGGCGGTCAGAGTTTTATTTCTAGCTAATTTGAATTAAAATTTGGTTGTAAAACCTAAATTAAAATTATGGTCCAACCACTTGAAGCATTTCCATGAAATGTCTTAATGTTATTCCAATGACATCAACAAGAAACATGAACTGTATGCCACTGTATGCCAAATTTGAAAATTTAAGTGGCAAACATTATACATGAGTAATTCCTATAACTTCAGTATTTATTTTTGAAGTGTATTTTCCATGTTTTTTTCTACTTTCATCAGACTATTATTTGATGTAACACTGCAGACTCACAAAAGCTCTAAAAGTGTAGAAAGTTATATTTGCCACTTGGAGGCCGAGAACCGAGGAGCGATTATGTTAGTGTAGTTAGTGTAGCCGGAATGCGCAGCTTGCTCGAAGTAGCCAGGATGCGTGGGAAATGCGTGGCCTCTCCCGACAATACGAATTTTTGGATGGTTATCCAAGTATGATATTATGTTTCCGGTTTTGCCTCGCTTAAAAAAAAATAGTGGGGTATAAACCTCCGCAATTTAAATTTTTACAATTTAAATGTGATAGCTAAGTAATATTTTAAAGCTGGCCGGCAAAATTTTTAAAACTATTTACAAACTTCTCTTCTGACAAAGTAATTAGCACCAGGACACTCGCGATTTTGTGAGTGAGTGAGTAGATTTGGGCGGCTCTTAAGAGTCGATGAGGGTGAAGCGAGGTGAAGTAAGTATGGAGCAGCGCAGGAATTAAAGGGCGGGGATAACGGGGCATCCTCGAGAAATCCCGTAGACCAGCGGCATCGTCCGCCACGATTCCCACATGCGAAATCCCGGGGATGACCCCTCCGGGAATCAAACCCGGTTCGCCTTGATGGAACCTGTTATTTTTGCGAAAAGATTCCACGACAAGTTGCACTGTAAACACGTTAGTTCAGAAGAAGTATCGCGGTTTGATGATTTGAACTCTCGCACGTATTAGGCGTCTGTCCGCGAATTACAAACGTGCGGTATCGGAGTAACCCAACTCTTATTGGCCAGTCAAATAAAGCTGGACTCACAACAATTCGTTGTCCGTGGATCCTTGTGTCCAGCGAACTTTCAGCATGACAACTTAACATAGCGATATTTCTTTCGTGGAAGGTATTTTTGGTTGGAAATACATTTTCAGTAGAAAAACATCGTGGGAAAATAATTTATTTACGAGATAAAAATTTATACCGAATTGTTGTTTACGTTTTAAATTCCTGAATTTACCAACAAGATAAATAAACACATCCTCCGCCTTGCTTATTCGCGTCTAAAGAATGTCATCAGAAGGCGGTGGCACATCCGTTTGTCCGTCGAAAGTTAAAGTTTGAGATTTATTTGAGAGAATGACGGATAAGAAAAATACGGTGCCCCGGGATTGGTAGAAGATCACGTGACCGCCTGACGGTTGGCTGTGAGTCCACTTTAAGAAAATTTATTTTCACGGAGACATGCCGCCATTAAGCAAATGATGACTCTTGGGTTGCCCGTAGAGTACAGAAGTCTTCCATGCGAGGAAATGTTTTCTCAAAAAACAAGTGGCCCTAGCTCTCACTTTCGACCGCCCCTTCCAAAGATTGTAGCTGCGTACGCCACTGACTGGAGCACGCGCCTTGGGAGACCCGGGCCGCAGGGAAAATAGAAGAGTGTCTGCCGGAGGAACAATGTAGCGTGCTCGCAAACTACCGGTGGCGGGCAGAGCAGGTCGATGTGGTGGATCGATATGCGGGGGATCGATGGGTCGTTCGTTGTGTGAGTGTACGGCTGGCGGCCGGTAATTCGCCCCTAAGTGAATGAGGTCACCGAGTGGCTGTTGAGCGGCGTGATTGCACCGAAGCTAGCGGCCGCATCGACAACGCTATGGTTAGTGAGAATCACAACTTAATTATCGGCGTTGTTATACTTAATGGCGTATTGAAATGCTGCTGCTGGCCCCGGTACAGCCCAGTGCGCGTCAAACTGGAGCACTTGCTCCGAGATGATCATTCCTGCCGTTGTTTGGCCGCGGTGGATGAGCGGTTAGACTGCTCGCCTCCCATCAAGGCGAACCGAGTTCAATCCCCGGCCAAGTCATTCCCAGATTTTCCCATGTGGTTGGTGGATTTTGTCGGCACTGCTTCATACTCACCTCAATCACCCTCATCCGCTCTCAAGATCTCGTTAAGAGCCGCCCAAATTTCTCACTCTTCCCTCACTCGTGCTCTTACCTCGCTGAGTATGTTTTTTTTTTATTTTTTATTAAAGGGCGTCTTTGACTCCTCACAGATGGTGCTCTATCTCTGGCGGCAGGACTTTTTCTATGGAGGATTTTCATACACATAACCGGTAAGGCCATATATTTTCCGCGAATATATAAACATTCACACAAACAGGTTTACTTTGGCTACTGGCCGGGTGTCTGTGCGATGGTACAGCCTCTATCTGACTAGAGGCAAGCATATCTAGTGACAAGGAGGTACTATTTGGTTTCCTTGAAAGTAGTGATGAGGAGTAAACGACAAGTGACTAGTGGAAACCTACCGAAAGGTGGATTTTTACATTCTGACAAGAGATTCGTTTTACAAAAATATTTTACTTGTCAAATTTCCTTGTCAAATACGAGACTTTGTGACAAAAGTGGCGAGTATGTTTAGTGCTGTAACAAGTTTGCAAGCACTGTAAGTCGTATTTTTTGTATTTTTGGTAGTTTTTCATATAAATGTGGTCATTGTCTCATTCTTAAGAGGAATTTGGAATATTTTAAGGGGAAGAGTATAGAGAAAGTTGATATATATAAAGAGGATTGTATACCCACTTCAAGCTATCTTCTAATTCAACGAAAAAATTTCGCTGAATCTCAAACAAGCTAGAGAAATGGCCAATTAACTTAAGGCATGCAAGAGCACCAGCTGATGATTCAGGTAGCCTTGCACTGACTTAAGACCACAATAAATATTTTAAAAGTAACATACTAAGAGAAAGGTTTGTTAGAAGCACCAAAATTCTTGCTTGTATAGGGCCAAACTTATACAGTATTTCGTTAGCCAAAAATTTTTTTTAGGTTCAGTAAAAGTAATTTGAAAAGCAACAAAATTGATTTTGTTCATGTAGCAAAATGCACACTTGGATAAACAAAACGTCTGCATTGGACCAAAAAAGAAAGACTGCCAAACATAATATTTAGTTTAGTTGATTCAACTGTAAATATTTTCTCGGCCCCACATTTGATTTCCTTCTCTTGAAAATTTGTAAATTTTGTGGTATTTAGGATAGTGACAGTGTTCGTTAGTGCATTTATTGATACTTAATAAATATATAAACATCCTAATAAAATAATTTCAAAAGAAAAACAAAAAATAAATATGTAAAACTTGTAATATTTACTTACGTAGATTGTATGGTATTTAAAGTGCACGTAATTTTAAAAATTCCAATCTAATCTGCAGCGACTTCCAGCTGATGTATCTAGGGCATTGTGGTCGGGCTTAGACGATCTGGGTTCGAGTCCTGGTCGGGCAACCACTTGCTTTTTGATAACCGGAACTGTCTATTGCACGTAGTAAGGCCAGATAAATCTTTAGCTGCAGCAACCAAATCTTATAGTTGGAGGCAAACGTATAAGAACAACTAATTATTTCATTGACCCTAAACAAACAATTAACTTGTTGCTTCGAACAAACTTGATTTTACTCAGCAAAACCTTTTTCTCAGTGTGCCGTCCTGTAATAGATAAAGTATAGAGAGGGATACCCTAGTCTCGCGAAAAGATTTCCACTCGCGGTAGATTTCAGTACCCCACAGACATATCACCAGATTCCTTTTACTTATTGGCCAGATGTTACTATAAGAAAAATATGCCCAGTTAGAATTAGGTTATTCTGATGCTACACGTATGTCAGACGCGTAAAACGCAAATCATCCAATAAAGAAAGTGGACCGGATCTAACGTGCTATAAAATGTAACTTGTTATAGATAGAGCTGGTGATATTTCGCGAAAATGTGTGAGTACATCGTAGACTTCAATAATATAAGCATCCAATAGCAGTTTGTCTAGTGCCATTGGTTGCTGTCTGCTTGATAAGGTGTTTCAATATTTGACTGGGCCACTCAGAATTCTGCATCATTGACATGACTCCTACGTGATTCGTGTGCAGACAGTTAACACGTTCAAAAAGTATTTCGGCCAATTAAGACATGTAAACGAACCAACCCAGTATTTTGAAATAAAACTTGTCTTGAAATCTTTTCACGAAATTCCATCACCCCCATTCATAGAATTTTTTCGCCGCTAAGTACAGGGCAGCATGTAGGAGTGTAGTAGCGTGTTGCGGTGATGCGAGGGGGGTCTAGTTGCGCCGTGACTGTACCTGGACTGCCTCTAGAACAATGGACTACGCAGGGAGTTGTGGGTGTTCAAGGAAGCCAATGCGGTAGTCACAGCGACCTCTCGCTCACTTACTCTCATCACATTCGCTTTTCTGTCTCGTCCACTGCTCAAGCTACTTGCTTCACCAGCGCTTTCGTCTACGGAACGAAGGCGTGTAAAAAAGAAAAAGTTGTTCATAGCCAGAGAACCTCCCATTTCCATTTACAAGTAGGGCCGGCTGTTTTTTCGGAAAAATATTCCACGACTAGCTGTACTCCAAAACACGTTAGATCAGAAACAATTTCGTGATTTGGGTGATTAGAACTCTCACGCGTCTGAGGTGTCTGTCAGCCAGTCACGGAAGTTCAGTTCTGATAGGTCCAGTCAAATATAGAATGTGTCCTTACAGACACCCGGCTTTTGTGTACATCCTGCGCACAAATTTCATCGCAAAAAAAAAAAAAACACGTGGCTCTAACGTTTAGTAGTGAGTTATAGATGGAGTGTAGAATGAGTGGAGGTTCACTGTGACAGGATTAATTAACAAACTTTCATGCCATCTAGCTAGGTGCTGAAATATAACCCAAATTAATCGTATCTACAAGACATTAGAGACCTAAAGAAATTCGCGGCAAGCTAAAATTCAAAAAAGGCTTGTATTCAGGCTAGTATTGCGATTGGTCCACGCGTTATTTCACACCTCTAGAAGAATCCTGAGCCAATAAGAAACACGCGACGAAATGCAGACCCAACCATCGCCTTCGTCTGTAACAGCAGTTAACCAATGAGTATTTTTATCTGCGTTATTGTACGCAAGATTGTGCAGTTCAGCCTACAGGTCATTGAACTGGATAATTTTTCCCCTCTCTAAAAATCAGTCACCAATTGGGAAACCATTGGGCATTAAGCCTGGCACTGTAGAGTACCGTTCAAAAATGAGTTAAAGGACAATGGGTAAACTGACACTTGCACATATACGTTTAATGTTTCTAATTAGCTATTCACAGGCTAACCTCCGAGTGTGGTCACAGTAGTAGTACAATAAAGGGCGTAAGCCACGCGCGCATCTACGGCCGTTGTTCAGACTTGCGACGTACGTTGGACCTAGGTGCGGAAGTCGTAGGCACGTTGTAAACACACGCCGCTCAACTACCACGTCTTCGTCTTACTACGACTTATCGAAACATGCCTGGCTCTCGCCCAACGACAAATATACGAGCAGATCCACTCGACCTAGCTTCGCCCGTGCGACGCACGTTGGACCTAGGTGCGGAAGTCGTAGGCACGTTGTAAACACACGCCGCTCAACTACCACGTCTTCGTCTTACTACGACTTATCGAAACATGCCTGGCTCTCGCCCAACGACTAATATACGAGCAGATCCACTCGACCTAGCTTCGCCTGCCGCGCGCATCTACGGCCGTTGTTCAGACTTGCGACGCACGTTGGACCTAGGTGCGGAAGTCGTAGGCACGTTGTAAACACACGCCGCTCAACTACCACGTCTTCGTCTTACTACGACTTATCGAAACATGCCTGGCTCTCGCCCAACGACTAATATACGAGCAGATCCACTCGACCTAGCTTCGCCTGCCGCGCGTCCAGATTCGTCGCGGAGATGGCTGAGACCTGATTTCCCGACCAACAGTGGAGTGAGTTGAGAGATTTGGGTGACTCTTAACAACGAGGTCTTGAGAGACGAAGAGGGAATTCAAGGACGGGGGAAACGCTAAATATCCGAGAAAACCCGCCGACCAGCGGTATCTTCCGTCACAATTCCCACTTACGAAAATCCGGGAGTGGCCCGCCTGGGAATTGAACTCGGTTCGCCTTGGTGGCAGGCGAGCAGGCTAACCACTCAGCATCCGTGGTCCCTTCCGACCAAGAGGTTTGGGAGTTTGAATTCCAGTTAAACACTTTAGACAGTGGCGAAATTGTGTACTGAATAGGAATGCGTTATCTCTACCAGGCTCGTTTATATGAGCCTGTGAAGAGGTGAACATTTCCTTGGCTGTAGCATTTTGCTTACGTCACAGCTTCATGATCCTTGGCCACTCATAACTCACCAGCTGTACCCACAAATGTCTGCTAATTGTCCTCTGTATCGGAGGGCGTGGCCAATCACACGTTGTTATGCTGTAACTCCTACTGGAATAAGAACAAAGATGAGGATGGGTAGCAGTCTTATAAATAGAGACTTGCAAAATTCGTGTTATTATTAGGTGACATGTTCTCCGACTTCTGGAGTGCAGTTTGTGATTGCATTGGCTATTGGCAACTATACGACGTCATTTACCTGTGTGGCGACTTTACTGGAGATTGGTCGCTAAACCGTTTAGACTTCACTACATGCTAAAAGCATCCTTGGGACGTTACACATACGTTGTTAGCCAATAGTAGAAGTCACACGAACCTCCAACATCTTGTAGTTTGGTCTGCACATACAAAATAACAGGAATTTTGCAGGTCCCTACTTATCGAAAGTTAACACCTGAGAATAAATTCGCATAAATGGTTAAGTAAAGTATTTATTCAACAAATCTAACCGAACTAATAAGTAATACAGAAGCTGAAGTTATAAGGCCAACGGAAGAAGTGAAGAAAGGAAAGGTTTATTTTGAATGTAGAGTGAAGATGACATGGTGAGGATCTCATCCGGTCTCCCACACCGGACCCTCTGCCCAGATAGAGGATCAACACCTGCTTCTTTTCTATTCACGTTCCTGGACACTCGCTGACTGCGACGATCTCCTCCCTTGTTGTCCAGTTCACACTTCTCAACCCCCCCCCCTCTTTTTCTACGTTAGTGTGTTTTCGTAATGATTTATGATTGGCTCCCATTGTACACTCGAGTCGGAGTCTGCACAAATAACTAAACCCTCTTGCAAAAATGAAATAATTTTATGCAAAAAAGAAAAACACTTGAAATAATTAATGTACCCACAAATTCATAAGTGCTATTTTTTTTATTAAGATGTTTGCATATATTTTTCCAGCTCCTTATATTTTTGCAGGGGAATAATTACCACTGAGCCACTTAGTACAGAGATCTCGCCCCTTTCTCCCAACAAACCGGGTATCATTATCAATATGTTTAATATGCGGATACCCCACCGAGGAAGGAACTGCTAACTGGTCTGATTTTCCTGACATAAGCCACACCACATGGGCAAAGGTGTATCAGCCAAATATAGTAGTCTTAAAAAAAGGTTCCATATCAGCGTATAAGAATGTCTGTGATATGTTTACATATTTAAGTAATAATTAGTAGGATCAACCGAATTTCGCTCCTTCTAATGATTTCTTATTGTTAGCTTGCCTTTGTGAGAAGACATCTCACGACTTGACTGACCAATCATAATTAAGTTACTTCCATACTGTACGTCAGTGATTCGCGCACATACAACTAATACCCGAAACACGTAAAGAATCCAATCACAGAAGTGCATAAGCTAAAGTGTTATCAAACCAACTGGTCATGAAATATGTTCGCGAAAATCGGGTGCCATTGATCATTAGGGAGCTGCGAAATCGCGTTGTTATTCAAGGACAGACAACTGCAACTATGCGTTTGACCGAATTCGATCATTGACCGGAAATATGTCTGACACGCCTCGAGGAATGCTTCAGCCAGTAACATACTGTATGTTCACCGAAGAAGCGGCCAATCTCATTTCATTAGATTAAGCAAATATATGACGTTTATTACAGTTCAGCGGCCTGTGAAGCCACGGATTGTGCTTACTTTTCTGTAAAGCTGTGCAGTCTAATCTCTCACTGAAAGATAAAGCAAATTTTTCACGTCTCTAGTAATCAAACATTATGAGAGGCACGGAAATTTCGAAGATTCATTCAGCAACAATCTAGAATCCACAATCATGTGTACACACGAGCCTCAGATAGTAGTTTATTGGATGTTGGTCCAGTTTATCACCAGACCAGACACTACGGGATTCGGTCAATTTTCCCTTGTTAGTTCGTTATTGGCTTAAAGTCGCCGGGGGCGTGGCTTACAAACTGTGATCCATTTAAAGGAGACACAGAATGTGCATGTGGCTGAAGTCTAACTTGTCCTGAAACGAACTAACGAAATTTCCGTGTGTCTAATCACTACTGTATGGCCAACTGTTTTTCGCCAAAAATTACACTACTAGTTGTATAACAAAACACGTTAGTTAAGGAGCAATTTCGTGGTTGGAAGATTTCAACTCTCATGCGCCTTAGGTGTCTGCCAGCCAATCACGGACAGTCAGTGTCAGCGGAACTTAAGTCTGATTGCCCCAGCTCTTCTCACACAGACACGTGGCCAATAGCCAAAGGAAATTCGCAAGTACGAAAGTATGAAGTAGATGTTTATCCTGCACGTAAATCTTTTCGTCGAAAATAGATGGCCCTATTAATCATATGAGGTCGCGGGGGCTGAACTGTTAGACTGCTAGCTTCCAACCAGTGCAGACCGGGTTCACTCCCCGGCCGGATCACTCCCGAATTTTCGCATATAGGAATCGTGCCGGAAAGCGTCTTTGGTCGGCGGGTTTTCTCGGGGATCTCCCGCATCCCCCACTCTTGAATTCCGACACTGCTAATTTCTCCTTCAACGTCCCTCAAGACCTCGTTGTCAATAGCAGCTCAAATCTCTCAACTCAACTCTACTCATTATGCAGGGACTGTGTGGTAGATACAGTGAGAAATGGCGACAACCACAAAGCCAGTTAAAGAGAAGCGACCTCGGTGGGTTGGAGTTTATGTATGTACGTACTACGTGTCAAGCTAAGACGGGGCGAGGCAAGTAAAGACGCACGCACGCACCACCAGCAAGGACGGAACCGCGCGCCGGATGAACTCTCCATAACAACCACAGTGTCCTCCCCTGTCGAGGGATCCCTTGTACAGGTCCTTGGAGACTCTCCAGCCAGAGGGACCTTCCGCAATCCTACGTGCTATAACCGCTAGAGGGGAGGGGGGGGGGTTTTATCATTCCTGCCTGGCCTCAGGGCACGTGTCACCTAGAGATAACGCGACCGGGGTCACCAGTCATCTGGACCAAGTCACAGCGCGGGCGATTGATCGCTCAGTTCACGAATGATTAGACACACAATCGTTTCGATTTGTTATTAGGGATAGGAAAATTTCACCAATTCAGTTTAGAACACCCTCGATTTCAAACACATATAAACGTATGCTACATTTTCATTTGGATCGCACACCCTAATGAGCTTTGAGCCAATAACAGAAGTAGAAAGAAAGAAGCTCCGAGTTCCGTTCCACCTGGGCTGAGGTAAAACTGGATATACACTGAGGCAGCAACCAAGGAACAAGTGAGTTCTGCTCGAGTGTGTAGACGACTATGGAGTCTAGTTTGGCGTCATATCAAAACTATACATATTAGGGGCTCTAATCGTCTTACATGCATAATGTGAAGGGGAGACGCTAGCCCCTAACCCCACCCCACCACAAATACCCTATGTACCAGGCCCTTCTAATTCTCTAGCTAGATGTCCAGTCCTTTAATCACCCAAATTAGAAGTCGTTTCTTAATTTGCTGACCACAGTCATAACTAGAGACATACAGTTTCACGTTTGATATTTCTGTGGTGATTGCCGTTAATTTACAGCACTTATTAGCGTCCAGAAACCGACCTCTGCAGAATACTCTGATAGCGCTGTCAATAAATACATATCCTTCCTTGTGAGGGACTGCGGTGGCGTAGGGGTTAGAGCACTCGCCTCCAACCAAGACCAACCAGGTTTGAATCCCGGATTTTCGCACATGGTAATCGCCCCCGATGATGCCGCTGGTCGGCGAGTTTTCTCTGGGGTCTTCAGTTTCCCCGCCCCTTCATTCGGACAATGCTTCATACTCACTTCGCTCCACCCGCACTGGCTCTCCAGACCTCGATGATAACAGACGCACAAACATCTCCACTTCGCTCCTTCCTTTGCAACATTTTCTAGAAACATAGTCGCAGGAACTAAACTGATTTAAGTGAAACTATTTTTGACAACATTAAATTAGGTGTAACTGGATTTTTGCTGACCATCGGCGTTGTGCAAGACGCCTTTAGGTAGAAAGGCGAAATTATTTCAGATGTACTACAAGGATACTTTATGTAAAGTGATGTGAACCTTCCAATTTGGTTTAATGAATCATTCCTGCAATACAGAGGCGCCGATGAGCGCTAATACAGTTTGTAAAAGACAGTTGTGTTTTCTGGCATTCTTTCAGCGAAGTATCGAAATGATACGACGGAAATCACTAATTTTAAATATTTCAGAAACCTACCTGCCACATTTGACGCTTACTCTGAATACATCATTATTAGAGTGTGTCACGCTAGACTTCACTGTCCTATTCCCGCATTATAACAATTCGTATTTTCATTGGCTACTGCCAACTGTGCGGAGTCATTAACCTGCGTGTTCTCTCCGCTGAATACTGGTTCTTCAACGATTGCGCAGTAACTACTGGTTGTTCGCGTCAACAGAACGTCCAGCAAATGTTTACGGCCAATGACAGAAGGCAAGTAAGCATGCGACCTCTTGGAGCTTAATCTGCAGCTACACAATAACGCGAATTCTTCAGGTCCCTCGCCATTATGTTCACGAATGCGTCGACTGCAGAATTTCTAGAAAAGCCATTCGTACCGGAACAAAACTTCGTGTCCGGACTTTCGCTGGGTGTAATTAATCACGGACCTGATTCTGTAAGCTGTCATCGCTGCATACAGATGAAATCTGTTCTTTCCCGCAGTATTTTTGGACTTGCCAACCAGATCAACAACCCACCAAAGGGTGGCAGTAATTTGTTTCGTACTCTCGATGAAATTAATCTTCCGACGCACAATAGAATGAGGGCTCACGAAATCTTTGCTTCTCTTGCGAGTGCAGCGGAAAAGGTTATTTATTATTTTCCTGTCAAGAGAACGTTCCGCGCCCAAACCTCTCGCGATACTTTCAGCAAACAGCAAAACGAAAACACGCCATTGTCGCTTGTTTTGCATTCTGGGTAGCGGACAAAGTGTTGTAACGCTCTCCCTTTAGCTGGTGTCGCCGAGTGTCAGCCTCCCATTTCTTAGGTCCATAGTTCAGTTACGAACTACTAAGCGTGGAAGGTTGTTTTCTTGGACGGTGACTCACTTGCGGGCGATGTGGCAGCCGTTACAATCTGTCGATGCTGCTGCGAAACATCTAGGCTTCTCCGTTCAGCCATATCCTCATTCTACTGCCCTCAATACGTGAAGAATATCTTCGTAGTGATGAACTACACAGCGAGAGGAAATGTCATGGGTAGGGACATGCTAATTCCGTGCTATTTTTTAAACTATCTTATCTTCGATGACCATATACCTATTTTATATCCCTTTCTGATAGGACGATCATATGTACACGCATGGCAGTACATAATTACGTCTACCACTTTACACGAGAATATTTTCGAGCAGGCTTTTCTTCTATATGTTACCTGTATACTTGCAACTTTACAATGATTGTTGACCACGAGTCTTTATGAGAAGACATTGTCTATCTGACTGGGACAATCTGAACTAAGTTACTCCGACACTGAACATACGTGAATCGCGGGCAGACTCCTTAGATGCCGAACACTCGGCATCAACGAATCACGAAAGGGCTATTGAACTAAAGTGTTTTGGGTTACAACTAATCGTGGAATCTGTTCGAGAAAGCAGATGACCCTACCAGAAACTTAAGAAAACTGTTGGGTATGTATACAATATGTTAAATTATTGCAATCAGTAAACTTTTCCCACTACTAAATTGAAGATGGCGTCAAACTTCTGCCTTAAACCGTTTAATCCCAGTGTCCACCAGCTAGGACATATTGCACACGAAGGTGTATATGGTCGGGTCTGTACACAACAAGCGATCAGTAGCTTGTAATGTAAGCGTCTTCCATGTGAGAAATCTCATTTGTGATTGATTAATGCTAATAACAACTATAACATGTAGTACGCTGCGTACCGTTTGCTCCACGCAAGAACAGCGCAAGCAAATAAAAAAAAATAATCAAAGTTTGTAATATTTGAGCTCTCAAATGAATTCAGGTGTGAACGGCCTGAGTACTTTTTGGTAATGTTTTTGGATGGCCACCCTAGACATCAACATTCCGCGTGCACACAAGCAGGCATCCTTTGGCTATTGGCCAGGTTTCTATGTAGGGATACATTCTCTATTTGACTGGGCCTATCAGAATTAAGTTACTCCGACGTTGAACTTCCTTGATTGGCTTTCAGACGCGTGCTAGTTCAAATCATCCAACCACGAAATTGTTTCTGATCTAACGTATTTTCCACGACAACTAGTCGTGAATCTTTCCGCAAAAAAAATAGGTGACTCTAGCTATAGTCTATTCACGATTACTACCAACTTTTCTGAAGCCTTGCTGAAGTTCTACTTTCAAGATATTCCTCCACTTGATACAAATAAATCTTGACCCGTTCGGTTACACATGAATGTTTTTGAGTTCTTTCAGCACTTGTATTGCAGCCCGTGGATTGCGTGCTGCCTGCTCGATGGTATTGACATTTATCACTCACGTCAGAGCTAGAGGTGTAGGAATGTCCACAAGTCAGGTTTGTTACAAGGAACGCTGGGAACTTGCTGTGTACAGTACTGGCCATAATTATCACCCACGTGCAATGCACCCACGATCGTGGAACCAATGGCTGAATGGGTTAATGAAACATTTGAAATATCGCCGAGAAAATCACCCACTGTATGACATGTTTGGTAGTTAACCAGATATGTCCTGTATTACAAGTGATTTATAATCCTCTCAAAATTAAAATCTCTTATTTTTCGTTAAATTAAAATTTACTTATATTTTGTATATTGGTCCTAAATAATGATATATCATTTGTTATTTGTTGTTTACGGGGCATTACCAGCACACCGCTGGTAATCCCCCGTAAAGAAAAAAGGTTTTCATGGAAATGATTATGAAACAGAGTGCGCTCAAGTGTAGATACAGCGAATAGACAATAGCCACGTCCGCTTGCTCGGGTAGCATGGCGAGGGAGCTGGAGTGGGGTTTGAAGAAGCCCCCGTGGAGGCGGTGGGGGCGGCGCGGCGGGGGCAGTGCAAGACGACGGCGGCAGGCGCTCAAGGTCGCAGCACGTGAGAAACGGCTCCCCAGCCTCATTGTTTCTCTGCTGCCGCTGCTGCTCTTATTATTATCATCATGTCGGCCGCCTGCAGGACTGTGTTAGGCACGTCGGGAAGGGGGGGGGGGAGGGAGGACGGGATTTACGACCTGCAGATGTTGCCAGCACTGCGCCGGACGACAGCACACGTCTCTGATCTGCAGGACCTACGGCCAGGACATGGCGTACACACGAGTTTCGTCCTCCCGCGCATGTCTTCAACATTGACTAGCCCCCATCTCAGGTTCAGTAGAGTTTATAGAGGTTTAGGGGGCTATTAACAATGAGGTGTTGAGAGCCTATGTGGATGAAGAGAGTTGAGTATGGAGCAGCGCCGGAATGAGGCGGCATCGTCCCCCACGATTCCCACTTGCGGAAATCCGAGGACGGTCCCGCCGGGAATCGAACCTGGTTGATTCGCCCAGCTGGGAGGCGAGTAGTCTAACCACTACAGCAACGCGGCCCCTGAATGAGTTCAATAACCGGAGGCGGTTTCTGCTGAATCAAGCCAAGGATGACCACAGCACAGAGCAACGGCGGGGGGGGGGGGGGGGGGGGCGAGTGGGGGTGGGGGGAAGGGCCGGTCCGTAGTGTGAAGGATGGGTGAAAGGCCGGCAAGGTCCGGGTGTCTCGCAGAAACGACGTCCAGGCTTTTCACATTCGTCAAGTCCGGCGTGAAAGTTAAACACGCTAATTGCTCCGCGAAGAAGGTGACGACTAGAGCAAAAATTACAAAAAAAGAAGGAAGGAAAGAAAGAGCAGCACCCGGCCGCGGATAAAAAAAAAAAAAAAAAATTCGCTTCCCTCGACGAACGGCAGGTGTTCGCAGCATCAACTCTGTGGCTAAATACAGCAAGCAATAAAAACAAACTTGACGCTGGATGTTCAGAACTTCTTTGATCACTAATCTGCAAGTTTTCCTTCGTCATTTGTCATTTATTTATATATTTTTACCTGTCCTTTCATTTCTTGTTTGGGTTTTGCCGTGATGTCCACTCAGTTTGGATTCAGTGTATGAGATAGGAGTTCTCTATGCCTCAACTACTTCACTAACTACCTTTAATTTTAAGATTTCCTTTATGCGTATAGATCTTTTCCAGCTTTGGTTTAGTTTTCGCTTATCGAAATTGTATTTTTAAATTAAATCTTAATAAATGGAAGATTTTTATGTCTTACGTGTTGGGACAGGCGTTTTTCCGCGAAACGATTTAAATACCAGTTGTACTCCAAAACGCCTTTGTTTATATACTCTTTCGTAGGTGGATGGTTTCAAATGTCACATGCCTCAAGTGTCTGCCCACGAATCATGGACGTTCAATATCGGAGTACTTTTTTACTATGATTGGACCAGTCTAACAACATAATGTCTTCTCACGTATACAAGCGGCCAATAACAAAAGGATGGATGCTGTGGTTGTGGCCGTGTGATAATGAAGCCTTGCATGGCCTTTAATATTTTCTCTACAGACACTTGTCCCTAGTTATTGGCCACGGGTCTATACTGCGGGGGGGGGGGGGGGGACCGTAGTTCCTTACCTTACTGGGCCAATCAGAATGTGGTAACTCCAGCACTAAATGTCCGTGATTCGCAGCCACACAGCTGCGATGCTTGACAGTTAAATTCATCCAATCACGAAAGTGGATCTGAACTCTAGTGTTTTGGAGTATAAGAAGTCCTGAAATCTTTCCGCGAGAAACAGATGGCCCTATTCACATGTCTTAAAAGACACGTAATTATTTTTTCAATGATAAAACTGCGAATTAATTTCTGGTGAATGATAAACCAATTCACAATGGCTGGGATGTATTAACCTTCAGAAATAGTTTTACATTAAAGGAGGATCAATAAACTTGTTGTTTTATTATGTAAGTCAATCATTTTCAGTATGTGGGACTTTGTGTAGAAATTGGGCGTTTTATTCAGAGGAATTTAGAAAATTAAAAAATTAAAATGTGTTTCTATTTTAAAGAAAGGCCTTATACGTAAATCTATATTTCATGCTGCTTAAAACCAAACATCAAATCCAAATATACTGCACAATTATCAAAACTCTTTTCCAATTTTGATTTTTAATGAACTTCTGAATGTAAGATGTTTTTATTTATTAAATATTAAGATCGCTGCTGTGAACTAAATGTTTGTGAGCCTACTGTCTAAGGTCTACTGTCTAAGGTCTACTGTCTAAGGTCTACTGTCTAAGGTCTACTGTCTAAGGTCTACTGCCTAAGGTCTACTGTCTAAGGTCTACTTATTGCTGCTTAAGTTTTCATTGTGTAAACAGCCTGAGCTGGTTGTGAAACCTGTTGGGAGAATATAATTACTCTAATTGCAGTCCGTACAAAATACAGGTATCAGCTGGGAAAGGTCGACAAGTAGCTAAATTAAAATAAAATTCATTCCTAGATTAATTGCATGTAATACGTGTTTGCGGCCCCGAAGAAGATAATGGCTGTGACGTAACTCAGTTTTTTAATCTCCTTTCTCTGGTTATTTCACAAAACACAGGTTTTAGCAAACAACACGAATTGTTTTCAGCTTATTTTTTTTAGATGACCTTACAGAATGTGAGTCGAAAACACAGCAAATAAATGCAAATTTATTTGATAAGGTAGTAAAAATTCGTATGCAAATATAACATTTAGAAGTACATAGGTAGTTGTAGATTCCCAAGCGAAGTATCTTTTACGTCACATGCCGTGTACATCACGAAGTACGCGAAAATATTATAAACAATCATTTTGAGATTATACATACCGAAATTTCTTTTTAGGAGGTGTAACTACCAAAATTTAAATGACCCCAAACGAATATTTTTTTTCCATTAATCTACCATTTTCGCCTTGTAAGTTTGCACCAAGCTGGACTCCACAGTCCTCTACACAGATGTCACTTGTTCATTGTCTGCCGCCACAAACAGAACTCTCTCTCCTGTTGGACCCGGCCACACGGGGTGAAGCTACCAGAGTGCTGAGTGTAAACTATTGGTTCTGAGTCCTGCAGGGAGTGTAGCATGAGCGGAGGTGCAATGACACACGCGAAACTAGCATATACTTGTATAGAGTCTACACTGGCACTGAATTATCGCGCGATACGGTACCATCCCAACATGCGCCGGGAGTTGATTTCGGGATGCCACAGAAAACGGGAAACAGGATGGGAATCGAAAGTGCGTCCTCACAAATACGACTTACAATGGTCGGCCACTGCACGACTCGGCTCGTTGTCGCACTGGAACTAGGAAATCTACCTGGACGGCCGGTGAATAGCGCCGTGGCTCGCCCAGGTACTGTACCTTCACCCCAAACAAATCACGTCGAAAGTTTAGCAGAACTCCACTCCTCCAGGCCGATAAATATAACTACTCTACTTTCTCCACCCAATTACGCCCAATTTTCATTCCACCCATTGTCCGCAATCCCATGACGCTTTCACTGTACGCGTCGATTTAGAAAAAAATTATGTAACTACCTGTACTTTTTGTTTGGCAGCTAAGTCAACGTTCTCTCTGCAGTCACAAACGAAATAAAGTAAACAATGAATACATTAAATAGCCCAGCAAAAAGTTCCGAGAACATATCTTTTTTTATTTGCCAGATTTTATTGCAAAGATTAGTTTGACAGTTGCACTTAGCAATAAATTAACCGCCGTGATTTTCATTGTTTTAAATGAAAATACATGTTGCGAAACGTCGAGACAAAAATATTTTGTCATTACTCGTGCACGAAGAAACCATCGATTCTTATTGTCTTATTTCCTTGAAATCGCATCACATATTACATATAACGTGTTCAGCTCAGAAACTGTCTGACAAATTTTAAAATATTGATTTTTTTCCATCCAGCACACATACGAACGTTCATGTATTTTTATTTACTTATTTATTTTAGTAATTTGAGAGCATTTTATTATTTTGTTTAACAATATTCACAGTAATACAGTGCATAAACCAAAGCAATAATAATAACGTACATTGTGTCATTCTAAGAACACACGAGATTTTTTTAACTTTAAAACTGTCCCCGAACAAATGTAAAAAATTTTGATTTAACACAGGGCGCGATTTCAGCGAAAACTATTCCTTAAGTAACAGGAAAGGCTAAAGAAATT
This sequence comes from Dryococelus australis, assembly GCA_029891345.1. NCBI lineage: Eukaryota > Metazoa > Arthropoda > Insecta > Phasmatodea > Phasmatidae > Dryococelus > Dryococelus australis. The sequence continues at coordinate 110,348,372 of CM057005.1, forward strand.
TCTTTGAAATGCTACTCTTGGTTCGGTTTAGTTATTTGTGTAAAATCGTTAGTTCAGAATTTCTTCGTTAAAATTATTTTGGAGGCAAACCACACAATTAATTTTCGAAATATCAAGGTACCATAATAATCTTGCACAACTCTGAAAATTGTTTACCGCAAGGCACAGATTTTAAATTTCTATTTTTAGCTTCATAGGCAGAGGTAGTGAAATTTCGCGAGACGATCTCAAGACAAGTTATATTTTAAAACACTGTAGGTTCGTTTACCTATCCCGATTGGCTGAATTACTTTTTGACACGTGTTAACTGTCTGCGCACGAATCACGTAGGAACAGAGCCGAAGTTGCCAAATTCTGAATGCCGTGGTCAAATATGAAACCGCCTTCTCAAGCAGACAGCAACCAATGGCAACAGACAAACTGACGTTGGGTGCTTATAGTATTGAAGTCTACCGTGTACTCATATTTTTTCGCGAAATATCACTAGCTCTATTCATAGGCCTATCGAATTTTGAAACCATTTCTCAAGTATTTAACACGTTTATCGCACTGCTATTTCATGTTACATCACATAAATTAAGTTATCCTTATAATAAGTACTTCTGGACACTTGATCGTCCATAATGGCGGCTGGCAACGGTGATGCCCTATAATTAGACACTATAATTTCGCGTAGAGACCTAGAGAATTCACGATTCGTTTTGGATCAAGCTATAATTCAAAAACTCGAACGTTCAGGTGGCTATTGCCGTTGCTCCTTGTTTCATTTAACTGCTCCTGACGAGCCCTGGACCAATAAGAAACTCGCGGTAATATACAGGCCCAACCACCACCTTGTTCTGTGGCGTGGAGCAACCAATGATGACATGATACACAAGACTGTACAGCCTACCCTACAGGTCACTTAACTCACCATATGTTTCTGCTCTATAATCATACGGCATCGCCCAATCAGACTCAGGGCTCGTTTCCATTGCTTAGCGCTGCCAATGAGCGACCGGGTTCGTCTACATAAAAGGAACTACCACCCCATTTCGCTTCTGTATAATTACCTTTTCTGTGTAATTCGACATGTAACCATCTCTAGAGACCTGCACAATTACCTTTATGTATATTTTTAACACATGTAAGTTTGCGCTACGTTTGTAATAGGACAACACTTCAATTGACACTCGTTGAAATACTTAGCGCCAAGTAAATATAATTAGGGACAGGTAATTTTTCGTGAAAATATTGCAAGACCAGTTCTATTTCAAAATACTTTTGTTCATACGCACTTTCGTGGTTGAATGGTTTTAAATGTAAGGTACCTCAAGTGTCTGTCCGCAAATCATGGATGTTCAGTATCGGAGGACTATATTACGATTGGCCGTGTTAAATAGGAACATGTCTTCTCGAACGAACATGTCGCCAATAACCAGATAAAGTTATGGTTGTGGACGTAGGATATTGAAGTCTAGCATGGACATAAACATTTCTCCTAAATATCCACTTCATCATGGTGTGCCAGAATAATGTACAATATTGTCATAATGATAATGGTTTCACACCTAGAAAGCAGCCAATGAACTAGTAACACCAGCTCGAGTATTCACAAGCCTGTGAAATCTAGCGGAGTGAGAACTAATAACGTCTCCTCCTCCAACACGCCCTGTTAAACTCACAACCAAAAGCACACACTCAGCATACTGACAGCTTTATTTCCCGTGGCCTGGATTACCTACGACTAGATGATGGAAAATCGCGAAAATTGGTTGAGTCAACATATCTTCTACAACACCCTAATTGTTTATTATTCCATGGTTGGCTGAACAAGGTTTTGACTCGTTTAAATGGTTTACAGACCAATCACAAACGTTCTGCCTTATAGTATCAGAATCCTCATTGGTCCAGTTAAAAGGGGTAGTGTCTTCATACATGCATGACAGACAATAAGGTAAGAAGACTGTCGGAAATGTGTACACTGTGCTGAATTCTAGCAAACAGTCAACTTTTCCCGCGATAAACCACCAGCTCTAGCAATGACAAGTTCTGCCTGTGGTGGCAGTAAATAACAACGTGACATTGTTGCACGAGTGACTAGCGAACTATAGAGCCTAACTTGCAGTCATCTTAAAACGCGAAGTTTTAGGGTCTTTATGAATAACTAAAGTTAACGTTGCCATGGGCCTGATTACTTTATTCATGGATTGGTCAAGTAAAACAATCAAATTCTTGGAAAAGTAAATATTTTACAAATTTGCTAATTGTTGCACGTACATGCATAAAAAACAGAAAGCGAAGGAACCCATTTCAGTATCCAGAAATGTTTAACTGACATTTTTAATTCAACGTTGCGACATTAAATTACTTTACTTTTGTCGTTATTAACTTAACTGGTCGTATAACACTCAGTGTGCCCTTTAAACAAATATGAAGGTAAGTGCACTGATATTTTTTGAAAGTTGTTTTCAAAGTATTCAATGAACAATGAACAGCAGTTGACAGGATAGACTCCACTACCTTATATGCAAGTGAGCACAATCCTTGGTTCTATCGGCCGCTGTACTTTAACCCCTTAATAACACATGTATATTTAGTTCCATGTGATTCCAAAGAGGAGATTTTTAGTCTTACAAGTACTTACCAATTCGTACTTAGTTACTTACAAATACTTACGTTATAGTGGTGAATGGCACGGGTAGTAATCAATAATACAGTTTTGGTTTGCTTTTAGCAGCCAGTAGTATAACTAAGAAAAAGACATTTAACATTGGTACCAGCTTCTGACATTGTACACCAGCAGTACCTGTTTGAAACACGTCACACGTCAGCTAGTGTAATTGGGATAATTTGTTAAGGGGTTAATCAGTGTCACCTTGATCTCCTTAAAAGAAACTGGCCACTCCACCGTCGATCTTATATTACCGGCTCAAGAGTTCTCCCAAGCATGCCAGACATTTTCCCGGCCAACGGCTGAAGTCGGCCAAACACACAGAAGCTTGGAGTCCAGTCTGTGCTTAAATACTAACTAGAGATTGTGGAAAATTGTTGGGCCATCATATGTTCTATAAAACTCTCCTAACTAGTTTATTCTTTCATGAGGTTTTAGTTGATCAAGGTTTTGACTCTGCTAGTTGTTTACAGACCAATCACGAACGTTCTGCTATATTTTATCAGAATCCTTATTGGCCCAGTGAATGGGGTAGTAGTTTCATACATGCATGACAGCCAATAAGGAAACAAAACTGTCGGTCGTGGTTACAAAACGTTTAATCCTAGCAAACAGTCAACTTTTCCTGCGATAAACCATCACTAGAGACCCGGAAATTTCGCGGATTCACTTGGAAACAAGCTAGACTTCACAATACTTAGGGTACTTGAGCTTCAGTTAGTTATCCATTGGCTGTTGGCCCAATTGTTTACCAAACCCGGTGGCACGGGAATCTGTCGTATTTTAATTGCAGGTTGATTATTAGCTCAAATTCGTTCATGGCGTGGTTTATATTTACTGCGGTCCAATTGAAAAAGATAGTCAAATTTACATGTATTTGCAGTCTATAGTTACACTTATTTGCAGTCTATATTTACATGTATTTGCAGTCTATATTTACATCTATATGCAGTCTATATTTACATGTATTTGCAGTCTATATTTACATGTATTTGCAGTCTATATTTACATGTATTTGCAGCCTATATTTACATGTATTTGCAGTCTATATTTACATGTATTTGCAGTCTATATTTTCCTCAAATAATTTTGCGAAATTTCCGAGTCTCTAACCATCATATTAGATATAGGCCATTCACGGTAAAATGAGCACTTTTGAAAGCCTTGCTTGAGATCTACTTGTATGCACGTTGTGTATTCCCCCGCCTTAAGTCAAATTAACATTGCTGTGGGCCTCATCACTTTATTCGTGCGTCGGTCAGTTGGAACTGTGAAATTATTAAGAAAGTAAATATTTTACAAATCTGCCCATATTTACACGTAGATGCATTACGAAAAAAAAAACAGAAAGCGAAGGAATTAATTTGAAGTTTTCAGAAATGGTTACCTAACACTTTTATTCGACGTTAAGATATGGAACTACTTTCCATTCATCGTTACCAATTTTACTGCTAATATCACGCAGTGCGACTATTAGAATATATGAATGCAAGAGCAGTGATATTTTCCTAAGTAAGGTTCATTTCTAAAGCGCTCACTTTATCATGCGCAGTCTTTAAAAATCCCTAATTTCGCAGGTCTCTACGTTTCTTCGTCGTTGCAAGGTCACTGTGTTGCTCCACCCTGGACGACGACGCCTGTATGACGGAGGGTTCGACGACGAGGCTGACTGCTGACAGGAGCAAAGTGGCGGAAAGTCAGCCATCACACCCTGCGTCGCTTTCACACCGACGGAGACGCCGCTGCCCTCTGACCCTCCGGTTCAAGGTCGATCCCCCTCTCACGCAGGATGCAGATAAAAAGACTAGAACACGATTTTTCTCCTCTCTTCATTGGGCCCGGCGCGCGCAAAACTGGCTCAAGTGCAGGCAAGTGTGAGAAACTTCCCACATTACGACCAGCTGCGTCCAGAACGTCCTTGCTGTACACACTTTACAATTATAGTACGTTCATGGTAACAACAGACGTTCCTGAAGTCCTGCTCAAGTTCTAATCTCATAGATATTACTCCGCCTCTCGCAGACAAAGCATGACTAATTATTGAAAACTACGCCTAAAATACATCACCGCATTTGTGCGCACTCATCGTAATAACATTTTCCGTGCATAATAGCATTTCTTACTAGGCATTGCCAACACCCGTGTTTTCTCTTCGTTTTATTATTTTTAATTATAAATGAGATATTGTAATTCATAAAAAAATGCAGGTAATAATAAATATTACCAAACATAAAATACATTTGTGCTAAAAGGAATAAAATATGCCTGTGACACTTGGCATATTTAAGAAACAACGAAACATGTTATACGTGGAAAGATTTTTGAAAAGTTTGATTTAAGAAGTTTGGATGTGCCGCGTATAAACTGTAACTGATCTGCTGAAGCAACCTTTCGAAAACTAAACTTCCCTTAACTGCGCATTTTTGACATAGATACTGACATAACTTCTATACACTCAAGATTACTACAAAAACGAGTAATGTAACTTTTTTTTTCAGACGTGTGCTGTTTAAAATAGTAATTGCTGAATAGCATTTTATATTTGTTTTATACACATTACAGTAATATTCACTGTATTAGTAAAAAATGTACGTACAATATTACTTTATCGGTGCAAGAATACAGGTGATTAGTAGAGACCCAGAAATTTCGCGGTTTCAATTTGCAACAAGCTAGACTCCACAATTTTTTGCGTGTACTCGAGCCTCAGTTAGTCATATATATATATATATATATATATATATATATATATATATATATATATATACACACACACAAACACACACACATACATACGCACCCAAACACTTTTGTTGGTATTATAATTTAGGTTAAAATTAAGAAATAGTGGTCTTTTGTGGAATTTGTTATAAGTAGAGACCTGAAGAATTCGCGGATTCATTTGGGGTCAAGCCAAAATCTATAAACGTATTTGTTCATGTTACTATTGCAATTGGTCCGCGTGTTATTTAACACCTCCTGAAGAACCCTGAACCAATAAGAAACACGCGACAATACGCAGACCCAACCATCGCCTTCCACTGTTATAACAGACAACCGCTGAGTGTTTTTATCTAAGTTATTTTACACAAGGTTGTGCAGTCTAGCCTACAGGTCATTGAACTCGCGAATTTTTCTGGTATCTAGTTATAAGGTTGCCTTAAATCAATTTTACTGCTGCCCGTATGCTAACATATTAGTTGGGTTGGGTTTTAGAATGTGTGGTTCCTATAAGAACAGAAATTTTTCTCTCAGGGCATTTAATAATAACGTGTCAGAAGTGACCGTATCATTTCGCAATATAATCCAGTACGAAGTAGCGGCATACAAGTATACGTTCAGTTTCACATGTGTCGCTGTACCTCCGCCCATGCTACACTACCTGCAGGACTCTAGTAGCGTCACTCCGCGTGGCTGGGTCTAACAGGGCAGTGAGTTCTATCTGTGGCAGCAGACAATGTATGTACAAAGGACTTGTACTTGAGTGTGTAGAGGACTGTGGAGTCTAACCTGGCGTGTAATAGTAGGAGGGTGTCTGGAGATTGGCTCGAAGGGTGAGTAATGTCATCGACGACGGCGTAATCAGACCACGATGACCCTGGCCTCTTCCCTAAACTCATTCTTGCACAAGATGCGAGGCGTCCCCCCGCTACCCTCATCTTCCCTCACGTACTCCCCTCGAGAACCACCCGGGGGCTTAATGGTGGGAACCAAATGCCTACGCGAAACAATGAGTAGCCGCGTACGTTTCTGCCGGCCCCCCGAGCCACCTAACTATAAATTATTCTGGCATTAAGTATTCCACATGCATGTTTACCTCCGCGATGCAACATTCCCCCCCCCCACATCTTCTCCCACCCCGAGGTCAGCGTTATCTTTATCGATCGGGTTATGCCTAATGGCTCTGCTCCTCGACAATGGCACCTTCACACGACGACTGCAGAGGGACTGCGCGCGAGTCTGCTTCGCTCCCAGGACACCGAGAACCTGTTTGCAGAACTTAGTGTTCCTCAACTGGTGGCTGTTGCAAGGTCTGCAAGTGCTTGCCCAGTGCTGTACAACTGCAACCTGCACTGACTAGCGAGCTGCGTCACGCACGATCTGTCAAGTCAGTTGCACTACACAGTCAACAATTTCTGTACCTATTACAAACAGTAATTATTCGAGTCCCGAGTATTTCGGGGATTGAGTTGGCAGTAAGCTAGGCTGGACAGCCCTCTAATATACTCGAGACATTATCGTATGCTTATTGGTTGCTGTCATCAAGTGAGGAATCTGTGTTAAACGCTCACTCACACTACTGCTTCCTGCTTATCACTGGCTCACAGTTAAACAGAGCGTGTCTAAAGAACTGTCGTCCAATCACAACAGTAGGAGAGAATGACAAGTGTTTGGAGTCTACCTTGTCACAGATTGAATCCGCGAAATACTTGTGGCTCTATTAATGATTATCTTTTGACTCTGCAACTGAAATACTGTATATTGACAACACATTATTTTAGAAAACGTAGAAATTATTCATGTAGCTCAAGGTTAATAATGGATTTCAAGTATGCAACACTTGCTTTTTAGACTCAACGTTAGTTTTACGTATACCACACCAACACTTAATGAAATTTATTTGTAGTCTAACCAAAATATCTTCGGCAGCTGGTTTTTAAAAAATTTATTGTACGAATACAAAAAAATATTACAGTGTACTTCGGTTTATTGGCTGACGTGTGAACTAATAAACGACCAGGTCCAGTACAGTGCAAAGACCACCATACCTTCCAACTACTGATCAATAAAGGGGCAGCGTCTGGCGTATCAACTACAGCGCTCGCCTACCGTCAAATAGAACCGGGTTCTATTCCCGGCAGGGTCACTCCGGTATTTCCATATGTGTGGGAATTGGGCCGGGACGACGCCGCTGGTTTGGCGGGTTTCCTCGGGGATCTCCCTTTTCACCCGCCCTTCCATCCCGGCGCTGCTCCATACTCACTTCTCTTCGCCTTCATCGGCTCTCAAGACTCGATGTTAAGAGCCGTCAATATTTCTCCCTCTCCCCCCCCCCCCCACAACGAATAGAAAATATCCGGCGCAGATGGGATATTCTGCCAGTAACCAGTAACGGAGGCCTAGAGCTGAGGCACGCCATCAACCATCAATAAATGGCAGTAGTCGCTCGCATAGACACGTCAAGTGTTATAGTGATTTCCTCCCGTGTGTATCAAACACCATGCATTTCCTCCCGTGTGTATCAAACACCATGCATTTCCTCCCGTGTGTATCAAACACCATGCATTTCCTCTCGTGTGTATCAAACACCATGCATTTCCTCTCGTGTGTATCAAACACCATGCATTTCACTAAGTTCTAGATGTACACAATTTTTTTTTCAATCCGGAATGCGTTACATATCCTTTCAATGGCGATTTATTCACTGTTGAAGCTAAATACACTAAGATTCTAAAACATACACATTAGTTAAATTGAGGGGTTTTATGTTTACCAATTACTTTCAGGCAGTTCCAAAATATTAGCTTTAATGTATCGAAGGATCTGCTTGAGACAGAGCAAAAATATTGCTGTCATAAAATAGCAAGTAAATCGATAATTAATTTCAAAACTTTTTTGTAACGTTTACTCAAGTTCAGGTGCATTTTAAATCTTGTTGAAGACTTATTTTCATATTCAAATTTTCATTTCAGACGCTGTTTTAAAGTATATTACATAATTTGACACCTCACACGGATTGCCTGGTATATTCAAAAGTTACCTGATATATAATGTTTCGAGTTTTTTCTTGCCAACGTCTTATAACGAACCTAACAGCATCCTGGTTGGATTCTAAAAAAAGTTCATTGCTGGGCACGATTTTCAGAAATATCCCTCTAGTTTAGGGCCTCTCACTGTCACTATATAGCCAGCCGGAGTAAAAACCGCTCACATTCCTGTTAAACGAGTTCGAGAGGAATAATAATCTGCAGTCGCCACTCTCCTCACGAAAAAATTAAGTTTAGCGATGGGAAGGGGGGAGAAGGAGGTAGGTTGGCAGCTCTGCGCTGCGGGGGACAACCCAGTCCTCCCTTGCCCAAGGCTGTAGGTGTGCTGGATTGGTAAATTACAGCTCCGCCAACCAAAAGAGCAGGAATATCAGCTCCCAACGTGGTTAGTGGTGGCAGGTGTCTGGCCAGTTTACGTCAGCCTCTGCATCTTCTCCTCGCTGCCTGTGACCAACATATCACAAGCTTCATATTAATTATAATAATAAAACATATTAATTTTTGTGACGGAATTAAGGTATTATCACCTTCTCTTCCACTCAACCACTTTACATACGAATTAAACTTAACACATATATTTTTTTTTAAATCATGATTTCTATTGTAAAATTACAAGGTAAATTAGAAGCAAAACGCATAAAATAAAAATTAGCTGAAAAGCAAACTTACACAATATCTCTTTTGATGTATGTAAGTTCTTCGTTTTGGTGTCGTAGTTCCAATTTTAGAGGTATTATTGTAAATGTTTCATAATAGATCATTTACAATTTACTAGTTGTTTAATAGTTTTCGTGTCGTAGTTCCAATTTTAGAGCTATTATTGTAAATGTTTCATAATAGATCATTTACAATTTACTAGTTGTTTAATAGTTTTCGTGTCGTAGTTCCAATTTTAGAGGTATTATTGTAAATGCTTCATAATAGATCATTTACAATTTACTAGTTGTTTAATAGGTTTTGTATCTAATTTTCGCTGTATGTTATTTCCTGCTTGCAAAAATGCAGGAACTTATTGAAAAGATTTACGCATGGCTCTGACTTCTTACAACAAGCAGATAACACACGCTTAGAAATTATAAAAAAATATTAAACATCTGTTATAATGGTATTTTTGTTATGATCGTACATTGCTAGTAATTCCTCTGGATCCTAAATGATGTCATGAAAAGAAAGAATGTGTTGAAGAGAGGCGAAGCCGAGACAGTATGCCTGCACGGCGCTGGATCTGCGGTGCAATGTGTTTGGCAAACCTACACGTTCTTCAACAAAACTATTAGACCTGCGTCCTATGTGCTCATCTAAGAAAAGAACACGCACACTTGAGACGACGGCTGAGTGACGTCACGCACATTAGAAACACCACTTCAGAGCACTACAACATAGCGCTGTATCTCAGGATATACACGTCACGTACATACAAAGCTACGCAAAGTCCTGTGCTCGACTTTCCTACGGGCTCTCTATACTCCATTCAAGGTCAAATGAACACTCTTGAAAGTCCTTCTTAAGATCTACCTGGTGTGTGCTTCCGCCTTATGTGGAACTAACAAACAGTAAGATAATTGGTTACTTAGTACGTTAAGATATGGACCTACTTTCCCTCCATCGTTAGAAACTTTGCTGAGCTCATCTCGCTCAGTGCGCCCATTAAAATACATGCCACGCAGGAGCAGTGACATATTTCTCAGGTTCATTTCAGAGTAGCCTTTACCAATAAAACACACGCTGTGCCACAGGAACACTGCACGCCAGTTCAGAGGCTTGCGCGTAGCCGCGATGGGGCACTTGGGCTCTGCCTAGCAATCACGGTGACTCTATATCTATGTAAACCCCACGTACTATCCCATCTGTACTCGTTGGTCGGAGCTGTACAAGATCAGAAGCCTGCCCCAATACAAACTGCGCCTTTTTCCTGGCTAATGCTATTGGCTGCTGCTAGTACACCAACATTTTATTATTGGTTCTTGCCGGGGCCGTAAGCCAATGTACATTATTTCTATACGTTCCATCGCGTGAGTTAGTACAAATAATTCGTAAGTACTTATCAGGCCAGAAATCTCATATCTTGCAACACCAGGGGCGTCAAATTAATGCGTAAGTGAAGGGGTTTAAAAAAAAACTGTTCATCGTTTCTTTATTAAATGCACATTTTAATGATCAATTGTAAAAAATATATATATTTAATATAAAGATGGGTAATATTTCTTAAAGTGCAAGTGTTTGAAACGGTTATTATCTTTAAAATGTATGCATTGAGAAGAAATTCATTTCACATCAATTCCTCATTTAAACTCTACAGATGCACGCCTGGAAAAGATTTTTATTTTTTCGCCTTCGATGCATAGCGATACGGGCGACAATATCAGCGCGCCTTGCGCCTTGTCGCCCCTACGCGCAAGGAGCGCAATGAGATCTATAACAGTGGCACTTTATTACACGCGATGGGAAATCACGGACGTAACTGTGACTGTACTTTTTTACTGTTCTCCTGTATCTCTAATGCGATTTTTGTATCATTTTCGTGACACCATTTAAATACACACGACATAATAAACACAAAGCCGCGCGATTTTAAATAATTGGTTTTTATGTCTTCTGGGAAAATCTTACTCCCAGGATATTTACTTGCTGCGATGAGTCGAATATTCAGAAGTTAAGTCCGAACTACCAACACTTAACGTTCGGAACATGCCAATTTGAGCACCGATCAGACTTCATGGAGTCGTACGTTTGGAGTGGAGAGGTCTGGGCTGCTCGTAACAGCGTAGTCTTGAGAACCGATGAGGGTGAAACGAGATGAGTATGGTGACAAACAGGAGTGCAGCAGCAGGGGAAACGGGAAACCCCCGAGAAAATCCGGGAGCGACCCGGTTCGTCTTGGTGGAAGGCGGCAGCTACCACAGTATTTCTATAGGCTGTTCACGGTTTAAATGAGCACTTTTGGAAGCCCTGCTTGTGTTCTACTTGTATGTTACACGTTATGTATTTCTCCGCCTTATGTATAATTAACATTGCCATGGGCCTCGTCACTTTTTTCATGCGTCGGTCAAGTGAAGCTGTGGAAATTTAGAAAGTACATATTTTGCAAATCAGTTTATTCTTATACTTAGACGTATTTTTAAAAAAATCAGAGAGGAAAATAAGTCATATCAGTTTGCACAAATGGTTACTTAATACTATTTATTTGAAGTTAGGATATGGAACTATTTCCCATTCATCATTACCAACTTTACTGGGTGCATGTCAGTCAGTGCGCCCGTTAAAATAAATGCAGGCAGGGGCAGTGACTTTTTCCTAAGGTTGATTTAAAAAGTACTCACTTTATCCTGAACAGCTTTTAGTTGTGTGTTTGTATAGTTTGTTATCGTTGTTCTACAGTTTACTTGACATCTTCGAACCACCGGGAAACAACTGACGAATTAACGGCTCAGTGACGTCCATTCGAATCGAAAGGGAATAATGGGTTTTATAAGTAGGGATACCTGTTTTTCACGAATATATTTACACGCAGGCTTGCCTTCAATATCATGCGTGCATTTTTACTGCTTTCTTCTCGTTATTTTTAGAGTCATGCAAAATTCGCGTTATTATTTGGGATCACGCTGAATTTCACAGTACTGTATATACAGGAGCTGACATCGTTTTTCCACTGGCCACTACACAGCTGCGATGCCACGCCCTTTCTGACTAAACTGCGCGTAATTGGGGCACACAATTGTGAACTGTCCATTTATTGGCCCAGCGTTATCCAGGGCGGGCCAGATAAAGTATGGTCCAATGACAAACTTATTACAAAGGTACATGTGTTTATAGTTTAGCGTGTCCCCGAGTTATTTTCCATTTGTGTCTGTGAGGAGACATTATGTTACTCCGACAGCGAGTGTCCGTGATTCGCGGTCAGACACTAGAGACACGTGACAGTCAAAATAATCCAATCACGGAGGATGCACCTGAATTAAAAGTGTTTTACAGTTTAACTAGTCGTGGAATATTTTCATTAAAAGTACATGCCATTAGTTATTAGTATTTCTAGCGGCTGGAAACTTTCGCGAATTCATTTTAGGACAAGCTAGACATGAAACATATGTAGGCCCTACATATCTGCTATGTTTGCAATTGGACCACAGTTTATTAGATACGCCCAGGTGAACTCTGAGCCAATAACATGCACCGAATCTCGTGCCACCTGGTCTGAGGTAATAGCCAATAAAGAGAACGGTGTTGCTCGATAATACATAGGGCAGTGGAGTAGAGATTATGGGTTGTTTAAGATTCGCCATTTCCTGCCTCTGTTTAATGCTGTAGGTTGTATTTGTAGGACCGTCTGGTTTTCGCAAAACTGCTGTGCAGACAATCCTGCCTGTGTAATAGCAGCTTTAACTTCACTGTTGGCCACGTGTCGTAGCGAGATTACCTACATCCTCTACTTGACTGGGGCAATTACAATTAAGTTGCTAAGACACTGAACATCCGTGATTCCCTGGCAAACACCTAATAGGGGGAAACATTTGAAATCATCCGATCACGATATCACGTGAACTGAATTGCAACTAGTCGTGGAATCTTTCCTCGAAAAAGTGGCGGCTCTATGTATCCTACTAACGAACAGACAAATTCTGCTGTCTCAGAACTGTGCCAGATAATAACGCGAATTTTACATCTCCCTGGTTGTACTACGTAAACTCAGGCAAACTGCAGATGAAGACTTGTTAAAACTTCGTGTTCTGTACACATTCACGAACTTCCAATAGAACGACGTCTCACTGTCAGATTGATGCCTTCAAAAATATTTCACACTAAAATTATAAGACAAAATACTGTCTTCCAAATTTTCCCGTCAAACAAAGTTGGGTAAATGTTTGAAAAACTGTCACACTTTCAAAGTTTTATATTTCATGCACTTTGATTTTATTTTAACATAATAATCAAAGCGGTACGCTGCTGTTGCATTACCCATGATGCGGACCAAATTTTCATTTTATTTTTCGTCTGTGATTGCTGCGGAATGAAATTTGTGCTCTTTGATTTTGTACTGTCAATGTCGTCGAATAATTTCGCCTAAACATATTGTAGCCTACCTATACTTATATGAGACGATGACACTTGACTTTTGGTAGGGTCACTATTTTTCACGAAAATATTTACGCCGGGGCTAGACTTCAACATCCTGTGAAACATTTGCAGTCTTCGTTTGACCATTGGCCGCTTGGATTTGTGTAAAGACAGTCTGTTACATGAGTCAGCCAATCAGAATGAAGTTTCTCCGACACTGACCGCCTGTGATTCGCGGGCAGACAGGTAAGACGCGTAACAATTCAATTGATCCAATCACGAAAGAAGTTATAAACTAAAGTGAATTGGAATACACCTTGTCCCGAAATCTTTTCGCGAAAAACAGGTGCCTCTAACTTTTGGCTACTAAGGGCCATGTTATCGTCGGTTGTTTCCTGTTAATAAACTGTACCCCATAATGAAACCAATACATACTGTATGCATAACTCCTTGAAGTCTATCCGGTACCCGAATTTTTACAGGAATTCTGTGACATAAAGTGGCGGGATCTGTAGTCATACACAGGTTGAATTTTGGTTTTTAATGTGGCTTATTGCTAACTAGCTGAGCTACCCGGCATTTCCCGGGTATAAGAAGGCAATGGGGTACACAACCCCGTTGTGGGGGTTTTGGGGCCAATGGGAGATGGAGCCCATTTTGACCCATAGAGTTTTATTTAAGTTGGCTATTGAGGAGCATCCCTGTCAAATTTGGCCCAAATTATCCGTACGATGTAGAACTGTATAGGGAAAATCATACCTCAACACATATTTACGTACAAACTTTGTTTTTTATATACCTCTGATATTCGAAATCTCCGAATTTGCCCGTCGCCCACAAGTTTTATCCATAATGCGGCGTGGGTACCCACTACACATTTGGGCTTTACCCACTACACATTGTGGCTTTGCCCACTACACATTGTGGCTTTACCCACTACATATTGTGGCTTTACCCACTACATATTGTGGCTTTACCCACTACACATTGTGGCTTTACCCACTACACATTGTGGCTTTACCCACTACACATTGTGGCTTTACCCACTACACATTGTGGCTTTACCCACTACACATTGTGGCCTTGCCCACTACACATTGTGGCTTTACCCACTACACATTGTGGCTTTACCCACTACACATTGTGGCTTTGCCCACTACACATTGTGGCCTTGCCCACTACACATTGTGGCTTTACCCACTACACATTGTGGCTTTACCCACTACACATTGTGGCTTTACCCACTACACATTGTGGCTTTACCCACTACACATTGTGGCCTTGCCCACTACACATTGTGGCTTTACCCACTACACATTGTGGCTTTACCCACTACACATTGTGGCTTTGCCCACTACACATTGTGGCCTTGCCCACTACACATTGTGGCTTTACCCACTACACATTGTGGCTTTACCCACTACACATTGTGGCAGTTTCACTTTGCTCAGTTGCAGCAACAGTACAGGTTCTTCCTTCATGGCAACTACAAAAATTACCCACATTGTGTTGTGAGCATTTCGGATTTACCTACATCGTCATGTGACTATCCTGGTTGCACCCACAACGCGTTTTGCTGGCTGTAGTTTCATAAACAAGGAGAATTTTTAAACTAATGTAGGCGAACCTAACCTGACTTGCACCTAACCTAACGTAAACGTGGATAAATGTACAGGATGTATAACCAGTATACACATATCACGTTGTAGGTATTTGGTAGTGACCGCAAAGCGAAAAGCGGCCGAGTGAAGGATTTGGGTGGCTCTTAACATCGATGTCTTGAGAGGCAAAGCGAACAGTAATATTATATGAAATACAATCACTTCTGGCAGCATTTACTAGTAAATTGCTAACCACTCATTGTTCATGTAGTTTGACACATGTGCACTAGCAAACCACAACTACCGGCGCCCACGTACCTCGAGTGTATGGTATCCCCATGTGCAGGCGCTCTCCGCTTGGCGCACCAGTTCTGTTCCCCTTCGTGGTATGCAATTTGTTGTGCACACTGGTACTTGAAGTTGCCGACTCCCGCCACTGTTTTGAAAAAATGCAGAATGATATTTCCAACACTTTTGTCCCGAAGATTTCTTGTTTATATTAATCCATTGATAGGTACATCCGATTTTCACGAAAAGATTTCATAACCAGTTTGATTTCATCACACTTTAGCTCAGATACACGATCATGATTGGATGATTTACATTTTACGCATTTCAGGTATCTGCTCCTGAATCACAGACGTACAGTGTCGGAGTAACCTAATTCTGATAATAACACACGGCCAATGAGCAAAGAAAACTGCTGGTTTAGTGTATTGAAATCTAACATTTGCGAAAATCTTTCCGCGAAATTCGGGCGCCGCTATCCACAGATGCTGTGCTTTGTATTTCGACTTGTTATTCAAAATCATCTTGTATAATCCATTCACGGTTACTTCAAACTTTTCCGAAACCGTGCTGAAGTTCTGCTTGCATGATATTCCTCCCCCTCATGCAAACGTCTGCGAAATTACACCACAGGGTCAACACACGGTATTCGTGCGCGCCTGGTTTCGCATTAGAACTATTTCTTAGTAGGCATTATCAACACACTTATTTTATCCGCATTTGTATTCTAATTTATTATTAATGAAATGTTTTAATTTATAGATAAAGTACAGGTAAAACTTAAATTCAACCGATAATAAAATACTTTAATTTTAGCAAATATATAGGCACACATACGTAACTATCTAATATATATATATATAAACAACCAAACACATCAGTAGAGACATGCAAAATTCCCGTTATTATTTAAGGACAGAATTTATTCCATGTCATTGTGTGTTAGATCGGCCATTGGCCATCGGCCATTTCAGCCATTGGCCAAAAATATGTTTGACACGGCTCGGAGAACTCTTGAGCCAATAATACAATTTCAGCGGTGGAGTGGCCAATCTAGTTTAGGAAGACCGCGGAGATAAGTGACGTTGATAACAGTGCAGCGGTCAATGAAACCAAGAACTGGAGCCTAGCGTGTCACATAAAGATATCACGAAATTTCCAGGTCTCTGCGCATCAAACACGGGGTTATACTTGAAATGTTTGACTCAAAAAGTGTGAGGTAACAGCGAATAGGCTATACATATATGTGTGAGGATATCGTGAAGATAATGGGAAGAGGGCGAGGACGGAGCTAATTGCAGGCGAGGTAGGGGAATGACGTATACAGGTAAGGATGTGTGTCACTATTGCACGCTAACCACGGCGTGTGGGAACCAGTTTGTTATCCCGGTGGAGGGGGAGGGGGCAGGAGGAGGAACAATGGAACATTAAAACGAGAGTGACTAAGGAGCGAGCGCGGAGACTGACAGGAAGCCGGGGCGGCCTGAGCTGGACCTGAGAGAGCATCCTCACTTCTTCCAAGGGAAGACACCATCGCCGCTAGGGACCGGGAACATCTACAGTCACCGCGACTTTGTCACTGTGACGTGCTTAGAGCTCACTTGGGCGGCTCTTTAAGGCCACGCTTCTCCATGCATGGGCGTATAGGGAGTCAAAGGCTAAATTCCGACAAAAATCTCTCAGTCGTTTTTTGTGATATTATTTTCAACTAACGATTTTTTTTGTCAAAGATTGAACTCATCTAGATTTGTAAACCTTGCAAATTTTAATTTTTTAATTTCAAGTGTACGTTTTCATTATTTATAAAATTGTGACATTATAAATATATATATAATCAGAAAACACAGGTGTTTTTCGCGAAAGTATTTCAATATCCTACGTCAAAAAAAACACAAATTCCTTTGGTTATTGGCTGTGGGTATACTTAAGAAGGCATGTTCATAATTGACAGGGCCACTCGTAATAAAGTACTCCGATAATTCAAGTCCATGATTCGCCTGCAGACACTTGAAGCACGTGTCATTTAAAATCATCCAACCACGAAAGTGCGCATGAACAATTTTTTTTGGAGTAAAACTGGTCTTGAGCTTTTATCGCTTGAAACACCTGCCCCTACTTACCTGAACAGCTATACGAGAGACACATATAGTGGAACTGGATTTGTTATCTAATAATCGAGCACTGTGGTTATGTCGCTGACAATCCACCTGGAGCTCAGAAGCCAAGCAAGGTACATGGGATCCCATGAGCCACGGCCTTCAACGATCTGCACCTGTGTAAGGCGATCTTCGCCATGAATATCAATTGTGGGCACCCCGCTCTGTTAGCTACGAGTTTATCCGTCCTAATTTTACCAGAGATGGCGTGTGCGCGTGTGTGTTTACTATTTTTTTTTTACTACGCAACCACGTGTGAACGAAGCGGTTATGCTGATAGATATGGCCACCGTTTTTTTCGCGAAAAGATTCACGCGAAGGCTAGACTCCTCTATGGCATACGTGCAGTTTTCATTTGGTTATTGGCCACTTGTCTTTGTCGAGAGACAGTCCTTACCTGACTGGGCCAATCAGAATTAGGTAACTCCAACACTGAGTGTCCGTGATTCGCTGGCAGGCACCTACAACGCCAGACAGTTAAATTCAGCCAATTACAATAGTGGATCTCAGCTCTAGTGTTTTGAAGTACATGTTGTCCTGAAATATTTTTTGCGAAAAACAGGTGGCCCTACTGATAGATGTTCAAGAGAACAATATTAAAATTTCTATCTTCTATTGTGTTTTTCTTCGCATGGCGACATACGGAGAAATATTGATGTATGGACGGGATGCCCGTACAGTAGGTTCACTACTTCTTATTGTCGAATAGGTTTTTATCATCTTAGTTAATAGTATTCTCTATTTTTAGAAATAATTTTATCTAGTTTTACCTTGGGCCTTCAATCATCTGAAAACAAATTGTGATTTTTTTCTTCATTCTCATTATAGTTTGGGGATTTTTATGATTGATGATTACGAATTCGAACTTAAAACTGTGGCACCCAAATAATTTGCCTTTTAAAATTTCTATATTTTCCATTACTTTCGTCATAAAGATGCCTAACTTTACCATTAATTATTTTTTTTTAAAGGAAAAATGTTGTGGTATCGTGTTTGAACTTCATACGAAATATAAATTAAAGGATTCGCTGTTGAAATTTACTCCTATTTGCTGTCTTCAGTTATAATTTCATTTCAATAAAATGAAAACATTTGAGAATTTTATGGCCTTTCGATTCAACTTCGTAGGCATTTGTATACTGAAGAAGAAATCAACTGCGCAGTATCAACATATGTCGTCATTGAGCCCGAATTTTGCCGCCTGTTCATTGTTGGATTAGAGTTCTACAGAACACGTCAAATAAGTTACGGGAAAATTGCAAAAGTTGCAATAACTTCAGAATTCTAGATGCTCCAAATGAATCCACGAATTGTCAAGTTTCTACAATCCATAAACATGACTCTTTTTGGATAGCTCCCTACAGTAAGTAGTTTATTTAGTGTCGTAGTGATTCTAAAATACATTTAGCAACGTTTCAGAATGAAGCCTTTCCAAGTATAGTCCATCGTGGTTACGCCCAACTTTCCTGAAGCCTTGCTGAAGCCCTGCTGAAGTTCTACTTGCAAGCTGTTCCGCCACCTCGTGCAAACTAACGTTAGGTAAGTCTAGACAATTATAACAAAGGGACAACGCACCGCATTTCTGCACACACAATTGTATAATATTTCGAAGGAGAACTGTTTTTTACTAGGCATGAGCAACACGCCTATTTCCTTCCTGTTTTAATTCATACTGATAATAACTGTAGTGTTATCATTTACAAATAAACTAAGTGAAAATCCAATTTAGATAAGGTATAAAATACTTCTATATTAACATCAGAATAAAACGCTTGAGATACATCACATATTTACGAAATAATAAAGCACGTCATACATGGGGTGATTTTTTTTTTTAAGTTTTGACTCAAAAATTGCGGAGGTACTTTTCCAGAGAGAAAAGTAAATCCCGCAGTTTGCGAAATGAGAAGACAAATTTCTCATATTTTCTAAGAGACTGCTAATCGAGCGAGTTTGGCCAAGTATTGAAATATCTGAAAGACATTCGGTAGAGAATGCGATCAGTCTCGAGCTGTTTTCACTGCCATGTCTACGCTAATGACAGAACACTGGTGCTTAGTACGATTTTTTCGATACGTTGCCAAGTTAATCAAGATCTGGGTAACGACTTATGTAAAAAATAGAGAAATAAATATCCGTACTAAAGACTGTTCACAATAAAGCGAGCACTTCTGAAATCAACCTTGGGAAAATGTCACTGCCGCTGCCTGCAAATATTTTCAAGGGCGCACCGAGTAACATTCACGCAGTAAAGTTGGTAGCAATGGAGTAAAAGTAGTAACCATTTGTGATTACTTCAATTATTTCTTTTGTTTTCTGTCGTTTTTAATGCGTCGTAGTATAAAAATGACATGAATTGTAACATATTTACTTTTATAATAATGCCAGCGTTTCACCTGGCCGACGCATGAATAAACTAATAACGCGCATGGCAATGGTAATTTTTACATAAAGCGGAGGAATACACAAAGTGCGTACAAGTAGATTTTAAGCAGGGTTTTCTAGAGCGCTCATTTTACCGCGAACTGCCTTTATGAATTTATTGGAAAGTTTTCCATACACTGAGTATAAACTCACGGCTAGACTCATGTTATTTCCTGTTATGATAATGAGAAGTAATTTACTATCTACAGAGCAAGATGGCGTAGTGATTAACCACTGTCCTAGCATTTGGGCAGAACCTGGTTTGTGTCCTGAGATCACTCCCGAGCGGATGCTGGGCCATGTTCCTGCATCTCTGAAAGACTCGCTTCATCCCTAACAACCTTACTGTAGACAAGACTTGAAGCCAAACTTACAAACACATTTGGGCAGAACCGGTTTTGTGTCCTGAGATCACTCCCGAGCGGATACTGGGATGCTTCTTTACTACAGGCCATGTTCCTGCATCTCTGGGAGACTCGCTTCATTCCTAACAACCTCACTGTAGACAAGACGTGAAGCCAGACTTACAAACACATTTGCCATTCTGACTCAAGGACTGGTTACTGCAATACAAAGTACAAAAGTACGGAGAGTACTAAAGTGTCGCCTGCAGAGTAAGCAATCGCCCAACGACATAAGTTACACAAGGGGGTCTTCAACACAGCTGTCCAGTAGCTGCAGTTATCAGCAGTGAGCAAATGAAGACGTAAGACAAGACATTATTGTAAAGCAGAAGCAGACCATGGCGATATCCGGGAAGGCTGATTATTGGCTAGTACCTTTCAAAGAATTACTCTTTGTAAAATATTGTAGTTTCTGAGTTTTTTATTCTTATTAAATTATATCTGTTTACTAACACGTGAATATTACTGTCCATTTTTGTCCTTAGCTACTATGTTTATATTAATATCGATATCACGCCCCTCCACACAAATATATCATTAATGCTGCACTAGTGGAAGGGCTCAATACACGATACTAAGAGGAGAATGAAATTGGTTTTCCGATTATTAGAAAAGAAGAAAACTTTACTGATATTTCAAGTTTTGTCCTTTGATAAAGGCACCTAACTCGCATTGCGAAGAAGATTCGACTTTGATTAAAAGACAAATTATAGCTCATAGGTAGGGAGAAGTGTTTTTCGAGAAAATATTTACGGCTATTCTGAACTTCATTATCCTACTTCCGCAACCACAACTTCCATTGGTTATTAACTGCGTGTCTACTTGAGAAGACAACTTCCATTGGTTATTAACTGCGTGTCTACTTGAGAAGACAACTTCCATTGGTTATTAACTGCGTGCCTACTTGAGAAGACAACTTCCATTGGTTATTAACTGCGTGTCTACTTGAGAAGACAACTTCCATTGGTTATTAACTGCGTGCCTGCTTGAGAAGACAACTTCCATTGGATATTAACTGCCTGCCTACTTGAGAAGACAACTTCCATTGGATATTAACTGCGTGTCTACTTGAGAAGACAACTTCCATTCGTTATTAACTGCCTGCCTACTTGAGAAGACAACTTCCATTGGATATTAACTGCGTGCCTGCTTGAGAAGACAACTTCCATTGGATATTAACTGCGTGTCTACTTGAGAAGACAACTTCCATTGGATATTAACTGCGTGTCTACTTGAGAAGACAACTTCCATTGGATATTAACTGCGTGCCTACTTGAGAAGACAACTTCCATTGGATATTAACTGCGTGTCTACTTGAGAAGACAATTTCCATTGGTTATTAACTGCGTGTCTGCTTGAGAAGACAACTTCCATTGGTTATTAACTGCGTGCCTACTTGAGAAGACAACTTCCATTGGTTATTAACTGCGTGTCTACTTGAGAAGACAACTTCCATTGGATATTAACTGCGTGTCTACTTGAGAAGACAACTTCCATTGGATATTAACTGCGTGTCTACTTGAGAAGACAACTTCCATTGGTTATTAACTGCGTGCCTACTTGAGAAGACAATTTCCATTGGTTATTAACTGCGTGTCTGCTTGAGAAGACAACTTCCATTGGATATTAACTGCGTGTCTACTTGAGAAGACAACTTCCATTGGATATTAACTGCGTGCCTGCTTGAGAAGACAACTTCCATTGGTTATTAACTGCGTGCCTGCTTGAGAAGACAACTTCCATTGGTTATTAACTGCGTGTCTACTTGAGAAGACAACTTCCATTGGATATTAACTGCGTGCCTACTTGAGAAGACAACTTCCATTGGTTATTAACTGCGTGTCTGCTTGAGAAGACAACTTCCATTGGTTATTAACTGCGTGCCTGCTTGAGAAGACAACTTCCATTGGATATTAACTGCGTGCCTACTTGAGAAGACAACTTCCATTGGTTATTAACTGCGTGCCTGCTTGAGAAGACAACTTCCATTGGTTATTAACTGCGTGTCTACTTGAGAAGACAACTTCCATTCGTTATTAACTGCGTGCCTGCTTGAGAAGACATGTTCCTATTTAACTGGAACAATCGTAATTAAAAACTCCGATACTGAAAGTTCATTATTCCTGGACTGAAGCTAGAGTCACGTGACATTTTATATCAACCATCACGAAAGTGCATATTAATAAAAGGGTTTTGGAGTAAAACAGGTCTTAAAATCTTTCCGCGAAAAAATGCGTTAGGCTGTCAAGCAGATTGCTATAAGAAAAAAAAAAACATTCGTACAATAGCAGAGAGAAAGACCACTTTTCGAAAGACTGAGTGTTACAAAAATGTGATGGTGGCAGGACTGAGCCAAGGCGAGCCACAGTAGGTTTGACTGTGAGCAGGGCAAGTACCTTCAATTTTCACGGTGATGAACAGATGAACACTGGCGGCGATCAGATAACGTGTACATCACGGAGATGAACAGCTGAACACTGGCGGCGATCAGATAATGTGTACATCACGGTGATGAACAGATAAACACTGGTGGCGATCATATAATGTGTGCATCACGGTGATGAACAGATAAACACAGGGGGCGATCAGATAATGTGTACATCACGGTGATGAACAGATGATCACTGGTGGCGATCAGATAATGTGTACATCACGGCGATGAACAGATAAACACTGGTGGCGATCATATAATGTGTACATCACGGTGATGAACAGCTGAACACTGGCGGCGATCAGATAATGTGTACATCACGGTGATGAACAGCTGAACACTGGCGGCGATCAGATAATGTGTACATCACGGTGATGAACAGCTGAACACTGGCGGCGATCAGATAATGTGTACATCACGGCGATGAACAGATAAACACTGGCGACGATCAGATAATGTGTACATCACGGTGATGAACAGATAAACACTGGTGGCGATCAGATAATGTGTACATCACGGTGATGAACAGCTGAACACTGGCGGCGATCAGATAATGTGTACATCACGGTGATGAACAGCTGAACACTGGCGGCGATCAGATAATGTGTACATCACGGTGATGAACAGATAAACACTGGTGGCGATCAGATAATGTGTACATCACGGTGATGAACAGATAAACACTGGTGGCGATCAGATAATGTGTACATCACGGTGATGAACAGATAAACACTGGCGGCGATCATATAATGTGTACATCACGGTGATGAACAGCTGAACACTGGCGGCGATCAGATAATGTGTACATCACGGTGATGAACAGATAAACACTGGCGACGATCAGATAATGTGTACATCACGGTGATGAACAGATAAACACTGGTGGCGATCAGATAATGTGTACATCACGGTGATGAACAGCTGAACACTGGAGGCGGCAGATAATGTGTACATCACGGTGATGAACTGATGAACACTGGCGGCGATCAGATAATGTGTACATCACGGTGATGAACAGCTGAACACTGGCGGCGATCAGATAATGTGTACATCACGGTGATGAACAGATAAACACTGGCGACAATCAGATAATGTGTACATCACGGTGATGAACAGATAAACACTGGTGGCGATCAGATAATGTGTACATCACGGTGATGAACAGCTGAACACTGGCGGCGGCAGATAATGTGTACATCACGGTGATGAACAGATGAACACTGGCGGCAATCAGATAATGTGTACATCACGGTGATGAACAGATGAACACTGGCGGCGATCATATAATGTATACATCACGGTGATTAACAGCTGAACACTGGCGGCGATCAGATAATGTGTACATCACGGTGATGAACAGATAAACACTGGTGGCGATCAGATAATGTGTACATCGCGGTCAGTACAAAACATACAATCTTGTATTTTCTGATGTTACTAACATCTATTTGCATGAGGTAAGGGTTTTTTGATGAGGGGGTGTGAGGGGGGCAGAATATCTCAGGTTACACTTCTTGCGCTGAACTGTAGACGTATGCCATTCTCAGAGGGACACTGCGTCATTAATGTGTCAGTTTTTCCCTTACTAGTGTGACTTTCCACTTGTCAAAATGTTGGACTGCGACCAAATTTCCTTGTCGCCTTGATTAGTGAGTACGGTTTTTTATAGCGTAATTTTTAGGACCTAATAACTACGTGAGTAACGGACAATTATTTGTAGAGATTATTGTACTTTCGTGTTACATACTTCATGGCTACGGACATGTTATTTTCGTGAAAATATTTCTTGTCAACTTGGATTTCAAAACACTTCATCTCTAGCGAATTGCGAAATTCGCGTTATTTTCAAGTAGGTCACTAAACTGCCGAACGTTGTGTACTCGTCTGACGTCTGCCATTGGACAACAGTTCGTTTGCTATGTCCATAGGCCTCTTTCAGCCAATAATAAAAGTTAACAGAATCAATCATATCTACGGCCAGTGGTTTTTCGCGAAAAAAATCGGAGCACATAGTAGACTTTAATACTATGTATTCACCTGAACTGTTGTTATAACTCCATTGGCTGCTTCTATCGTTTCCGCATTTGACTAAGCCACTAAACATTCCATTACTCCTGCACTGAGCATTCGTGATTCGTGCAAAACAGTTAATAGGGACCAGAACACGATTTAGCCAATCAAGAATGTTGGATGACCCTACAGTTCTTTGAAGTGTATCTTGTCTCGATATGTTTTCGCGAAATACCCCTGCCCCTAATAATATCATGTAAGGTAGTCATATAGGTTGAATGCAAGTAACTACCTAGCTCATGAATTTGGCGAAAGCGTGTATAGGAAACTGAACTGTTAACAAGGCAGTAAAACACGCGAATCTTGCAGATATCTATTCATCTATGATTCACTTTCTAGATAGGAGAGTGTTGACTGTGGTCGCGGGTTGGTGCATATGGGCGAAGAACAGTCGTTCATAACCGAAGTTACGTAATTCTGATTGGCTCAGTGAAATACCATTCACAATGACTTCTAGAGACGACATTCGCTGCAACTAAAGGAAAACTGCACGTGAGGAGTGTGTTCATGGTTACTGCCAACTTTTATGAGAAATCCTGCTAAAGTTCTACTTTCAGGATATTCATCCGCTCCGTGCAAACAAAGCTTAGCTAAATATAGAGAATTACACCAAAGGGACAACGCACCACGGTTATGCGCACTGAGTTTAAAATATTTTGCATTGGAACTGTCTCTTACTAGGCATTACCAACGCACCTTTTTTCTCCCAGTTTTATTAATATTTATTATAAATGAAATATTATAATTTATAAATAAAATATTAGTAAAACTTCAATTTGATGAAATTAAACAGAAGTATCAAACGCTTGTTATACATGGCGTGTTTAAGAAACAACTAAACACGTTATACATGAGGTTATTTTTCAAAGGTTTGATTCAGTAAGTGTGACGAACAGACTACGAATAGACTACACATGTAATGCGTGGAAGTCTTGCCTGAATGGGAATATTATTCGTGAAAATCAGATGCCCACAGTCATTGCGCATACCACTGGACCTCTGTTCATCTGATAGCTAGGGACAACAGATGTCCGTGAAAATAACATCCCACTTGAACTCCTGCAGTTTTCCTTCCGTTATTAGCCGCGTACCTTCTTCGGAAGACAGCGTGGTATTTGCTGGGCCAATGATAACTAAGGTAAATGCGGAACTGAACGTCTGCGATTGCCGGCCAGGCACCTTAGACGCTCAGCAGTTGAAACAACCACTCCCGAAAATGGACTTAAGTTAAAGTATTTTTAAATACAACTTGGCAGGATGATGCGAACTCTCACGCGTCTGAGATGTCTGCCAGCCAATCACGCGTCTGAGATGTCTGCCAGCCAATCACGGATGTTCATTGCCGGAGTATACCGACAGTCCTGCAGGACTCCGTACTAAAAGTAAGAAGCGTCTGGGAGGCTTCATTTCGCGTGGCAGAATGGATCAAGAGAAAACTTCAGGTGAAACGAATTGAAGGTTATCCAGAAGAAGTGAGGATTATGGACATAAGGCTGTGTTTACATTATACGGAACTATACACAGACATGCGTCGTAAAGTTTGCACTAGGCAGGAAATTCTGCGAATTCATCTGGCAGTATACTATACTACACATATATAGGACCTACGTTTGTTCATTGGCTGTTGCATGGATAACATAATGAGGACAATGGCAACGTTATTTTTTTAATGTGGTGGAAGAATACACAATGCGCATACAAGTAGATCTTAAGCCCGGCTTTCAGAAGTGCTCAGTTTACCGTGAACGGCCTATACCTCTACACATGGGCGTGTGTGTATTGGCGCGCGCTTTGGCGAGTCCACGTTTTGTGAATGAACGGTCTACCCGTAGTTATGAATGAACGTGAGACTGGGGAACTCCTTCCCCTCCCCCTCCCCCTCATGGTATGTGGCGTCGCAGTGGAGGAGTCAGGTTGCCTTCTAAGGTAGCGATGTCTTTATTGGCTGGCAGCTGGCACGCGAGCATAAATCAGGTTCCCCTCTGCCCTGTCATCTACCTCTCCCACACGCACACACACTCACGCACGAATCTCTCATCGTCACTGGACCGAGCAGGAGGCTGTTTGAGAAGGAGGAGAAGGTGGCAGGAGGAATAAAAAAAAAAGGGGGACTCCTTTGGCCGAGAGGTGCAATTAACTCGCCGAGTTCTGTTGCGATCTGCTCCTGTCTTCATTTCCTCTCGCTTACGCATTCGTACAAAAAGGAAACCTGCGGACACTACAACGCAGTAAATTACAAATATGGGTTGTTCACGATAAACTGAGCACTTTTGAGAGCCTTGCTGAATATCTACTTGTTGGCACGTTGCGTATTCTTCCACCGTGTATAAAATTAACATTGCCATGTTCCTCATTACCTTTTTTCATGCGTCGGTCGAGTAAAACTGTTAAATAATTAGAAAAGTAAATATTTTACAAATTCTCTTATCGTTAGATTTATGTGCATTAAAAAATAGGAAACGAAAGAAACAATTTCAGTATTCACAAATGTTTGACTGACGACACTTTTAATTCAGCGTTACTTACCCTCCGTCGTTACCAACTTAAGTGGCCACTAAAATAATGCAGGTAGAAGCAGTGACATTTTTCAGAGGTTGATTTCTAAAGTGCTCACTCCTTTACTTATTTTTATGTGTTTCCTTCTGAGATCTGAATCTCACCAGCATCTTTAAAGTAGTTTGCGAAGAATTGAAAACTTTCATATTTGCACTTTCGCTACACGCTCTATGAATGCTGGACTTTTGGTTAACTTATAAATATATACATGCAACATTTGCGTTCATTTTTCACTGAGAGGCAGCGGTGGCTGAGCGATTAGCCTGCTCGCCTCCAACCAAGGAGAACTGGGTTCAACACCCGGCCGGGTCACCGGATTTTCGCAACTGGGAATCGTGCCGGACGATGCCGTTGATCGGCGAGTTTTCCCGTTTCCCCCGCCCCTTCATTCTGGCGCCGCTCCATATTCACTTCAATCACCCTCATCGGCTCTCAATAACTCGCTGTTAAGAGCCGCCTAAATCTCTTCACTCACTCACTCACACAGTTAATTCACCTATCAAACGCGTTTGTTTCACAATACACACCAATGCAACATATCCTATCAGATGACACGACCTACCCCTACACAGCTAAAGTCAAATGCCTACACATATGAAAACCCTCCTATATCTAAAAAAAAAAAAAAGTACGATCGTGGGATTTTCAATATTATCACGCCATCGAACTCGCCGCTTAATAACATAATATGTTACTATAAGAAATTAATATATTTCAATTTAAAAAACCAAACTCGATATCGTTATTTCAGTGATTAATTACACATCAGAACAGACATACGACTACGGGCGCGCCATTTACGAATTCAAAATCAAAATTGCGATAACTTAAGCGGTTCGGAAGATATCTGAGGGGGAAATTTGAGTTGAATAAACCGGTGCAATGTCGGTCCCATCTCATCGGCATCTTGGATTCTTGCAAGACAATGTTTGAGTCTCATCGCTCAAATTTTCTTGAATGAGTTTCTAAAGATAAAGTTTTCCCTTCATATGCTTTAATGAACCGTTTGCATTAAAAAAATTCATTAGCAGACGTACAATCGCCAGTTTGATGAGAGGCGAAAAGTAAACACTTGATTTTTATTTTAAATTATGAATGATCAAGTTCCTATGAGAGATATCAGATAGCACTGATAGTAGTCCTCCCCCCCCCCCCCTCCTCATGAGGCGGAGGAAATGAATGTTTCCAGTAACCTTGAGAAGGTCACGGCAGAGATGTGTTGCAATGCATAGACGACATGTTTTCACGTAATTTCTACATTATCTCGTCAATTAATCAGTTTTAGTTGGCTGGGTTGAATCACGCTATGAAGTAGAGGGCAACTTGCAGGATGAGTTGCTTATTTGTTTTTTCTCTCCCGTCCGAGAGAATCGAAGCATTTCAAATGCTTTGTAACCGTCGACCAGAATGAGCAAGTCGTGTTTGCACATGTCCAACTTTTACACTGGAAAGACATCGAAGGCATCTTTATGAACCCAGCAAAGATTTTAGTCAAGTCGAGAAATTTATTTAAAACCAATATTTATAGCCAATATATTCACATTTACTATGGAAATGTGGCAGCTTTAGTGGTTTACCTGCTGTTTTTGGTATTTTGATTGACTTACAAAGGGGATTATGTTTTTGGTATTTTGATTGACTTACAAAGGGGATTATGTTTTTACCAAAACTTAGATCAAATTTTGCAGTGAACGCAGCCAGCTCTTTCGCACGTTGTTTGACTTGTGGTTTCACGAGTTACGAATAAGAAATTATTGTTTTTAGCTTCATATTCGCTCGCTTTGGAATACTCTGGGGAGCGAACTACGGTAATTAAGATAAATTTGTTCACTATTTTTTTTAGAACAGGCCAATTTATGGTGAAGTAGAAACATTAGTATTACAATAATAGATAATTTAAGGTTTTCTTTTACCACTAAATGAATTATTTGTTGAAATTATTCTGGATGTTTTGTGTCGATATTCATCTGCTTCACGTGTGTGTGTGTATATATATATATATATATAAATTTTTAACAAATCGTAAGAATGTTATGGATGTTTTAAATTTGAACTTTGAAATTACATAGAACTTGTTTCATTGTCACAGCCAATGAGCCATAGACTTTGCGGTAGTGATGCCAAACAATCGTAACATACTGCTGTTGGGTGGTTTACCTATCAGTTAATTACAGGGCGAAATTACTGGACACTGGACCACATATATTTCGCGAAAAGATTTAAGCGAACGTTAGACTTCAGCATCCTATGTGTACAATTGAAAATTTAATGCTGATATTGGCTGCGTATTTTTGTCACACTACAGTTTCATACCCAGCCGGGCCAATCAGAGTTTATTTGCTGCGAGTCTGACCCTCCGTGATGTCAGGGTAGACACACAAGAAGCGTGGCAATCAGAACCATCCAATCACAAAGCGGATTGTAGTTAGAGTGTTTTGGAGTGTAGCATATTGTGGAGTCTTTCCGCGAAAACCAGGCGCCCCTAGTAATTGATAGGGGTAGTGAACTTTCGCAAAAAAATTTCATCACAAGTTATATTTCAAAACGCTGCAGGATCGTTTACCTATATTGATTGACTGGATTAATTTTTGACATATGTTAACTGTCTGCACACGAATGACATAGGAGCCGTGTCGTTGTTGCCAAGTTCTGAATGGCCCAGTCAAATATGAAAACGTCTTCTCGAGTAGATTGCAACCAATGACAATAGACAAACTGCTGTTGGGTGCTTATGATTAGAGACACCCGAATTTCGCGAAAATATTTTCGCACATGCTAGGTTTCAATACCCTACGGGCACACCAGCAGTATTATTTTGCTTATTGGAGGCGTGTCTGCATGAGAAGACATTTTCGTACTTGACTGGCCAATCAGAATTAGGTTACTCCGCTACTGTACGTCTGTGATTCGCGGGCAGACACGTAACACCTAGATCATACAATCGCTGAAGTGTATCTGAGCTGAGGTGTCACGAAATAGAACTGGTTGTGAAATTAGGGTGTCCCTAGTTATAATCTTGAAGTCTACAATCTACTCATATTTTTTCGGGCCGGGGGGGGGGGGGGGACCACCAGGTATCTGTAGTGATTGGATTATTTACATGCTACGCGCCTTAGATGCGTGCACGCAGTGTCGGAGTGACGTGATTGTGGTCAGCCAGCCAAGTAAGGACACGTGTTTCTCACTATATAAATACGTCAGTAAGCAAATACAACTGCTGCACTGAGAGTAGAGTACTGAATTCTGCCCTTGCGTGGAACTATTTCCGCGAATGTGAGGTGTCCCTGGGACCAGGACAAGTGGTGTTCCTGTAGTGAGACTACTCTCTTCTAGTTTGTCTTCAGTGACAGTAAATAGAGACTCCACGGTCCTCTACTTACATGAGAAGTAATATCCTGTTAGGCTCGGACACCAGAGTACTGAGTGTTTACTATTGGTTCTGAGTCCTGCAGTGAGTATAGAGTGAGTGGAGGTACAATCACACACGTGAAACTAACATATACTTGTACGCCAACTACCTTGATACTGAATTATAAATAGGAGCAGTAGAATTTCACGAAAATATTTTGAGACCATTTATATTTCTAAACATTATATGGTTATTTACATTTCTCGATTGGGTACACTAACATGTTTCTCTTAGTAAGCGAATCACTTTGGTTCACTGCCAAAGTTGTTGAATTGTAATTGGCGCTGTTGAAAATAGCGTGACGGTGTTTCCCAACACATACAGGACGAGGTCCTTGTCTCAACTGCTTCCTGAATGTAGGTGTTTTAAGTTACAAAACAGTGGAGAGCCCTCCAATGATGCCAATAAAGGGATTTGGGTTGGTTCCAGTGAAAAGGTTTGAAAGTATTCGTTGACTTGCGTTTATATATCAACATCAAATAATTTACAATATTTTCCCCCCAAGATCACATTGAAAAAACTATATATAAAATTATACTTTTCCCACGGATTACATTTGATATAAAAAGTTTCTATCAAAAATAATTGTGTTTAAAACTGCCCCCAAAGTCTACATTTTTACAAGATTACATTTCTTTCCAGCTACATGCAGGTTACATATAATTATTTTGCGTTAAATCATACTTAACTAAAATTGCAGCAAGCGCCCCCCCCCCCTTTTAAACTGTTGACGAACGGAACAGCAGTTCCTGCCAAAGTGAAAACCCTGTACTGTCTCCCCGAATCTGGGCGAGACACCTGTATTAATATTTTTATTTGAAATCATCTAGAGCATTACAAAATGATCTTCACTCAGTCGATATCCAGAAGTCCTGGAACGGCACCCTGGTGGTACGTGACTGGCAGGCTGACGTCACGTGGTCAAGGTGACGTACGAGGAAGGGGAAGGCAGTCATAGATTTCGTGGGCGGTAACAGCCCCGCAGCACCCACACTTGCAGACCAGCAGACCCGCCCAGCGGATGTGAGGCGTGGAGCTCGTCAAACACACCCCCGTCGCAGCGAAGGTACCAAACGGCCAACATTTTCTCAACTTCATATGGCACAGTCGGTTTGACTGTCATTCTATGTGCATGGATAGCCGTCACAACAGAAACGGCCTCTCATGCAGATGGTGATCAATAGCAGAATGAAAATTTCTGTTTGTGCTTACATGAGTTCGCGAAAGATCACTGGCTCTAATAATAAACGCGAAATGGGCGCCGACACCAGAGCGTCAACATACTGTACATAGAGCAGTGGGAATACAGGAGGCTGACAGTAAGAAGATGAAGGCGGGGCACTATGTTGCAACAGGCGCAGACAGACGTGGCTACAGTATCCGTGTGAATACAGGAACAATCGCTCTGCGAGCTGATGAAGGGCAATAGTCGTGCACAGTGAAACTCCTCCAGTTCGCAAGGCCGGCCTTGGCACACATGCCTCACGTCACGTCATGGCTGTGCGTGTCTGTGCGGACAGCATATACTTGACGCTGCACGCTTCTCCTGTGCGTGGGAACTTCTTGAACGTTGCAGCGTTTTACCTAGCAAGTGTTTCCTAGCCTAACCGGCGTATTTCGCTTAACCCCGTAAGGGGGTAGTATCCGCCCCATCTTCAAATTTTCGTAATGAAAATGTATGGCCAGAAATAAAAAAATCCAGGCTAGACATGACATGGACGACTACTTAACGATTTTTTTTTTAATTTGTAGGGTTTCAAATATACCTGCATTTTTCCACGTGGGACTGGAATTATTAAATAATTAGATAATGTTTGATTACGGTTACAGATATGACACTAATTATGTAAAATAAATACGCGGGATTTAGAAATAACTGTTAAAATGTTCCCTATGTCATGACTAGCTTGATTTTTAAATTTTGGCTCCGAAAATTAAGTTAATGAGGAAAATATGTAAATCGAAGATAGCAAGGATACTTCCTCCTAAACATATTATCCCGAGTTATTCGATCACAAGTGACGTGTTGCAAAATAGGTGGAATAATGGTCTGTACTGTACTAGATCAGAAGCCAGCACAATTACAAACAACGCCTTTTTCCCTCCTAATGCTATTGGCTACTGCTAGAACATCTAAATTTTATTATTTTTTCTTGCTGGTGCTACAAACCATTGCAGGCTATTCACGGTGAAATGAGCACTTTTGAAAGTCTTGCTTAAGATCTTCTTCTCTGCACATTGTGTATTATTCCGCCTTATGTGAAATTAACATTGCCACGGACCTCATCACTTTATTCATGCGTCGGTCAAGAAAAGCTGTGAAATTATTAGAAAAGTAAATATTTTACAAATCTTCTCCTTTTTACATTTCGATGCATTAAAAAAACAGAAAGCCAAATAAATAATCTAAGTTATCACAAATGGTTACCTAACACTTTTTATTCGACGTTAAGATATGGAACTGCTTCCCCTCCATCGTTGCCAACTTAAGTGGGTGCATGTCACACAGTGTACCCGTTAAAATGTATGCAGGTAGGAGGAGTGAGTTTTCTCTAAGGTCGATTTCAAAAGTGCTCACTGTACCGAGAACAGCCTTTAGAAATTCTTTTCTTAGGTTCCATCGTGTAGGATTCAGTGAGTACTTTTTACATCAAAAATCTTCTCTTTTGCAACACCTGGAGATAAAAATGAATGTGTTAGTTAATGGGTTGAAAGCCGTTTCACAAAAAAGTTGTTTCGCCAAAGTAATTTCATTTAAAATCGTTTTGCCTTACAGGCAATTTGTTCAAAGACGATTCACCTAAAGTATTTCTGCCGACCCTGCATTTGGCTAACAAAATTTTGCCAAATACGCGATTCATCCAACATCGTTTTGTCTAACTGTCGGTTTGTTCAAACAGTCGTTTCGCATAAACTAATTTTGCCTGACAGGTGTTTTTCCAAACAGGCGTTTCACCTGCCGCATTAAACCTACAGGCCTTCCGCCTGAAGCTCATTTTGTCTACAGACCTTCTGCCTCAAGCTCATTTTACCTACATAACTTCTGCCTGAAGCTAATCTTGCCTACATACCTTCTGCCTGAAACTCATTATACCTACAGACCTTCTGCCTGAGGTTCATTATGTCTACAGACCTTTTGACTGAAGCTAATTTTGTCTACATACCTTCTGCATGAAGCTCATTTTACCAACAGACATTTTGCCTGAAGCTCATTTTCCCTACAAACCTTCTACCTGAAGCTCATTTTGCCTACATACCTTCTGCCTGAGGTTCATTATGTCTACAGACCTTTTGCCTGAAGCTAATTTTGTCTACATACCTTCTGTATGAAGCTCATTTTACCAACAGACATTTTGCCTGAAGCTCATTTTCCCTACAAACCTCCTACCTGAAGCTCATTTTGCCTACATAACTTCTGCCTGATGCTCATTTTGTCTACATAACTTCTGCCTGAGGCTCGTTTTGCCTACAGGCCTTCTGCATGAAGCTCATTTTGTCTACCTACATTCTCCCTGAAGCTCATTTCGCCTACAGACCTTCTGCCTGAATCTCATTTTGCCTACAGACCTTCTGCCTGAATCTCATTTTGCCTACAGACCTTCTGCCTGAAGCTCATTTTGCCTACAGCCCTTAGCCTATATGCGCAAACGTTTTGTTCGAAAAGTAACACTACTTGCCCTGATTTTTTTTTGCCAATAAACAGGTGCCCTTGATTAGCCCTTTTATGCCCATTGGTGACAATTCTCAATATGCACAATAAGATTATATTTGATTGGTGCTGTACTCTGCGAGTCTCAGTGAAAAAATGCTCAACCCTGTGGTTCATATCACTAATCAGTAGACACGAAGACTACGCCCTATTGACTGTGATAATAAAACATGTTATTTGCAAGTTTAGTACAGCACTAATTCGCAACGCTATAAATTATAAATCAGTGTGGAAGTGAAAGGGTTAACGTGAAACGATAGGGTCTCAACCAATCAGCGAATGATAACTTACCCGCCAGATGGCAGTCCAGCTAGTATCGTATATACTGCAGCAAGCAATAGCCAAATAAAAGAAACTTCCACCTTTATAGCCAATCAGAGATTGGTTGCACTTACGTCGAAGAAACCGCCATGCTTTCCCACTACCGTCTGCTAACCTGTGGTGCGAGAGTGTGTCTCACCAACAAGGCGTGCAGCGTTGGTAACGACAGAAGTCCAGGACTCGTGTTACAGATAACAGTGACGTCACCAGCTACACGCAAGACGCATTAGACCGCACATCCGGCGCGCTACACTGGCGACACCGAGCGGCCGGCTGAGCAACTAAGTGCCGCGACAATGAACTCGCGCCTCACCGAATACGGGCTAGTGTTCATTTCATATAGTGATGTTACATTTGATAGGCAATGTGACCAACCCACACAGTATATAAACAGTTAACACTCTCGTTTGCAAACTCTTGTATCAGCTAATGAATTTCTGCGGTATGAATGTTGTAATGTTGGCGATTTTGATTATGACTATGGATGAAAGTATTACTCAGAAATACACGTTACTTAATTTAAAAATTTAGCTATACCTAAAAATATTTATGGTTTGAAATAGGTTTTTTAAAAGCAATACGCAATTTTTTTTTTTACTCACAGTGAATTGGCTTTAAAAACATGTTTAGTAATTATGACGGAGAATGCTGGCACTAACGATCAGTGAAATGTTTCATGCCTGCATAGTCGACGCAGCTGCGCATGTGCTCGTTTACATCATTTCCATGCGAGTATGTTGTTGTTAATTGATCGGTAGTTCATTATTTCTATATTTGCTTTTATTAATTATAGTTGGTTTGTAGGTAGCGTTGTAGAGGGTTTTCCCGAGTGGAATGTAATATTATCGGCAGGTGTTTACCGCTTCGTAAAACAGCTCTTTCCGCCATTTTCCACCTGGCGTCCACCATGAAGAGCCCCAAACACAATTTAGGTTTCAAAGTTTATTTGATGTTTTCAGAAAACGGGAAAAGGGTTGATTGTACTGAATGATTACGCAAATAAATTATGTCATATCAGTGAAGAACAAGCGTGATTTTAGTGAAGTACTCGAAGGATTTCCATAGGAAAGCACGTATTCAAGACGTTGTGAATTACAAACAGAAAATTAGCGTGTTTTGTGAACAATGTATTCCTAAACAGCTACTACAATGTTTGAAAGCCGCATTTTCAACTCTTTTGTAGTGTGAAAATATTTTCTTGTTTGGCCCATATTGTAAATCTTCGGTAAAGGCATGTGTGTGCATGTCTTCATGTGTACGAACAGCGAACTATATATGACGTTTTGTTATTTTATGGAAGTTAAAACTTTACAAGTTATAATAATTTTAATGTTATTTGCCTACGAGCAAATTTTTTCAAATCAATACGCTATTCAAAATGACACTCTTTCGTAAGAACTGCAAAACAATGTAGTCTCACGAAAGACGCCATAATAGAGACCCCCACCGCCTCCTCTTACCTTTGAAATAAAATAAACACAGCCCCAGAAAACTTACTACGCCATTACAAAAATAAAACGTGTATGAATGCCAACCCAGCTTTGATATTCTAGGGGGCCACAGTTGTTTGGTGGTTAGACTACTCGCCTCTCAACAAGGTGAACCGAGTTCGATTCCCCGGATTTTCGCATGAGGGAATCGTGCCTTACGATGCCGCTGGTCGGCGGGATTTCTCTGGGATCTCCCGTTTCCCCATCCCTTGCAACACACAGCCCTGTGCCATGCCTCTACCAGAGCTAACGGCTGTTCCCGATAAAGTGAGCACTTTTGAATCGCTATTAATTTTTTATTTCAATCAATTTATATCCTTACCCCACTTGTTACTGTAAACCCTGACATGTGAGTAATAAACACAGTGTATACATTCAGCATAACCAAAACCAAAAGTCCGAGGCCACAGTGAAATGTATTTATTGGTTATTATGTCTGATGAAACATCTTCAAAAAGTGCTGACTTTACCGTAAACGACCTATAAGTAACTATTTGTAACAGCTAAAAAATTTTTTTTCTTTTTTTAATGCGCGGAAGTGTAAAAATGAGCAGATTTGCAAAATATTTACTTTTGTAATAATTTCACAGTTTCACTTGACCGACGTATTAATAAAGTGATGAGGCCCATTGGCTATGTTAATTTTACACGAGGCGGAAGAACACACAACCTGCATACAAGTAGATCTTAAGCAAGGGGTTCAGTAGTGTGCATTTGATCGTGAACAGCCAGCCTATAACCAATGTTGTTACCCGCCCTGCCTGCCTGTCCCCCGGTGCGATCGCGAGCAAGTCTACGTGACGTCATCTCCCATCGGGGGCCCTGGGTGGGGTTTCCGCCTCAACTATAGTGGTCCTGCCCTCCCAGCGTCTAGCGAACCTCTGCAACACAACGACAGTACAAGGCAGTGGGGCTTATTATACACAGTGTAGATAGGGCCATCTGCTCTTCGCGAAAATATTGACGTGGATGCTAGACTTCAATACCATATGTGAAACCATAGTCTTCATTTGTCTATTGGCCGCTAGTCTTTGTGCAAAGACTGACTTACATTCGTGAGACAATGAGAATTAAGTTTCTCCGATACTGGCCGTTCGTGATTCACGGGCAGGTACAGAGGATGCGTAACGATTCAAATGACGCAATCACGAAAGTGGTTCTAATCTAAAGTGTTACCGAACACAACTTGCCCTCAAATGTATTCGCGAAAAACAGACACCCCTACGTATAACCCATTCAGGATTATTTGCAACTTTTCTGAAGACCAGCTATAGTTCAGGATATTCTTCCAACTCATGCATATCAATGCTTAATTGAATGAAGATAACTTTTACTACAGGTCAGGAAGATCAATGTCAAGACATTAGCAAAAGGAGGACCTTCGCCTCTAGGCAAGGTCTCTATTTTCTACTGTAAAAAACAGGATAATATTTCAATAATCATAAATTCAACATAAATCAATTTCGTAAGTAAGAAAAACCTTCAAAGGCTGTTCACGATAAAGTCAGTACTGCTTCAACCTGTGTATATTTTAACGGGTGTCCTCAGTGACATGCGCCCAGTACAGTTGGTAACGATGGATGGGAAGAAGTTCCACATATTAACTATTTGTGATAACTCCAATTTTTCTTCTTGGGTTTTCTGCTTTTTTTATATTGCATCGAAGTGTAAAAATGAGCAGACTTGTAAAATATTTACTTTTATATTAATTTCACTGTTTAATTTGACCGACGCATGAATAAAGTGATGAAGCTGAATGCAATGTTAATTTCACATAAGGCGGAATAATACATAACGTGCATACAATTAGATCTTAAGCAGGGTTTTCAAAAGTGCTAAATTTAACTTGAATTGCCTATACCTTTTATTACTCACGTAGCTTTAAATTTTAAATGAAAGTTACCTTTTGGAACACAGCGCACCTACTGGCGGAAATGTTCCCAATGCCAAACTCTCCCATAAGAAATATCGTTTTGTTCCTAACCTGTGTAGGATAGATCTTAAACAAGTTTAGAAAATTACACGAGCAAAGAGACAACGCAACACTTACGTGAGCGCGCAAGCAGCTTTATAATATTTTGTATAATGACTATTTCTTACCAGTAATTACCAACAAGTCTAATTACTCCCTGGTTTTATTCATATTAATTATAGATTAAATATTATAATATATATGGAAAATGCATATAATCAAAAGTTCGGTTTAACCGAAAATAAGATAATTATTTGTTAAAAGAAGTACAAAACACTTCCGATGCGTGAAAAATTTAGGAAACAAACAAACACCCCATGAGTGAGTTAAAACTGCTTTCAAGTGGAGCTATTTCCACTGGCTGTGTACGGATTGGGCTCCATTTTCACTATTTACTGATGTGGAAAGGGGTATTGGGACATCTTGTAGGCCAAGCATATTTTCCAGGACAAATGACATTCTAATTCAGGGTCGAGATAATCAATTCTCAGTGAGAAATTAGATATTTAACATGGTATACAAAAATGATTTATTCGCTGCGAAAAGTAATTTACATTAAAAAATGTTTAATACATTTTACTCAAAACTTTTTTTGCCCTATTAAAATTAAAAAAATATGGTGTCTGCTAGATTTCGAGACAGAAGAGTGATGTTCGTGTAGAAATGTTCATAAATTTTCCCTCTAAAAGAATAAATTAAAAAGTCAATTTCATATTCGCCCTACGATATGTCCCTTCCCCCTTTCCAGTATAATAGTTCAGGTTTAAAGTGGCTTGAAGAGATTTATTCGACTCTCGATAGCGAGGTCTCGAGAGCCGATGTGGGTATGGAGCAGCGTCGGAATGCAAGAGTGGGAAAATGTTCATGTTCAGGTTGTACACTTGGCACCTGGAAGGGGCCGCGGTCACGTAGCGTCTAGAACGCTCGCCTCCCACCAAGGCGAACCCTCCGGGGTGGCTCACAGATGTTCACACGTGGGAATCGTGACCGGAGGTTATCCCGTTTTACTTCGCCCTTGCATTCTGCTGCTACTTCATATCGACGTCGTATAGCTGATCAGCGAATGGGTGCGCACTTTAAAGGAACCACTAAGCCAGTCTGGTAATATATGCCAAACGCCTAGAAGGCAAAATTCTTGTTTCTGAAATGCCATCTACGCAGAACGCTTGCAGGCACAATGCCTGTCAGGACATTAAAGGCACATTTGAAATTTGTATAGGCAAAACGATTTCAGGAATGTCTTGGAATGTAAGGAAGGTTTTTAATTTGTAAGTTTGTTTGCCCTTAAAGGCAAAACGCTTTAGGCGGAATACCTTATAGGCAAGACAACTGCAGGGAAAGTGCCTTTCAGTAAATACAAGTCAAGTTTTACATTTGTAGGTGAAAAGCCTGTCAGGAAATGTCTGTCAGGCAAAACGCCCCCTATGCAAAATATTTCTTAA
The DNA here is from genome assembly GCA_029891345.1 of Dryococelus australis. NCBI lineage: Eukaryota > Metazoa > Arthropoda > Insecta > Phasmatodea > Phasmatidae > Dryococelus > Dryococelus australis. Next base: position 110,388,118 of record CM057005.1, read on the forward strand.
ACAAAATGCTTTTAGGCGAAATGCGTGCTAGGCAAAACTCTGTAGACAAGAACGCCTTAAGGAAAAACGCCACAATCCCTTAACATACAATTCTTAGGCCACCCAACGTCAGGAAAGTTCGTCGCTGGACCGTCGTCGCCTGGGATATACCGCACGAAAGAAGAGCTGGGACGAGGAGAGGAACGAAGAGAGATAGATAGAGACTGAGAAGAGAAGTGGAGGCTGTAAGAGTGTTGAAGAGCTGAGCGAATCGGTCCACTTCCCGCATTCCTGGGTGTTTGAGGTGGGCAATAGAAGCGGCGACGGCGGCAGATACAGTTAACACCTTCCTCGGAGCAGCCGCTCGCAACACATACCGCCGCATAATGGCCTGATCTCCAGTCCTCGCAGAAGGTCGATGTATAAATAGTAGAGCGGATGAATCGCGGCTAGGTGCCCGCGGCCAGCATGCCTCGGCGCGCTCCTCGGAGACGGCGGGTCCACAGCCTGTAACACGTGTACAACCTGATACTGCTTCAAGGCAGGGTCGTGTTTGTTTCTCTGTACCTTCCTTAACTCCGTACAGGATAAGCGGCGCGGGTGTTTGAAACACACGTTTCCTCACCAAACTATTAAACGCGCGTCCAATGTGCTGACCTACGAAAATAACTCTCACATCAGAAGAGGACTGTTCACTGCTTTCAAGACGTCACGTGCATTAGAAACACCATTTAATATCACTCCAAAATTGCTTACAATGGCTTATTCAAGTAGTTGTATCTCAGAATATACGTGTCAGATTCATACAAAACTACTCAAGGACCCTGCATTGAACCTTCGTAAAGACTTTTCGTCAATAAAATAATAGGGTCACCTCTGGAAGTCCCATATGTACACGAAGTACGACGAGAACACTGCACGTCAGTTCGTAGCCTTACGCTTAGCGGCGATGGCGCACTTGATGGGCGTGGCAGTGTCGACCTTATCACTCCTGCGATTCTGTTTCAAACGCTGAAAAGAGTCTCCAGGTAGGCGGGGCCTTGGCGTATTAATCCGAGCAGGTATACTCGTTCACGTGAGACATGTTGCAGAGTAGGTGAAATCGTGGTCAACGCTGTACAAGCTCAGAAGATAGAACAAATACGGACATCGCCTATACACCTGGACAATGCTACTGGTTTGCTTCTGACACACCAACTATTTATATTTTGTAGAGCCACCTGTTTATAGCGAAAAGATTCCACGGCTAGTTGTACTGGAAAGCGTTAGTTCAGAAACAATTTCGCGGTTGGATGATTTGAAGTCTCACGCGTCAGAGGTGTGTGCCTGCCAATCACGACAGTTCAGTGCCGGAGTAACTAAATTCTGATTGGTCCAGTCAAATAGAGAGTGTATCGTCACGGATACTCCCGGCCTGCTTGTGTGCTCGTAGTATATTTATGTCTATCCTGTACACAAATATTTTCGCGAAAAACACGAGGTCCTTGTTATTGGTTGCTTCTTGTACCATGGCTATAGTGAAACATTTAAAAAGGCTCCAAAGTGCCAGTTGTTATAGGAAGTTCGTAACTACTTTTCGCACCGTAAATATCCTCGTTTTCAACACCCGAAATGAAAAATTGATGTATTCGTTACGTGGTGAACACTTGCAACACTTGACGAAATTCTGTAGCGGAATTATTGCTCCCAAGAGGCAACACTTGGAACGTGTATAAGCGCTGGCAGAGAGAACAGCATTTTGTTAGCTGTTACAGTTTACTTCACTTGTCCAAAGAGAACTCATAACTTGTGTATATCGGTTCATCATACATTGCAGTCAAGTATTTTAGGATAGAGAAGTTTCTTTCATATAAGTCGAGGCAGGTGTTTTCGCGAAAATATTTAAGGCCATGCTAGACTTCAATACCATACGTCAACAACCACAACTTCCTTTGGCCATTGGCCGCGTGTCTACGTGAGAAGACATTTTATTGTTCGACTGAGCCAAACAGAATAAAGTACTCCGATACTGAATGTCCATGATTCGCGGACAGACACTTGAGTTACGTGTTATTTAAAACCACCCAACCACGAAAGTGTATATGAACAAAAGTGTCTTGGAGTTCATCTGGTCTTGAAATCATTTCGCGGAAAACACCTCTCTCTACCTACAAGCGATGTATTTGGGAAACTTATTTTCCATAGTGTGCTCAATTCTTACTATTCTAAGGAAAAACGTTAAGTATGTGGGTGTAGAAGATTTTTGTGAGAAAACAAACATTAATAAATCGTTGCTAGTTTGGTGCACGGACATCGTATTGAAGTGATCGAGGTGCTACCCATCAACAAATTCGTTGTTTTATATTGTATAAAACACTGTTCAGCCTGTAGACTTTACTTGTCAGTGCACTTTCCTCACTTACAAAAAATTGTTTTGCATAGTTTTTGCCTTAGGACATTTCAAAATCCCTATTATAGTGTTCGCAGGACGTAAACAGAAACACAAACGTTTACAGAAAATTGAAGAAGGGCGACTGAAAGATCAAGACTTAATTCATTTCAATCCATGCTTAGGAAAATCTAAGTTGCAAAGATCATATACTTATCGGCAATAGCTACTTCCGCGAACGCACCTCTTGACACAGATGCCATTTGTGGGCGTGGCGTCAACTGTAGCTATTCATCCACCACTGGGTCACAGAACCAGAATATACGTATGTGCAATCGCGCAAGTGGCCAATTGCTGTCACCCTGTTTGTTAATATCCAGTTTATTTACGAAGAAGTATGAGATACGGGATACAAGTCGTCTCGTCCCATACATGGACTAAAGATGAGGTAGACCGCTTATTCGTCTTCTGCACATGTACCCAACGCTGATCTACCCCAATCATACACAACTGTCAAGGTCACGTGGTCAACAGTGATGAACGTGTTTGTTTGTATCTTAATTTTTAAATTACAAGCACTTTTATATTAATAAAATAATTTTACCAGTTTCAATTTAATCAAACAGCATTACAAATTGGTTAGAGGAAATATACACTCATCTCAAAGCATTTGTTTACAAATCAGTTTTCTAACCTAAAATCCAAACCACGCCATTTTTGCCAGACATGTTGGCAGAAAAGCCGTTCAATGTTGGGACACGTAGACTGGTAGTGCGCAGCCAACGAGATCGGCGTACCTCATCTTTAGTCTATGGTCTATGGTAATTCTCTCAGCCCCGGTATACGAACAAACCTCGTACAGTAAGAGATAATGCTGGCAACCCGACAGGTGTCTGTGAGACGGAGACCCCAGAAGGCATTTTCCACATCCCTGGGCGTCTGTGGCCGCTCTACAGACGTTTCTATGCTCGCGGTGAGCGCGCTGACAAGCTGAAAGTTCCCTCACAAAATATTACACGCTGAACTTTCTCTGAGCCTCTGTGGCTTTGCCAACGCCACAATTTACAACCTTTCCTCCAAATGCAGGCTTACTGTTATTTGCCCCGTAGCGCTCTAACTCGACTATACACTGTAAACAGGGCGCTCTCGAAATGTCAGGGTATCTTACATATAAGCAATGTACTGTAAATCCGAACCAGTGAGCATTTCAGTGTTTAAATCTGTAAACAGTGCCTGACTTTTTCAACAGCCACTTTAGTCAGTTTAACTGCACTCTAAGGTATTATTCATAAGGTTACCATCTGAATGTAAACGAATATTGAGAAAATACGTATGGTAAACTTTTGTTCCTTCCCGTCCATGGTAGTGATTCTACATTCGCTCACGAAACAGTCACATGTGTAGTAACAAAGCTCAACATTCCTACATTTGCTGTCTCGCGGATCTCTAGTTTCCCCCGCCCTCTATATATTGGCTTTGTTTCGCCCTCATCGGCTCTCAAGAACTCTCTCCACTCCACTTCCTTCAATTTGGATTAGGAAAACACCCTGTTACTGTAAACAAAACAGGTGCAAAGAATGTTTATTTTTCCATAGAGTAACCAGGCGGAAGTGTTGATATATAGGGCGGAAGAATACAAGTTGGTAATGAAAGTAATAGGGCTTGCAGAAGGTGTGAGCTAACCGCGGGCGGCCTACAGCGACAAGAACGGCGCTGTTTGTGGTCAGCTGGGCCCGAGAGAGGCGGCGCGGGTTCAGTGACTTCAACGCCCAGTGAGGAAGGGAACCTTGGACTGATTTCCTAGGCGGTACGGCGTGAAAACTGCTGACCGCCGTGGCGAATTTCGGCCGGAAAAAGATTTCTTAATTTAGAAGCGGGCGGCACGTTGGAAAGTGACACATTGGCGACACGGCCAGAAACGTCCGTGGAAGCTGTTGGCCAACACGAGGGTGGGAAGGACAAGAGGTGGCGAAACAGCTGTTGGGACACAACTGCTCAGGCGAGAGTGCAGCATCGCTTCCAGGTGTCGTGTATCATCTGGTGTTTTACCCACGGTTCACTGGTTTGTTTTACAATCTGCGCAAGTTGCCGCGTGTATCACAGCTTGGAGAACAGGCAAGTACCCCGTAAAGGTTCGTGTACATTTCACAAAACTTAACAGTATATTCACAGAACCTCTGCTCTAATCTCCTTGTTAGTTTTCTCTACTTCTAGGTTTAAAAAATAAGAAGATACTGGAAAAAAAAAATTTAATGTTATTTATGTTGGTTTCTACTGTGTATAAAAAAAGATAAAATATTTTATACTTGAGCAAGATTTGAACCAGAATACAAAATGTTATAAATATTTCACTCTAATCAATCACCTACAACAGTAATTTAATGTTTGGGGTATAGCTTTAGTATTTCTGACACAGTCTCATAACTAACTTTTTAAGTTTATTTTAAAGTTAGTGTATTTTAAGTGTTGCTAAATGTTACAAACGCCTGATGCTACTTAGTAATGTTTGAAATAGTATGTCTTAGTGGCGTGGATAATCTTAACTGCAGCAGAAACAATCCTTATTTGGCTGTAGTGGCGAAGAGAACTCCGCGTGTACTCGGCAATGTTCGTTGCCCGAAACCGAAAGCTATAGGAAATAAGGTGACTTTCCGTACTTTGTATTTACGGACTCAGCTCCGGCTTTAGTCTTTACGGAGTGCGTTTTCGTATATTTACGATACATTTACGTACAAATTTCCACAAATATACTGAAATTTTTAACAATGTGATACATTCTCTGTCGTGCCCAGGATTATGAAGTATATAGCCAGACAGCAAGGCTAACTAAACATAACAGTAATGAATACAACCTAGGCTCTTGTCATTTGTTCATTGGCTGTGGCATTCGTGATGAGCAATTCATCTAGGCTGTACGTAATATGTTCTCTACCTTTCTGCATATGTATTACTGGTTCACCGTCCAGGAAATATTGGCCCGTGGTGTCACAGAATAAGTATGCATACAGAAACGAAATGGAATTGCTGTTCCTGTGATGTAAACAAACTCCGTCGCTCATTGGCTGCACGGAACTATGGAAATGGATATTGAGAGTGAATGGCTATTGCACTTCGTTGAATATCCCCTATTAGTCGCGCTGGCTTCTGACAAGTTAATCTTGAGAAGCTGATTGGTGAACTTTGGTCCGCCATTTTGCTGGTGTGCGAGGCTCGAGTAAGTAGTTCACGTTATTGTCGCACCTCTGTATGTTTAACACTTTAAGGTCGCCACACTTGCGCTAGTTTTTAAGACTATCTAGACGTGAGTCACCTATAGACACCAGTCCACACTTAACGCCATCCTATTGGTGATCACGACGTCAGTCTGTCATTATTAGTCGTCTGTCAGACAATGCAGTGCCTAGTTTACCACGATCCAGCCGCATGTTCATTTTTATACAGTCGATCGTGTTCATTTAATTAAATATGCAAAAATTTCCTCAATTATTTACGAAAATTGTTGTTAATATTAAGTTATTCCCTAGTAAAATGGAAATAAAATTAAGGAAACAATGTAGCTTATAACCGGACCACTTTAATTTTTATGAACATAGAAATATCCGTAGCAAGTTTGACCGAGTAACACGGGCATAGTTCTCAAATTGTTAAATACTCTGTGGAAAGATCTCTACTAGTGGTGCGAAACTTTACTCACCTGACTGTACTTTTCACGAGAGCACGAATAAAAGGTGCTCGATGTGAACATGTTTGTTCAGTGACAACTGACTTGTACCGAGAACCACTTTTACGAAGGAAATACAAGAGAGAATCACGACGAGCGTATTGAGGCGGAGCCCGAAGGCTGAGAGCACATGCTCACGTCGGTGGTCGCACAAAAGAACTTCCTTTTCTTCTGCTTGTTGGGAGCGGCATCGCGAGATGACGCCGCGACGGTCGACGGGTGTGCTACGAGTTAACCAAGATGGGGGTCATCTTAGGAGAGGGAGGAGTCCTTGTGCTGCCAGAGAAGCGAGTCGTCAGTACCTCGGTGACCCAACGTCCTCCAGCGTTGCCGGACCAACTTGCGCGTTACTGCTGTTGTCACCCTTATTTAACCCTTTCACTCACACGTTGGACGGTTAGTCTGCTCGCCTCCCACCAAGGCGAACCGGGTACAATCCCCGGCCGGGTCACTCCGGGATTTTCGCACGTGGGAATCACTGGTCAGCGAGTTTTCTCGTGGATCTCCCGTCTCCCCCGCCCATGCATTCCAACGCTGCTCCATGCCCACCTCAATCACCCTCATCGCCTCTCAAGACCTCGCTGTTAAGAGCCGCCCAAATATCTTCGCTCTTCACTCACTCTAAGTTTGAGAATTTCAATCGCTTACTTTCTGATCGTGTGCTGTGCTTACGTTCAGCACTTGTCTTGCAACCAGTGGAAAATGTACAGGATGCTCAATGATACTGGCGTCAACCTTTCATGTCAAACAAATCAGAATAGCCACAAGATGGGCACTGGTACTTTGCTGTGTACAGCACCGGAGAAGAGTATCATACATCTGCCACGTGTCCAAACACGGTGCAAATTAATGATACTTATGACATTTACTGTACGCAGCATGGTATCAGGGTCCAGTACTTTGAGAGTCTACCTTGTAGTCAATCTGATTTGTAGAATTTCCTACGCCTCTTTGACATGACTTATTAAAACCAACATCATCTAGAACTCGGCACATTGTTCGCTGGATATAATAAAAACATTGAACCCAAGTACAGTGCGTACAAACAATTATGTGGTTGCAACACTTGAACTCTCATTCAGACCCAGTGTATATAATTGTGTACATTACACCTGTGTAGATATGGTTGTTCTGTATTGTACACTGTGAATCCCAGTCGCTAATGCTCTAACCTGTGGGTAAATAATTCGCAAACCTTCTTACTGGTTTAGGTCATAATTAGACACCTGAAAAATTCGCGAATTCAGTGACATGTAGGCTGTACTGCATTGTCGTATATCGTATATATAGTCGTGCAAATATCACTGTTCATTGGTTGCTTACTGTGTTAGCGGTGACGATTATTGGTCGGTGTTTTATTGTGTGTTTATTATTGGCTGAGTGTTGTCCAGGAGTTGTTAACTAATAGTCGTACGAATAGCATAAGCAATACAAACGTACGAGGTTTTGAATTCTAACTTGTCCCGAAATGAAATCGCGAATTTTTTAGGTCTCTAGTCATAATTGGGTCATATAACTGTAGCCGAACATATAGTCTACAGCTCATTGAGCGTGGCATCGAAACAAGTGCTGTGATAAGTACAGAACGCGTCATAAAATTCTTTATTTACCGCCCCCGAAACCAAAAACTCAAGTGGGTGTGTTAAGAGTCAACATCGAGGTCTTGAGAGGCGAGAGGTGATTATGGAGCAGCGCCAGAATGCAAGGGCGGGAGAAACGGGAAATCCCGGGGAAACCCTGCGGCATCGCCCGGCACTATTCTCACATGCGAAACTCCAGGAGCCGCCCCACTGGGAATCGAACCCGGTTCACTTAGGTGGAAACGAGTAGTCTAGCCACAACGCCACCGCGACAACTAATTACTTGGTGAAATGAATGTAACAAACAGGAGACAAAATGTTAAAACAATTATGGGATCCCACAACAGAAAGCCATATTTCAAAATAAAAGCAAAATCAATAAAAGTACCTAAATACCCTTGCATTTCCCAGAAAGGGTACAGTTGTGAGGGTGGAAAGTTACACACGCGTGATCTAATCTCTGGCTGGTCATGTAAAAAATAATCTATTATGTGCCTTAACTATGCCAGTTGACAGGTTTAATTCATTATTTTTAGAGCTAGAGATTTTCCACGAGTTGAGTATAGGCTGTTCACGGTAAAGTGAGCACTTTTTAAGGCCCTGCTGAATTTTTCCTTTTGACAGATTTCTATGTTCCCATCATTTTTTAATGTAAACATTGCCTTGTGACAAACAAACGTAGTGTATACTTTTCTTCACTCCCAAAATGCAATATCTGAAACTGCAATAAATTATATTTATCAGTGGTTAATGCCGGCTAGAAAGGCTTTAAAAAGTGCTCACTTTACCGTGAATAGCCTTCATACGGTGGACTTCAATACTATAAACACCCAACAGCAGTTTGTTTATTTCCATTAGTTGCTGTCTGCTTGAGAAGGAGTTTTCATATTCGACCGGGCCACTCAGAATTAGGAAACATCGGCACGGCTCCTACGTGATTCGTACGCAGACAGTTAACATGTTTGAAAAAGTAACTCAGCCAATTAAGATAATTAAAAGACCCTACAGTATTTTGAAATATAACATGCCTTGAAATTTTTTCCCGCGAAATTTCACTACCATTAACTATAGTAAAGGTGGCAACAGTGGGAGCAGCTCACGTAGTGACCTGTAGCTGGAGGTCGCGCGCTCTGTCAGTCGTCTTGTAGGCGCTGGGCGACGTGAATGCAACTCCGCGGTCCGGCCCACTTAGCAAATCCCGAAGACACGAGCCCCGTGCACCTGTGAGGACTACAATGTCCTCGGCCTGTTGACGTCGCCTCTAGAGTCGTGATTCCCTCTAGGCGGCCATGTCCACTTAGCTTCAACACCCTCGGGTATGTTACACGCACAATAGGGATACGTAGAGGTACTGAAATTTCGCGAGAAGAATTCAAGACATGTTATATTTGAAAACACTGTAGGGTAGCTTACCTATATTGATTGGCTGAATTTAGTTTTCCACGCGTGTTAACTGGCTGAATCACGCAGGAGCCGTGCCGATGTTGTACAATTCTGAGTGGCCCGGTAAAATATGGACACTGCTGTACAAACAGGAGGTAACCAACGGCAACAGACAAACTGTTGTTGGATGCTTATAGTGTTGAAGTCTACACTGTACTCATATTTAGTCGCTAAAAGTCACTGGCTCTAGATATACGGCATGGTACAGTTATTCTAGAGTCAATCAAACATTTCTGGAAGCCTTGCTTGATTCCTTCTTCATGCCTGCTCGCTGACTACCCTTCGAACTAGTGAAACTTTCCGTATTGCGAATCCAAGTTCGTGAAGGATAGGTGTCTTAATATGAAATTCAGAATTGTAAAATATATACTTTCCTAATAATGTCACAATTTCGCTTGATCGACGCTTGAATACACTGAGTGAGTGAGTGAAGAGATTTGGGCGGCTCTTAAAAGCGAGGTCTTGATCTCCGATGAGGGGGATGGAGAATAGCCAGAATGAAGGGGCAGGGGAAACGGGAGACCCCCGAGAAAACCCGCCAACCAACGGCATCGTCCGACACGATTCGCACTAGCGAAAATCCAGTGACCCGGCCAGGGATTGAACCCAGTTTGCCTTGGGGAATAAAGTCATGAAGCCCATGGCGATATTAATTTTACGTATGGTGGAAGAATACACAACGTACATAAAAATAGATCTCAAACAGGGCTTGCAGAAGTACCCAGATTCCCTAGAACAGCCTATAATAGCAATATTTATACTGTTCAAGGATGAGCCATGTTGACACCACTAGAAAGGTGTGTACAGAGATGAATGTTGCAGGCATCTCGCGGCCTATGGGATGCCGTCAGTGGGTCAGCAGCGGAGGAAGCCGGATATTCATTGGCCCGGGCGGTGATCCGTTACTCCCGCCAGAGAGCGGCCGTGACCAATCAGCGCACGACTACGGCGACGGTCCATTCACACCCTGGGCCCGACGTTTTTGTAGTTTCTCGCCTCTTGCACCAGCACGTGCTGCTTATCTCCTACAGTCGTCCATTGCCGTGCTCGAGCAACTCGCCAGCACCACGTGCCTTAATCGTCGTCGCTAGCTAGCGACACCACCTTTCGTCAAAACTCCTTCTATTTCAACACACTAACTCAGATACACTCGAGCGATTGGAGCCGGGGTGGTGTCGTGGTCAGGCTTTTTTTAAATTTATTTCATTAACTCTACTTAGCATTACAGCCACCCAGGGTGTTCAATTCTACCATGTCTGCTACAATTTAACAAACAGTATGTTAGTTTATAGATGCACATTTTTTTTGTGTGAGGGCGGCTGTACGTCTAAGCGCCCCTAATTTAAGCTACAAATTATATTTCTATTCGAAAGGATCATTCACACTTCCTAGGAAGATGGTGAGCTATTCTGCCCCGACCGAGACAGCTCCCCGACGGGTGTCCTTTCGGCCGCCCCCCGTTTCTCCACCCCCGCCGGAACAGACCAGGGACCAGGATTCCCAGATGCCGTCGGGCCCGCACACAGCTAACTAGCCTTTCGACCGGTCCGTCATGGCACCCAAGTTGAATGTCCCCGCCCACGAACCCGAAGGCCCCCAGCTCCCTCCCTATATGTACTATTCTATTATGTTCTTTTTATTTTTCTCCTCTTCCACCGTTCTGCTCCAACCTAAGCATCGTCCAGGACATCGAAGTACCCATTCTGGACACCCAGGCCTTCGTTTCCCTGCGGACGAGGGAACGGTACTCCGCTCTTACGGGTGGCTCCACCCCCAGTTTTTTTTACACAGACACATACACAGACATAAAACAACATATTATCACAAATCACATCTTTCCCTCATTTAGATTTTCTTCTCCGCAGTTCCTTCCGTTCTTCTTTCATCCGTTTCAGATCTTGTCTTTCATCTTCTCTTTCTTGCTGCTTCTCCTCCTCTTTTTCTCTCTTCTATTGTTCTTCTACTTTCCTTCTTTGTTGTCCTCCCCACTTTCTTTCCAATTCTTCTTTCTCTTCTTTTTCTTCTCTTCCTCCTCCTAGTTTTTCTATTTTTCTCCATATTTCCTTCAATTCTTCTTGCATTCATTTCAAATCTTGTGTTCTTTATAACTTTTTCGTGTTTGGAGCTTATCAATTTTTCTTCTCAGCTGTTACTCGGCAAAACTTCAATATTTGCCGAAAATTCTGTTTCTTATATAAAAGAGAGAGTTATTTATAGTTTTTATTTAATTTAAACGATAGTACACTAGACAAACACACACACTCACTCAATAATTCCCTTAGTTCCAGCACACTCTCACCCTCTTCCTAGACTGCGCAGTTAAATCATCATTCATAGTTTTTACCAAATCATATAATTTACTAATACTTTCATTTATTATTTCTACAATTTCCTTGTCATATATATTATGTTTTTGTAATGTCCATTTGTCATTAAAAGGTTTAATTTCTGTTCTAATTCTTTCCTTTCTTCTTTAAACATGTCACACAAGTACATAATATGGTATACCGTCTGAGCTCCCTTCTCACACTGACAACTGTCGTCTTCTATTTTATTTATTTTAGCTAAATATTCTTTAATTTGACAGTGTCCCAGTATTACTTTCAACACACTATTATTTATATTACTTTTACTTTCGTACCATTGTTGTATATTTTCAATATAATTTTTAGTATTTAGACTGGTTTCTGTTGCATCGTACTCTGTTTGCCAATTTATAACACTTAGTTAGTATATTTATTTATTTAATTCTTTTAAACTAATATTATTATTATTTCTATTTTTTTCGATGCTAATATTATTGTACTCTAATATCTTATTATATGTATTTCCGTTGTATTCTATTTCGTCTATTTTTGATTTGATATATCATATTTCTATTTTTTATACTTTAGTCTATTGGGATTTCATTACTTACAGTTATCGCGGGTACATATGATGCTGATGGTATTAAATTCATTATCTTTATCAATACATATCTATGTGATGCTCTTAGTATTATTTTAATGTGTGTATTTTGAATTTTATTTTTGTAACAAGTGCTAGCATTTTGTTTAATATTATGGTATAATGCCTGATATATTATTTTATTATTTTTATTGTTATAATTTTGGATATTCCATACCGTTTGTTTTAATTTTTAAAAATATATTCTTTACTTTTTCTGTTGTATATTAACATGTGATCAGACTTATCGCCTCCCACCCAGACAAACCGGGTTCAATCCCCGACCTCTTCACTCCGGATTTTCGCAAGTGGGAATCGTGCCGGACAATGCCGCTGGTCGGCGGTTTTCTCGGGATCTCCTGTTTTCCCTTCTCTTTCATTCCGGCGCTGCTGCATACTCACGTCGCTTCACCCTAATCGGCTCTCAAGACCTCGATGTTAAGAGCCACTCAAATATCTTCACTCACTTATTCACTCGAGCAATTGAATAGTTTCCAAATGCCGCCCGTGTTATGTGCCTGCCCGTTTTGTAATACAATAACAGTCGTTTCAGCCATACATCCCTACTGGGAATGTGAACAGAGACCTGCTATAGAGGGAGAACATGAGTGAGTGAAGAGATTTGGCCAGCTCTTAACATCGAGGTCTTGAGAGCCGATGAGGGTGAAGCGAGATGAGTACGGAACAGCGCCAGAATGCAAGGGCGGGGGAAACAGGAGATCACCGAGAAAACCCGCCGACCAGTGGCACGATTCCCTCTTGCGAAAATCGGGAGTGAACATGCCGGGGATTGAACCCGGTTCTCCTGGGTGGGAGGCGAACAGTCTTAACCGCTCAGCCACCATGACCCCAGGGAGAACGTTTTGATTAACCCGAGATTATATCGATTTCGAGTGATTCTAGTAGCCTAGGTCTCAATTTCTAGGTTACTTCCGGCCAGTATTGTCCACTCCGAGGTCCAGCGACATTGGTGTTCTCTAAGGATAACTGATCCGTTTAAGAGATACTATTATTTCTTGTTATATATTAGTACCAATGAAGACAGCGTAAATCATATGTGCATGACATTAGACTTTGGCTCATGCTACTTCCGCCTGCAGAACTCAGAACAAATAGTAAACACTAAGCATTCATGGTAGTTTCACTTCTACCTTCATATCCGTGTGGACGGGACAAACGGAACTGAGTCCGGCTGTGGAGGTATGCAATGCACAAGTGACTTCTGCTCGAGTGTGTAGAGGAATTTGGAGTCCAGCTTGATGCCATCTCGTAACACAAATAGTATAGTCTTTAATTATGAACAGGGACACGTAATTTTCGCGAAAAGACTAGATATCAATCATCTACTGGTATTCCAGCAATTTTCTTTGCGCATTCGCCAATTTGCTTTTAGTGTGGAGATGTATCATTACTAATCTGGCCAATCAGAAGAATGTTACTTCAATACTGGACGTCTGTGATTCAAGGCCAACACTCAAGAAAGACGCATAACAAGTAAAATCATCCAATCATGAAAATGTTGTGAAATACAACTAGGCATGAAATATTTTTCGCAAAAATCGCGTGTCCCTACTAGCAAATTATTATACAACTGATAAAATTACCATTAATATGCTTGTAACAAAAATCTCGTCGTGTCTACATGAGAATGCACGACATTTTTGTGCCCCTAGCTGCGGTAATACAATAAATTGCAGTTGAAGACGACAATCTGGTTGGTTGCAGCACTTGGCGTGAGATATCCAACTGAAGCTGAAATGGCTAGCTCGGAGACGTTACGCACCCTGTGTTACGAGGCCGGCCTTGAGCCCTTGTTGCGCGCGGCGGGCGATGATGCTGAGGAATAATTTATTGGTTTAGTCGAAGACAATGTGTGTGGGTGCGCACGTTTAGGTGCTCCCCTCCACCCTTCCACCCTCCACTACAGCGGCGGTACCTCTGCTAATTTACGGGTAACAAACCCCCCCCCCCCCCCCTCTTCATCGTGTTCCAGGTGGTCGAGAACTCCCCCAGGCACACCCGCCAGTACCAAGAGCGGATAGGTTTCGAGTCCCGAAGTTGACGCACCTGGCCACCATAGTTCTCACGTTGGCCTCATTGTGAGCAGTCGTGTCGATTATAAATTTAAAAAAAAAAAAATATATATATATACACACACAATAATTTAATTTAAATATTATTTCACGACAGAAATGAAAGTCGAAGTTTTGTTTCCCATTCACACATTTTATTTGAAACATTAATGTGGTCGTTGATCAGCCAGATTCGCTGTAAGCAGCCCTCTATTAACGACATTAAATTTTCTGTAAAACTATGTTTTAAACCATATCAACAATGCTGTGCCTTTTCAGAAGCGCCTGCTGTATTGTGCCCTATAGTCACTGTAGAGCGAAAATACAGGGTTTTTACACATTAAATGATTATAGGCCTTTCTCAGCCGTTTCCCATACAATTGATTTCAAATAAATAAAAACTTAGTTCCCTTTGAAGAGAAAGCTTGAGTGTGCATAGGACTGAGGAGTTTAGTCTGCAAGGCACTGAGCATGCAATACTTTCCTGTCCTTACTCAGTATACACTCCAGGAATGATTGATTTCTTCATTGGCTGATGCCATCGTGAAGAGAAAATTATATTGCGTTCCTACTATGGATTGTACGTAAAGAAACTGTAAAATGAAGAAAAATATGTGAGCTGCCATATTTCCTATTTCACTTTAGCTATTTTATTCTTTTATGATTGGCTGATCAAGTTTTCGACTCAGCTAAGTTCTCAGCGGACGAATTAAAAACTTTCGTTTTTAGAGTACCTGAAACCTCAGTGGCTCACTGAACTGGGATAGTATAGCTTCATACATGCTTGACAGCCAACAAGGAAATAAAACTGTCGGACATGTGTACAGTAGGTTTAATCCTAGCAGTCCACTTATACCACGAGACACTATCGTTATAGGGTCACCTGTTTTTTCATGAAAAGATTCCACGATTAGTTGTAGTCAAACGCCACGTTAGTTCAGAACCAATATCGCGTTGTATGAATTTAAACCATACCAGTCTGCAGTGTCTGCCAGCCAATCACACGTTCACTGTCAGCGTAACTTAACTGTGATTGGCCCAGCTGAATAGGAAATATCTTCTCACACAAAAACGCAGCGAATAGCTGGAGTATATTTGCAAGCTTGCACATAAGAAGTTAAAGCATTTATTTGTTTACAGTCCTGCAGTGTGTGTCAGTACACGAGAGCAACAATGACTTAAGTAACAAGATACTACACGTTCTTAAAACTTTCTACATTAAGCGACATTAACGGTGTTGGACCCCAAAATACTAATTATTTTATTTTGTACCAAACATGTTTCAACTTGTACACATTATATGTGATGATTTATTAAACGAATAAAAAATTCTTACACTTTATATATTTTTTTAATAAATTGATGTCGAATTCTATTTTTTTTTTTTTTCTATTTTTCTGCAGCCACAATAACAAATACTTAGTTTTACAAATGAAAAGAAAATACAATGTAAACTTATGTCATGGGCTACCGCGTGACATGTATCTCATCACCAAATAACAATCCACATATTAGAAAAAAATTGTTAAATATAAAGACATTTTTGCATATTTCAAAGTTTTTTTTATGTATGAACTGTAATTTGGTGACTACATATACATCACACAGTAGCCAACGAAATTTACGTAGAAAATTTTTATATTTGCTTAACATGGTATGTTATTATGGCTGCAGGAAAACAGAAAAAAATTTGAATTTGACATCAAATTGTTCAAAAAATATAAAGTGTAAGTTTTTTTTATTCGAGGGAAAAGTCATCACATATAATGTTTACAAGTTGAACAATGTTTGGTACAAAAATAAAACAACTAACTTTTTGGGGCCCAACACCCTTCATTAACGAAATTATCGCTCGGCCACAAGCCAGATGCGAAATGTCTATATGTCTCTGTGAAATGCAGAACACTTCACTGGCATTTGGTTATTGTCCTCGCCATGTCACTTGTTCACTTTGCCACAGAGAGATCATCAAGTGTTCCGACGAATGGTTGTTATTGCCTCACTATGTTCAAGGGTGTGGCCATGTTCATGTTAACCAATAACAACAGCGATCTGGATAAGTAGAGCCTACAAGTACATGTGCGTAGTCCATGGTCTAGCGGCTTTCTTACGCAGTGACATATTTTTGAGAGGCAGATAGTTCATTTTATGCTCCTCCCTATCCAGACTACAGAATAAAATTTATTTAGTGTATGCGATTTTACAAAACCAGTGAATATAAACAAACGATTGCCCGTATGTCATACTGTAAACGTGTTGAAAGTGTTAAATTGTATCCTGGTATCGTTTGAAATGACGGCGTACACGTATATGTTAGTTCCAAGTGTGTCATTGTACCTCCGCTCATGCTACACTCCCTGCAGGACTCAGAACCAATAGTATACACTCAGCACTCTGGTATATAGCTTCACTCCGTATGGCCGGGTCTAACAGGAGAGTGAGTTCTGTGTGTGGCAGCAGACAATGAACAAGTGCTCGAATACGAAGAGGAATGTGGATTCTACACTGAGAGAACTGTTTCCTACAGCGAACAAAATATTTGTTTCTATAGGCCAATTAAATATTTAGTTAGTCGAAAAAAAAATATTTTGTTGAGTAATTAAAACTTAAAAACAACAAAATTAATATTGTTCACCTAACAAAATACACTTCATAAAAAAACCTCTGTGCTCGGTAAAAAAAAAAAAAAAAAAGATCGACTCGTCACAAAATATTTTTCAAAATCAACTGTACGTATTTCTTTGGCCACTCATTTGATTTCCTTCATGCGACAATACATCTCGAGAGTTTGTTTGTACTTGTACTGACAGGGTAGTAATAGTGTTTGCTAGTGCATATATATATATATATATGTATGCTAATAAAACAAGTTCAGCAAGAAACTGGGAAGTAAATCTGTAAAACTTGAAATATTTATTTGCCCACGTTGTCCAGAATTTGAAATGTACGATTTTCAAAACATTACCGTTCAACCTGCAGTCAGTTGAAGTTGTGCGGTTCTTTGGACGTAGCACCTGAGTTCGGATCTAGGCCGGGGACTTGTAATATTCTTATACCAACGGAATCTTTTTAAAGTACGTAGAGCTAAGCAAATATTCAGATGCACAAACCAAAACTAGGTTTGGTGTAACCAAATAATAACAACAAAATAATTTGGTTTAAACGCCATAAATACTTCATTGCCGCTATGCAAACTATTAATTTGGTTGCACCAAACAAGATTTGCTAGGTTCAACAGAACAATTTTCTCAGTTGCGTGGTTCCGTTATATAACTAGAGACAGGAACAATTCGCGAGTTCAATGACCTTTAGTCTGGGCTTCATTGTCATGCAGGAGAAAAGTCTTATTAGTGGCTTACTGTCCCAGCAGAAGGCTATGTTTCATTGGGCTTGCATTGTGTTTCATTTTTCTTACTGGCTCTGGGTTCTTCAGGAGCTGTTAAATAACGCGTCGATCAATAGTAAAAGTAACATTTAAGTAAGCGTTTTAGAATTCTAACTTGAAGGCTCCTATGTACTGAAACTTTTCTGTCAAATCGTTGTTTGCGCCTAAACGCGTGTCTCGGTAAATAAATGTTCTGCAAATACAAAGTTTTGCTAGAAAGGATATAAAACGATTGTCTATATCGCTGTCTTGTTACTTTTTTCATATTAAGTGTATTAATAGAGAAAAAAATCGTGAAAGTGGTCAAATATCGCATTTTTAAAGCTTGCCTATGAATTTTCTTTAAGCGGTAAGAGAAAAGTACAACTATACGCAGGTAGTTTGATCTGCGTTCTTTCATCGCGTGTAATAAAACCTCACAGTTACAGTTCTAGTTTACACAGTAAAGCGTTAGTACGGAAACACTGCACGCCTTGCGCATAGGAGCGATGAGGCGCTAGGCGTGCGTGTTAGTGTCGCCCGTATGGCTCCCTCGCTTCTTGACCTTGGACGCGCAGGTACATAGGACCCTTAAATGAGTCCGCGAATTGTTCAGGTCTGTAACGCGAAAAGATACGGCCTCTCGGGATAGACGTTACTGCGGCAGCGGATATAAGAGATTCGCTTCTAGCCTTGTGTTTATGCCAGTAGATATGTCCAGTCGTGAGAGTGTTAGATAGACTGCCAAAAGCGGCGAGTGTGAAGTGTGAGTGGGGGAGGCTTGGTGGGCGGCCGTGGGTGTAGGGGCGGGCGTTGATGAAGACGCCTGTCGCCGCCCCCAGTATGGCAGATGCCCGCCCCCGGACCGACAGACAACATACAGCACGCCGTACCTCTCTGTAACTCGGGATGTACAAAGTTTCTCAGCCACGCCACGCCACTGCATAACTAAGTCTTCCAAGTGCGCGAACTCGGCCGCTCATTGGCCGCAAGAAGCTTTGGAAGCGGCGGACATTGACTCTGATTGGCTGTTGCACGTCGTGCGTCGTGGAATATTTACTATTGGTCGGTTTGCCGTCATTTGGGGAACGTGGCGGACGATGCCGCTGGTCGATGGGTTTTCTCGCGGATCTTCCATTTCCCCCATACTTGCATTCCGGTGCTGCTCCATACTCAACTCACTTCACCCCCATCGGCTCTCAAGACCTCGATGTACAGAGATTGCCAAATCTCTTCACTGCTCTCCACTCGGGCTGCCGTCTGGCAAGTCCGTCTCCAGAAGCTGATTGGTGAACGCCGGTCCGTCATATTGCTATCGTACATCACTCGAGTTCGCCTCTCACGCCACTATGTCACCTCTGTATCCCTATATACCCTGTGGCTAGATCTAAGTTGCGATTCTGGACCCCGTCTGATGAATGTAAACCAAAATCCCCCTTTTTTGTGGCCCTGAAAAGACACGCCCTTTATTATTAGGCTCACTGCTGGAGTTAAGGAGGAAGGACAGTTTGTAACGAACAGCAACCTGCAAAATTCGTGTTATTTTCTGACATCAGGCAAAACTTCACTCTCCCTATACATATTCGAGTCGGTGCCATTTGTTTATTGGCTTCTGCATCAGAGAGCAAACATTTTTTTTTTTTTTTAACGTGTTTGGGCCAGCCTCTCATTAGTTGCTTGCGATTGGTCTGAAGGCGTCTAGAGAGTGACCGGACAAGCTGTAGTTCAATGAAAAGCGCAGTAAAGAAGCACAGGTGTTTTATATCTAGTATGTCTTAAAATAATAACGTGAACTTACAAGTCACTTGTAATGAGTAGGGACAGGAAAATGTCGCGAGTTCAGTGACGTGTAGGCTAGACTCCACAGTCGTGTGTACACTCGAGCCTCAGATGTTTGTTCATTGGCTGCTGCCCCAGAGAGTTGCCCGTGTTGCTCCACACCTGGTAGTATGGCAGTCGCTACCTTTCTCCTTGCAAGTCTGCTATTGGCCCAGAGTCGCCCAGGGCGTGTATAATGAACTGTGATAAAATTTCAAAGGTGACTTCTGTACACTGGTTGGGCGTCTATCTTGTCCTGAAATGATCTCGCGAACGACTAGAGAACTGTAGAGTTCGCGTTATTATTTGGCATCAGGCTAAACTTCACAGTGCTATATATACTAGAGTCAGTGTCGGTTCTCCATTGGCTGCTGCATACATGTGAAATCACTACATTTTGACTGGACTGTACGTGATTGGACTACACAGTTGTGAAGTGCTCATTTACTG
The DNA here is from genome assembly GCA_029891345.1 of Dryococelus australis. NCBI lineage: Eukaryota > Metazoa > Arthropoda > Insecta > Phasmatodea > Phasmatidae > Dryococelus > Dryococelus australis. The sequence continues at coordinate 110,407,859 of CM057005.1, forward strand.
GCGCAGAGTTACCTACGGCGTCCCAGATAAAGTATTGACCACTACCATATTAACTTACACATTAATTTTTCGCTCAAAGTGTTGCAAAAATGGAGATTTTTGGTGTGAGAAGTACTTACGGATTCCTTTTGATAACTTACGTGTTGGAACCTAGGAAAATAATTTGTATGGGTTTGTGGCACTGGCAAGAACCAATAATAGAACTTAGGTTTTCTAGCAGTAGACAAAAGCATTAGCCAGGAAAAAGGCTCTCTTTGCATTGGTGTTGGCATTTGATGTTATACAGCACCGACCATGATTTCACTTATTTTGCAACACGTCATTCGAGAACTCGTATACTCGGGATAACATGTTAAGTTGATAATAAACTTCTTACCAAGGTACATGTGTTTGAAATGAACCCTTTCGTTCCCACTTTAATGTATAATTTCTAAAGTTGCAAATTAGAAATTTTTTTTTTTTGCGTGCTTTAATTAAACTGGCAAAGAACTTGTTGTCATAGCCAATAGGTTGTAGTCTTTTTGCTTGGTAATCAGTGATATGAACCAGTCATAACGTAGCGTAGTAGCATGGTTTCCGAATCAGGACACTGGATCTCGCAAAGTACAGTACCAGTAAAATATAAGCATCCTGTGCAACATGGAGACAATTGTCTACACTGGCCATGAAAGGGTTAAACATTCCCCCAAAAAATAACGCGAGATGTTCCTGTCTGTACTAGTGAGTTGTGGTTGCCGTAGAGTCAAGTGTCGGTGCAGCACTGGAGCCCACTCTACCTCCATCCAAGTCCTGAGCAAGCAGGGGTGTACTGCGGCATCTGTGACAAGAGCTGCATGGACAACCCTGAAGCGGGTCGTGAGAGGAGCCGCCCAGGTGTATGTAACAACCCCCAGGTGGCAACCCTTGACGGGCCGGCTCGGGTGGTCCTGTGTTCACCTCCCCCGCCCCCCACCGTAGTACTCCACCCTCTGCCACGTCACTCACTAACACCTCGCTGGTTCACTGAACTGCAGGCTATACTCCGCAGTCCTCTGTCGCAGCCAATGAGCTGAAGGTTTTGTGGTGGGTGATGCTTACACACCCTTACATTTCTCGTAGTGATTAGGAACCAGCAAAATTCCCGTTATTTTTTTACCTCAAGCTGAAATTCAAATTAGATACTGTATATACTCCAGTCGGCGTCGTTTCTACATGGCTGCTGCCTATATCTTAGGTCACTCCCTTTTGAGTGAAGTGCACATGATTGGGCAACAAGATTGTGAAGTGTTTATTCATTGGTGCAGGGTTACCCAGGGGTGCGTTAAATAAAGAATGATCCAATACAAACATATTTCAAAAGAAGAACTTTTTGAGTATCGCGAATGATTAGAGATCTGGAAATTTCGCGGATTCATCTGAGGACAAGTTAAACTGTATTCGCGTGTACATACAGTATGTGTTCGTGCTTCCATTGGGTCATAGTTTGGTAGCCACGCCCCGAACGACTTTCAGCCAATAACGAACCTGTAAAGAAAATAAGAACCGAATCCCGTGCTACCTGGCCTGGGGTTAAACTGGTGCAAGAGCTAATGAACTACTAGCTGACGCTCGAATGCACAAAGGATTGTGGAGTATAGCTTGTTGGCAAATGAATCCGCGAAATTTCCCTTGCCTGCGAAATTTCCCTTGCCTCTAGTAATGATTCATTACTAAGGTAGACGGTATACGAGTACATGTTCATTTCACGTGTGTCATTGTACCTCCGCTCATCCTACATAACCTACAGGACTCAGAACCAATAGTATACACTCAGCACTCTGGTATATAGCTTCACTCCGTGTGGCCGGGTCTAACAGGAGAGAGAGTTCTGTCTGTGGCGGCAGACAATGAACAAGTGACTTCTGCTCGAGTTTGTAGAGGACTATGAGGTCCGACTTGGCGCCGTCTTGTGACGCGATAAAATAGGATCTCTATTGATGTTGATACGAAGCATTCGTAACTTCGTAACTGGAGACGTGCAAAATTCGCTTTATTTTGTGGCGGCCGGCTAAACTGCAAAGTGTTGTGTGCTCGTTTGACTTTTGCCATTAGCTGACAACTTGTATTGCGGATCTCAAGGTCACATTTAAACAGCAGTAAAGGTTCAACGGTGGAGCAACCATTATACTAAAAGTGGTCACACAAGTAAAGGCTGTTCACAATAAAGTGAGCACTTTTTAAATAAACCTTTGAAAAAATTCTCTGCCACTATCTTCATACATTTTAACGGCCGCACTGAGTGGCATTCACCCAGTAAAGTTGGTGACGGTGGAAGGAAAGTAGTTCCATATCTTAACGTCGGGTAGAAATTGTTAGGTAACCATTTGTGATAACTTAAATTATTTCTTTTCCTTGTTTTTTTTTTTTTTATGCACGGAAGTGTAGAAAATTGTAGGTGTGTAAAATATTTACTTTCCTAGTAATTTCACAGTTTTAAATTACCAACTTCTGAATAAAGTGATGAGTAGGGCTAGGAAAATTTCGTGAGTTCAATGACCTGAAGGCTAGACTCCTCAGCCCTCTGCATACTGGAGCCTCAGCTGTGTGTTCATTGGCTGTTGCCCCACACCTGGCAGTTATGGGATTCGCAAGATGTTTCCTTGCAAGTCTGCTATTGGCTCAGAGGCGTGCAGGGCGAGTCTAATAAACTGTGAACGAATTGCAAAGGTGACTTCACTGTAGATGTGTTCGACGTCTGTCCCGAAATGAATTCGCGAAATTTTCCTATCCCTAGTGATGAGGCCAATGGCAATGTTAGTTTGATATGAGGTGAAAGAAAACACAACGTGCGCGCAAGTTAATCGTAAGGAGGGCTTTCAGAAGTGCTCATTTTACCGTGAACAGCCTTCATAAATGAAGCCTTACGTTGCCAGTGCACCTCATTTGCGCGAAAAGAGTTCCTGACTAGATGTATATAAATTACGTCACATCTGATCCACTTTCGTGAATATATGGTTTCGATTATTACACGTATTACGTGTCTGCCAAAGAATAAGTCCATACTTGCAAAATTCGAGCTAATATTCTAGGACAGGCTGAACTCCAAGTTTCTGTGCATTTGACCGATTCCAGTCACTGGCTGGAAACATGTCTGTCACGCCTCGGAGAACTGTTGAGCTAGTAATATAAGTTCCACGGTGGGGTGGCCAATCTCTTGTAAGGAGATCAAGCAGATAGGTGATGTTAGTAGAACACCCGTGGTACGTGCGAAAACACTAAGCCAGAGACGATGTCCCCCATTCATTCAGATCACTAAGCGAGGCAACAGGTCCTCGCTTAGTGTTTTCGCACGTACCAACCTAGTTCTACTACAGCTGTATTACATATGACTAGAGACATGGAAAATTCGCGTTACTGTTTGAGGTCAGAATAGACTGCGAAACGTTTTACATTTCTATTGGTTTTATTACTGGGCTAGATTTTGCCTGGTACGTCCCGGACCTATTTGAACCAATAAGAATCAATTAGCGACAGCATGGCCCAATCTCATCCAACCAACTCGAAAGGGAAAATGGCACCTGAATTCTGCGGAAGCGAATAAACAAAAGACCTTGACTGGAATATGTATAGGACGGTGAAGTTCATCGTGCAACCAGATAGCTCAGATAAACTTACGTGATTGGGTTATTTACGTGTTTCACGTCTTAGGTGTGAGCTCACGAATCACAGACGTACAGTGCCTGAGTAACCTAGTTCTGATTGGCTAGTCACGTCAGAAAATATTTTCTCATAAAGAGACAGGGCAAATGAGCAAAAGGAATCCTGCTGATAAGTCCGTAGGGTATTGAAACATAACATTTTGGCAAGATTCGGTTGTTCCTATTTACGACCGTTGCTGTACAGAGCAAGGCATGCATGCCGAGTCTTCCTTGTTCTAATCTGATATGTGGAATTTACATCTTTTAATGCCAGCAACATCGAGCACACAATTCATTGTTCACTGGTTGTAAGACAAGTGCTGGACATAAGTATAGCGGATATAGTCTATTCGCTGTTTCTACACTCTTTTCGAATCGAACCTTTGATAAATCACCCCATGTATGATACGCATTGTTGTTTCCTGAATATGTCTGCATGTAACACAAGCGTCTTATATGTAGGGATAGGAACATTTCGCGAGTGCATTTCAGGACATGATATACGTCAAACACGTCAAACACGACTCTGAGCCAATAGCAGACTTGCAAGTAAATAGGTAGCGAGTGCCATACTGTCAGGTGTGAAGTAACACTGGCTACCCTATGAGACAGCAGGCAATGAACAAACATCTGAGGCTCTAGTTTACATAGGAATGCTTAGTCTAGCCTACAGGTCACTGAACTCGCGAATTTTTCCTGTCCCTACTTATATGTACTTGTGTTAACACAAAAATACCTTATTTTATAGATCTGAACTCTCACTTATATGTTATTTATAACTTTTAATATTTCACTGTCAATTAATATGAATAAAAGAGGGAGAAAATAGGTGTGTTGGTAATGCCTTGTAAGAAATAGTTCTTATACGAAATATTACTAACATGACTGCGCACGATTGTGGCGCATTGTCCGTTTGGTGTAGCTTTCTAGACTCTCTTAAGATTGGTTTGCACGAGGCGGAGGAATATCCTGGAAATAGAACTTTAGCAGGGCTTCAGAAAAGTAGGGAGTAAGCGTGAATGGAGCATACCAAAAATTACGCGATTGCAACACTTGAACTCAGAAATTAATGTGTGAAGATCACGGGGGTTAAGAATGGCGCAGGCAGGAGTGCTTGAGCAGTAAGGGGGAGTGTGTGTCGTCCTTATGGCGTGTGCTGTACCTGTGTTAGTGGTACATCTCTGGCAGCGGAAACTGCTGCACAGTTCCGGAGGCTGTCGACGACCGGTGCACAGAGCGTAACTAAGCCGAGGTCTGAGACCAAGGACTACCTCAGGGACATCCTCACGGGGCCCCGCCAACCTCCAGTATCACCCCAGACTTGACAATGCAATGTTTACGACAACAAATGGACGGAGAATTTACACCAGAAACACCCCACCACCAGCTCTGGAAATGGAAGAGAGCTAGCAAATTTCTACTCTTAACTAATGACTTTTATTCAACGTTCTATACGGACAGTTTCTACCCCCATTAACCTCTTAACTTACCCATTAATTTTTCTTTCGATGTGTTGCAAAAGAGGGTATTTTTGGTCTGATAAGTACTTCGGTTTCCTAGTGACAACATAGACGCTGGGTGCTAATAAAATAATTTCTGTTGCCTTATAACACTATCAGTGACTAATAATAAAGTTTTAAAGTTGTAGCAGTAGGTAATAACATTGCTCAGGAAAAATACGCTGACCGTATATATAGCACCAATCATTCATTTAACTTTACCACACGCAAAAGAGTGCACTCAACGTACACATTTTGCGTGTGGTAAAGTTAAATTAATGATTGGTGCTATATATATATATATATATATATATACGGTCAGGACGTAATACCAATAATGACAGCGTATTTTTCTTGAACAATGCCATTACCTACTGCTACCACTTAAAACTTTATTATTGGTCACTGCCAGTTTTATAGGCCAATATAAATTATTTTATTAGTACCCAGCGTCTATGTTGTCACGAGGAAACGAAGTACTTAAAATGCCCTCTTTTGCAACACATCGAACGAAATATATATATATATATATGTATATATATATATCTGTGTGTGTGTGTGTGTGTGTGTCTGTCATTTATCACAAGCGTTTTGCACTTGTGTTAAAATAAAGGATCTCATTCTTATTTTAATACAACCTTTACTTATATTTTATACGTAAATTATAACATTTAATTTATAATTAATATGAATTAAAACAGAGAGAGTAAACAGGTGTGTTTGAATTGTCTAGAAATAAGTAGGTTATGTACTACTAGGTAAGTGGTAGTTTCGGGAAGGTACCAGATTTTCTCTATTTTCAATGTAAGAAAAAGAGGACAGTTGCAAAAAACGTAAGTCGAATGTAAAATAACATCGTAAGTAAGTAATATATTTCTTTTATATTATTCTCGTTTCTTAAAATTTGAATTAAAATTACCTTTTGGAACACTGCGCACGTAGCAGCGGAAATGTTCCCTATACCACTCTCTTCCGTAAGTAGAGACCTGAAAAATTCGCGTTATTATTTGAGGTCAGTATAGACTTCGAAAAGTTTTACATTTATATTGGTTTTATTACTGGGCTACAATTTCCTGGCACGTCCCGGACCTATTTGAACCAATAAGCGACAGCATGGACCAATCACGTCCAAACAAGTCTAAAGGGAAAGCGGCACCTGACTTCTGCGGAAGCAAATGAACAAAAGACCTCGTCTGGAGTATGTATAGGACGGCGAAGCTCATTGTGCGACAAGAAAATAGCGCGAATTTTGCACGTCTCTACCCATAAGACATCTCGTTTTGTACCTAATCTGAGTAGAACAAACACTAACTCTGTTAAGCATGAGGCGGAGTAATATCGCGGAAGCAGAAATTTAGCAATGCTCGAGGGAATTTGGAAATAACCGTGAATGAACTACAACTTCTTCACAGGCACGTACAGAAGTTTCGCATCAAGCCTGTTGGAAAATACTATTCAATTACATAATATCAGCGAGTGTCAAATATGCTCGAGAACGGCGGGACGTCGAGATATTACGACGAACTCCATGAAACTCTGTTGGAAATGGAGCAAAGTCATATACCTAACTCCGATAGAAGTCAAAGCGTTAAAGTGAGCTAGTGATGGGTGTATTCGAGTTAAATTGTCAAAGAATTCGATTGCTAGGAGATCTCGAGATATCTCGAATGCTGGCCAAGTAGTCGAATACTTTTATTCGAGTGTTCTAGCCGAGTGATTCAGCAGTACTCATGTCTCGCATGAGTATTCCAGTTCTCATACAAACGTTACGTCGTACATTCCACGCTTGTTCTCGAATAATTGTAGGCATATATATATTAAATTTAATACTTATTTTATTGAAGTCGGAGTATTCCCGTGTGTTTTGTGGTCCATTTATATTACATAAAAAAATTTAAGTTCTGTTTGTTCTATATTAAAGACGCTGTTTCGTGTCCATTATGATTTCTAAGACTCCATTTTGTTTTTTATTGTCATTTTTATAGTTGCCTACAATCAGCATTCGCCACCCATCGACTGTACATTACTATCTCAATATAATAATGAGAATGGAAGAAGTTCTTCATTTGATGAGGGGGTGGGAGGGAGAGAGGAGGGGCGGGGATTCACATCACGTATTTGAATAGACGCATACCACTACAGAACTCATCAGAAGAGTGAGTGAAGGGATTTAGGTGGGTCTTTACATCGAGGTCTTGAGAGCCGATGAGGGTGAAGTGAGGTGAGTATGGAACAGCGGCGGAATGCAAAGGTTGGGGGAAACGTGAGATCCCCGAGAAAACCCACCGACCAGCGGCATCGTCCGGGCACGATTCCCACATGCGAATGTCGTCAGAAGAGGCACCTGCTTTTTCGCGAAAAGCTCCTACGACAGTTCGGCCAGGTATTAAAATGTTGTCTAACAAAAAAATGTGCAGTCCATAAACACATTAAGTTGGCAAATGTGCACATAGCATATTGAATTCTAGGCTGCGCACAAATCTTTTCGCGAAAAACAGGTGGCCCTACTGATCAGTAGAGCCAGTGATTTTACGCGAAAATATTCTAGCACATGGTAGATTTCAGTACTCTACACACAAAGAGAAATGTTTATTTAGCTATTGGTCGCTCTTTGCATGAGAAGCAGCTTCTGTTTTTAACCGGGCCAATTAGAATTCAACAAATTTTGCAGTGAACCAAAGAGATTCCCTTACCAACAGTTAACATGTTCTCAGACATAACGTAGCCGATCGAGAAAGGCATACGACCATACATTGTTTTGAAATATTTGTCTCGAAAACTTTCGCGAAATTTCACTAGGTCTACCTCTAGTGATGAATTCTCGAATTCAAGTAGTGAGTGAAAGTTCTCGACTCTTACAATTATTCTATTCCTAAAAATATTCCATTCTGCTGGCCAGTATTGCGGGCAGTATTGGGGTCAGTATTGCGGGCAGTATTGCGGGCAGTATTGTGGACAGTATTGGGGTCAGTATTGTGGACAGTATTGCGGACAGTATGGGGGTCAGTATTGCGGGCAGAATTGCGGGCAGTATTGCGGGCAGTATTGCTGACAGTATTGGGGTCAGTATTGTGGGCAGAATTGCTGTCAGTTTTGCGGACAGTTTTGCGGGCAGTATTGCGGGCAGTATTGCGGACAGTTTTGCGGACAGTATTGCGGGCAGTATTGCGGGCAGTTGGTGTGGAGGAAGGTGGAGCTACAGTAGAGACCGCCTCTGGAGAGAAGCACAATGGTGCTCCCTCCTGTCGCCGGAATGGCCAGTGCTCCCCCAACATCCGGCCAATCCCCCTTCCCCGCTCAGCTTCCTGTCCCGTCACGCCGATAAGGTCCACATCACACCGCGTGCCGGCCGCACACTCGACCGTAACGACATCTCCGCCGAGCCAGGAAACACACCCGGCTTGCCATTCAGTCTCCCTCCCTCAACATCATCTACCTCGTTACCACCTTTTTTTATTCTCTATTTTTCCAATTCTTCTTCCGAACGGTATCTCGATATTGGCTGCAGTGATGGCAGGCTAAGCGTAATTCGTTTTGAATTTATTTGCTTTTTACCTCACCGTCGCGTCGGGACGAAAATACTCCTCTAAGTATACAAAACTGTGAAACTTGAGCTCCAATTACTTTCAATAACAAGACTGGAATCCACTACTAATAATCTTTGAAACACTATTCATGCGGAACTCTAGTCATGTAAACCATTATCGGAATTCCATGTAACTTTAAGTTTCAGAACGGTAAAAAAAAAAAAGGGGGAGGGATAGGGGTTGTACGGTGGCTGAGCGGTTAGCCTGCTCGCCTCTCACCAAGGCGAACCGGGCTCAATCCCCGGCCAGTTCAGTCCCGGATTTTTGCAAGTGGGAAACGTGCCGGACGATGCCGCTGGTCAACTGGTTTTCTCGGGGATCTCCCCGCCCTTGCATTCCGGCGCTGCTCCATACTCACCTCAATCATCCTCATAAGCTCTCTACACTCTCTCACTCACTCACTCACGTTTCTGTCACGAACTCTGCAGATGTACACGAAGTGATAATCGCCTCTTGTCACCAGAAATTAGTCGTACCTGAGGAATTTGGAAAATGTAAGTTACCTAAACAATTGGCGTTATAACACAGGTAGTACAGTCAATTCATGGTATCTTCACTATTTGTTAAACAAACATTTTAAAAATCAGTCAATGCATGATGTGTTACGTTGTTCCCTAAATATTTCATGTTTCACAAGTGTTTATACTTGTGTTTACATAAAAATACCTTATTTTTTGTTAAATATAAATTGTATTTATATAATCTCTCTAAATTATATTTCATTTAAAATTAATATAAATATAACAAGATAGAAAATATGTGTGTTGTTAATGCCTAGTATGAAACAGTTCTTATGTAAAATATTATTACATTGAGTGCCCACAAAAGCGGCGCGTTGTCCCTCTAGTGTAGTTTTCTAGAGTAGTGATGCTTTGTTTGCATGAGGCGGAGGAATATCCTTGAAGTAGACCTTTGGCAGACCTTCATAAAAGTGTGAAGTAATTATGAATGGGCGATATATGATTAAGGCCCCTGTATTTCGCGAAAATATTTATGCACAGAATAGATTTCAACTTCGTGCAGGTTTTCAAATTTCCTTTGGCTATTGGCGGTGCGTGTGTGTGTGTGTGTGCGTGTGTGCGTGCGCGCGCGCCCGTGTGTGCGTGCGTGAGTGTGTGTGTGTGGTAGGTGTTTGCAAAAATATTTTCTTCTCGACTGGGCCAATCGAACAAATGTTGCCCCGACATTGGTCGCCGTAATTGACTGGCAGACACTTAGCAAAAACAGGTGGCCCTATGTACGGTGAAGGGCACTGCCTAAAGTTTACCTCAATACGGTAATATCAAAGATAGGATTTTCAAACCAATTGTATTATTCACGAATTTTTTTAGGACAGGATCCCTACGTACTTATATTTTAAATATATTTGGCAATATGTGCTTTTTTGTAAAATGCAAATTTAAAATATTGTTACCAACAGGCTATGCATGTCATGTAAACATCTCCTCTGTAGGGAACTTACCCTAAAATATTGTTACCAACAGGCTATGCATGTCATGTAAACATCTCCTCTGTAGGGAACTTACCCTAAAATATTGTTACCAACAGGCTATGCATGTCATGTAAACATCTCCTCTGTAGGGAACTTACCCTAAAATATTCGCGAAGGCCACATTTTTCTTGAGACTTCTATCTTTATAATGAACACACTCAGGCGAAATGCCCTCAACCTGAGATTTCCTATTTCAAATTTGCAGCTGTCAGCCAGGCAGGCAGTGCCCATAATAGTGGATTAAAAGGGGAATCAATGATATAGAAATTCAATCAGTATGCGTCAACTGTATATTAACTTCAAGTGTGCCTCTTCAGGGCCACCGAAAAAAAAGTCTGGTGTGTAAGCCTATAGCGCAAGTGAAGTCTGGGTTGTCGGATTGCAACAAGGCCAATTTCGCAGGTGTCTATACATAAGATATGTTAGGTCTGTATAGAACCACGAGTATTTCGTGGATTCAATCTGTGACAAGGTAGACTCCAAACACTTGTCATTCTCTCCTACTGTTGTGATTGGACGACAGTTCTTTAGACACGCTCCGTTTAACTGTGAGCCAGTGATAAGCAGGAAGCAGTAGTGTGAGTGAGTGTTTAACAGTCCTGTACAGAGGCCTCACTTGATGACAGCAACCAATAAGCATACGATAATGTCTCGAGTATGTAGAGGGCTGTCCAGCCTAGCTTGCTGCCAACTCAATACCCGAAATACTCGGGGCTCTAGTTATGTTACAACAGTAGCCTAAGTGTATTCGATATTTTTCTGTTTGGAGTGCACACTCAATTTTCTTCCGCCATCGAATTCTCTTAACTTTCAACCGAGAGTTACAAAAATTTGTTTTAAACTGAGGTGAAATTCTACACAGTTTATTTCGCCTCTTTACTGGTCCTACTTTTTCTAAAACTGCGAGTAAGCACAAAGGTGTTTCGCCGTTTCTTGGAACTGTGTATGTCGCGTCGCAACAGGTTCTGAACATTTCGTTTTCACCTACTTCACAATGTGTCGAGCTGCTAAGCCGTCGACGAAAAGTCAGTCAAACACGTCTTAATATTTCTTTAATGCTCAGTTTTTCGTGTAGTAAATGTGTACGAATACGAGTTGAAACACTCTGTAGATTCGACGACTGGATCCCGTAAGCCGTGTGTACTTCTCCAAATTTAAAACATCTAAAATTTGGGTTTTCGTATACTGTAAAGAACTTTTTGCTTATTACAAAACTAATTGCCAAATAGTTTTCTTGCAACTCTGCAAATTAAATAGTATATATTCACAACACAGTGTTTTAGAAAACTTACAAAATTGTTTATGTAGTTCGAATTGTATAATAACCTTGAAGTCGACAAAAATTTCTTGTTAAAATTCAGCAGTAGTTTCACACAGTCCACACTATGGTTGCACTACAGTTGCAGGATTTAAACAATTATTCACTTCTTATTAAAACAAATTTCTAATTTTTTTTTCAAGGGCAAATGTTAACAAATAACTGTTGACACTCTTTTCAGGTTCGAATATTTGTTTATCGTCTGTAACATATACATTTTTAAATTCATAACACCTAAAACTGGGAGGTCTCATAGCCATTTTGGGGGTGAAAACTTGGTTGCAGGATGAAATAAATAACAGGGTCGTTCAACACCCAATGCATTATTATTATTGTTTAAATATTAGGCCTACTACATGAATCGCTGAGACTCTCATAAGAGGTTCGTTGATTAATCGTTTCAGTCGTCGTGTCAACAATAGAGGACATGTTGCACTTGAAGGATACTTATGATCAGTACTGTACTCATCTGAGTAACTTCCTTGCAAGCAATCTGATCTGCGGAAGTTTCTGGCGCCTCTCGATTACGAATGGTCTATGCTGTTATCACCGAGCACACATAACGTTGTTAATTAGTTCTGAGAAGCTCTCTCCACACAAGTACAGTGCACAACAAAATATCACACGATTGCAACACTTGTCTTCGTGGAGTGGAGGATTTTGTGCGGTTCTTAACAGCGACATCTTGTGAACAGAGTCTCGTATTCGTAAATTCATTCAGGACCGAGCGGTTTAACCCCGTAACATATTGTCCCGATTATACTCGTTCACATATGACGTGTTGCAAAATGATGGTGAGTGCTGTACAAGGTCAGATGTTAGCACCAACACAGACAGCGTAAGTTTAGTGCTAAATGATTTTGTTTGCTGCTATCACATCGGAACTTTTATTATCGGTTGTTGCCGATGCCTTAGACCAATACAAGTGCCTACCTTATTGCAAGCACTTGCCTGAACGAAAATCTCTTCTTTTGTAACACCTGGAACGAAAAGTGAATCCCTAAGTTAAGGGCTGCACGCAAGTTGAGTAAGTTTGAAAAAGCTTGGAATAGGCTACTGGTGGGGACGTGTGTTTATTGCGAAACGATTTCAGGACAAGTTGTACTCTAAACCACTTTAGTTCAAATGCACTGAATTTAAAATGTCACATGTCTCAAGTATCTGTCCGCGAATAATGGACGTTCAGTATCGGAGAACATGTCCTCTAACGTAGACACGCGGATAATAACCAAAGGAAGGTGTAGTTGTGTATGTAGGACGTTGAAGTTTAGCTTGTCCATAAATACTTTCTCGAGAAACACTTGTTCCTAGCTGTATGGCCTCGCAGTACAATCAATAAATATGAGGTAAAACTTATTCTTCTATTTACTCTGCAGTAGAACATGAGCACTAGCTTATTACTTATTTCTACTTGAAACAGAGCAAAGCATGAGACAGTAAAAGTGCGTCCGTCTTAGTACACTACATAGGTAGTATTCAAATTCGCTGCCGGGGAAAAGAAATAAATATTGGTGTTAGATATTACTTCCTCCATTAACCTCTATTCTTCTTTTACTGATGCTTATTACTTTTTTAATGTCGTTTACCGTCAAGCAAAAGATACAATCTGCGAGATCGGTAAAGATTACTAGGCTACAATATTATACAACTATACGAACTTACATTTAGCATGAAATAATGTTTATTCATTCTTCCGTAAATAGTAATCGCAATAACGAAACACTGGTGAAGTTTCCTAACCCGCTCCGCTACCTGCAGAGTCGAGTCTGACGAGATTACTGCTGGAATCAATCAAGTGACTTTTGTCGTCTATATGAACTGCTTGAGTTGTCATATTTATGTATATAAATAAGGCGATCAAATATTCTTATATATTGGGGGCGAGTGTGTTAACAATGGTGTTTATTTAAGAAATAAATTGTTATAGGCTGCTCACTGTAAAGTGAGCACTTTTGAGACCCTAGTTACTTTTTTTTTATTTCAGCCATTTTTAGTCCTTTAAGTTCCTTTTTAAAATAAATATCGCGATGTAAATAATAAACACTATGCGTGGATTCCTCAGCACTCGGAAGTTAACGTCAAAGGCTAAAATAAAATATATTATTGACACGAGAGGGCTTTCAAAAGTGTTCACTTTCCGGTGAATAGCCTATAATAGCTTGTATCTGTTTTATTTATTTGCATTGAAAACATTTAATTGATCAAATTTGATTAGTTATCTAGCTGTTAAAATGCTTTCGGAAAAGTTTGGCTCAAGTGCGCAAACCACTGATCTACCTCTGCCGTTTATATTTATAGGCTATTCACGGTAAAGTGAGCATTTTTGGAGGCCCGTTATCAATTTTTTCCTTTCATCCAATTTCCATCTCCCTGCTTCTTTTTAATATAAACATGGCAATGTGACCAATAAACACAGTGTATACATTTCACGAACCTCGAAATTGAATGCTTGAGGCTGTAATTAATAAATGATATTTATTAGTTGTTAATGCCGGTTGGGAGAGCCTTAAAAAGTACTTACTTTACCGTGAACAGCCTATAAATCGTTTGTGTGCCCCACTGGCCACGTAAGGTAACAGTAGCTAGTTTCGTGGCTCGCCGCCAGGGTACACGCTGGAGCTCGCCGGCGCTGCCATCTAGCGGCGGTCTGACAAGCTGCGTGGCGACGCTAGGGACGCACCACAGGGGGCTCTGCCTTGCCAATCCCGCAAGACTGCGCAACCCCCTCCAGACGGCGGGGGGGTTTATTAATTTGGCATTGTGGCACCTCGTCTCGCTCTCTCTACGCAGTGGTTGGTATCCCCTAATGAGATATTATTCAGGGATACGGAAAACTCATTTTGAATTGGCGCTGCATCCGAAAATATTCAGAGAATAATAGACGCAGTGAGTATCTAACAATGTAAAATTTTGTACGTAACGTGCCAAAATTTGCAGTACACACTCTGAGAAACTAATTGATACAACAGGTTCGTAAATATAAGAAGTCAGCTCACCATTCGCCTTAATAAACCTCGACTTTCATTTGTGTCACTCGTATCAAACAGTCGGAGCTTACAGAACCAATATCTGTTCAAATGTTGTCAGACCTTATTTGGAAGCTCATTTTGCGACCACGCTAGTTTGTACGTAAATTTTAATATCGATTGTCTCAAGGACAGTATAGGCAGCAAACTAGACAGTGCGATGTCCCTACGTAAGAGGAATCGCCATAGTCGGCATGTGGATCTCATTGCAAGCTGTCATGTCTATCCTAATAATAGCAGATATTATGTTTCACATTCGTAAATGTGGTTATTGAAACGTAAATAAGTTCGTTGAAAGATGTCGAATTAAAAAAAAATATATATATTATGTAAGTGGTCCTTCGTTTAAAAATTTATTCTTCAGTAAAACACTATCTTAGACTATAGCGCCAACGCTGTATCTTTTCTGAACAGACTGTTGTATAGTAACCATACAGTCATCGCTCAAAATACTGAGAACACAGAACACACGCGCTGCTATTTTACATCGCCGTTACCGCTTCGATATGGCCGGATGTGATGTTAAGGCGTGTATAAGCTGTTCACGGTAAAATGAGCACTTACGAAAGCCCTGCTTAACATCTGATTGTATACACGTTGCGTATTCCTCCGTCTGGTGTAAAATTAACATTGCCATGGGCCTCATCACTTTATTTATGCGTTGGTCAAGTGAAACTTTGAAATTATTAGAAAAGTAAACGTTTTATAAATCTGCTAATTGTTACACACTGATGCATTAAAAAAACAGAAAGCGAGATAAATAAATTGGAATTATCACAAATGGTTACATAACACTTTTTATTCCATGTTAAGATATGGAACTACGTTTCATCTATCGTTACCAACTTTACAGAGCGTATGTCACTCACTGCACCCGTTGTGTATGCAGGCATGGGCAGTGACTTTTTATAAGGTTGATTTCAGAAGTGCTCACATATTCGTGAACAGCCTTTAATACAGTTTACTAGAGATGACTCCCCCCCCCCCCCCCGGGGAGAGAGGGGGGGGGGGGCTCTCGCTCTCGGACTATGTTGCAGAGTGTTTGAAACACACGTTTTTCCGCGACACTATTAAACGTGCATCCAATGTTCTGATCTACGAAAAGAACCCACAGTTCATAAGTGGGCTGTTCAGCGCTTTCAAGACGTCACGTGCATTAGAAACGCCGTTTCTGAGTACTCCAAAACAAAGGCTTACTCAAAGCTCTGTATCGCAGAATATACGCGTCAGATATATACAAAACTACTCAACGATCCTGCATTGAACCCTCCTATAGATTGACGTTATACCACTGAGAGTCCCATAAGTACACACACGCAGTGCGATGAGAACACTGCACGGCAGTTCAGAGCCTATCGCGTAGTGGCGATGGGGCACATGATGTGCGTGGCAGTGTCGCCCTTATAGCTCCTGCGCTTCTCGGCCTGTGGGCGGCAGGCGCCACCTGTGCCTACAGCGAGTAAGGAAGGAGCACAAGTGGTACAGCGAGATCCGGGCCGGAGAGAGATGGCGAGAACAGCTAGCCTGTACACCTCTCCCCCCCCCCCCCAAATTACCCTGTGGCGGCCGCTAATTAACTACGAACTTGACCCACCCGGGGTACGCGCCGGCGTTACCACGGCCGGCCAGGAGATGGACATGTGCTGACCACCTGCCCCACGTCAGCTAAGCCTTGTTCACGGCAATCTGCGCCCTTTGGACAGCCTTGCTCGAGACTCCCCCCCCCCCCCCTTTTACCAGTGAGCTTTTCTCTGCGTTAGAGGGCGACACTTCCACGCACATCAAGTGCCCCATCGTTAGGGACACCCGAATTTCTCGAAAAAGATTCCATGACCAGTTGTATTACTTAATACTTTAGCTCAGTTCCACTTTTGTGATTGGACACTCTAGATGTTACGCGCCTTACCTGCCTGCCCGCCCACGAATCAGAGACGTATATTATCGGAGTATGATTGGCCTGCCAACAAAGATTGGGAACACACGACAAGCTCCACGGGCCTGTCCAGTATTGGTGATACACGGAGAGACACTGCACAGCACACACGGGCCGGCCGGGTGCTGAGGTCGGGTACCTGTGCCGTGTGTTCCCGGCCTTAGGAAGTGTCTTCTCACAGACACACCCCGCCAATAAGCACAAGGAAACTGCTAGTACGCTCGTAGGCTACTGAAATATAGCATGTTCGGAAATATTTTCCCTAGCCATCGTCGTGCTGTGTATACCACTGCGACTTTCAGCGCTGATCCTACTATCTTACTAGTGGAAAATCTGTAGGAATGTTCAGTGCAGTGCCATTGAAAAGTTTTGTTTCTGTCTGATGCGCATATTTTGAGATACAGCGCTTTGAAAAAACCGCTTTTAGTCTTTTTGGAGTACTGAAAAATGATGTTTCTTATGTCCGTGATGCCTTCAAAAAACTCAACAGCCGTCGTATGAAGTGTGTGTTCTTTTCGTAGAAGAGCACATTGGATGCACTTTATAAAGTTTCGTTTGAAAAACGAGTATTCGAAACACTCTCCAACGCATTTCAGACAAGCTAGACGTGATTCACCTATATTCACGACTGCATGGCCATCAGTTATGTTAGAGTCTGGTCACAACAGTCCATTTGGTTCTCATCACATAGGACTCTTACTTTACTGTACCATTTTCATTACTGGCCTGCTTTCTGTCTGTATCATGCTGGAGCGGAAAGTGTCCCAATCAAATGTTCTTTTCTACTCAGAATAATATACAATACATCCTGTTAATATAAGTGAGTGAACAGATTTGGGCGCCTCTTAACAGCGAGGCCTTGAGAGCGAATTTTGATTTAAGTAATTCACACATAAACCTCAGAAGAAGAAAACTCGGATGAATTTTATGATTATGAAGAGATGGTCTGAAATCTGAGGTCGCAACAGGAAGAGGAAGTAAAAGTAAAAGTAAAGTAATTTACACTTGTTGCTGACGTAATATTCCATTGCCTGGAGTCTTAACCCTTTGAGGATGGCACAACTTTACTGGCACAGAGGACAAGGTTGACCTGAGCTGCCTATATTCTACAATACTGCAGTATCAGTCGTGTTGGTCTCTGTATATGTATCCACTCATCATGGTCCTATAGGTCCTGGCTACTGTACTCTGCGTCGTTTATTATTGGCTGGCCGTCGGCCAATGGAGTCGCGCTTAGACTGTACACCAATGAATGTGTCGCTACAAAGGTAACAAATGTTCCAATACATCGTGTTCAGTTGATAAATTATTAAGAACAACAGTTTTCTTCACACTAATTGAAATGTTGACTAATTGTAATAGCAAAGAGGTTTCCGTATAAACTTAACCCCGAGTGTATACGTGCGTACTCCACTAAGGATTAAGAACACTACTGTGTCGTCAAGAATGCACATGTAATGTTAGGGTAAAATCCAAACGTCTCATTGAAATCGACAACGCAATAGGTTTATACGTCGACAGCACTCAAAGGAGTATAGCACCGTCCACAAGCGACTTGCTG
The DNA here is from genome assembly GCA_029891345.1 of Dryococelus australis. NCBI lineage: Eukaryota > Metazoa > Arthropoda > Insecta > Phasmatodea > Phasmatidae > Dryococelus > Dryococelus australis. The sequence goes on from CM057005.1 coordinate 110,425,931, forward strand.
CACATAACATGCATAGCATAAAGAAGTTAAAACTGTGAAGGTGCTGCAACACCGTACATCCAACATTAAGGTAGATCATTAAATAGTACGCCCTAACACGGCGATAGATATTTGTAACGTATTTTAAAGCCTGTTTGGCTATTCGTATTTTTATAATGCTTGTATTTTTTATATGGGCAGTTCATGAGAAAACAAAATGGAAAAAAAAAAAAAAAAAAAAAAAAATACGCCCGGAGATAAAGAAAAAGAAAACTAACATTTTTCACAATTTTGGGGCCTAATTATCTTTTATTCCAATTCATATCAGGAGATGATTGAATTGTCGCAACTTATTGCGACTGCGATATTTGTTTGTACTCTGTAATTTAAACTCTGCTGCTTGAAGGTATTTGGTAAGACTCATTTTGCTTAAATGAGTGGAATGGAAGTAAGAACAGTTGAAGGTCACTGTCATGGACTGTTCTGGTTTTCTGCGGGTGCTCTCACTCTTACAGAACCTGTATTTTAAATTGCAACGTCCACACCTAATATTTGGCATGACTCACTTCGCTTAGTTTGCTTGGTCTGGCGTTAAGATGGTTATTTCTGAGTAGCTTACACCAGGTTTTTAAACCCGGCCAATGAAATTGTGAAATGTAATTAATCTTCTGTAATCTAGATAACCAACATGTGCGTGCAAAAATTCTTGTGCTATCAAAAATTATCTTCTATACGTTTGCTCTTTTCTAGTTGGTCAGACAAGAGTTTTTTTTCCTTTTACTTAATGCTGATTGTGGACAGCCTATGATACTGTGTAAGTAATGTCTGGAAGGAAAAGTAACTAGGGTATCAAAAGGTCTCACTTTACCGTGAACAGCCTATGATACTGTGTAAGTAATGGTTAGGGGTACTTGTTTTTCGCGAAAAAATTCCACGGCCAGTTATACTCCAAAATACTATAGCTACGATCCGCTTTCAGGATTGGTTGATTTTGATTGCCACGCGTTTTACTTGTCTGCCCGCGAATCACGGAGGGGCTAAGTCGTAGCAACTTCATTCTTATTGGCCCGGCCAGGTATGAAACTGTCCAGTAACAAAATACGCAGCAAATGACGTAGTTAAATTTTCAATTGTGCACAAGGATGTTGAAGTTTAGACTGCGCTTAAATATCTTCTCAAAAACAAACTATGTAGACGTCCAATAGGTGTACACTCGAGTTACCTTTATATTTGTATCATAGTTCATTATACACGCCCTTGACGACTCTGAGCCAATAGCAGACTTGCAAGGAAACAAGTAGCAAGTGTCATACTACAAGGCTTGTGGTAACACTGGCTACTCTCTGGAGCAGCAGTCAATGAACAAACATCTGAGTAGCCCTTGAGTGTACACGCTACTGTAGAGTCTAGCCTACACGTCATTGAACTTGCGAAGTATTTCTATCCACATATTTAAGTCAATTCGATTGTGGACGAGGCCAAATTCGTTTCAGACTATCCGTTTCTGGTTTTGGGAAGCAGAGGAGAACCTGTTACCCACGAAACCCGTGCTGGACTTTCTAAATGTATGCCCCAGTTGCGATTTAGCAGAGGCTTCCGTGCCTACTCGAGCAAAACGCAGCAAAACTTCTGGTCGTGGGAACTGCATTAGCCCCGCAGTCCCTCGTTCATTGCGCAAGTTACGCCGGTCTTTCGCAGGCGACATCTTTGTCCGCTTGGAGCTAGGAAGTCTCTTTGCTTCTTCGAATGAAGAGGGTTTTTTTGTTAGAAAAAAGTCCGTAAAATTAAAACTTTCAACGCTGGGCGAAATTACGAGGCGAAAGTGTTGCTTGCAATATGCCCGATGCGGAACGCCTGTGTACCTACTGTGCCTGTGAACAGTTGAACATCTCATTGACGTTGCTTGTCGCTGCCGCAGTGTTCCTTGTTCACTCTATCTCTGGAATCTTATCACGTGTACCGAGGAATGACTGTTGAATGTCTTAAAGCCCATATTCATTTTTCGCTTCAGGTGTAGCAAAAGCGAAAATTATTGGTGACACTGGCGACTAAGTATTAGTCATTCTTCGCAGTAGTGTTCTTAAGACTCTCTGTACCGCAATATTACTTTAGCAGCACTCAAAGTGTAAATTATGGAGTGCATGCCATAGAAAATAACATTTTATAATGACGTTTCCAACTCGGCATTGCGTTGGTAAAGAACTGGCCAGTAATGAAAGTTGTAGACATAATACAGCGTGTGCGTGGTGCTGTGAGAACCAATATGGCGGTTATGAATGTGAGTGCATAGAGATCAACACATCTGATGGTTACGCAGTCGTGAATTTACCCCACTCGCTTGTAGCTTCTCTTAACAGTTCCTAAATCTCTGCCGCACTCAACGTGTTAATAGTCGTTCAGTTTGCCGCGATGTTGTAGTGGTTAGACTACTCGCCTCCCGCCTCGGAGAACAGGGTTCGCTTCGCGGCTGCAATCATTCCCGGATTTTCGGATTTGGGAGTCGCGTCGGACGATGTCACTAGTCGGCGGGTTTTCTCGGGGATCTCCCGTTTCCCCTCGCACTTTCATTCCAGCGTTCTCCATACTCACCTCGCTTCACCCTCATCAGCTCTCACTCCATTTGGACACGAAAACTAAAAGTGCACAAATGTTTAAAGTCCAGCCAATCCTCTCATGAATTCGCAAACTGTCCTCTTCCCTGATAATTAAGAGTTATCGCTGCCACTCACGCCCTACTGGAAAAAAAAAACTCGCCGTGACGACATGGCGTTCCTCGGTCGTTGTTTCAGCAGTGGAAGACTCCGGACTGCGACCATAAAACTGGACCGCCCTTGGGCTGGTGGAAGACGGGGCCAAGTGCCAGCCGGACGGTAAAGCCCAGTGTCGCGCGGCTATAAGCACGGGAATGTGGACCTTGCGAACGACGTCTGCGTTGCGGGCTGCTGCACGCGATCGGACCGAGCCTTAGCTGCGTGCAACACCGGCTCATCCCCTAGCGGAGCCAAAACAAGTCCAGTCCGGCTCACAAGTCGCCTGCAGTTTCACCCGAGCCCGGCACGAGAGTGGAGGAAATGCAGAGTAGAGTGCGCGTGACAGATTCTCAGTATCATCTCCCAACGCTCGGCTACATTATTTTTTTTCTCTTTGCAAGTAGAACCATCCGAAACAACGGGAATACGACTTGGATTGAAGTTAGAACATTCCTAAAGCCCCTGTCATACCGTCAAATTATCGCCTCCAACTATATTTGGCAATAAAATACGAAGACAAAATACGGCCAAAAAAATTCTTCCTTCCAAAAAATGTTATCAAATGATCTTGATTGTGTTTGGAAATATGTCACTCTGTCAATTCTTTCATTGGGAGAATCTAATTTTAAATATTATTTAGAAATTATTTTCATAGTGAGATATTGCCTTTGTTTTTCCATACGGTCCATTACAGGAAGAAATGTAAGTAATGTTGTAAATTTCTCGTTTCTTTACTAAATTAAAGTTTTATTTATAGAATATGCTTCCTGCACAATGATAATAAATTCCCCTGAGTTCGTAATATCATGTACAATATCCACTTAAAATAGCATTCATGCCCAGACAGCTTCTACATAAATTAATTATCTTTATACCTTACTAAGTTTCCAACTATTATTCGTTATTTTAAGTTTCTAGACCCCATTTTTGCCGTGCACGATTCCCATTGGCTGAGACCGCCAAACATCAACCGGTCCAATTTTCAAATGTTCGATGGAAACTGAAGCAACCAAACTTTCTCAGACAAAAATAGCTGCGTTTATGAGGTTTCGATGACGTCATAACTATCCAACTTTATTTGACCAAACTTATTGTAAGCAGTTGGACGGAAAGATTTGACAGTGTGACAGAGCCTTAATACAAACAAGTGCTTTGAAAAAAGTTGCTATACTTCATTTTAACGAGTTTTTATGCATCTAGAATACTTCGTCATCCATACTGTTTAAGATCTGCTTGTACAAGCATTGTGTATTATTTCACCATATGTAATATTAACATTGCCATGGGCCTAACCACTTTAGTCATGCGTCCGTCAAGTGAAACTATGAAATTACTAGACAAGTAAATGCTATTTTACAAATCTGCACAGTCGTACACTTACATGTAATAATAAAACTGAAGGCGAAATAAATCATTCCAGTATTCACAAATGTTTACACAACCATTTTAATTCAACGATAAGACATAAACCTACCTTCTCTCTGGTGTTACCAACTCTACTGGACGCACGCGAGCCAGTGTGTATACATGCTGGTAGGGCTGGCAGTGACAGTCTTCGAAAGATAATTTCAAAAGTGCTCAGTTTACCGTCAACAGTGTATAGATGCCATGCAGCACACAGTTCAAGTATCGGACATGTAGCCGCGTTAACTGCCAGGTCCCTCGTGTCACTGAGGGTGAATGAGATAGAGATGGAGCAGGGAGGAATAAAAGTACCCGGGTTAAATGGGAATACCCAGAAATAACTCGCCGACCAATACTATTCTGTGCACGTACGGAAGTCAGGAGATATATTTCTACGGTAGGAGCGGGGTTAAGCAACCCGCAAGACAAAGGCGTCCATCGATAACATTTCGCGCAGAAAAAACCGTTGCGTATATTAAAAATAACTAGGACCTTGTGTTTTCCTGCCAAAATATTTACGTGTAGTGTATACGTCACTGTCCTACATATGCACTGGCAACTCTACAATGCTTGCTGTAGACGTGTCTGTTAGAAAACGCTGGTCCAACCGGAATTAAGTTACCCATACCCTGAACATACGCGACGTGTGGGCAGGCACCTTAGACGCGTGATAGTTAAAAATCATCCAATCACGAAAAGGGAATTTAAACAAATGTGTTTTGTAGTACAATTCGTGTAATATTTTCGTGATAATACGTTGCCTCAAAGAATAATTAATGAGTAAAAAAAATACCTCCGTTTTGACGCTTCTTTTCTAGAATACCACACAAAAAGGTTCCGCGAAAAAGATCAGAAATTGTTGTCCAATTATTATTAATTAGTGATAACTAGGGTCATCCGATTTTCGCGAAGACATTTCATGACCACTTGTATTCCATAACAATTTCACTAAGGTTCACTTTACTAGTTGGATGACGCGTGTAACAAGCCTTGTGTATGTGAGCACGAATCACAGATGTCCAGTTCCGGAGGAACCTACTGTAATTCTGATTGGCCAGTCAAGTAGGAAAATGTCTGCCCAAGAAGACACGCCACCAATAAGCAAAATAAACATTGCCGGCGTCCCCTTAGGTTATTGAATCATAAATAACATGTGCGAAAATATTTTCACGAAGTTCAGGTGTCGCCTGCATGCACACGTCTATATTGGCACACATCTGGTAGAGCGAGACAAGTATACCAGTGCGCTGTGGGCTTTGTCCGGCTGTGCCTCTGGGGAGGTCACACGGCCTCCCGAGGTCACGACCCGTGTCCAGAGGCAATCACCAACCCCCACCCACCCCCTGTGCTTCTAGCCACCCCCACGTGCACTCGCTAGCGCAGATCTGCTCCCCTCTTCCTGGCCCTGCCACCGTAGTAATTACACACTGCTCTTTATATTTCCTGCCAGCACATTTCATACTATGGACAAAGATACTTGGAATTGTTGAGCAACCATTTATTCCAAACCGCTGTGGTTCTTACTGAAACTTTTATGTTCGAATGACACGTATACATATAGCACCACGGAAGTTCAGTGCCGCAGTACCTTAATTCTGATAGGCCCAGTCAAATAGAGAACGTATCCTTACATAGACACCCGACCAATAGCTAAAGGATACCTGCTTGTGTGCAGGTATAATGTCGATGTATATCCTGTGCACAAACACGTAGAGCTCACGTTGCACAGGAAGTGTTATACTCAACAGTAAAATACAGCCATATAAAGCAAGAGTTACACGAGTGTTGAAGTTCCCCCATCGCCACCTACAAGAAACGCATTAGACATGAGTTGTCAGTTGGTTGCGATATGCAGGGGAACAAGAGCAACCCAGGACATGACTTCAGTTAGTGTTGCAACACCTCGAGTGATGAATGCACCGGAGTGCATGACGTCTTGGCGATTATTGGCTTCACCTCGGTAGCCAAGCCTCCAAGCCAACTAGCACGTGATTTAGAACATGCCAATGGTCGCGGCATGATGCGCTCTCTACGCGCACATAAGGGAAGACGTTAAGAAGCCGTAACGTATTGTGGTTGTCCGGGGAGCGAGGGGCCCACATAACTTAAAAACGCCGACGCAATTAGCAGTATTTTACGGCACGAGGGGACCTGCGCCTCGGGCGGCTGTTGTGGTCGTGACGTAATGACCGGCTCAAGGAGCGCGTATTTATAAACTCGCTCCAATATCTCTGTTAATGACCTGTTAGTGCCGAGTTATGTTTCTAGTCCCTGCAAGCGGCTCCTAATATCGTAGACCCACGCACACGCGCGTGTGTGTGTGTTTATGCGAGGAAGACACTCGAGTGGAAGCCGCGGTGAAGGTTGTAGCTCACGTGAGAGAAGGACCGGTCGTGAGCCATAAGGGCGACCTGCCCGTGGTCTCGCGGCCTCGCGGTCGACCTTACAAGACGACTGCCGGCGGACGCACTGTGGAACGTGGAACTAATTTTAGACGTGTTCGGCGCGGGCGGGCCCTCGGTTTAAGGTCCGTGACAAACGGCCGCTGAGTGCTTATGATGTGTTTATTAAAGCGCGGGTTGTCCCGCTGAGCCTGGTCGGCGCAAAAACGGCGCAAGCCACTTGCCTATAGACGTCCCGCTCGCACAAGTTACAATCCACAATACTTTGTAGATTCGAGCTTCAGTTAGGTCATTAGCCGTTGCTCACCTCAATCACCCTCATCGGCTCTCAAGACCTATAGCTGTCAAGAGCCGCCCAAATCTCTTCACTCACGCCCCCATATGTACACTGTATAGGTTAAATACCTCCATTATAGTTTAGGAAGTTTACTAGGATTATTTTACAGTGTAGGTAGGAACATTTCATTTAAATTATTTAAAGAAGTAGAGGTCGCTAGTTATTTTTGAAACAAGCTCTTAACAGTTTGTTTATAAGCAGAGTAAGTCACACGCCACAATCGTTCGTTTCAGCTCAGTCTACGTTCGATAGTCTTTTCATTTCAGTTACACTATACTATCGAACATCGGCTGTATAGTCATTACATTATTACGTAAAATTTATTTTATTGATCATTGAAAAGTCGGTGATTTCATTATTGAGGTTAACATAGGGACAGGAAAAATGTCGCGTTTCAAACGAGGTGTAAGATAGACGCCACTGTACTATGTATTTTGTAGACTCGACTTTCTCTTCATTGGCTGCTGCTCCGGTGTAGCAAGTTTTACCTCAGACCAGGTGGCAGGGGATTGGCTGCTTGTTTCCTTACAGGCCTGCTGTTATTGGCTCAGAGTTCACCTGGGCGTGTCTAATAATCCATTTGAATAAACAGTAAAAAAAAAAAGTAATGAGTTTGGAATCTAGCTTGTTTTAAAATAGATTCACAAAATTCTACAGCCCTAGTTACTAATTTAAAAAAATATATATATATATTTTCCACAGATGAATTTTTTTCAATATGTATGACCATTTAGTGAATTTTATAGTGGTTTAGCCAGGGTTGCCCTTCCCTAGATTTTGACGGGGGGGGGGGGGGGGGGGTGTAGTACACTGACAAGCCGGTCGGTGTTATACTAGTCGGGGTTTTTTTACCTGTTTAGTTACGGTCTTCACGATCGAGGAGAAGTAAGTAAAATAAATTATACTTATGATCAGTTCTGTACACAGCAAAACATCGGTGAACAGATGTCAGTATAGTCTATTCACGGTAAAGTGAGCACTTTTTAAGGCCCTGCTAAATTATTTACTTTCAACCAATTTCTATATTTCCGTCACTTTATAATAAAAACATTGCCATGTGACTAATAAGCACAGTGCATTCATTTCACTACTCTCAAAAGATAACGGCCAGAGCTGCAATAAGATATATTTATTAATGGTTAAAGCCTTATTGGGGGGGGGGGCGCTTAAAAAGTGCTCACTTTACCGTGAACAGCATATATCATGGAGCCTGCAGTACGTTGTTTACTGGCTGCAAGACAAGTGTTGAACACAAGTACAGAGCAGACCGAAAAAATACGTAATTGCAGCACTTGAACTGGGAAACGAAGGTGTGAGGTAACTGGTGAGGTAGCACGGTATTCTGTAATCTTCTCCTTGCAGTCTAGTTGTTGGCTCGAAGTAGCTCGTGTGTACGTGGCTAGAAGGCTAATAGATACAGACATACAACATTCGCGGTATTTTATCTAAGAACAGTCTGAACTGCAAGTTACACTGTGCTTGACCGACTTCAGCCGCTGGTTGGTCGGAAATATATCTGGCCAGCCTCGGAGAACTCTTGAGCCAGTAATATAATAAGTCCAGCGGTGGAGTGGCCAATCTCTTGTAAGGAGATCAAGCAGGTATGTGACGTTAATCAAAGTACAGCGGCTAATAAAACAAGCTTTTTATACCCGCGTTAACATAAAAGATCCTTATCTCATAAATTAAAATGTTGCTTATATTCTATCTCTAAATTATAATATTTCATTTATAATTGATATTTATAAAACAGAGAGAATAGGCGTGTTAGTGATACCTAGTAATAAATAGTTCTCATAAAAAAATGTCTTACAGTGAGTTGTTTATTTGGTGTAATTCTCTAGACTCGGTAAACTATGTATGTGTAAGGTGGAAGGATATCCTGGAAGTAGAACTACAGGCAGGGCTTCAGGAAAGTTGGAATTAACCGTGAATAGACTGTAGTTAGGGGCACCTGTCTTACGCGAATAGATTTCAGGACAAGTTGTGCTCCAAAACACTTCAGTTCAGAACCACTTTGGTGACTGGACCATTCGAATTGTTCCGCATCTTGTAAGTCTGTCAGTGAATCATAGAGGTCAGTATCGGAGAAACTTAATTCTGATTGGCTCACTTAAGTCACACAAAGCCAAGCGGCCAATAGCCAAATGTAGACTGCAAGTGTGCACATAAGATATTGAAGTCTAGTCTCCACGTAAATATTTCCGCGAAAAACGGATGGCCCTAACTATATCATCTCCTCCCAGAATGTTCGTTATTGAATAAAACGCAGTATTCGTAATTTAGAAGATTTTGTATAATTTTTGCCAGTATGAAAGCGACATTTCACGGGAATGTTTCCAGCAGTGTGGTCTCAGCAGCGACGTTCACCGAGTCACCATGGCGGGTGTGTAAATCAGCGGGCTAGCGTCAGTGGCGTGTGTTGATGGCAAGGGGGAGGGGGCGGGGTATCGCAAGTTGGTAATTAATAATGCGCCACTTCATTACCCCCGGGCGACGACACCGGACCACCAGAGTCATTCGCGTGTGTATGTACGTGTGTGTGTGTGTGGCCGCCCCCTCACTCCAACAAGTTATGGTCCGCGATATACCCCTCCAAACTTATATTAATAACCGCTTACATACTACCCGAGTCGCGCTATAAAACACACATTCGTATAAATCATGGCGAGTATAGGTAGTCTCGCATTGCTACCGCCAACGTGGATAACACAAAAATGAACCCCTCATGGTCGAACGGGTAGACTTCGCTGACTTGTGCATAACCACGCACCTTTAGCTTCTACAAGGGCCGCGGCGGTGTGGTGGTTAGACTACTCGCCTTCCATCTAGGCGAACCGGGTTCGATATCCGGCGGGGTCGCTCCCGCAAGTGGGAGTCGTGCCGGATAACGCCGCTGGTCAGCGGGTTTTCTCGGGGTTCTCCCGTTTCTCCTGCTTTCCATTCCAGCGCTGCTCCATACTCGTTTCCCTTCACCCTCATCGGCTGTAAATACCACGATGTCAAGAGCCGCCCAAATCTCTTCACTCACTCAATTTAACTTCTACATTCCCAGTGTACGCAACTGAGTGTACAGAATGTAAATAAACTAATGTGCCAAACTTCGGGATGTGATTCCTGGGATCTAAACAAGAAAAAACGGTCTTGTGAACATATGCCCTACTAACTGTTCTCACTGAATTACAAGTGTTTCGCGTTGTGGTAACATTCATTACTACCGCCACTTACTGTGTAGTTACATTGGATCGAGCGTCGCGGTCCAGTGCATTGGCCTGCCCGGTCTCCTGTCCTCAATCCACTGGATTATTAGCTATGGGGATACATGCAAAGTGCGGTGTATGCTACGCCGGTTAGCGACTTTGACGACTTGGAGCCGCGTATCAATAACGCCTGTAAAGCTGTTGACGTGGCCCATAATAGGTACTTTCGCCAGTCCATGATGAGGCATTGCCATGCATATCCATGGCGGACACTTCGACCATCGCATGTGATGTGACCAATGTACATCCTGTAACTCAACAACAACGCGTTGTAGGACATACTGTATGCTCGTAGGAACATCTTTACTTGTTTGGATACCAGGAATCACTCACTTCCCGTAGTTTGTTACAATAGTTTAGATACATTCTGTATATCACAACATACACAATATGTTCACCTTATTAGGGTCTGGAAAAATACGCTAATTCATTAGTCTTTAAACACGTGTACATTTATGTTATTTTTTTTTGCAATTGGATCATAGTTAAGTAGACACGCCTAGAAGAACACCGAGCCAATAAGGGGCCTGCATGGAAACTAGCATCGAATCCCCTTCCACCTGATCAGAGGTAAAACTGGCTCACACTAGAGCAGCAGCCAATTAACTTAAAGAATAAGCTATAAAATACACAGGAACATGGTGTCTAGCCTAAGGGCCATTTTTAATGCGAGATTTTCCTGTCTCTAATTCAGTATTCAAGTGTACTGCAAGCGAGTATATGTTAGTTTCGAGTGTTTCATTGTATCTCCGCTCATGATACACGCCCTGCAGGACTCAGAACCAATAGTATACACTCAGCACTCTGGTGGCTTCACTCCGTGTGGCCGGGTCTAACAGGAGAGTGAGTTCTGTCTGTGGCGGCAGACAATGAACAAGTGACTTCTGCTTGAGTGTGTAGAGGACTGTGGAGTCTAGCTGGGCAACATTTTTATAATGCGCGAAATGGTACGGTTTCTAACCATAAGTCGTAGCTGATACAAAGTACGAAACCGCTCTCAGTATACATACAGGACAGATGAAAACACTTCGGAGGAGACCACTAAAAGAAAGTATCAGCTGTTTACGATAAGGTGAGCACTTCTCAAGGTCATGCGTAACACTTTGTATGCCACCAACGTAATATTGCGTCTTTAAAATTGAACAGAGTAGTATTTGAGTTTGCCGTAACACTCCCACATCCGCATTCTTAGCAGACACGCAATACGAGATATTACTTGGGAAGCAGTTTTCCTAAGCCTCTCCGCAACGTAATATTACGTCAGAAACACGATTCAAATGAACAGGAAAGATTTAGTATTATTATACGTAGGAGGGAACATTTGACTGGGACACTTTCAACTTGGTATTGGATTGGTTGACAGTCAGTCAGTAATGGTTGCTGTACAGTCTAGTACGTGTGTCCAATGCTCTGTGAACCAATAGGACGGTTGTAAATGGGAGGGCAGAGCTCTCTGTTGGTGCTGATTGTCATGCAGCGTGAATATAGGCAACTATAACTTCTAGTTTGTCGTACTTGTCAATAAATCTGTACCGCACCCGAAGTGTTAAAGTTTCTTTCAACTTATTTTTATAATATTTCCAATTAATATAAAAATTGCCGTGAGTTTAATTAATAATGTATGATTTTTCTAGCCGTCAAAAATCAGCATCTGAGGGCTCAGTAAAAATATAAATATTTGTTTGTTGTTATGCTTGTTGGGAGTGCATTAAACAGTGTTCACTTTGCCGTGGATAGCCTATATGCGACAGACGCAGTTGTGCTTGAACATACGAGAGGATAACTAGCTGTCTGAAACCAAGACAAGCCATGTATTTTTTTGTGTGACATCGCCTTAAAAGGGAAAGGAAGGTGCCTTCTATTTGCATAGGAAAATAAGATCATTTATATACATGCATCGTGGATGCAATATAAATATTTTTTTCCTCCAGCGCGCGCGACACGAAGAAGGATGTTTCATTACGCAGTTGCGTCAGGATTCGCGCATCCGTCAGGCGCTCCTAATTCTTGTTCGCAATGTGTTTAGGGGGGTGGGGATGAGGGTCTCATAATCCCCGAGTCTATCGCGATGATGATGTCGCCAGAGGTCTGGGAGCAGGGAAGGGGTGTCTTCTCAGCCCCTCGGAAAACCAACCCCGCGTGAAATATGAGTATGTCGCGGGGGGATGGCGCGAGGGAGGGGCAAGTTGGCTGTTTTTTAATTTCGCGGCCAGTGGTTCCGAGACAGGCCGTGGGGAGGTGATCCGTCACTCGTGTGAGAGGTCGGGGGTCGGCTGTCACCGCGAGTATGATGATGACCTCCCCCCACCCCCGCCCCTTCATACACCCCTTGTTTCATTACGTTCCCCGGGAGAAGTTGGCGATGGATGGCCCGCCCCGCGCCACCAGACAGCCACCCCCTCCCCTACACCATGGGGACGTCTTCGTCGATGTCGCTGTAGCGATGCTGCGAGCGACCCCGCTGTACCACAGAATAATACAGTATACAGAAGCAAAACTGCGTGGCTATTCATTTTACACTCTAAACTTGGAACAGTGAAAATTGAGCCAAATCAGAGAAAACAGTGAGAATTGCGCAACTGATATTCAGTGCGAGGTAACTAGGGCCACCTGTTTTTCGCGAAGCGTTTTACACGAAGGCTAGGCTTAATTATCCTACGTGCACACTTGACTATTGGCCGCTTGTCGTGTGACGACAGTCTGTTGCATGTGTCAACCAATCAGAATTAAGTTTCTCGGATACTGACCATCCGTGATTCGCGGGCAGATAGATAAGACGCGTAGCAATTAAAATGATCCAATTACGAAAGTGCGTTGGAACACAACTTGTCCTGAAATATTTTCGCGAAAACCAGGTGACCCTACAGTAGAGATAGAAAAATTTTGAGAATTCATTTCAAGACAAGATGGACGCCCAACACATGTCCACTGAAGTAACCTTTGTAATTGGATCACAAATAATTAGACACGCACTGGATGACTGTGGACCAATAGCACACTTACAAGGAAACGAGCAGTGTGTGTCGCACTGCCAGGTGTGTATTAACACTGGCTACTATCTGGAGCGGCAGCCAATGAGCAAACATCTGAGTCGCGAGTGTACACAGGACTGTGGAGTCTAGCCTACACGTCACTGAGCTCGCGACATTTTCCTATCCCTGCCCTACAGGTAACTAATTAATATAGTGGCTCGATGTCATTGATTATTTGTGACTTCCACTGAATGTCAAGAATTCCACTGTTACGTCACTTGTTCCCAGTTAATTTGCTGATTCGCCGGTCAGCAGTAGCTTATCAACTGACTTTCAGTGAATGATGTTTCACTTATTGATATCACTGATTTGGACCTGGAGTGTGTGCACGTGAACTCGCAGCCTCGTTGCCCGCTCCAAGCTGTGGGAACGGTCCTAATGTCGGCTTGGATAGTCCACGTCATGGGATATTTCCTATTGGTCGGGCTTATGCATGACAGGTTAATCTTCAGAACCTGATTGGTAGAGACCGTACCGTTTCGCGTTATAATATGGCACCAAGCTAGACTCAACAGCCCCCTACACTATATTCAGAAATCTCATAAACAGTTGCTACCAGTAAAACGAAACATAGACACATCTTATTGGTTCTGACCTAAGACATAGTGTGAACTGTAGTGGTACAGTACTAAACAAAATATATTTTCGTTGCACTGCTTAAAATCAAATGTATTGTTACATGAAAAGCCCGAGTACATGAGGGTTTGAGGTCTAAATAAATAATTAAAATAACTTAATTCCATTATTATATTTACTCTCAATGCTACAAATGGTCAAACATCTGTTATTTACTATTCTGGGCTTCCTATTAACTATTATTATTCTTTTTGAGCGCAATATTTAAGTACTATCTACATTCTAATTTAAGTATTTGCCACACTCTTGCTAATGTCCATTAAACTGCTCCAATTATTTCCACGCAGTTTAGTTAAAACTGCATGTTTCCATCGTCCCGAATGTCTTTTCACTCACACATCCAGTACACAGCCCCGCAGATCAGTCCCACTCTTCACTGCACACAAGCTCGCCGACGCACTCTCACAGATCGCTCAACTGCCTGAAGGTTGAAGTAAAGTAACTGCCTATGGAGCACTGCACCTCACTTTACTATGTGAACAACTCATACGAAAGTAGTACAGGCACCATAAAAATGGTCGGGAAATTGCGATTTATGCTGGATATGAAAGAATAATGCATACCGATATTTTGCAACATAATAAAATATTTTAATAAAATGTACTCTTGAAATGCCTGCATTTTTTACTAAATTTAACCACGTCTCCATTTACGATGCTTCGAAAAGCAGAATTTACAAGAAAATCTTCTTCGAGAAAGATCGTTATAATATTTACTGGGATCATGCGTAATAAAATAATAGTAATAATGTATCATAACAATTTTATAATTCAATTTATTAAAGTCAGTTTTAGGCATAAATGTTTGTATCAAATTAAACACATAATATCAATTATAATAATAATTTCCTACATTACTATTATAAATTTTGTTGTATACAATCATAGTAAACATAATGACGATATCTCATTTTGTTCTATACAATATAGTAAACATAATGACGATATCTCATTTTGTTATATACAATCATAGTAAACATAATGACAATATCTCATTTTGTTATATACAATCATAGTAAACATAATGACGATATCTCATTTTGTTATATACAATCATAGTAAACATAATGACGATATCTCATTTTGTTATATACAATCATAGTAAACATAATGACGATATCTCATTCTTGCAAATTCTGCTTTCTGAAGCATCCAGAATGGAAATTGCTTAAATTTGGTTAAAAAATACAGACTATTTTAATCGATTATTTTTTTACATTGAAACATATATTTTAGTGAAATATTTTATAATGTACCAAATATATAAGTACATTCTTCTTTCATATTCAGCATAAATCGCACTTTTCTGACAATTTTGATGATGTCTGTGCCACTTTTTTTATGAGTTCTTCACGTGGTATAGTCGGGTGCAGTGTTCAATAGGCAGTTGCTTTACTTCAACTTTAAGAGGAGTGAGAAGTGAAACTTTTTTGTGAAATCGTTGTTTGCGCGTATTCGCGTATCTCGGTAAATATATATCCTGCAAACACGACCTTTTGCTAGAAAAGGTGAAAATATATTATCTATAACTCTATGTTTTTACTTTTAACATATTATGTACATTCATGGAGAAAAAAATTCTTGGAAACGGTAAAATATCGAATTTTTTAAGCTTGCCTATGCAGTTTCCTTAAGCGGCAAGAGAAAAGTACAAAAAATACGGACGTAGTTTAATCTGTGGGCTTTCATTACATGTAATAAAATCCGAGTGTTAGAGATCTGATTTGCACAGTACAGTGTTACGGCGGAAACACTGCACGCCTTGCGCGTAGGAACGATAATTCACTAGGCGTGCGTGTTAGTGTCGCCCGTATCGCTCCCTTACTTGTTGACCTTGGACGCGCAGGTTCACACTCCTCTTAAGGTCGCACGAGACGCCAAAGTCTCGGCTCCTAATCACTCCCCCCCCCCCCCCCCCCCCGCCCTTGCACGTGGTATCTACACACTAGGTGGATGCCGTCTAGAATGTTCTCGGCTATCCTAGTCGTTCTGAGAAAGGTAATGGCGATGACGATGGCATTCCTGGTTGATAAATGAAGAAATACGAGCTCAGGATCAGCGAGGCACGAGCTGCTATAAGTTTATCGGGGCGTTGTGCGGCGTCCTTTATAATAGGCCGCTCGCTTCGTCTAACGTTACAAATTTCGCCTCCAACTTTCAGCGCCTTCCCACGCGAAGGTAACGCAGGGCAGAGACATGCAACACTATTATATTCCTGAAAAAGTTAAGAAGGTAAATAGGTTAACACTTTCATGCCTTTTGTAGCCAATTATCTACGTGTTGCACGAACAGGTAAATTTATCCGGCACTGTACTCTACGAAGCTCAGTGCCCAGTGGTTTTCTCTGGAAGTAACTGATTTGTAAACCGTGATACTTCTCTACCTCACGACTAGTTCTCATCACTAATCACTGAACACAACTCCTACAGCTTATTGGTTGTGATCAAGAAAACACGTGCTTAGATAACTTAAGTATAGATCGCATAAAAAATTTTCTTATTTGCAACACAATGTGGATATTCGTACTTTACTTAGTTTGTAAAACCAGAAACAGAAAATTTAGTGGCCAGTCATATAAACATCAAACACTCATTATATGTAAATCAATAACGAATTCGCTGGCCAAGCTAACTGGGAGGCTGGATGGCGGTATGCACCTACTGCAGCGGTGTGGAGGGGAGATATCTGCGCAGCTCTTAACCACAAGATATTGTGTGCCGAAGAAGGTGAAGAGATGGGGGTATGTATCAACGCCCGGAATGCAGGAGCAAGTTATAAGGCAGATCCCCGAGAAAACCCACCGACCAGCGGCATCGTCCGGGTATAGAACCCGGTTTACCTAGGTGAGTGGCGAGTAGTCTGGCAACTTAACCACCGCGGCACCTTGTACTGTAGCATGTATGTTGTTACGGGTATTTTGATTTCATAACACTTCTGCGATTGGATTATTTACATGTTTCGCATCTTAGGTGTATGTGCTCAGTGACGTACATTTTGAAAGTAACCTAATTCTTATTGGGCAGTTTAGTGGTGAGACATTTCCTCAGAAATACACGCTACTGATAAGAAAAGAAGACTGCTGTTGTGTGCCATTTGGACATTGGAGTCTATCACTTACGAAAAGCTTATCGCGATATTCGGGAGTGCTTAGTTATGGGCAATGATTATTTCAAAGGTTTCTTTCAAACGTGCTTACCTTATGTGAACAGCCTTTACCAGCAAATTACAAGAGACCGTTTTTGTTGAAGCTACGTAGGCAGCTAAGCTGCTAGTGATATACCGCTCTCTCCACATGCTGCATGTGGAAACGCGTGTCGTTATGCTACGACGGAGGTAATAGTGGAGGAAGGCGTAGGACGAACACAAGGCTTTGCGAAATTGCTACGCCACATCGCCAATTGCGAACATGACTGATGTCCCGGGTCCTGGCAGGCTAATTCTGCGCCCGAGCACTCCAGCCCATTTATCTTCGAGTGCACTTGCAAAGGCCGCGAATACTTTTTTCGCTTCGCTAAACTCCTTTCGACTGGAAAAAAAAAATAGTAACAGGTTGTATAGGGCTCAATCAGAGGCAAAAGATCTTTTGCGGGCGCTTTCATAAATACGTATGTGTGTGTATGTCGTGAGGGCATGTAATGGAGACGTGAAAGTTATTGTTTCATAATGACCGAGTTTTATGTAAGCGCGCTGTAGCAGGCATCTCGCATTACACTCAGTAGCCGGGTGGGATATCTTGGCGAGCGATAAGCCCATAGTGACGAGTTCAGCAGATAATGAGAGTTCATGCGCGTGCGAAGGCCCCTATCTGACCCCGCATCGCCTTTCCCCCTGATCGTGCGCGAGGAAAACATAAAATAAAACCACTTTGTTCCGCGGTAAATATGACTACTACACCTTGTAGGCGGGGGCACTGGCGTGGAAACTTGCTGAAAATAATAGTTGCTTCATGGTACTTGCACCAACTTCTAAGGAATTACATTGTGAATGAAGGTAACGACCCTATTTAACTGCGATCAACATTCTATCATTAGAGATAGGAAAATTTCGGAGTTCGTCGTCCTGTGTCCACAGTCCTATGCGCAGATCTACTTCCCACTCAAACCTCATTATATTTGCTTATTGGCTGCTGCCCTAGTGAGTTGAGAGTAGTTTTTACAGCCACATTTACATTTACCTCACCGAAAGTCATCTGTCCGAATCGTCTAACAGGCGAATTTCGATTAGCAGATCTATCGTCCAGCTTGTTTGTCGAACATATGCAGTTCCGTCACGTGACATGTCGTATAGTTAAGTGTCGGCAAGCTTGTCTGTCAACTGCATATCGAACAGATGCCTGTCGGCCAAATAAAGGTACATGTTGCACCTGTCAAACAGATGACCCAAACCAGCAACATGGCAGTCCACCCTCGTTTCCTTGACGACTTGTTACTAACTGAGTATTTCAGAGTGTGCCTTATTAAACTGTCACCAAATAGCGAACACAATTCCAGATACGAGACTCTTCAAACTCAACTTGCCTTCAAATGAATCCATGTATCTTTCGTATCACGACTAAGCGTTTGAAAAGTAAGTAGGCTAACTGCTAATCCGATAACACAAACTTAAATTTCTTGTCAAGTGGAACAATGAAAGTCACATATAGGAGTGTAGGGAACACTCTCAGCTAGCTATTATTGTGGTCACGTGAAACATCGCGAACGACTTCAATTTGTGTGGGTATCTAGCCTCAGAGGATTATGCCAAACATAATCTTACAAATGCAATGGACTGAGACAATATCTATGGATGCAGAACTTCTCAATTTGACACAAAACTCGACCACATAACGAATGCCTATGTCGCTACTGCTGGGTGTTCTTCATGCACCTCGTATTTCACCTTGAGGACCTTCAACCATGAAAACACTATAGTTCTGGTCGTACAAGTCTGCTCTGTCTTAAAACTGCATCATTGTGAGTATCTCCACTTGAAGTAATAGCTGGGTGATTTCGTGCCAGACACGACTTCATACAACTGCACATTTAAGCTTCTCCTTCCATTGGAACATTAATCGCCTCCCCCCCCCATAGTAGTCTCTTAGGCAAAAACCGAACCTGCAATAAATTAAGAAACAAAGCTTATGCAACCCAATGAAAAACAAATTGCAAAGTTCCTGCTATTATACCAACCACTCTGCTTCCACCACAGAGTGCTTTAGAATACTGAGCTGAATGTATTGAGGACTGCAATTACGTGCGCCTGTAAAATGGCTTCGCCGTCCAGCAATGTGGAGGCAACATTGCTATCCAATCAGTTCCTGGAGACTAAAGCTGGACTCACAACGACCCGTCGTCGGTCGACCCGTCTGGCCAAAAATGTTTCTTATCGCCACCCAACAACACGAACTTTCTCGCACAGAGGGAAGTGTTTTTAATGAATATCATAAATATATTCTCTTTCCCTAACATAATTTATCAGCATTTCCTCTGAAAATCTACAAGTCATCTTCAGGTCGATTCAAAGGTGAAACGTAAAAACGTAAACGACTTCACTGCCTTGTGTATTTTAAAATAAAAATATTCAGACAAATAAACAAGTCACTTGTTTAGTTGTCTGTTTTCCGACAGCCATGTTCATGAACAATATTACAAGGCGGTGGACCATCCGTCGGTCCGTAAAAAGTTAAAGTTTGAGGTATACACTATCTACCAAAAAGTAATTGGGCACCTGTACACAATGTTTGCTCGGTGGTTGTCACCCCGTTAGAATCTCGTAGGGCCACCTCTTGCGGCTATAACAGCAGCCACCCTGTCTGGCATGCTCTCTACGAGTGTTTGCAGGACATCCACGGGGATTCGTCGCCATTCCTCTTGCAACCAATCCATGAGTTGAGAAATGGATTTTGGCCGCGCCTGACGAGCCCTCACCCGGCGATCCAATTCGTCCCAAAGATGTTCTATAGGGTTGAGGTCGGGGCTCTGGGCGGGCCAGTCCAATCGGCGAACATTGTTGTCGGCGTACCACTGCATAGTAGCCCTTGAAACATGGCACCTGGCATTGTCATCCTGGAAGTAACACGGATCCATTCCGTAAAAACGCCACAATGTTGGGAGCATTTCATTATCCAGAATGATACAATATGCCTCTGTGTTCATGCTACCACGGACAAACACCAGCGGTCCTACGCCGAAGGCCGTGAAACACAAGTCAACTGACGTACTGAATTACCTATCTTCACGGGTGCCCAATTACTTTTTGGTAGATAGTGTATTTGACGGATAGAAAAAAAAAAGTAGCCTTGGGATAGGTTGGAATCACGTGACCGCGCGCCGGATGCACGGGCGACTGACGGATGACACGTGTAGTTGTGAGTCTAGCTTAACTTGACAGACTGCAGCATTACCAGTAAGGAGTAGTCCGGAACGTGCAACAGCCAATGAGAGCCGAGGCTTGTTTCCATAGCTACGCGCGGCCAATGAGCGATCGAGTTCGCTTACATCTTAGTAACCGCCTAACAATTACGCTTGTGTGTACTAACCTAGTCAGCTATTCTGTGCTTCATTCTGACCCAGATTGTATAACGTACTGCGAAACTCAACGTCCAGTCATTTCTTCTGTAATTATTTGTTATAAACTATTCGTGGTGTCTTCACACTTTTTGAATCAAACCTTTGAAAAATCAACCCATATATGACGTGTTGAATTATTTCCTGAATGTGCCATGTATTACTAGCGATTTATAACTCTATTAACATGAAAGTACCTTATTTTTCGTTAAATTGAAGTTTTTCCTGTATTTTATTTACATATTATGATAATTAATTCACAATAAGCATGTTGGTAGCGTCTACTAAGGCGCAGTTCTCTTACAAAATATCATTATAACTGAGTGTTCAAGAATGCTGCGCGTTTCCCTTTCGTGTAAGTTTCTCTACTGAAATATGCTTTAGTTTGCACGAGGTGGAGGAATATCCTGCAAGAAGAACTACAGCACGACTTCAGGCGAACACAAAGCTCAATGGCGGTGAAAACGGAGCAAGTGCTGTGTTGGCGCAAAGTCTCGCACGCATCATACATAGGACGTGCAAACTTCACTTCGCGTTATTATTTGGCAATGTGCTGGACTTCGCTGTTGTATACCTGCTAGAGTGCAGTTCATGGTTTCATTGGCTGCTGGCAACTATACGACCTTATTGACCTGTGTGGCCTCTTCTCTGGAGATTGATGGCTCAACTCTTGACGTTTTACCATAGGCTAAAAGAGTGCTGGGGGGGCCGACCACGCAAGTTGTCGACCAATGGCGGAAATCACACCAGCCTACAACATCTCGGAGATTAGTCTGCACGTACAAAGTAACGCGAGTTTCGTTTGCAGCAACTGAAACTATAACTTGCCCGCTCACTCCCCGTGTCCGTGATTGAGGACACGTTGCACGTAAAGGATACTTATGACCAGTACTGTACACATCAAGGTAACAATGCTGAGTCTTTCTTGCGGCTAATTTTGGTTGTGGAATTGTTTACACTTCTTTGACAGTAGTGGTTAACTCCAGTATTATCGTGCGCGCATATCGTCTACTGGTTGCTAGACAAGTGCTCGGAGCAAGTACAGCGCATACCAACAAAATTACATTATTTCAGTACTTGCACTCAGAAAATAATACGTGACCGAACGGGTTACCTCGGCTTAAACATGTTGCACATGTAGCTTGTATTTGACAAGCACTGTACTCTGCGAGGCTCAGTACTGAATGATCTTCACTCTGGGTATAGGCTGTTCACGGTAAAATGAGCACTTTTGAAAGCCCTGCTTAAGATCTACTTGTATGCACGTTGTGTATTCTTACGCTCTATGTAAAATTAACATTGCCGTGGCCCTAATTACTTTATTCATGTGTCGGTCAAGCGAAACTGTAAAATTATTAGAAAACTAAATAGTGTACAAATCTGCTCATTTTCACACTTCGATGCATAAAAAAAAATAGAAAGCGAAAGAAATATTTTAAAATAACACAAATGGTTTCCTAAGACTTTTTATTTGACGTTAAGACATGGAACGACTTTCTATCCATCGTTAACAACTTTACTGGGTGTAAGTCACTCAGTGCGCCTAATATAATATATGCAGGTAGGTAGGAGCAGTGACATTTTTCTAAGGTTGATTTCAAAAGTGCTCATTTTATCGTTAACAGCCTTAAACTGATTCCTAAACTATGCAACTGCGCTACATAATGACTGGTTCATATCACTGATGACCAAGTACAAAGACTATTGGCTGTGATAGGAGACACGTTCTGTGCCAGATTTAGTACAGCATGCATGAAGGCATTTCTAATTTAAAACACTAGAAATTATAAATAAATGCGCAGATGAAAGGGTAAAAGGGGAAGCTCGTGTGAACGAGGGAAGGGTCGCACGTCAGACGTGTCATAACAGAATGTGGGTGCAGCGGAGCGTGCCGGGCACCGAACCACGGACCACCCACGTGCTGGGGGAGGGAAGGACTTCCACGGCTGGCTGCAGCAGAGCGCCGGGATATTTACCGCTTGTCGCCACGCACATGTGACCCGGCCTAGAGACAGGCCCGGCCCGGCTGCACATAAGTCGCACCGCTCCTGCATGAGACGTGATATAAGTATGTGCTATTGATGGCAGCCTCTTCATCCTGGCAAGACAAGCTGCTGTCTGCCTTGTTGAATGCCGAAATCATAGTCATTCGCAGAAGAAGAGTACTTTAAATAGTGAAAAATAAGAAGTGCCTAATGGTGATATGAACATAACCCAAACTAACATAACTTAACATAATATAACATAACTTAACTCTTCATAACATAACCTAACTACGTATTAACACACTAACTTAACTTAACATATCCTAACAACTTACATAACCTAACAAACTAACATAATATAACCAGCTGATAACCTAACAAACTAACGTAACCTTACACGGTATGGATATTTATTCTCTTACAGAGTACACGGGCAGATGGCAGTGGAAACAGAAATGTGGAACCGCAGAATCCTGGCACGGCTACGGCAAAGTAGGGCAGGTTTTTTCATCATTGCATAGTCTGCCATATACTGTGCATGATTGGTTCGTTATTTACACACCAGTTGGGACAAACGAATTTCGCAAATTGATTTACTTGCAATTAAGGCTTGACGGTACTAGGTGACAGCCTGTAGCTTTCTTTTGGTTATTGGTAAAGAGCTTGTTATTTCTAGTTTTAAGTCAGCGCCAACATAAACGGCATTGAAGTATATGTTAGTTTCACACGTGTTTTGGACCTCCGCTCACTCGACAAACCATGCAGGACTCGGAACCAATAGTAAACATTGTGAACAAGTGACTTCTGCTCGAGTGTGTAGAGGACTGTGGAGTCTAGTTTGGTGCCATTTTGATACGCAAGATCAAGATGGAAGGACCCCCGCATATAATATCTTTCCGTTCCAACAGTGATATATGTTCACTGAAATAGCCAATAAAATCTTTGATTTCGCCCAATCAGCTTCCCTCCGTTTTAACAACAAGAGTGCATGCATATTTATGGTATTTACGAATTGTAGTTTTAACTTTCAATTAATTAATAAATACTGCTTGACAGGCTTTCTTACCTCGAGATTGGGGGAGGGCATGAGAATACCACGCCGATGCTGGTTCGACGATTGGGGGAGGGCATGAGAATACCACGCCGATGCTGGCTCGACGGGCAAGCAAAATTGTTCATTTCATGGCAGGTTACGCTTATGAATGACAGCACTGCTTACTCTGCTCCGAGTGAACTGTCGTGCCGTCGCTGGATGTTCCTCAAGTGCTTAATTGCGTGGTATTCAAAGAGCCCAGTTCAGGTGCCAGACATAATGGAAAACTGATTGTTCGCGAGGTTTTTTAATATTGCCAACGACTGCAACTCTCGGGAATTGCAATTTATGAAAGGGAAATATTGTTACTTTGTTCGTTTTTCAGTATTATTTTAATAGCATTATTAATGTATTTTGCAACTTAGTTTCCGCGCAGTTACAATATATTTCAAGTTACGCACCATGTATAGGTTATTCTGTTTTCGCGAAAACATTTCGTGACAAGTTGTGTTCCAACCTACGACATTAGATGAGAACCACTTTCGTGATTGGATCATTTGAAATATTGCGCGTCTTATGTGTCCACCCACGAATCACGAACGATCAGTAACGGAGAAACTTCATTGCCATTGGCTCGCTCATCTAACAGACTGTCTTCACACAATGACAAGCGGCCTATAGTATAATAAAGACTGCAAGTGTGCACATAGACTGTTGAATGCTACTTGCGGATAATGTCGTCCACTATAATGCCATCATCGCCTGAACTGCATTTCACTCTCTCATACAACTAAGAAAGAAGGATGAAATATTTTACTCTGCTTATAGTAGGGCCAAAAACTAAACTGTCTCTTTCACACTCTCGAAGGATTTGAATCGCTGAGGCACAGAGAATATGAGGACACAGATACGAAATGGCTGGGCTGTTCTTTTGATGTAGGCCTACCCAATCTCGCTGGCTCTGGGAAATAGGCCTTGTGTCTGATTGGCTAATGCGTGCTGCCAAAGATTTTCTATTGGCTGGACTGCTGGCGAGCAAATACACTGAATGAAAGGTTTACTTCAGCAAACAAAATACGTGTTTGTATAGGACCAAAAATATATATACTCTAGTTAACCCAACAAAGTGTATTTTTTTGAGTTAATGAAATTTGGAAAGCCTTAAAATGTATTTTGCTCATTTAACATAATACACGCTTGAACAAACAAAACACCTGTGTAGGACCAAAAAATATTAGCTTGTCAACAAAATATTAAGTTAATTAAAATATATATGGCCACTAATTTGACTACCTTTGTTCGAAAATACAGCTCGAGATTTTGTTTGTAATTTTTGTTACAAATAGGGAATAATTTTTGTAATTGATTTCATGTGCGTCCATTTGTCGCAAACATTTTTGGCTGAAACTGGCGTAAATAAATTTAATTATAAAATTTATATGATACATTATAGTTACAATTTTCTAACATGTAATCACAGTAAATATTATGATGATCTTTCTTGAAGAAAATTGTATTGTAAATTCGGCTTTCTGAAGTATCCCGAATGGAAATGCGCTTAAATTTAGTTAAAAATGCGTATTCTATAGATCGATTAAATTTTTGCATTTCGAAAGTACATTTTAGTAAAATATTTTATAATGTTGCAAAATATACACATTTTTCTTTCATATGCAGCATAAATCGAACTTTTCTGACAATTTTCATGGTGTCTGTACTACTTTTTTATTAGTTCTTCGCGTTGTATAGTCAGGTGCAGTGTTCCATTGGCAGTTGCTTTGCTTGCTACAACGGTAAGCATGGCTTTCAAATGTTCTCAGTTCACTGTGGACAGATTATAATTAATGTACAGCGTGTCCGAGAACTCAGTGCCCAAACTCCAGACATAGTTTCTTTGGACCAATAGTAACACAATCCAGAAACGTATTTTAGGTATATCAAATGAGTGTGTATTCCAAGTTGTTGCGTACAAGACCTGGAGAACATGACTGTTCATTCACGTATGTATTACAAGTTGCATAGGAAACAGGCGCGTGACACTAAATTATTACATGTGTAGCGTCACACGCATTAATTCCTACGAAACTTATCCTACACTCATGATAGAACCTCCTTGTTCTTCAAGTGTCGTCCGCCTCAAATTTGAACAAAGTTATTTGATATGAAAATACGTTTCCAGATACGTGTAAGTGTATGGGCTATTGTGTTACTATTGGTCCAAAGAAACCGTGTCTTGAGTTTGGGCACAGAGTTTTAGAATATTCTGTATACATCGGTCAAGTTCGAGAAATCCCAGCATTCACGTCACAAAAGTGAGACAATTCCACTGGACGCTTTACATCACCAGAGAGACCCATCACTGAATGCTCAGCAAGTATATAGAATCGATCGTCCCCTTGTACAATCGATATTCAGCGGTTCGCCGACGCGAAGGAAAT
The DNA here is from genome assembly GCA_029891345.1 of Dryococelus australis. Taxonomy (NCBI): domain Eukaryota; kingdom Metazoa; phylum Arthropoda; class Insecta; order Phasmatodea; family Phasmatidae; genus Dryococelus; species Dryococelus australis. The sequence goes on from CM057005.1 coordinate 110,451,731, forward strand.
ATCGGAACTCGCCCCCTCGAGCTGTCCGCGGCCGATGTACATAGACGTCAGTCGCGCGATGGAGTATTGTGCCAGCAGCAATTTCCATCTTTATTTCTCTCGTGTGTATTTCTTCGCTGGCGTCATGTTTGCTGTTGTGTCTCTATGAGTCGTTCCACGCTGCTTGGTGACATGACAGTGGCACAATACGAGGAGGATTTACTGCCTTCATCACAAGTGTTGTCCCTCCTCCTCCCCCCACCCCCCCACAGAATCAACTCTGACGGCGATGCCGATTGATTTCCGCCGAGTAGTCGACACGTCGCTTGTCGCTTGTGGCTTGTCGCTTCTCTCCCCAACGGCACTTGGTTCAAGTGTGTGTGTCTCTATTGAAGGCGCGATACCATCAACGAGATATCAGTCTCTCCTTCCTCACGCCCCGTGAAAGTACCGCTATAGAATAGGTAATTACACAGAAACGCTGATTGGACGCACGACTGTGAAAACAGGCCTTGGGTCTGACTGGCTATTCCACGTTGTAGGATGTTCCTTTTAGGCCTGGCTGCCATCCGGCAAGTCCAAGAACTGATTAGTGAATGACGGTCTCCCATGTTGCTGGAGTCTGTGGTTGCAGTTCGCAACATTTCACCTCTGTATTATCACGTTACTGTGCGGTACCTCGGTCAGTTATATATTTCGACATTATAGGGCCATGTCTGCAAATTTCCAGTTGACTGGGACATTGAGAAACCCGCTACACCAACAGGGGACTCTGATATTTCTTTTGCAATAAATGTATAAGCCAATTCTTCAAAATAATCAGAAACTACGTTAATAAGTGTATTAATAACTTTACAAGAAATTTTTTTGTAAAAATTGAATACATCGTAGTTACGTGGTGTTTATGCAACTATAAAGAGTCTCAACATTAAATAGTTCCTCCCATATGAATGTAACTTTCTTATTTAGGTGGCGTTTTTCTGTCGGGTACTGCAAGGGTCATTAATCCGCTTCCTGTACAACGCTTCCTATTTCATATGGCTCTCGGAATGAAATGGTTAAATTGCGTTTGGCTTGTTTTATTCCACACAGTTCCTGTGTTCACGACCGAGGCAATGATGCACACGAAGAACTCTTGTGACCAGCACTGTACACAAGGAATCAGTAAAGTAGTGTATTCTTCCGCCATACGTATGCCCAACATTGCCACTGGCCTCATCACTGTATTCATGCGTAGGCAAAGTGAAACCGTCAAATTATTAGAAAATCAAATCTAGTGGTATTTTTTGTAATCCTCGCTCTTAAATATGCATTAAATAATCAAATTACAAATATTTTCAGTATAGACAAATTTTTACATGAAAGTTTTCATTCGATGTTAAAATATGAAACTCTTTTCCTCCCATCGTTAGGAACTTTTTCTAGGTGCAGGCCAGTCTGTGTTCCTGTTAAAATGTATGCAGGTTCGGGCGGTGGCATTTCTCAAAGGTTGATTTCAAAAGTGCTCTGTTTGTCGTGCATAACATTCACTTCAGAATACAGAGGTGAGACAGTGCGCACTCCATCCGCACACGCCAGCAATATGGCACCACTAGTTAACCACATGTTGGAGTGTCGCTCGCCAATCAGAGCGCGGTAACTTACTGGCCAGCCGGTAGTATGGCCAGTAGAGACCCTCTCACAGCATACAGAAGCCAATCACACCCAGGCACTGTTCCCGCACACTCGCGCAGCCAATCAGAGAGCTTTGTCATTTCGTTTCTGTGTACTTTTTAGAGCAATCAAATCCGTCTACGCCATCTGTGCCGGCACAAGATATATGACAAACCCTTCTACGATATCGACACAATTATTTAATTAAGCACAATTTAGCACTAACATAAAAAAGTAGCATCAAATAGAGGACTACATAGGGGGAAAGGAATTATTATTCAGTGTTAACTGACAAGCCGAGTAGGAAGGGACATTTTTACAAATGCGTAGGACTACATTTCATTACGCTACCAGCGAATCCTCACTTTTCCTTCCCTTATTGACCACGTATCTTTGTCAGGAGATATTTTCTTCCTTGAATGGCCAGTGATAAAGTCACTGCGTTAATGCATGTATATTGTTAGCGGGCAGAACCTGAGACGCATAACATCTACATCAGCCAACGGATCGGAACTGAAGTGTTATGAAATACAACTGATCAGTAAATATTTCCGGAAACATCGGTGGCCACTACTAAAGCCCCTTTTATTACAATTTGAAATATAAGAATTTTTAGAAGAGAAAATTATGAAAAAATCGAGACAAGTGTTAAGTTAGTTGTGCGGACGCCAGGTTGGCGACCCTGGCACGCGAGTGACCAATGGGCGGCTAGGGCAGACAACTGCTATTAACGTGTCATGTTTGGTCGACAGGTCGCGCACTAGTTGCTGCGGTGTTAGCCGCCCAATGCACGGCTTTTCCCTCCTTCCCGCTTTCCCCACTCCGTTTATCACCCCCTCCCCCGCCCACTCTCTTCGCATTTTCGCCGCCGTTTTCTCCGTCTATTAAATTAATGACTCGCCGCGGCCACGCCGAGTCACGCTTGCCAATCGCCTGACATATCTGCGAACGGTATGTACCCGCTGGCTGCACGGCAACAGTAGGCTAAGTGCTCTCTCTCTCTATACTCGCGCCGTGGCGTCACTACAGCGACTTGTTTTGGAGGTGCAGACTAAACTTCAACATATAGTCTCACGTGACTGCTGCCATTGGCCGGAAACTTGTGTGGTACACCCCGTGGACGCCTTCAGCCTATTGTAAAGCCACAGGTAAATGACGTCGTATAGTTGCCAGGAGCCAATGAAATCCGATACTGCTCAAGTAGCTATATAACAATAAAGTCTAGCATGTCACCAAACAATAACGCCAATTTCGCACTTCTGTAGTCTTTATACACGCCCAGGTGAACACTGAGCTAATAACAATGCTGTAAGGAAAGAATCACTAAATCCTTCAGGTAAAACTGGCTACACACTGGAACAGCAACCAATGAACACATATCTCATGCTAGAATATACAAAGGATCGTGCAGTCTAGCCTACAGGGCGTTGAAAACGCATCATTCCCCTGCCCCTAATTACTATTCAAGGACAGACTGAACAGCAAATTACCGTGGGTTTGACAGACTTTAGTCATTGACCGAAAATATGTCTATGGCATGCCTCGGAGAAGTCTCGAGCCAGTAATGTAAGTTCAGAGGTGGAGTGGCGAATCTCTTCTAGGAATATCAAGCAGGTAGTACAGCGGCCAATATAACCACGGACTGTGTTCATAAGGCAGCGCAGTTTATCCTGTCGCCCAAAAAAAACCCGAACCTTGCATGTCATTATGTCAACGACGTAATTTGGAATGACATCTTTGGAAACAATGGTTTATCGCAGGTGAAGTTGTTTATTAGCTGGGATTCACCTTACTGTCACAGAGTAGTGAATAATACAGAGATGGTATGGCTCCATGCGTTGCGATCTCCAGCCACACACACGCCAGAAATAATTTATTCACTGGCCAGCAATATGGTGGGACGTGGTTCAGCAGTGACAGTGAATGTACTTGAGCTACGACAACTCCACTGACTGGACAATGTCCTGGAGAAACGCGTTGCCATTGTCGCTCCCCGCCGATTGTTTTTGTTATTACCAGGGATAGGAAAATTTCGCGACTTCATTTCGGGACAAGATAGACGTCAAACACGTATACAGTAAAGTTACCTTTGCGACTGGATCACAGTTTATTAGACACGCCCCTAGAAACCTCAGAGCCAATATCAGACTTGCAAAGGAGAAAGGTAGCGACTGCCATACTACCAGGTGTGGAGCAACACGGGCAACTCTCTGGGGCAGCAGCCAATGAACAAACATCTGAGGCTCGAGTGTACACAGGACTGTGGAGTCTAGCCTACACGTCACTGAACTCGCGACATTTTCCTATCACTAGTTATTACGCTCCATTCAAGGTTGTTTGCAACTTTCCTCAAGTCCTACTTCCAGGATATTCCTGCGCCTCGTACGAGCAAAGCCAAACCAAGTGTTGGGGACTATACCAAAGCAATAACGTAACACATACCTGCGCAATCAGTTTAATAATATTTTGCATAACAACTATTTCTTACTATGCATTAACAACGTAGCTATTTTTTCCCTTCTTTACTAACATGAAATATAAATTATCTTCCATAGTGTATAGAAAGATTACAGGTAACAGTTCATTGTAACCAAAAACATGGTGTATACGTTTATGTAAGTACAAGTATAGAACGCGTATGATAGATTCCATATTTATGAAGCAGTTTTGATTCAAAAAGTGCGAAGAAACCGCGAATAGCCGATATTTAAGACGTCCGTCTACGAGCGATGCCATCATCGCCACTACGCGCTAGACTCTGAACTGACGTGCAGTGTTCTCGTCGCACTGCGTGTGTGTACCTATATGACACATGACACTGTCATCAGTGACACTACTAAGTAAGTTATATGTGGAAACTCTGTAGGAGGGATGAATGAGTAGTTTTGTATGTATGTAATGCGAATATTCTGAGATACAGCGCTTTCACAGACACTTTCCTAGCAGTTTCTGAGTGGATGCTATGAAATGCTGTGTCTAATGCGCGGTGAGCGATGTTCCATGTTCAGAATTCACTAGCCGGGAGCTCGCCTGGTATATTCATCTACTTGCTTGTGATGGATTAAGGACATTGCCTACAGGCTGCCAGCCGAGAACTTTAAACAGGAAATCCCATGTTAAGAAAATTTCTCCTCAGTGCGTTAATTTTAAATATAGGCGTTTCAAACGAAATGTTTTCTTCTGGAATTTGCACGCGAACTTCCCCTAGCGGAGATGTTTACATAACATGCATAGCCTGTTTGTAAGTAATTGTTAAAATTTATGTTTTACAAAAAAAGTACATACTTCATATCTATTTTGAAAATATATGGGCGTGGAGATCATCTCTTAAAATTCGCGAAGAATACTTTTTTGTTTGAAACGTCTATGTTAAAAACTGAGGTACTGAGGCGAAATTTCCTTAAGATGGGACTTCCTACTTAAATTTCGCAACTGCCAGCCGTTAGGCAGCGCTCTTATAGGCTGTTCACAGTAAAGTGAGCACTTTTTAAGGCCCTCCCCCCCAACAGACTTTATCCACTAATAAATATATCTTATTGCAGCCTCAGGCATTAAATTTTGAGGTTGATGACGCGTATACGATGTATTTATTGGTCACATTGCAATGCTTATAGTAAAAAACAGCAGGAAGATGGAGATTGGATGAAAGGAAAAATTTTGAAGGGCGTTAAAAAGTGCTCACTTTACCGTGAACATCTTATAATGAAGGTTCGCGCGAAGGAAATAGGGCGTGGTGACTTGCTAGTCCAGCAATGTGTGCAAAGGAAGGAGTAGTTAGTTTTTTCCGAAAGTTGTGATTACTAGTGCTGAGATAGCGGCGCCCTAGGATGTTGAGGCAGCTTCGTAGACCACTGTTGCCCGCGGCGTCGCAATTGTCGCTTCCCGGCCGAGTAAATAGGGGCGTCTTGGAAAATGTGCCTTCGTACTTCTCTTTCTTCCTCGTCGTCTCCATACAGCCCGGTAAGGCGAGGGGGGGGGGGGGGGAGCACGCGGCGGCCATAAGCCTGCAAACAAACTGCCACCGTCGCTACAGAAACATTACGTATCTACGTCGTGCAGAGAGAGAGAGAGAGAGAGAGAGAGAGAGAGAGAGTGAGGAGGGAGGGGGACCAGCGCCCACCACACTCCTAATGGACAAGTTTGATTTGCCAGGCCTGCCAGACCCTTCATATTTCATATCGTCATTCGTGAACGAGTATACTCGGGATAATATGTTATAAGGGGTTAAGCTACTACCGATCAGTGAATCAAAAACATGAACTGAAAACAAGTAAGTGAGTTATAGTAATCTAATTACCGGCATTCAGTAAAAAGCACAATTCAGCGACAATATTAATTAGTTAACTGACTCTGACTACCAGTCGAACTACTTCCTCTATTTTTCACTGATTTGTCTCAATTCTCATTGGTTCGGGCTACCGAATTTCCACAACCAAATACAACTAGGGCCGCCTGTTTTTTTTGTGAAAAGATTCCATGACTTCTTGTACTCCATAATACTAAAGCACAGATCCACTTCGTGATTCGATACTTCCAATTGTCACGCGTCTTCGGCGTCTACAGGTGAATCACGGAAATTCACTGTTAGCGCTACTTAAACATGATTGGCCCCGTCAGGTAAAAACACCACCCTCCCCTCCCCCAGACACGTGGCCAGTAAATAAATAACATCTACACGTGCGCCCCTAGTGTATTGGAGTCTAGCATACGCGTGAATCTTCTCGTGAAAAACAGGTGATCATAAATGTAACACTTTCTCTCAATTTAACTGAGTCTGCATGGAGTCTGTGATGACAAGCACATCCTTTGAAGTCACTGACGAAGAAATATTTCTCCATCGTCAGTTTTCATAACGTTCTCCGCAACGTATATAACGTCAATAGTACTCTGAGTATAAATTGCTCAAACGAACAGGTTGGATTGTATATTATTGTATGCAGGAAAGAACACATAACTGAGTAATTTTCAACTCAGCATTATGTTGCCAGACAACCGGGCAATAGCGAACGTTGAGCTGTATAGCGTGTCCTCTGTTCAGTGAACCAATAGAATTGCTGGGAATGGGAATGCAGATGCCAATAAATGAAGCGAATGAATGATAAATATAGGTGACTCAGTTTTAATTCGTATTAATTGTCAGTAAATGTAGTAGTACGCTCGAAGTGTTGAGAGTAATATAGGTTTCAATACATAGTATGTACGGACACACATGGAGGCTGTGTTTCAATATCATTCTTTCTCACGACAGTTATCACCTAGTTATTGGCCACGTGTCTTCGTCAGGAGACAAAGTGGTTTCTGCGTGTGTCAGTCGCAATTACAGTACTCAGGTACAGAACCTCTGCGATTCACCACTTAACAATATACCAATTACAGTACCTCTGCGATTCACCACTTAACAATATAACAATTATAACAATTCAATGGCGAAAGAGGCTGTTATTTAACGTGTTTTGAAATACAACTAGGCACAGAAATCTTTTCGCAAAATTCGGGTGTCCTACTTACAATTAGATACCGATAAATTTCGCGAAGTCGTATCGGGGAAAGATAGAATTAAGAAATGTATCTGTGACGTGACTTTTTCACTTGTCGCGCCTGTAATTTGGCATCTCCTCGATGACAGTGTAAGTATTCACGTCGCTTGAAGTCTAATATAATTGAAAATTCATGCCATCTTCATAAACGTGCATTGTAAAATAGAAACTTTTACTTCAGATAACTGCCGGGGTCCTGTCATGAGTCTATCGTAGTCTCAGTTGAGTTATGCAAGTCCGTGTAGGCGCTCTGGAACGCAGGAGCTGGTCCCATACGGACACTTGAATGCCGCGAAAAGATTTCCGCACATATTATATTTCAACACCGTACGGGGACACCAACAGATTTATTTTGCTTATTGGTGGCATGTCTTTGTGAGAAGACTTTCCTACTTGACTGGCCAATCAGAATTAGGATATTCCCGTACTGTACGCCTGTGATTCGCGCACATACACACCTAAGACACATTACATGTGAGTCATCCAATCATAAAAGTGGATCTAAAATAAATTGTTATGAAATACAATTGGTCACAAAATATTTTCGCGAAAATCGCGTGTTCCTAGATATATGACTAGCGTCGAGGCTGCAAAAGTTAAATCAGCGCGACCAGTAAATAAAAGAAAATTCGCTTCACTAATATTCTCTTCTAAAGTTTCCAACCACCCTTATATGTAATAATATCCTTTCCTTCCTTTCTTTTGTTATAATAAAACTATACTTTCTGATCCATAAATTGCATACAATTTTTCAATAATTTCCTGTCGAGGTGTTTTTACTGTGTCTATGCCAGTTTGCCCATCCGCCCTCTGCAGCTTAGGTTAGCTAGTTATGGCCAATCTCAGTAAAGCCGCGAATAGCGTGTCTTGTAGTAGAATATTTCCTGCCTGCCTAAGCGTATGGGGCGCTGCCCTGAGACGCAATTAAGTCCCATCCCCAACCGGAACTTACGACTCTCCTTTTAGTTGTAAGAGGGGTTAGGAAAACATCGCATCAAAAGTTTTACGATGAAGTGCGCTTCGCTATGACCAAACATAGAGAGAGACCCAGAAATGTGGCGGATTTACTCGGCAGAAAACTAGACTCCACATTCCTTTGTATACTCGAGCTTCAGGTAGACCACAGAGTACATAAGAATACAGATGTACAACTGTGGCGTGAGCTGCAAACTCGAGCCAGTAAAACGTCCTCACCGGCTAGCAATATGGCGGAGCGATATCAGCTCCTGGAGTCTGATTTTCCAGACGGCAGACCAAGCAATAGAGAATGTCCCATGACTTGTCCGTTCCCATAGCTTCGCACCGCTAATGAGCGAACAAGTTGGTTTATATCAAAGGAATCGACACACCATTTCACTTTTCTATACTCACCTGTTGTGTGATTAGAAGGGATGTGCAGAATTCGCGTTATTTCGTAGCTGCAGACGAAACTCCAAGACGAGGTGTGCTTGCTTGCCTTCTGCTATTGGACGTTCCAGCCAGTGGTATTGCTCAACGGTTGAACCATCGATGTACAGTGGATGTACAGTGGATGTACAGTTGATGTACAGTGGAGAGAACACGCAGGTTAATGACGCCGCACAGTTAGCAGTAGCCCAGTGGCGTAGCGTAGTGGGGGCGGCAAAATTTCACAATAAATAATCAAATAAACTGTTTTCTTCGTTAGATAGAATCATTGTAGAAATTCGTGAGCGTTTTCAGCAGCTACAGAATTTGGCGGATAAGTTTGTTTATCTAACGCCGGCTATATTACTAGATTCGGACGACACTAAATGTAGTCTAGACTACGCATCTGCCGAAATTGACGAGCAGGACTTCAAGCTGGAACGACTTCGACTGCGGACTTTCATTGCTGCCACAGGCAACGAAAATTAATTAATTAATGCGGACTCACTTGAATTATTAAAATTTATTGTGAAATCCAAGCTGGAAGATACTCTGCCCAATATTATAATAATGGTCCGAATATTCTTCACAATTGCCATAAGCAATGCCAGCTGTGAGAGAAGTTTTTCAAAATTATTTAAGATCAACAATGAGTACTTGAAGGCTAACCAATCTGGCTATCTTGTTTATTGAGCAAGAGATGTGTGATGCTATAGACATTGATAGTGCAATAAAAGACTTTGCTCTTAAAAAAAAGTAGACGAATAAAGTTTTAGTTAAAGACAGAAGTTTTGTTTTTAATTCTAACAAGTATATTATTTTTCAATAAAAATACAAATATTAACAGTATCGTTCTAGTTCTAATTGGAAGTCGATTTGCGTTTTATATTCAATTCGCTAATAACTTAATCTTGTCGATCGTCAAGGTATAATCATAAGTGTTCTATACCTGTTATATCAATGTAAGTGGCATACGTGTAAGAATTTTTGTAATAAATGTGATTATTATATTGTAAAACATATTTATATGACTTTTTTTATTTGTAACCTGTACGATACACAATAATGATGACTGCTCTTGCCGAAAAGTTCTTTAGAATTACTGTATATTATAGTCTTTTAAATTGAAATAACTAAATAAGAGGGCGGCAAAATTTTCTTCCGCCTCGGGCGGCTGACACCCACGCGACGCCACTGCAGTAGCCAATGAAAATACAAATTGTTCTCATGTAGGAATAGGACAGCGAAGTCTAGCATGGCACCAAATAATAACGTGAGTTTTGCACGTCTCTATTCACAGGTAATAATACTCAGTTTCTATTGTTCGGTAATTTTGCTGAACTAATTTTCCGACAGTGTTGGAGCATGTTATGTCGATCAGCTGGGAAGACACTTTCCTCGGCGGATTGCTGTAAGAGATCAATGATCGTAGCCTTTGCAACGGTACCACTCCCTGACATTCCCCCTCCACTCCCGAGAGGCGGGTGGGCTCGTCTTAAATGTCTTGCGAAAAATTCTCCTGCCGACGTTGCACTCATACACCAGGCTTCCGGCTGCTTGCATCAGGCAGTACCTTGTTACTGTCTCCTCGAGGATTGTATCTATACTCTAAGAAAATATTTGTAAACTTACCATATCAGTGCAAGTACAGTGACAAAGCAGGAATGGTAAACTATTTTCCCATACATCCATGGCAAAGTTCTTACAGTTGCTCGAGAAAGATCTCTGTATAGTATCATTGCTAAACATTCCCATATTTTCAGTCTGATATGTAGTACTATTCCCATACACTGTATACGTTCAAAACTTCCATTACAATTTGTCACAAATTGTAATGGAAGTTAATGGTTGGTAGTGCTTGCTCAGCGATCCACCACAGATTAGCTGAGTACACACAAGTAAAATTACACGGTGGTTACTTAGATATAAGCGAACTCAGTCTTTGATTGGTCGGGCGAAGCTGTGGATACTAACCTTGGGTTCGACTAGCTATTGCCCGTTATAAACTATTCCTCATTGGTTGGCCTCCCATCTGGCAAGTTAGACCCCAGGAGCTTATTGGTGAAGGTTCCGCCTTTTTTAATGGTTTATGAGGACACTTTGCTGCCCAGAAATATTCAATTTCTGCCTACAGTATTAATTTTACTACAACGTTAATTTTTTTGTTATATATGTGTGCCGTCGGTAACTTATGTTGCTGTTAATGTTTTTATGTTAATGTAACATTAAGATAATAACTTAACAAAGTTCTATACTTTCTGTACTGTCAATGTGAGTCATCCAACACAATTAACAATATAACAATTATAACAATTACAGTACTCAGGTACAGAACACACAATTTTCAACACAAATGTTAACATTTGTGTTGAAAATTTTCTTGTATTTTATTTGCTTTAAGAAAACTTTCCGATGTAAAATACATAAAGCACTATTATTTTGCCACAAAAATAAATCTTACCAACAAAAAAGTGAAAGATGAGAGGGGAATCGATACGGCGCCGTGAGAGCTTAACATTCTCCACTTTACGTAACCCGACGTCTTACCAACTGCGCTGTCTTCAGGTATCCAAGCAAGTCTCATATTGTAAGTATTGATTAGAAAATGACGACAATCTGTAGTTCTCTTTCTTTATGTGGAAATACTTCATGCTCTATGCACAATTGACACACGCAAACTGCTTTGTAAGGTTTGAGAGCTGGTCTAAGATATATGTAGTTTTGAAACTATGCTTTAAAATTTAAACGCAGTGGTTTTATTTTGCGAGGTTATCGATGTTCACTACTGTCCGCCATTTTAAAACTCTAAGTCAGTATAAACTTGTGTTGGTTGGATAATGCTTTAATGTCGCGGTAACACAAAAATTTTTTTTATTACTGTTATTTTTAACGTAATACAAGTTTTGACTGCTGCTTCATTACTTAGAGGCTTTGTTAACTTTAACACTTCAACGGTATTTTTGTATTATGTACAGTAATATAAGACTTTGTTAATGGTTAACTTTAAGTAAGTTTGTCGCAACATTATTAATGTTACTACTACATTAACGATTTAAAAAATGCATCAATAGTAATCTTTGGTTGCAGCAACATTGGACTATTCCCTGTGTGGCGTGTGTGGCAGAAGATCGCAGTTTACGACACCGTTTCGCATCTGTATTCCTAAGTTGTATGTGTCTCTGCACTGTGGGTGCACGCGGCAGGGACCGATAGCCAAAAACCCTGTCATTTCTCTTTGTAGTTTGGTACCAAGGTACAGTGGCCGGCTTCCATCTGGCCACGCCACGCCTTCCTTTTCTCTCTGTATTTGCAGAAGGAATTAATTATTCGGAAACTAGACGTCAATGATATATTTCCTACAACTACAAATAAATCAGAATATTATTAAAGACAAAACCTTAGCCTGGATTGTGTAAAACTAATGTCAAATTTTAAACAATCTAGTGTTGTAGACTTCAAGATCATTATAAATAATTTTGTAAGTTACAAGAAAATTGTTTACATTGCAATTCTCTCATGTTCGCTAGTCTACAGCTCGTCTGTAGCTGAGCGAGATACGCCCCATCCCGCAAACATTCTGTCTTCAGGCTTCGCTAACAGCAGTACCGACCTACCAACGAATGTTTGTGAGACAGTTGATAGTATGATTTTTATTTGATGTACAATGTTTTTTTTTTTACTTACACAAACAGAATACAGACAATGGTAAGAAAAAAACAATTACTAGAAATATGTATAATCACAACACTCTAGCCCAGAACAAGTGGTTCTTCTGTCCACTGGAAGTTTCGCTACATAAATAAATGGAGGAGACTGTAGCACACAAGAACAATTTGTAATATGAGGAAATTATCCGAAACCTCATAATCGATATATAACTAATAAGAAAACATTATACATGACTTGAGGGAAAGCATAAACAGAAAACACAAAAGGCTAGGCATGAAAAGGGACATGAGGACATTACATGACTAAACAAATGTAGGGAAATAGGAACGGGGATAAACATGCTTATAGAGCGGCACAAAAATGGCAAGGCAGCCAGGGATGTTAACATGTAATGTGAGGAATAAGGCACCTTCACACCACATGGATAACTGACGCATATGAATGTATGAATGTCATAAGCAATAATGTCCGGCTGCGTATGCAGTAAAACACACACACACACAAAAAAAAAATATATATATATAAGGTTAAAGTGTGTACGTATGTAACAAAGCATTTGGCACCATACATTTCTTACGTTGACGGGAAAAGACTACTAAGGGTGTAAATATGCTTGTTTATTACAAGCATTTTATACTTCTGTTAATATAAAAATAACTAATTTTTTTTGTTAAACTGAACTTTCACTTATATTAAGGTATACATTTTAATATTTCATTTATAGTTAACATGAATTAAAAAAGAGAGAAAAGAGGTGTATTGGTAATACCTAGTAACCAATAGTTCTTGTGTAATATGTTATTGCACTGAGTGTGCATGAATGCGGCGCATTTAATCATCAGTTTAATTTTATAGGCTTAGCTAAGCTTAAGCTGTGTTTACAAGAGGCGGAGGAACACTCTTCAGAAAAGTGGAAATAGACCGGGAATGCAGTACCTACAGCTAAACGATGTCGAGAAATGATCGTGCGGAATGGGTCGGCACGACAACCTCGTGCAGACGTAATGTCTCAGGATGTTGTCTGTGATGGGTGGGTATCGCGTGTCGCGTATTAGTGTGATGACATTCTGTAGTCCACGACAAGTGAGCCGTGACCACCCTCCCCTCCCCCCCCCACCACTTTCATTTGTCTACAAACTTCTCCTGAGTGACGTCATACCCAGAGGGCGCAAGCTCATTGGCTGCCGCGTGCCTTTAGTAACTTTGATCGAACGCCTCGCGGGACACAGGAGCGTGTTCATCGATTGCATACATGCTACCCCCACGCACTGGTACGTGGGCGCCCAGTTAATATTTTCCAAGTGTAAGCGGACAGTATTTTGGATCACCCCCCCCCCCCCCCCAAGGGAAGTAAATAAATTATCAAACTGTTACGCAGTTGTGGTTCCTTTTTTGGGGGAGGGGGGTGGGATATTGGTGTGGGTCAGTAATTCACTATGTGACTGGACGAAGGACAGGGTAGTGTTAATGTCTGCCTCTACGCCCACTTCCTTTTCCGCAACAAGATAACGGCTTTCACTGTTTGTTACAAGTTTAAGCACAGTGGGATTAAAAACTGCCTTTCAGTAAGATTATTATTTTAACATTATTTGAACTTTTGATTGAAGTATACATACAAAAAGTTAGCCCAGTAATTATTATCTTAATTGTTGCATGTATTCGCGTTACACGCTTGGCACCTGACGCGGCGGCTGCTTACTTCAAGGGCTGGCCCTAGGAAGACTCGCTCGGTGGTTGTGACTGGAGCAGTATGGTGGTTCTGTGGTTGTTGCCCCGAGTGACGTACTTTCCGGCATTGTAGTCCGTGGGCAGGTAAGACCAGACCCCGGGAGTCTTATTGACTCCTGACACCTGCCAACGAATATTGACTGCCAGGTCCGTGCTGCCTTAACCCCACTTTCCTCGTCTCCACTGTTACCTCCTCCAGTGTCCAATATCAAACAACAGTAGTTCCATCCCAACAGCCACCTGTTTCCCGCTCATATATATATATATATATATATATACACACACTCGTAAGCTACACTTCAATAGGACGTCTGACATTGTCAGAATACATTTTCTTAATTGATTGTTGAGGAGGGGTGGAGAGAACAGCGAGATCTTCAGAGCCGATGAAGATGAAGCGAGGTAAGTATATATCAGTGCCGGAATGCAAGGGCGGGGGAAACGCGAGATCCCGAGAAAACCCGTCCTGCATGAATTACAGATGTGAAAATCGGGGAATAACCCCACTGGTAATCGAACTCGGTTTTCCTAGGTGGGAGGTCAGTAGTCTAACCACTACAACCCCGTGGCCCCTTAATTGATCGTGTCAATCGGAATTCACGTACTCCAAAACAGATTCGCGGAAAGACACCTAAGGCGAGTTACAGTCAAAATAATCTAGTCTCAAAAGTGGACTCGAACTAAAGTGTTCAGCTCTACAACCAGTCATAAAAACTTTTTCGCGAAAAAAAATAGTGCTACTATCTATCCCTAGGGACACCCGATTTTCGCGAAAAGATTTCACGATCACTCGTATTGCATAGCAGTTAAACTTGTAATCACTTTCGTGACTGGATGATTGGCGTGTTACGTATCTTAATTTTCTGCCCTCGCATCACAGGCGTACAATATCGGATCAACTTTGCTATCATTAGCCACTCAAGTAAAAAAAAGTCTTCTCACAAAAAGGTGTGGCTGATAAACAAATGGACACAGCTGATAAGCCATTACGATAGTGAAGTCTAGCATACATGAAAATCTTTTCGCGACAATTGGGTGTCCGTGAATGAACTTTATTTACTAAGCAATAGCAAGTAATTCGTAAGATGTCTGTGTACCACACAAGTAATTCGTAAGATGTCTGTGTACCACACAAGTAATTCGTAAGATGTCTGTGTACCACACAAGTAATTCGTAAGATGTCTGTGTACCACACAAGTAATCATTTATTTATATTTCCTCTATTTCCACCTGGGCGCGTCTAATAAAACTATAATCGAAATGCAAACATAACAAAAATGTGCATGCGTTTGGAGTCTAGATTGTCCTAAAATGAATTCCAGACTTTTTCCAGCCTCTGATTATTTGTTGTCGTGTGTGTATCAAGCTATAGCTCATGTATCTTATCCATGAAGAATTCTGACGCTCTATAATTGAACATTTATGACTGTCTGGAACAGAAGAACAGTTTTGGAAACAGGCTTCAGAGAAGAAGCAAGAAATATTTCGTACCAGCAACCACAGTTCTGTTCGATTCGGAATTAGTCAAAATATTGCTGAGTATTTCCTGTTGAAGGAACTAACTGTCCTGTGTTAGAGACAGCAAGATCTGCTGTTGGGGTTGTTTTCAAAGTTGCAGGTACAATCACAGCCAAGATCACAACAACGCTATCTATGTCAACAACATTCTGATATTCGTCCCTATGTTAACAGCTGGTATAGGTTGGTTATCTGCACAAAATATTGCTGAGTATTTCCTGTTGAAGGAACTAACTGTCCTGTGTTAGAGACAGCAAGATCTGCTGTTGGGGTTGTTTTCAAAGTTGCAGGTACAATCACAGCCAAGATCACAACAACGCTATCTATGTCAACAACATTCTGATATTCGTCCCTATGTTAACAGCTGGTATAGGTTGGTTATCTGCACAAAATATTGCTTCTTACAACCATATATTTGTTTCTCAGTGAAGGCGGGACATTTTTTTCCGAAAAACGTTCAGGCCCCTACACTCTAAACACGAATCAGTGTTTTCAATAAGTAGAATTTATTTACTACTTCACGCTTCAGAAAATGAGCTATTATTTACCGGTTGATCAGTGGAATACAATGGGGTTTCACTATAGTCCATTAACGGATTCTTCCGATATTTTGAATTAAACCTTCGAAAAATCACCTCTGGAGCAATATGTTAACCTGTTTTTTTTTTTTTTTTAAATAATTGGCATACCAAAATTATTTAACACTAATTAACTTTAAAAGTATTATATTTTTGAATAAATTAAACTTTACCTTGGTATCTTCTATAACTTGTAATTTATATATATATAATTCAATACAATTTAAAAACAATAGAAACAGCGATGTTTTGGTAACGGCTAGAAAGAAATAGTTCACAGTTAAAATATTGTTTCAATGAAGTATTTTGGTACGCCATTTGTAAATTACACGTTGGCTATCGAAATATTTAGATTTTTAGGTAGCCCTGATGGAAACAATTTTATTGTCAGAGTTAAAAATATCAGCGCAAAATACAGTGCGTGTAGGCCCTAGTGACATGGTGTTTTTTTTCTCGAGCGAACAAGAAACTTTTGGCAGAGCAGAGGCCGAATACAGATAACTTACGTATACACGTAAGAACGCTGGGCATCTTCCAAATCGTCCTCGTGTCCGTGAATCCGTGTAGCCAATAGGAGTCGAGTATATGGTTTGTTGGTATTCGTGTTCGTGGACATGGTGGTATACACTACAACAAGCGCTTCGATTTGCCGTGACGATTATAATATTTGCTATAAGAAATAAGTGCACCTGGGTTGACTTACGGATTGTTTGACACGATGAGATACGTATATTAGGTAACCGACAGTAATTTGCAACAGATAATTATTTTTTATTTCATAAGTTGCAACACTGTACGTTTCTTGTATTGTGGTACGGTTAAAGTTCATCCCCAGTCATCTGTTTGTTCCTCTTGCATTCCCGGGTCTATTTTATTACGTATCCGTGCATTGTTTAACGGACCTTCGTGGCCGTTATGTTGGCCCCGTATGTGTGTAATGTGTGTGCGTGCGTGCGTGCGTGTGTTTGCAAATATTGGACTTGCGAAATTTATACATTTTAATCGTGAAATGTTTTTATGACGGGGTTAATTACACGTATGTTTATTTACCACAAAATAACTTCGCCCTAGGTGTTTGAAACACAATTGTGTAACGTGCTCACGTTTTTGTAATCTAAATGTTTGCAGCAATCCCAACAAATTACTAAGTCCAGTCAGGAATTTTTAAATTAATAATGACATAAACCTAATAAAAACTGAGTACCTATGCAAAGAAATATGAGCGGAATAAAAGTTACAGTAAGCGTATTTGTGTGCATGTTCATCACTATCGTTGAAGTTTGTCGCTGCTACAACGGCATGTGTCCCGTGTTTGAATGTACTGTCTTTTCGTTGGACTAGTTACTCCTTCGTTTTGACTCCAACCAAGGCCGCTCGTTTAACGAAACAACCCTGAGAACACATCAATAACAAGAGGTGAAATATCACTGTTCTTCTCCTCCACAGTCGCAACTGGGTTAAGCACAGTCGGGGCAAAATATTAACGTGTACTGGATGTAATAGACTTGGATGTATGAAGGATGCTAAAATATACTAATGTGCTCTATCGTGTATAACAAATATGTTAATTATGCAGAATAACAACCGATATAACTATTGTCAATACAGAAATTGTTAAAAAGTCATCAAGTTAACCTGAATATTGTTATATGCCGAAATGGTGAATATTCATATGTAAAGGTTTTTTGACAGGTATGGCAGAATTCTTTGAACAGCTCTAAACAGTAAACACTACATTAGACAGTTCAAACGTAGAAGTCCATAGGAATGTTAATGTTTAGGTGTAGTGGAAGGATAGGTAATCGGTAGCCAAATGTAGAAATTTATCAGGGCTTCATAAAAGCGCGAAGTAACCGTGAATGGACTATATTAGGACATTGCGATTCACTAGGACTCGGTACAAGTCGCTGTTTAATCAGTGAATACTAACAACTAAAATGATCAGTAGAATGATACTGATTGTAGTGGAGTAGTTTGAACAGATCTGCAGTGAAAATCGTTGATTTATAGCTGTTTGAACAGTTTCTGATTGAGAGTGTAGTGTTAGAGTGGCGACGCGTGTAGTGAGGTGAGTGTGTAGAGTCAAGGAAAGCGGCGTGCAAGTCTAAGGACGGGACAAAGGGCAGCAGAACCCAAGCTATTCCCAGGAAGAAGGGCTATAGAACTGGAGCCACGCGCGGGTCCCCAGCCGGTCTACAAGAGCCGCAGTTACGCTACGCTCTGCGCCAGCCTTCCAATTGGCGAACATGTACAAGAGGAAAACATTTCCCTTTGTATACTGTTATGGTTGCTATTGTGCTCCACAATCACCATACATTTAGTTTGACGGTGTAGTTACCACGCTAATATTAACTGCGAGGCAAGTCGTATAAGACACTTATTTAATCCGTGTTGTAACACAATAACTTACATACAATATTCCAGTGACTAACTGACGCGGGGCGCTACTGAATGATATTAACTTTATGTTTAATCGGCTAGCAATGACGCCTTCTTGCCTCAAGCTGATAAGGACAGCCCCTACCTGAACCTTGAGGCCGGAGGCTGTATCTGGCTCGCTCGGACCATGACACACGACACATCCAAGGTTGCGAGCTCCTCGATGCCGGGCGTCCCGACGTCGTGGCTCCTTCAGGCGTCTTCGGCAGCTGTCGTAGACAAGGCCCCGACCCTCGCTTCGCGCCGGCCTATGCCAATACATTGTTTAGCGTTAGCCAACTGGCCTCCTGCCAGCTTCAGGGCTGGGGGGGGGGGGGGTGTTGTCGTGTTGCAGTCTTTTGACGCAGTCCCTGACATCCTTGATTTGTTTTAAGTCTAAGGTTGGTTTCATACCGCGGTGTACATGACATCTTATTAAGGCCCTCTTCATGCTAACTTTTTTTTGTTATAATCTCACGCATAGTTCTTACTGCTTTCAACGTCCATTTTATTTACTTTGGTACCTGATATGCTGGTATGGTACTTTGAATTTCTGGTTCAGTGACAGCTAAACATTGAACAAACTAATCACAAAATTTTATTATGAATACAAAAATTACAACAAATATTTATGAAAACAATAGGTATTTCACAAATCAATCAGAAAATCGTATTATGGATGGATATAAAATTTGTCTTGCCCTGGTTGGAAGTAAACACAGGAATGCAGAAGTAGGAAAAATCCAGAAAGGGAAAATTCCCCAGCTACCCCACTATTTTCGGTTATTAAAAAATAAAAAAAACACGCTCTTGTACGATCATATAGACGCTTTGAAGTAACTCCTGACTTCTCTCAGTGTGAGATATCTAATATTTGTACGTAAGTTGGATTTCATTATTTGTATTTACATTTCTAAAACAGTACATTTGTGTTTGTAAGACGTATTCATGCGAATACTAAGCACTCAATTGTGAGGAAAGAGTTATTATAACTGGTAATGTCTAAAAGTTGGACAGTATCAGGGTACAAATATAAAATAACACTTTTTTTTCGTCGCCAACGCCTTAAAAAATTCGTTTTGTCGCAGGCTCCCCATGAGGGGATTCAGTGGCGTGAGTGTAAAGAAGGTTGTAGGTGGGAAGACGAGTAGCTGTATTCAGTAAGCCAGGTAGCGGACCTCTGTCACCCGCCACAGCCTCCGATTACTAATGATGATGTACCAACCCTGCCGGCAGTGGAAGAACCACACTTATCTGGATATTCCCTCTCACATTTCGTCAGACAACACCCCCGGCTACATCACACAGTAAGAGAGTGTCCAGAAGTGCAACCACAAGTCCCCACGGTGGTTGAGCGGTCAGACTGTTCGCCTCCCACCAAGGAGAACTGGGTTCAATCCCCAGACCTACCGGATTTTCGTAAGTGGGAATCGTGCTGGACCATGCCGCTGGTCGGCGGCTGATCTCCCGTTTCCCCCGCCCCTTAATTCCAACACAGCTCCATCTTCACTTCAATCACCTTCATAGGCTCTCAAGACCTCGCTTTTAAGAGCCGCCCAAATGTTTTCACTCCCAAAACATGCCTTTACGTATATACGAAGACAGGAAAATTATATCACATTTCAATGCATAACAGTCGTCAACAAAGATAGCAGTTGCAATGGCCATTTCTCTCAAGGTCAGTCACTTAGTACACTTTCGAGGCTGTTATACACTGAGTAATACTAGTGTGAGTGCCGATCGAATCAAGTTATGTCGCCAACCTTAAAACTTCGGAAATCCATTACTATTAGACTAATGGACCTATTTTCACAATTCAATCACCGTTACTTTCCAAATTCGTGGCACAGCTCATAAGAAATGCATTACCATGAACATGCTAATTTTTGAAAAAGTTGTCTCGGTTATGTCATTTTAGATACATGTTATACTAGATAAATAATACGAAATACCAAATTACCAAATACGTCATCATTTTTGTATGCAAACTCGTCTTGTTGACAACAGTCTGCAATGGGCATGAAACGATTAAAGGCTGTTCACTGTGAAATGAGCACTTTGGAAATCAGCCTTTGAAAAATGTCACTTTCCTTACATGAGTGTATTTTAACAAGCACGCGGACTGTTATACACCTAGTTAAGTTGGTAACGAGGGAGTGAAAGTAGTTCCATGTCTTAGCGTCGAATAAAAAATGTTTGATAAACATTTTTTGATACTGATATTATTCCATTTTCTTTGCGTTTTTAATGCCTTTCAGTTTAAGAATTAGCAAAATTTGTAAAACATTAAAGCCTACAGTTCTAATAATTTCACAGTTTCTCTTGACCGACGCGTGAATAAAGCGATGAGCCCATGCAAATGTTACATTTAAAAATGGCGGAAGGATACAACACAATCCGAGAAGTATATCCTAGGAGCTTTCAAAAGTGCTCAATTTACTGTGAACAGCCTATATCACACTGTCTATAGATCAAAAACTTCCATTGCAGCGATACCCATTTCAACTGCACGATCAGCAAGGTGGAGAGGCTAATACGAGTAGGGAATACTTTATTTATTTTATTTTCCAAAGCTACGGAATTCCAAGAGAAGTTGCTTTCAAATGGTTGACTGCACATCTGGCCACAACTTTCGTTATAATTATCATCCATTGCCGTTTCCTCATTATTAATTTTACTAAAACAAAATGTAGCGATAAAACAACTACATGTATAAAACACGTCAGCCAATCATAGACTTGCGTGAAACTCGCGACAGCAGTTTAGGAAGCTTACTAGAACTGATTTCTATATTGATTGTCGACTACGTGTTCTGGTCGCACACGTGACTTGAGCGGTTCTGCCGCCACGCCCGACTACCATTCTCATCCCAGGCATTGAGAGGGTGCTATCTCTACTACGAGTGGGGGAGGCCGAGATATATGTGAACAGCCGAAAAACACCTTTTAATAGTTCCACAATGGACCTTAGCTGGTGACGTGTTGGATGCTGGGACAGTCTGGTCCAGTCGGCGTGGAGCACCACCTTGCCACTAAAGCTCCTTCAAACTGTTTGTTGGATGCTGGGACAGTCTGGTCCAGTCGGCGTGGAGCACCGCCTTGCCACTAAAGCTCCTTCAAACTGTTTGTTGGATGCTGGGACAGTCTGGTCCAGTCGGCGTGGAGCACCGCCTTGCCACTAAAGCTCCTTCAAACTGTTTGTTGGATGCTGGGACAGTCTGGTCCAGTCGGTGTGGAGCACCACCTTGCCACTAAAGCTCCTTCAAACTATTTGTTGGATGCTGGGACAGTCTGGTCCAGTCGGCGTGGAGCACCGCCTTGCCACTAAAGCTCCTTCAAACTGTTCGTTCGATCGTTAGAACGAAAAATAAATAAATAAAAATAAATAATGAAGTACACATACACGTTTAATACTTTCAGGCCTCTTCCGAATTTAATATTTCGTTATTTTATAATCTCCGATTTGGTAGGTTTTAGTTCGGATGCTATTAACAGTGGCTTGTTCATTCAGCGACAGGATCACCACATCAACATTTTGGCTGGAAAATATATTTCAAGGAAAAGTAATTGTTACAAATAAATGTGTCTTTATTTCATGTAATTATTTAATAAGCAGGATGATATTCTATTTCAAATTATAATTCGAGCAATAATACTTCATAATATATTAATGCCACTGTAAACAAATTGAGATCTATAAGAAGGATCTGAAGCAGTAATTATAATGACAAAATAAAGTACTTTATTACACATTCAGCTAACCATGCATTTCCATGTATATTTCTAAGTTTATATTAATATACAGGTTATTCTTAAAGATAAATATGATAGGGATTTTTCGTAAATGTTTGCTACATAAAAAAAAAAAAGAAATATGAAATTACAAACAATGTCATAATTTTAGTATGCGAAATGGCATCACACAACCATTTTGTTGAGAGAATCTGCCAATCCGAACACAGTGTCAGTCACAGATAAGTACATGAATTTGGGTGTTGCAATGAAACAAATTTTGTTCGGAGCTTTACTAGTACCATCATACCGCCTCTTTCGTATATCCCGCCCAATAAAACTTTGTTTATGTTTGACATTACCGGCAGCAACTGTTTACGAGACTAGGAATTGTCTCAACAACGGATGATGTCAGTCACACGTGATCTTACTGGACAATGTTGTCTGCTATGCGCGGTGTACATCAACAAGGCCACTTCTTTTGCAAACACTCTGTATAGAGCGCAATAAGACTGAGAGGATTAATGTTATATTCATAGTGCGTCCGCGGTTCTTATCATACGTAGATAATTGTGAATTTCGTAGTTTCTTTGCGTGGCGAGTTCGGCGTGCAGACCGTATAGGGCCTACTCGTACGTTCATTTCACGATTGTGTCACAATTCTTTGTGCACAACCTGAACGACCCTTTAGCCAGTAATAAACAGCAAGTAACGTTGTATCGGCTGTTCACGGTCAAATGAGCATTTTTGAAAGCCCTGCTTAGCATCTATTTGGATACACGTCGTGTTTTCTTCCGCCGTATGTAAAATTATTCATGCGGCGGTTAAGGGAAACAATGAAATTATTTGGCAAGTAAATATTGTACAAATGTGCTCATTTATACACTTCGATGCATAAAAAAAACAGAAGGCGAAAGACATAATTAAAGTTATCACAAATTGTTATCTATCATTTTTTATTCCACGTTAAGATATGGAAATACTTTCGTTTAATTTCCTCCCTTCGTTGTCAACTTTACTGGGTGCATGTTACTCAGTGCGCCTGTTAAAATATCTGCAGGCAGGGGCAGTGACTTATCTCTAAGGTTCATTTCAAAAGTGCTCACTTTATAGTGAGCAGCCTTAAACCGTACCTCATACAACCAAGAAGAATAAAACAAAGAATTCTCGTACCATGGTGATGAGTGTACGGAAAGTTCATCATACCACGTGTGATTCAAGCTTGATTCAAGACTAATCTCTCATGCTTTCTAATAGCAAGCTTGCAGGTGACTTCAATTATACTTGTAGGTTGCCAAGACAAACTTATGGCAAGTGTAACTATTTAAGTTTGCTGCAAGCTTGACCTGGGAGATCAGTTAGATTGATTTAAGCTCTCAAGTTGACTATAGCCGACCTACCGTAACCTAGTCGGTGTGGGTTGAGGCAGGTTCTGGGTTCGAATCCCAGGTAAGGCATGGGTGTTAATTTAAGTTGCCTTCAGGCATAATACGAGGGGACGTTAATAAGCCCTTTACACTACATTAAATCAAGCTGATTATACTATTGGGGTACCGAATACTTTCGAGGAATGTCTCGACTGAGCAGGCGTGACAGTCGAAGCTGGAAGTGGGGTCCCAGTAGCTGTGGTTAGACTTTGTGGGGGGGGGGGGGAGGCAGACAATGCGGTCGTAGGTGTGAGTTACTGGGAGACAGCCCGCGGCGGAGATACCACGGCCTGCAAGCTGCCCCCATCACAGGTCGGCCAGACGGCTGGACGCCGTGGGTAATTCAAGGCCGTCGAGTGGCCCCAGGGGCGCCCCTCCTCCGTTGAAACACCTGTCTGCCCTCAGGAGACATTTGCACCTCCGTCTCTTCCTGCGTGCACACCTCTTCGCTCCTGCTACGGAGACCTGCTTCGAGTGAGATGACTTACACACACGTGTAGCTATCCTGGGGGCCGTGCTGGTTCAGTGGTTAAACTACTCGCCTCCTACCTGGGCGAACCGGGTTCGATTCCCGGTGGAGTCACATTTCCGCATGTGGGAATCGTGCCGGACGATGCCGCTGTTCGGTGGGTTTTCTCGGTGAGCGCCCGTTTCACCCCGCCCTTTCATTCCGGTGCTGCTCCGTTAACCCCTTGCTTCACCCTAATAGACCCGACAAATATGAGGTATAGAACCACGCCAAGCTAGACTCCACAGTCCTCTCTCTACACGCGCTGATACAAGACACTTGTTCATTGTCTGCCGTCACACACAGAACTCACTCTCCTGTTAGACCCGGCCACACGGAGTGAAGCTATATACCAGAGTGCTGAGTGTTTACTATTGGTTCTGAGTCCTGCAGGAAGTGTAGCATGGGCGGAGGTCCAATGACAGACGTCATACTAACATATATAAGCGCTACTTGCATGCGGTCTTCATAGGTGCTGAATAATAACGCGACATAACAGCGTCTCCAGCTATTAGTCACTTCGCGATAACAAGAACACGCCTACTAGGGAACAAGAATGGAACGCCGTGCCACGTGGTCTGAGGTAGAACTGGCTAGTTACTGGACAAACAGCCACCGAGGAGACAACTAAGCCTCCGCCATGCACAGTAGGTACTGTGCATGCAGGACATCGAGTACGCAATATTTTTTACCTGGTTATTACACGATACAATAAGCACTTTTCAAAAGGAATTTATCTCGTCCCATGTATACATTTCTAGCTTATTTTATGTTCCTCTTTCAGTGTG
The DNA here is from genome assembly GCA_029891345.1 of Dryococelus australis. Lineage (NCBI taxonomy): Eukaryota > Metazoa > Arthropoda > Insecta > Phasmatodea > Phasmatidae > Dryococelus > Dryococelus australis. The sequence continues at coordinate 110,476,651 of CM057005.1, forward strand.
TCAAATCCGCAAGAGCGGAAAATTCCTTCCCAGTTATAAAATTGTGTGCTTTTTAAATTTGCATATATAGTGTGCCAAATAAATTCCAAAAAGTGCACGAGTAATACGTTTTGCTACGGCTAAAATTTTTTCGATGCTTCGAAAATGCCATGAATAAATTTCTTGTTAAATATTTCTATATATTTCTTTAAAAATTTTCACATAAAATGTAACATATGATGTAGGCATTTTCCTCTATTCTGTAAAAATAGAAAATAAATATTATATTCCTGGCAGCTCTTGTGTTTTCTGTAGCGCGTCTTTTTATAATTTCGCCGATAGTTTCATTTCGTATTGTAGGGTAAAATTCAGATCTAAAAAGAAAGAAGGAAAAAAATTCGTAGTTAAACACTAACTTTGATTTAACAAAGTATTAAAATAAATAAAAAAATCTTTCACTGCAATTATCAGATTTTAAGTAAAGTGTTAACTGAACGGCAACGTACATAGGGAACTGATAGTAAAAAATACTGCACCAGATTTATAGCTAAAATTATGATAACTATTTTTAAAAAGAGCGAGTAGAGGGTAAGTTATTTTGAGTGTTTTAATTTTATTCCAATCTGTACAATGGTACAGAAGTATTCGACAGACATATTTAAAACTCAAGAAATATAATGTTTAACCCGAACGCTCTCTTGGCGTACGTCCAGCAATAAATTAAATTTCGTTTGGAAAACTGGATATGTAACACATGGCGTCGCAGACACATCGCAGACAATTATATTTTCCTTTTCATACACAAAATGTGAATTATTTACTTCTCTATGTTCCTTCCAATAATTTAAAGTTAAATTTTACTTCTATTACAGTTTTCGTTTGACGTGCCTATTTCTCAACACGGTGTGCAGTGGTTAACATGTAATGTAAGTAAAGGCGACACCAAACAATATTAAGGCGACATGGCATTTAAAGAAATTTATCGTAGGTTAGACAACAAGAAGTAGGTCGGTGGTGTAACGATAAATACGCCCGATGAGGCGGAGGATTATATTAAGGTCCTGACCTTGACCCATTCACTGCCCGTCCAATTTATTTATTTATTTATTACTGGGGGAGATGGGACGCTGTTACCCGATGACAGCCGGATCACGACCAGCATCTGTAGCCGCGAGTCGTCATAGCTACCATGGCAAAACGCTAGTCGACGAGGGGGAAGGAGGGGGTTGGCGCTCGAGGGGAGAAGGGGTGGGGGCGAAGTAGGAAGTCAAGCGTCGGCCACGCCCACCACCCGGCCACGTGACGCGATCTCTGACCCCCGCCGGCCAATGGGCGACGTGCTTGCCCGGGCCCCTCCCCTTTACCCCGCCGCCGAGGGGGGTTTTTATTATTATCTGGTTCCTTTGACTCGCGGGGCGCCCCCTGCAGCCCGCGGGGAGAGCCGAGTCACGTCGCCGTCGTGCTGTTACAAAGCAAGTGTCAACCGCCACAGCGACGAGACCTGAGGTGTGAGAGCGTGTTCTTGCAAGCGCGAGTGTGTGTGTGTGTGTGTGTGTCGACTTCACCCCCCCCCCCCTCAGGAGTCGCCATGCCTCGGGCGAGCGTCGCGGCGCCCGTCGTCGGCGGCTAGGCTGCGTCGCCGAGCGCCGCTCCCGCCTGGGGAGTGAGTATGTCCGAGGACGAGGCTCGCTGTCCGCGTGGCTTCCGCGACGACGACCGGTGACAGCGTCCTACTGTACAGCAGGCCTCAAACTCTCGACGACGAGTGTCCTGTGCCCCTCCCTAACTGCCGGTGATTCTCTTCGGGAACTCTTCAGTGGTCCAGAACTCCCGACGTCCTGTGTCCTGTGCTGCGACGTGACGTTCTTCGGGAACTCTTCAGCGGACCTCAGATCTCGACGACGCGTGTCTTGTGGTCCGAAGTGACGCTGCCTCGGAACTGCCAGTGAATCTCTTAGGGAGCTTATCTTCAGCGGGTCCCAACTTCCGTCAACCAGTGCCCTCTGCCCCGACGTAGCACAATTCTCGGTGACTCTCCCAGAAGCCCTCCGACGTCGACGACGGCGAGTGTTGCGCGCACCGGGTCGGACATGTGAGCCGCGGCGGGGCCCCCCAGGATCGCGACAGAGGACGTCATCGCGCACCCCTCACCCTGGAGCCGCCGGCGACAAACTTCAGCCTGTTCTCGTTCAGGCCGCCAGCCATGGACCTCACGACCGCCTATCGCTACAACCAGAACATGATGGAATACTATACCTGTAAGTCCTAGGATATGCCTTGCCGTCTCACAGCAAGTTAGTCTGTGCTCACTGGAAAACTGCTTCCAGCCCTTTTACCCACTTCATCAGGCTGCCCAGAATGTGCTCCTCACTCTAACGTTATTTATTCAGTGATAGCTACACTTCAAGCTATAGTGCTTAAATTGTATCTTTGTGATTAGAGATAGCCTCCGGAAATTTCTCTAATTATTGTGGCAGCAGCCTACACTTTCGATGGTCTTCGTTTTTTATTCGATCTGGTTGTACGTGGTACATTTCTTCTTGTTGATTACTGCCTACGAGTTATTCAGGCCGTGTCTACACAAATGTGATTCAGTCATGAAATGAACAACATACGTTCTTCAAGTTTAAGACTGTTCAAAAAGTCAATTTTTTTTACAAAAAGATTTTGAGTATGGTTTGTAGTTCCTTGATATGATATTGATGATAATTTGATGAAAGTACCAAGTCGTGTGAAAAATGCATTTTATTAAGTTCGTATTGGGTTAATATGAAAGTTTTATCTAAAAATATAAAGTCGCAGAAATTTGAAAACTAATTTTATCTTGAAGTTTGTCAGGGAAAGTGTTAATGAAAAACACGTAGTGGTATGTAGCAATTTCTTTTCAATTCGTTCAACTGCGATAGGTGTTAAACATGTAGTTATTTCAACTTGGAATTGTATCCTTCATGTTCCAATCGAAACATTGTCTTCCCTCATGACTAATTTCCAAGAAATGGTCTTCATTATGTTCTATGGACATGAGCTATTACATCGAGCTGTAGCGAAACGTATTGATTTGTTTCATTTTGAGATTTTTTTGAAAACGTATATAACTTTAAATCTCCTTTAACACATTTGATTTCTAAGAATACCTTTCCTCCATTCAAGTACTCTTTTCAGGCTATTATTTTGTATCGGAACGAAACATAATGTAATAGAATTTGCGACAGTGCCGACATATGTTCATATTGGTATAGACGCACAATTGGTAATGGGGGAAAAGTGTTAAGAGTCTACACAGATATCAGTATATATAGTCAACACACGGTTACTTCCAACTGTTCTGAAGCCTCGCCGAAGTTCTACTTTCAGGATATTTCTCCGCCTCATGCATACAAAGCTTGACTTAGTCTGAACAATTACACCAAAGAACAAAGCTCCAGCATTCGCGTGCTCTCAGTTTAATTATATTTAGCAAGAAAATTATTCTTTACTACATACAGTATAAACAACACACCTATTTTCTCTCTGTTTGTATTCATATTTGTTATAAATGGAGTTTTGTAACATTATACACAAATTATAAGTAAAAGTTAACCAAAAATAAGGTACTTTTATGTCAACATAAGTAGAACACGCCTGTGGTAAATTACATATTTAGGAAACACCTCATGGGTGGATTTTTCAAATGTTTGTTTCAAAAAATGTGAAGGTGCTGTGAAAAGGCTGTAAACCGAACTCTGACAGGTATCTCGCCTTGGCGGTCCTCTATAGCCATGCACATTGCCCTCATGTGGAGTGAAGTACGGTCCTATAGTCATACCCAACGACAGCAGTGTCGACACCCCGTGGTTCGGAACCCACTTCATCTACATCGTCTCTATGCTCTCTGCATAACCAGACAACACTGACACTCCACTGTGCACACACAGGGAAAATATGCCGGTTCATTCGATCACATGGTAGATTAAATGAGAGCTTAAGATTCTACAGTTATTTTATTGTATTAAAACCATTTAGTTGAGATATGAAAATCAGCCTGAATAATAGAGTATTACAATGACAGAAACCTACTTTTCAAAACCGAGTGAAACGCATTATAGGAATTTTAAATTCATATAGGCCTATTTTTTCTCGTACAAATGTTACAATTGAACAAAATTGTTACGTTAGACCACATCTAAAATTAATTGGCCGCGTTATGAGTGTCACGAAGATTATTTTCTTGGAATTCGTTATGCACTTCACCCGTTTTTCAATTTCATTTTTTGAGACACTATTTGAAGTTGAAAATAGCCAGAAGTCTTCAAGACACACTTTAGCAGAAACCAAGATTTGTTTTTATTTGTAGATAGGGTATATTTTATAAAAAAATTTTGGGCGGTTCTCAAATCACGCTACAAATATGACATGTGTAGGTTTCCAATTTTTTTTGCCATGTTATCTATTAGACTATGTGTCCAAAAAAATTTTTTTATACGCCTATTCTCAAACTCCTAGAGAAAATGACAATTGTAGGGCCTTGAAACCAAGTTTACAGCGCTATTCAGACGCCTTATTTTTTTGCAACTTGACTAGACACGCCATGATTTCGCTTCGTAGCTTCTTCGTGGTTCAATGTTTTTGAAATCAGCCTTTTTAATAAAAGTATTTACACCTAACGACATATATTTCTATGGACACAGTGATTCTCTTCCTCTCTATTTGGCAGCGACGTAAATAAAGTATTTTCTTGTCTTAGCGTTAAAACGACAGGACTTCTAAATTTGTGGTTGTAGAACTTATTTGATTATATTTCGGTTTGTGTTTTGCTCATAAGAGAAAACATTGCCATATTAATTTCTTGCTAGTTTTACAGCTACATTTGATGAACGTAATAAATAAAGTAATTGGGTTCGTAACATTTTGGATTTGACATATGATTAAAGGATATTGAATTGCCAGAAAAGTATATAAGCTACGCATCGCTTTCAACGACTCTCAATGAACCATGCACATCCTTTACTATACCCTACCATACAAGATTTACTTGTGTACCTTGACCGGAGGTCTAGGTATAAGCCAGCGGAAAACGTCTGTTTTCTAAACGTGGCTGCCTAGTGAATTGTTAAGTGGCTTGTAAAATACGTTTTGGCCAAATCTCTAATACATATTTAAAGGACCCTAAAGTCTAGTTTCACACCATCGTAAATGTTGAAGTGAAATGCTAGGGTCTTCATGTAGTAGATAAAACCTAGACGGCTCTTGATTCATTAATGAACTGGCTAGTAAAAATATACGGAATGCCGTTCTACCTTGAATGATATTAAATTGTCAACTCACTTGGGCAGCAGCAAATTGACAAATAAATAAGGTGTGAGTATACATAGGACTGTGGAATCTAGCATGCAGGTTGATGAACACATGAGTTTTCTAATCCCTAGATAATTGGGATCCCAACTTTATCCCTTGCCTCAGGTGTTTGTAGAAGTCTCTTTATGCAGGTTAGCTGTGACACTTTGTCATCCAGGAACGAATTAAATGGCTGAGCAAAAGTGGCAAACCCACTCGTGGTAGTCATATTTTACTCTAAATTAATATAAGGAATAAATTATTTCCTTTATCATCACACAGCGGTACTAGCAGTGAAATAATTATTATCAAGGTAACTATTCAGATGTCTGGTTCTAAATTCCGACGAAAATGAAGCATGAGTGCTTACACACACGTTACTACACATAAGATTGGAAAACATACAAAATTGTTTATGATTTTCAATGTTTAAAATAAACGTGAAGTCCGCAACACTTATTTGTTAAACTTCAACATTACTTTTACACATTACACACTAAGGTTTTATGAAATGTTTCTAAACCATTTGTAGTGTTACAAAATATCGTAGGTAGCAAGTTCCCAAATAATTCCTTGTATAAAGAAAACGATTTTTCAAAGCGCATAATTATCATAAGTGACTGCTGAATATGGAAAAAGGAATATTATTTCCGGAAAAAAAACTATTGGGTCAAAATTGAATCTTGTACCTCAGTAATGTTTTATGGAGCATTTAAACAAATCGCTATTGGCACACGCGAGTTTAATTACTTAGCCTGATATTATAAGTGTTAATAGGTCTATATATGCGGACATGACTGTTACGGGATAGAACGGGCTTTAGGGCAAAGTTACATTTTTTTAATGTAAACAAATTTTTCCACTTGTAGAAAATTAGATCGTTCCACCCTTAGCTTTGCACCTCCTACCCTTTCCATGCTAATTGTAGACTATCTTTGTAGAATAATACAGTAATATAAGATACATCCTTAGGTTATTGTCCAACTTATGTTTTTAATAGGGTGTTCAATGTTAATATTAAGTATACCTTCCTATGGAATAAGGATATCTTAATAGGGAAATAATAATTAATATACGCATGTAATCAACTATTTGAGAGAGATGTGACATAAAAAATAGTCTTAGCATAGTATAATATTCCCGTATATGTGAATACTGGAAAACACTGATGTAACAACATTCGAAGTAAATATTTCTAGTTCATTACTGAATCCAGCTGGCTGCTAATACTACTAGTGAATCACAAATTAAAAAAAACTACTTCTTTCTTAGCGTTATGAAATATTGACAGTATTCGTGGATACTTGGTATGTAACTGAGCGTAAATAACTTAGCACTTAACATAAAAACCCCGTGAAATTAAAACTTGAATTCTCTCCACAGATGAAACGAATTTAATTTAGCCCGCTGAAAGAAATCAATACAATATTACTTGTCGCAGTAGACTTTGGTTTCTAACAGTGCCTAAGCGCATAAATCATAGTTATTGAGCAAGCACGTGGTCGAAAAGAAATTTTATTATAGTACTCATTGTGCTACAAAGCAAAACAAAATATTTTTATACTTATGACATGTTTGCTTTTGTAGAATTAAGGAGTGTTATATAGTATCAGTGTGGCAATTTGCCATCTTTGCATTTATTGGGCAATATAACTTTTTGAAGAATGCTGCCACCAATGGCTGAAGAAATTTACGAGCCCCGGAGACAGGACGCCATAGTTGTTTATTGTTCACATACGGTGCTCATAAATAAATTTTAATTTAATATATTTCTAATAAAGTTAAAATTACATTTTAATCACATTTAACAGTTAAAATATAAAGTGATAACCCCTGTTATGTAATTTTCCCGTGAAATTTAAAAGAAAATCCTGAGTGAACATTATATTTTTGAATAGGTATATCTGTCAAGAGTATGGACGAAACGTTTGTATCTATTTATAAATCTTCAGAATGGAAGATGTATAAAAAAAGTGTCGTGCATAAACTAGCAGCGAAACAAGGCGCTACATCAGTGTTTAGAACGATGCAGATTTAAGATCATTTGTAACTGAAAGGCACGAAGCATTATAAGAGTATAGCATCAAGTATGATAAATTACTCCATTTTCTACATGAAATTATAAACATTTGTGTGGCATAAACACTCTTTGTAAGGCAATGAATGTGGAATATTTCTTCAGTTTTTCCAGTGCATCATACGTGACAAATTTGATTCAGATCGGTCGGTCGCTTCGTAGTGAGGCTCGAAATTAATAACTAGCATGAAAATAATTTACAAATGTATCATAAATATTATTCTAATTCAACAGTACTAATAACATTTCCACATTTAGTGTGAAATGACAGCATGTTTACTGATATGCATTTTATCTTCTACAATTTCACCTGACATACAATTGAAAACATATTTCTACTTTCCCGTACACTAAGAGAAACTTTTCCCTGGCAAGTGTTCTGTGTTCCGATCTTGTCATTCCCAGTTTCGTTCAGAAATATCACAAGAAAGTTTTCTCTTTGTAAAAATGACTACGAGGTAAAATTTTTACATGCCTTAAACTCATTGAAGTGAAAGCAATTAATATAGTAAATATATAATAAATGTACACTTTATTAGAAATTTCACTCGAAATAACAGATTACATTTTTAATGTTTTTTAACAGACTTATTGTAATTAATACCAGAAAATTAATTTCTAAGTTATTTTGCTTAATTTATAACTGTGGAGCAATGCATCTGAGCTACTGATTACTAGTTTTGGCACATCAAATATGAAATTTTTCTCCTTGAAATTTGCTCTAAGTAAATGCCAATTTGTCAGCTTCTTGAAACTTTCTAGTAAATGTTTGTAGCTGTTTTTAAAAGTTCATAAATTTGCAAGTTATTTAAAGTTATTGGAAAGTGACGCGTAGAATACAATGTGCTTTGATACCAAAATTGATTTTAAAAAAGGTGTATATTTAACTAAGATGCCTCAAAATAAAAGCTGTGCAAACCTGAATATTGCGCATGGAAAACCAGATATTTTTGTTTGCATCTGTCTCATACGGGAAAAAAACTCTACTGTAGAAGCTAAAAGTTCTGGTACACGAAATAACACTATAGGATACATGACTCAATTTGTAATTGGTCATTTCTGAAATCGCTAGATACATATAGTATATAAATGTTATTTGTATGGAGCTGATTGTGTAAAGTGTTACACAAATTCAAAGCACTAGAAACACCCACATTCCAGTTACCTGTTATGACCATCCAACAAAACAGAATGTGATATAAAACATGCGTGATTAGCATATGCATAAATTGTTTTTGACAAAGCCGTTTCGCACATTTTTCACTCGCATGAATACATGATCATTTAATTTTTCCCACTGCACACGCATACAGAAACTTGAATTGGCTCTACTGTAAGCGAACGTCGCATGCTGTAGCTGCTTATGTAAAACAGTTCTACATAACTACTACGTACAAACATTTTTGACGCCTCATTAAATGTTCGTTGGTAACTGTTTGCCAAAAACCTTTCTTGTTACTCTGTACGCAAGTGAAATGTGTGTTAAAAAAACACTGTTACGTGTAACATGCATAATTAATGATGTACGCAGTAAAAGTTTTTTTTTTGTTACGAACAATCTCTGGAAACTATGCAGTTGTCAAAGATTTCTTCTGACTCTACAGTCGAAATATTATATATACAACACCGTATTTTAGAAAACATGCAAATTATTTCGTAGCTAAATGTTCATGGTGAACTTGAAGTATAAAACACTTCCTTGTAAAAAATCAAATTTATTTGTACAAACTAAGGTATCGTGAAATTTTTCTATAATTTATTTGTGGACTTATAAAAATATGTTTGGCAACCACACAGTTTTCAAAGAATTCCTTGTACGTAAACATTTCTTTACAGCGTATGTCCGTGTCTTAATTTGTCATGACTTTTACAGTAGCGACTTTTTTTTAAATTCAACATTATCTAAAATATGCTCTCGTTTACATCTGTACTCGGTTTTTTATCTCCTCTTGGAGATATGTCGCAAATATTTGTTATTTTGTGGAAATCAAGCGTCTTTCATTTTTGTGACAAAGTTTTTCCAGAAATCATAAAGTTTAACCGTCGCATGAAAAAATCAAGGGCGCTCATTGGAAACGTGATAATTTTTTCAGTAAAATTTTAGTTGAAAGATGAATTGCCAGTTCAAATATCATCTGCATTTAGTTCACTACATTTTCAATATAAGCGCATTAACGCAGAACTTATAAGTAACAATTTTATTTATTTTTTATGTTTACTAGCGTACTGAGTTTTTAAGGTGTTTGCATAATGTAACACAAAATATATAATATTTTAGGCTGTTCGCGATAAAAATGAGCACTTTTGAAAGACCTGCTTAAGATCTACTTGCATATACGTTGTGTATTCCTCTGGCTTGTGCAAAATTAGCATTGCCATTGGCCTCGTCACTTAATTCATGCGGCGTCGGTCAAATGAAACAGTGAAACTATTAATAACGTAAATACTTCACAAATCTGCTAATTTTTACACTTCGATGCATTAAAAAAAAAACAGAAAGTGAAAGAATTATTTTTATGTTATTATAAATGGTTACCTAACAGTTTGTATTCGACTTTAAGATATGGAACTACTTTCCATTTATCCCTACCAACTTTACTGGGTGCATGTCACTCAGTGCGCTCGTTAAAATATGTGCAGGGGGGGGGGGGGCAGTGACTTTTTTCTAAGGTTCATTTCTAAATTGCTCACTGTATAGTGAGCCGCCTTTACTTGTGATAGCGTGTGCCAAATAATTCAATCATAAATATATTATTCCTAAGGGCTTTCTGAAAACTTTCCGAAACAACATGAGCACAAACTCAAGTTACAATAAGGATGATTAACTGTGTGGCATGACGGTATACATATTTTAAAAAATTCATACCACTCTTTCGTTGATAATAAGGTTAAGAAAATGCAGTGCCTAATCATAAATATTATCTTTAATCATGGCCTTGTTTAACAACAGGAGGCCACGAGCACTGGAGAAAGTAGCACGGGGCGCTTTAGACCCAACTTTTATCAAACGTACCGTTCTTTAGGGACAGCAATAATTTGTAGTTTTGAATTAAAAGTCGAGAAAATTGTGGCTAAGAATTTTCTAACTCGTTATACAAGGGAAATGCAGAATTTCTCAATGTTGGTTGGATCTTAGTTGAGATGTTTCAAGAACGTGTGTAGTTGAAATTGATCGAATGAGTATATTAATTGAACCAAAATCAGCATCATCATTCCCTCTAGGAGATTATCTATTGCGACAGGAAAAGTTGCCAAATTACACAAACGTATTCTTGCAACATAGCGTAATTTAACGCTGCGGAGAGCTTGCTGTTGGTTTGTTATTGTAAACGTTTTTATAACATTTTTAGTTTAAGTAGCGACCATATTTAGGTATAGGTTGGGACACCCGAATTTCGAAAAAAATGTTCCCGCGCACGCTATATTTCAATATCCTACGGGCGTGCCAGCAGTTTCCCTTATCTTATTGGCCGCGTGTGTATGTGAAAAGACATTTCCTACTTGACTGGCCAATCAGAATGAGGTTACTCCGAGACTGTACGTCTGAGATTCGCTGGCAAATACCTAAGACGTAGATCGTCCAATCACGAAGGTGAAGCTGAGCTAACTTGCTATGATGTGGAGTGTAATTGGTTGTGTGTCCTCAGGTATAGGCTACTAGAGGGTCGACCTCGAAGACCGGTGCTCTCTGGAATGTTTTGATTGGAGTTTTAATTAACTACCCCTTTCTAAATCTGAATCAATGAATATTTCACTGCTTCAATCAGTCAAACGTATCTGACTGATTCAACAGTCACTTCAGTGAATTTTAATGATGAATCAGTCAAAAAATGCGAAATTTCTTAAACGACATTTTCCACTGATTCATCAGTCATTTTTTACTCAGTGGTTTATTTTGACTGATGGATTAGTTCAACAACGTGTGAAAATGGCCGTCAAAGACGCGTATCAAGTGAAATAACAACGAGTAAACTAATAAAACCAATACAAAATACTTTCTGAAATGTGGTTCTTCTTTCAAAACGCCTTTCATTCCGTTTTTACGTCCTTCATTTCGTTTCCAAGTAATCGTCCCAGCGCTCTGTTTGAATGTTTAAACTGCATATTATGCGATGAAGAGAGTGCACTCATATATACTATTCGTTGTAGCAATCATTACGGTACCAATTAAACTAAAAGTAAGAGTATACCATTTAAATCTTCACGATTTTGCGGCGAAAATACAGGGTACATATTTTTCTGTCGTTATTTCAACATGGCGTGGTAGCGCAGGCCTTTCCTATCCTCGCTGGCATTTTGAATGCTGCCCCCATAACTGAGGGGTAGGGAGGCCGACTTATAGTCAAGGGGTCGTGGGTTCATACCCCGGACCCTCCGCGGTAGACTTCCAGTTCGCTTGCTGCACTGGGGATTTGTCAGCAAGTCGGCCTAACTTGACCTTCAAACCGTCACTTCGATACAAAAAGAGATTGTAAGGTAATGGTGTAAGATCGGAGTGTAAAGGGCGTGTGAGTTCAATCGCGGTCACCTCCCAAAATTTTTTTTACTTTTGAAATGACGGTAAATTGCGCAATATATATAGTAAACTATCGTAAATATGTTTATTCCATGTAATTATTTGGCTACATTCAATAAACTATATTTAATTCGCCACTGTAGTCTGCCGTCACTTATTTAATAAGTGAAATTATTTCATGTCACTAATTCAATCAGCGATTTTTTTTCACTGAAACAATCAGTAATTTCCCCTGATTATAAGTGGAGCCATTTTCCCCGATACGAGGAGTGAATTTCACTGTGAATCAGTGGTTTTCCACTGATTATAAGTGGAGCCATTTTCACCGATACGAGGAGTGAATTTCACTTTGAATCAGTGGTTTCCCACTGATTCGAATTTAGAATACATTTTTCCATTAATTATGGATTTAATTTACTTTAATTACTATTGGCAAAGACTACATTGAAACAGTATATCGTGTACAAAATATGGAGGCATTAGCATTATTCATACGCCTTGCAGAACCGTAAGAGAATATAATTTTTCATGTTTAATAGCAATGTACTTGCAGGATGTATGTGAGCATTTAAATGGACTGTATCCATCGCTGAAGAACAAAAATAAAGCGAAAAGTAGTGGCAGACTCGATTGAGCTCATTTTGTATCATTCATGAATAATACGCATAATAGAAAGGGACACAGTTATCATGATATGTAATTTTTGTAGCAGTCTAGACAGATGTAACATTAACCCATAGTTCATTTCGCACGTCCTTGCAGACTCTGTACCATTGACAAAGGGGCCGCAGTGGTGTAGGGGTTAGACTACTCACCTCCCACCGAGGCGAACCGGGTTCGATTCCCGGTGGAGTCGCTCATGGAATCTCGCACTGGGGAACCGTCCCGGACAATGCCGCTGGTCGGTGGGCTTTCTCGGAGATCTCCTGTTTACCCGGCCCTTGCATTCTGGCACTCATCAATACTCACCTCGCTTCACCCCCATCAGCTCTCAAGACCACCCAAATCTCTCCACTTCACTCCACCACTGACAAATATTCAGTACTCGCGCGCTCTTATTCAGTAAAAGCCTACAGAGAGTTCGAAGATCCTAGAATGTGGGGAAAAACTGAACGCACCTAAGGAAGCTGCAGAGTCCAAAATTATTTTCTACGTTTTTATCGTACTACATATTTTCTCGTTGTGGCATAAAGAAAAAAGGAGTGAGAAAATGGACGACAATGATAGAAGCTAATTTAAAAGAAACTCAAGAAAACTGAACTGAAGGTCGTAAAAAGGAAATGGAAGATCGAATGTGCAGGTTGTCTCGTAAAATCACATGATAAAAAACAAAAACTCATATCTAAAAAATATTTTATGAATTTTATTAGTTCGTGGTTGTTATTTCATTTGAAACACAATGTTTACTCACCAGTCAAAAAAAATCACTGAAATACAACGAATGAAGTGGTTGATGAATCAGTGGAAAATGTCACCGAATCAATAAGTGAAGGGAAACTGGCCCTTCATTTGTTCACTAATTCGTTATTTAAATCGACTGAAGTGACTGTTGAATAATTCAAGTGATTTAACCAGTGTAATACTCACTGATTCAGATTTAGAGTGAAGTGTAACGGAAGTTTTAACGTATGGGTAGTATGGAAATAATACTCCGTATCAGACTGCAGATATAGGAATGTCGAACATGGCTGTTTAACAAAATCGAGAACTTCCCTACGTATTTGATTCTTTCCTGCCTTCCATAGATGTATGGGAAAGATTCTACCATTCTTGGTTTCTCCTCATACGTATGTGTATAGAGACGCTGATATGTATAGAGACGCTGATGTGCATAGAGACGCTGATGTGTATAGAGACGCTGATGTGTATAGAGACGCTGATGTGTATAGAGATGCTGATGTGTATAGAGATGCTGATGTGTATAGAGACGCTGATGTGTATAGAGACGCTGATGTGTATAGAGACGCTGATGTGTATAGAGACGCTGATATATATATATAGAGACGCTGATGTGTATAGAGACGCTGATGTGTATAGAGACGCTGATGTGTATAGAGACGCTGATGTGTATAGAGACGCTGATGTGCATAGAGACGCTGATGTGTATAGAGACGCTGATGTGTATAGAGACGCTGATGTGTATAGAGACTCTGATGTGCATAGAGACGCTGATGTGTATAGAGACGCTGATGTATACAGAGACGCTGATGTGTATAGAGACGCTGATGTGTATAGAGACGCTGATGTGTATAGAGACGCTGATGTGTACAGAGACGCTGTTGTGTATAGAGACGCTGATGTGTATAGAGACGCTGATGTGCATAGAGACGCTGATATATATAGAGACGCTGATGTGTATAGAGACGCTGATGTGTACAGAGACGATAGTTAGCGCAGGACAAACCGACTGCTACCCAGGTTGCAACCTACTATGCACACTTCACTAATATTCCTTTCATTATTGGCAGGGACACCTGATGTTCGGGGAAATAATTCCACGGAAGCTAATATTTCAGTATCCTACTTTCACACCTGTAGTTTTACTTCCGTTATTGGCCACGTGCCTTAGTCGCGCTTACTGGACTAATGAAAATTACGTACTGTGACCTTGAACGTCTGTGATTCGTGAGCAGCGACCTAGGATGCGCAACTTTTGAAACCATACAACGGCGAAAGTGGACTGGAGTTAGAATGAATGGAAATACAACCTGACCGGAATACTTTTAGCGAAAATCGGGTGTCCTTAACTATTATTTCTCATGTGTGTGTATGAAGCTGGAAAGGCTGTATCTTTATGATTGCCTGAAAAGTGACAACCGAGTCAAAAATGCATTAACAAAGCATAAAATTATCAAGTATGCAGTGTTTTGGGGAAAATGTTGATTTATTTCCGCTGTTTTCAAGTGTGTCAACTGATGTGTAAGGACTTGAAACTTTGGTGGCTTAATTTTAGGAACTAGACTTCAAACACGCGTACGTTCCTGCTATGTTTGAAATTGTATCACAGTTTATAATACACGCTCAGGTGAACTCTGTGCTGTGTCAACAGCCAATGAACAAGGACTTCTGCTCGAGTGTGTAAAGGAATGTGGAGTCTAGTTTGGTGTCGTATTAAAACTATGGATATTTATCTGTGTTAAAGACCTTAGAGAAGCCTAAATTATGTTTTTAATTAATTGCATATTGTATCCTTTGTCATTGTGATATATATAATTGTTATCCGAAAAAAGGTACGTATTAAAATGGACAAAAATGTATTTCCTGTAAGAAATTAAATATCCTATAAAATGTTTAAGTTTATATATATATATATATATATATATATATATATATATATATATATATATATATATATATATCGACAAATCTCAGAACTGAACGAAATTAGTACGTTAGGAAAACAATTTTTCATGTTATTGGAATGTCACTAAATATATTCCTTCCAAATTTGTTGTGTGGTTCGTCCGTTTTTCAAAATTAATTTATTAGACAAAATTTAATGTTTTAAAAGCCAGAATATTTGGGATACTTTCCATTTCCCCGCCCTTGCATTCCGGTGCTGTTTCATATTCACTTCGCTTCACACTTGCCTGTTCTTAGAGTCCCCGCCTACCTGCCGGCTGCCTGCAGCGGCACCATTTTAATACGATATCCAGTGTTAAGGAAATTTCGCCTTAGTGCGTTAATTTCAAAGATAGGCGTTTCAAGCTAAATGCATTTTTCTCCAATTTTTTTAGATGATTCCTATGAGTGTATATTACAAATTTAGGTAGGCAGTATATACTTTTTTTTTTTTTTTTTAATAAAACACACATTTTAAAAATTCCTTGCAAACATGCTATACTCCTTATTCAGACTTCTCCGCTGTAGAGAATTCTCATTAAAATTTCGTGAAGAATACAATACAATTTGTTTGGGACACCTGTCTTTAAAATCAACGCACTTTGGGGATATACTATTTATATGTTGCATCTGCCAGCCTGTAGACAGCTCCCTTAAGACCTTCATACTAAGAGTCGTCTAAATCTCTCCATTCCACTCCACTCCTATATATCTATGGCACTATAAGCAACCAATTATAGAATAGTTGGTATGTCAGCAGCAACCAATAGCATTTTCCAGGGAAAGGCCATGTCCGTATTGGTGCCAGCGTACTGTTGTACAGCACTGACCATGATTCCACCTACTCTGCAACATGTGCTACGTAAACGTGTATACGTGGCATACATACAGTATGTGTATGTTATTTATCTGGCTCAGATATATGAATAATTTTATACGTTGCAACGATTGGGTGTTTAGTTCGTAACCTTCTTAACGCTATGTCATAACTTCAGGACCAATAGAAATATGTTGTGTTAGATGCTGTTAGTAGCAGGTGTTCATGTTACTACGTAATATTGTGTAAACGATGAATGCTGTCTCTCACTAAGTATGTGAAATACTTAACCTTATTGTGCGCTCTTTTCTACTGTGCACAGTGTACATCGTTAAATAGGCTACTTTTCCCTGTGTGACGTACAAAATATACACCAGTATTGCTGGAAGGGGTAGGTGTTCTGTGTACCAAGCTTGCAACCACACATAATTGAAATGGGGAATCAATGTTAAAGACATTTCGTTCCAATTCATCAATTTTAAAAATAACTGTTTGTAAGAAAAATATGTTCAACGCTACTTCCTCAGAGAATACTGTCCCGTTAAAAATGAATGCATAAATTGCATAAATAATGAAGTTTTGTGATACTGACCCCCTATTGGGTTCTCTACCCATTGAGTTACTGCGGCCCCACTATTGGGTTCTCTAGCCCCTGAGCTTCTGTGGCACCGTTATTAGGTTCTGTAGCCACTGAGCTTCTGCGGTCCCCTTATTGGGCGCTCTTGCCACTGTGCTATTGCGGCCCCACTTGATACATATCTATCCACTGGATCACTGCGGCCCCACTTGGAATAACTCTAGCCACTGGGCCACTACGGCTTTTTGGAAGGAAATGTTTACAGCCCATAGACAAAAAAGAAAGGAGAAATGACGAATTTTTTTTACAGTGCTTTTTTACGCAGTACTCAATCCTAAGAAGAGCTGAATCCAGTACCAATTTACAATAAGAATTTTCCTGACGGAATGAGATAGTTTCTTGTAGTAAAAAGTAGCCTATGTCACAATCCGACACTTCAACTATATCTGTGCCAAAAATCATGTCGATCCGTTGCTCCGTTTTGACGTGAATGAAGCGCAAACCAACACACTTTCCCATTTATACAGTAGAAAGGATATATCACAAAATATCGTTTTTATAATCTTAAATGGTATCTTTTTAAAGCGTCGTACTTAATTAGTGATATTTTGTGGTAGGCCTACTATTAATTACTTTGAAAGATTAGTGGTGTTAGCCTATTAGTGTTAGTTACTTTATTCATGGAGATTGAACATTCTATAAACAAGAAATATAAATTGGTTCAAACCTAGTAATAATTTTTGCATCTTTTAATGTGATTTGTTTGGCTTAAAAATAACATCTGCTTCCAAAAACATTGTTGCAGACAAAGTCTCTTTTAGTATAATTCCAAAATCTACTCTCATTTTAACTGCAGTATTCATCTGTTTAAAACAATCTTGTAGACACATACTTTCCATTATTTAATAAGTCAGTATCCGGCCAGTTATGACCCATTAATTCTGTGCATACGATTCCTCTATGCCATACTGGACCCATTGATACCTGTTGACAGGTATCAATGGGTGTTTCAGCAAAAGGATGCGAATAGAAAAGAGAATTGGCCGTTGAAACACAGTCTCGTAAGGAATAGAAACGGTTTGATTTGTTTAGAGGAGGTTATGTATGTGTGTGTGCATATATATATATATATAATTTTTTTGTAATTTGTAAATTTTATGTTTGATATAAAAAATAAACACGAAAGTTGGCAAGATAATTAACGTACCGGTATTCCATTAAAAAAATGTCTCGTAGAATACTTTTGGTTTGAAACTGGTGCGCTGGGAATGGTTTTATTTCACACTGATTTCATATTGATATTCTGTGGCTGCATGATTGCTGGACATAGCTCATAAGGATCGTCTTCAGCTCTTCTGCAGAATTTCTTGGTTTTCGCGTGATAACGTACGATTATGGAAAATTGACATCTTATGAGTTGTTTAATATTTTTGTGCTTAGTTTTGATTGTGTGTTATCTGCTTGTGAGAAGTCGAGAACATATTTTCACTTTATCAATAAGTTCTCGCCTTTTTGCAAGCAGGAAATAACGCACGTTGAAAATGAGGTACAGAAGTTTTAAACAACTAATATTAATTGCAAATTTTCTGTAATGAGCCGTTTCCAATAATACCTCTGAGACTGAAATTGTCATGAAAACAAATACTTTCTGCGTATAGGCTGTTCACGGTAAAGTGAGCAATTTTTAAGGCGCTGCTAATTTTTTCCTTTCAGCGAATTTCTATCTTTCTTCCACTTTTTAATGTAAACATTGCTGTGTGTCTAATAAACACAGTGTATACATTTCATCACTCTCAAAATGTAACGTGTGAGGCTGTAATAAAATATATTTATTAGTTGTTAATGGCCTTTGGGTGGGCCTTAAAAAGTGCTCACATTACCGTGAATAGCCTATAGTAGGTGAAGGGGAGGCTCGAGGCGTGAGAGCTAGCTGAAGTTATAAGAGACAGCTGGGTGAGGCGGACGACTTGCGCCAGTGTTGCAGGACTGTGTAAGGCGCATCTGGGCAAAGTGCGCGGTGCGCGTAGTACGGCCAGGACCTCGTAAGGACCTCGCCAAAACGACGGTCGTTGTGTCCTGTCCTGGAGAACAATGTGCCCGCCAGGATGGCTGGAGGGGGAGGGGGTAAACCCCCTGAGAGGAATGTCTTGCCGCCCCCGCCGCCCGGATAGGAAATCCAGACGCTGCAGATCTAATTTAGTGGAACAGAAAATGGAGAGCCGAGAGGGAGGGTGTAGGAGAAGGAGTTGGGGGGGGGGGGGTGGGTGGGTGTTGTAGCTGGTCGCGTATTGGTATTCCTCGGTGCTCTGAGATGTTCCTGGCAAAGCCTCCGGAGTAATGGAATCACAGAGGAGTAGATGTATAGATACAACCCCAGCTGGTGGGTTGGGGTGGCTGGGTGGAAACCAACACTCCCGGGGCGCAAGCAACAACGGCACAAGAGCAAACACACGCGTTGGCTTGGACAGGGGAGGAGAGGTAACTCCGCCGAGCGTGAAGTGTAGAGCAGCGCACTAATACAAGTGCAAGGGAAACAGGAAATCCCCGAGAAAACCCGCCGACCAGCGGCATCTTCCGGCAATATTCCCACGAGCGAACCCTGCCGGGAACCAAAGCCACTCCGTCTAGGTGAAAGGCGAGTTGTTTACCCCCTTCTCCACCGCGGCACCCGATACGACAGGAGGCTTAATATGTACGTAAAAAAACTGCCCCCCTCCCTTCCTTCCCCTTGTCACATCTCATCAATATGGCAATCTCATTTTCGTGAAAAGTGTTTTGTTAATTTCAATAACCTACGACGGCACTTGACGTCACAACAGTTTTCTAAACGAGCTTCTGGGTTCCAGCAACAAAATGTTCTGCTAGTTTATTACAATACTGTTTGTTGTGGCAACAATCCAAGTATAGTTTAAGTTGTTCCGCTAAACGAGCCGTCTATCCTGTAAGGGGGGGGGGGGGGGAACAATACTCTGCTGTAGGAACTGCATTTATAAAAGAAAATCTTCTCACGCATGCGCATGTATCTTTCACCCCGATTACTGGCCACTTATCTTCGTGAAATGACATTTTGTTACTTCACTGGGCTAATCTAATTCGGTTGTTCCGACACTGAACAACTGCGATTCGCATACAGGCAGGCAGACAACTGTGGCGCGTAGAAACTAAAACCACCCAGTCGCTCAAATGGATCCTAGTGAAAGTGTTTTCAAAAATAACTAGGCAGGAATTATTTTCGCAAAAATCACTTGTCGCAACACATCCACCCTTTTATGGCCATTGAATATAATGGTCTAAAGGCTGTTCACGATAAAGTGAGAACTTTTGATATAAACTTGATAAAAAAGTTACTGCTCCTACCTGCATATATTTTAACGGGTGCACTGAGTGACATGCGATCAGTAAAGTTGGTCACAATGGAGGGAAAGCAGTTCCATATAATCACGTCGAATAAAAAGTGTTAGGTTACCATTATTGATGACTTAAACTATTTATTTCGCTTTCTGACTTTTTTAATGCACCAAAGTGTAAAAATTAGCATATTTGAAAAAAAAATATATTTTTTTAATAATTTCACAACTTCACAGAATCGATGCATAAATGAAGTGGTGAGGCCCATGATAATGTACTACACAACGTGCATACATGTAGATCTTAAGCAGGGCTTTCAAAAGTGCTCACTTAACCGTGAATAACCTATACATGTTTGCACAGGAAGGTTAAATTTGAATGTTACCGTAGTGAAGTGAAGATATTTGGGCGGATCTTAACATCTTATTTGCAACACAATAAATAAACCATAAATTATTGTATGGATGAAAGGGTTAAATAAGGCATTTATCTCTACGTTTACATTTACCAATTCCCTGCTGATATAGCTTTTTGTACTTCAGTGAATTTTTATGTTGAAATGCAAGCTTTATTGGCAATATGCATACCTGATATTAAATTACATTGGCTATTAGCGGGAAAATGAGCACATTTTGAAACCCTCACATTTGGAATAACAGTCAATAATTATATTTTATCTTAGCCTTAGAAGTGAACATCCGTGTGCAGTGGGATATATTAGTTACATGACAGTATTTATTTAAAAAGATCGCTAAAGGATGAAAGAATGACTATAAGGGAAAAGTAACTAGGGCCTTTAAAATGCTCACTTTACCGTGAACAGCCTATAACAGGTTTTCAATCTACGAGACACGTCTTGATGCAGCAAACGTGCAGTTTTTCCTTTGGTTTTCGGCCAAGTCTCACGTGTCTTAGTCAGGAGACAGCTACTTACTTACCTGACTGGGCCAATCAGAATTAGGCATTCCAACACTGATTGTCCATGATTCGCTAGCAGGCGCCTGCAACGCTTCACGGTAAAACTCAGCCAATTACAAAAGTGGATCTGAGCGAATGAACTGTGGGGAAAAATACTTCTCTGCGTTCGAGCACATATCAAGTTCCATGTTAGTAACAGTTGCATTCAATATGTTTCTGCGCGAGATGAATCAATGCATTCCCAGCCTCGGTGAATCAAACTTTTATATTCCTACTTCATTTCGAATTTTGTGCACTTTGTCTGGAATCGTAAAGATGTTTTAAATTGAATTATTTTACTATATTTCACAAGTTACTATAATAATTCTTTTTACAGTACATTGCTACAGATGATTAATTACGTTGTAAATTCTAAACTTGCAATGTAAGTTCTTAAAGTTATGTTAATGGATTATAGCGAAGCATACGACAGCCATTATTTATTATTTGCATTGTAATCTCTACGTTTTATATCATTCAAAACTTTCCGTTTTCGTTTACAATTGTATTAGCTTTCAATGTTTATTCTCTTAGTCGTACATGTATTAGCCCATAACTCTGCATTGAGTTGTAGATAGCGTTCGTAACCAACTTATTACGGTGTTTATAAACATTTCAGTTAAGCATTATCAGGGACACTTGTTTTTCGCGAAAATATTCCACGACTAGTTGAACTAAAAAATGCGCTAGTTTGCAAACCATACCGAGGTTGGGTGATTTTAATTCTCACGCATCTGAGGTGTCTACCAGCCAATCAGGAAATTCCAATGCCCGGGTAACTTGATTCCGATAGGCCCAGTCAAATAGAAGTTGTATCCTCATACAGACACCCGACCAATGCTAAAGTGCATCTGCTTGTGTGCACATCACATACCATGTCGGTGTCTATGATGCGCACCTAAGCGGTACTTTATCGTTTCAAGTGTTGCAATTATGCAATATTTTGATGTGTTATTTCGTAGAGCGTGCTTGCTTCTCTCGGCCAGTGAACAAGGTGCAACATCATCATCAGTGATTTTAGTGTTAACCGTGTTTTTTAAACGAGGCGTGCAAAAAATTTCGCAAATTCGATTACGTGCAAGGAAGACAATCAAAGCATTGCACTCGCTTTAGACGATATTGGCTTAAATGGTTGTGCCATTCTACATATTACGCTCATCAGATTTCTACTCGCGAATCACAGGCGATCTGCACTGGAGGAACCCAATCACAGGCGGTCTGCACTGGAGGAACCCAATCACAGGCGATCTGCACTGGAGGAACCCAATCACAGGCGGTCTGCACTGGAGGAACCCAATCACAGGCGATCTGCACTGGAGGAACCCAATCACAGGCGATCTGCACTGGAGGAACCCACCACAGTCGATCTGCACTGGAGGAACCCAATCACAGGCGATCTGCACTGGAGGAACCCAATCACAGGCGATCTGCACTGGAGGAACCCAATCACAGGCGATCTGCACTGGAGGAACCCAATCACAGGCGGTCTGCACTGGAGGAACCCAATCACAGGCGGTCTGCACTGGAGGAACCCAATCACAGGCGATCTGCACTGGAGGAACCCAATCACAGGCGGTCTGCACTGGAGGAACCCAATCACAGGCGATCTGCACTGGAGGAACCC
This sequence comes from Dryococelus australis, assembly GCA_029891345.1. Classification (NCBI taxonomy): domain Eukaryota; kingdom Metazoa; phylum Arthropoda; class Insecta; order Phasmatodea; family Phasmatidae; genus Dryococelus; species Dryococelus australis. Next base: position 110,499,201 of record CM057005.1, read on the forward strand.
AATCACAGGCGATCTGCACTGGAGGAACCCAATCACAGGCGGTCTGCACTGGAGGAACCCAATCACAGGCGATCTGCACTGGAGGAACCCAATCACAGGCGATCTGCACTGGAGGAACCCAATCACAGGCGATCTGCACTGGAGGAACCCAATCACAGGCGGTCTGCACTGGAGGAACCCAATCACAGGCGATCTGCACTAGAGGAACCCAATCACAGGCGATCTGCACTGGAGGAACCCAATCACAGGCGATCTGCACTAGAGGAACCCAATCACAGGCGGTCTGCACTGGAGGAACCCAATCACAGGCGGTCTGCACTGGAGGAACCCAATCACAGGCGATCTGCACTAGAGGAACCCAATCACAGGCGATCTGCACTGGAGGAACCCAATCACAGGCGGTCTGCACTGGAGGAACCCAATCACAGGCGATCTGCACTAGAGGAACCCAATCACAGGCGATCTGCACTGGAGGAACCCAATCACAGGCGATCTGCACTAGAGGAACCCAATCACAGGCGGTCTGCACTGGAGGAACCCAATCATAAATGGCGTTATCCAGTAAGGGAATGGCTTCACTTACGAATCCGCAGCCAATAAGAAGTGACATTTCTGTAGCACTATAATAATTCGATTACTTCGTACTCAATAGTATTATGAACAAATTTAAGTAAACGTGCTCTGCCACACATTAATTTCCGAGTTCAGGTTTTGCAATCACTTGATTGTTTGGTGTGCGCCGAACTTGTGCTCAGCTTTCGCCTTGCAGCTAGTGAACAACGTTCTGCAATGATACTGGCATTAACCATTCTTGTGAAAGAGGCGTAGGAAATCCCACAAATTAGATTAACTGCAAGGAAGAGACTCGAAGTATTTTGCACCGATTACTTGCTGTGTACAGTGTTGGTCATAAGTTTCACAGACATCGTCCGTTGACGAAACGTGGTCACAAGGCATGCGTCGTCACTGACTGATGTAGGCTGTTCACGCTAAAGTGATCACTTTGGAGGCCCTAGTTACTTTTTCCTATAAAACATATTTTTTAGTCTTCCACTACATTTTGGAATAAATATTACCATGTAAGCAATAAACACAGTGCATATATTTCACCGGGTTCATGAGGGGCTTCAAAAAGTGCTCAATATGTCGTGAACAGCCTATACGTGTAGTTTACACTGGTGAAATACAATCACATCGAAATTGTAAAAAAAATATTAACTAATTACTTTTGTTTCAATTACGGGTCTGATAAAGTATTTATTCATTACAAAAATTATTATTAGTTCAAAATATTTGTAACCTTTAGTTTTTTGTCATACGCCAGTAAGTAATAAATAAAAGACCAAAATAAAAGACTTCGCTGCAAATTATATTCAAATATAAATTCTACAGAAATAATTTTTTGTTGTTTTTGTAATTTTGTGGTTATTATAAAATAGTAACATTGATTCGGGAATTTATATGTATTTATTTCTTCTGTGTATAAGCATTTTTCAAAGAAGTAAGAACGATACTTCATATTTATTTATTGTGTTCACATTTACACAATGCAATTTTAGTTGTCATACTGTCTTGGCTTTTCGGTTTAAGTAACACAAAAAAGTATAGTAACTTATTTTAAGCCAAAACGTATTTTCACTTAGGCCTGATTCCGAATATAGTTATAAAGATTGGGAAACTCCTACGTGCAGACAGTCTATTATACTGCATGCTGTACTTGTAGTGTACGCTTTATACTTAGAAGCTTGTCCTTGTAACATATAATACTTGACTGAGCTACAGTCACTCGCCTAACGATGCTGAATAGCTGGAAGGAGAAACGTTCTGACATAGAACAGCAAGCAGCGGAAAATATTCAGCCTTAAAAGCATCAGTTCTGCAAAATCTTGCAGCGTGTGTTAATAATATGTATTTTTGAAACTCCTTTAAAAGTTCCAAAACATGTTGCTGACCAAAATAACGGGGCAAAGGAGAGGATATACTTACTAAGTAACTATGTATTATTTAAGAAAACCTCACGTCTTTAATAAACTGCGACAGTCCAGTGGCGTACTACAGACTATCAAGTATAATGCCAGGAGACGTATCATCATTGTTAAAACGTTTTCTGCAATTTCCTGTGTAAAGGTAGCAACCGTAAATTTACACGCTTGAGAAAACAAGTAGGCCATAGAATTTCGTGATTTATACTCGTATTCTTCTTTCATAATGTCAAAATGTAGCGCAGGGCCTACATTAAGTCTGCTCAAATAAACTTTAAGTCGAACTGAAGTGAAGAGATTTCAGCGGCTCTTAACAGTGAGGTCTTGAGAGCCGATGAGGGTGACTGAGGTAAGTACGGAGCAGCGCCAGAATGAAAGGGTGGAGGAAACAGAATATCCCTGAGAAAACCCGCCGACCAGCGGCATCGCCCGGCGCGATTCCCACTTGCGAAAATCCGGGAGTGACCTGGTCGGGGATTGAACCCGGTTCGCCTAGGTGGGAAGCGAGCAGTCTAACCGCTCAACCACCGCGGCCTCAAACTGGAAGAAGAATCACGTGTAGCTATATATTTCCTGCCAACAAACTATATAATTTAACATTAAATGAATTCTATGAACAATGGTTGTCGTTATATTTTATATCACCAAAACAGCTGACCATAATGTATTTTTCTGAATTCCTTACTTTAACTTTTCGCTCCCGTTTAAGAATTTTAGGAACCCCTGGCTCGATTGCCGCGCCCGTATACAACTAGCCTGCACTGGAATATTTTACAAACCCCTGGCTCGATTGCCGCGCACGTATACAACTAGCCTGCACTGGAATATTTTAGGAACCCCTGGCTCGATTGCCGCGCCCGTATACAACTAGCCTGCACTGGAATATTTTAGGAACCCCTGGCTCGATTGCCGCGCACGTATACAACTAGCCTGCACTGGAATATTTTATTTTGCTTCAAATATATATATTTTTTTAAATCAGGATTCGAGTTCCAGGAATAACTTCATAAAGAATATTTCAATTTTCTTTATAACTATTTTTTAATATTCACCGAAGATGGCACATAGGCAGAAACAATTCTGCTACTCAAGTGAAATAAGTTGCGGAAGTAACGTACAGTAATTATAAATATATATATATATGTTTTAGGTACCGAAACTATAAAATCAATTAAAAAAGATAACGCTTAACTATAGAATTTAAGGAAAGTTTCAAAAATACGTTTTCTATATAAACAATATAAGTAGCCTATGTCACAAACATATAGGCCTAAGTAGTTTGTAAAATAGAAAGTTTTCATTTCTTCACAGCACGTAAGCACGCGTCTGTAGTATCTCGTGAGTGATATGCTGTGTATTTGTTGTGTGGAGTAGTCGAATGAAGTGCGGTTGAATAACAGAGCACTCAAGGAGAACCTGTATTGCTATACATTGTTTCCCCCGCTTTGATCGTAATGAAGTTCATACTCCCACACTGAAGTGTATGTCACAAGTCTGCAGCAAGAAGGGAATATGACAGCAAACGTAGAGCGTACCACGCTAGCTCACAGAATGTACTGTGATCAATTAGTTCAGTGTAAATTATTGTATATCTGTAGTTTCCTACAACACAGAAATTGCAACGTGCCTGTACATGCACTGTGTTATTAGACTCTGTCTATGTTCTCTCTCGTTACTACGTCTAAACTGCAGATTTAAAAAAATTATAAAGTCATTCCATTTAGGAACTGAAGTGTAAATATTTTTCTTCGCAAAGAAAATTTAATCTCTTAAAATTTTACAAAATTGTCATTTTATTTATAAACAAAATTGGATCTATTTTGTGATATTTAAAAACTGTCCTTTAATACAGAGCTTGAAAATATTCTTTCAGCAGTTTTATGCATGTAAACTGAAGCCGATAAAATATATTGAAGTTAGAACAGATTACACTTTGCTTGACGAAAACAACTATCCATTAGGGACAGGAAAATTGAGCGAGTTCATCTTATGATAATAACAAAAATGCAAGGAAACGAGCTACAATACACACTGGAACAGCAGCCTATGAACACAAAACTAAGCCTCGAAATTACATGGGATCGTGCAGTCCAGCCTACAGGCACTTTGAAATACGAATTTATTTTCCCCATCATCTCGCACTAATTAACGTATTAAATCAGACGTCTGCATTATATTTTCCGTCAGAAAACTACGAAAATACATTTGGTTCACTGTCAAATGAGTGTCATTAAAATCTATGTTTATTTATTTTAATTCTTCCTCGCGTGTATAGTTCTACAGCCATTACCAAATTAACCCTTCCATTGTTTTGGATACAACTCCCTGTAAAATTAAAACTACTTGTCTTCCACCTGGGGGGACTGAGTTCGATTCCCGGCGGGGTCCTCACCAGATTTTCGCAAGTGAGAATCGTGCTGGATTATGCCGCAGGTCGGCGGTTTTCTCGGGGATCTCCCATTTACCCAGCCTTTTCATAACGGTACTGCTTCATACTGACCTTACTTCACCCTCATCGGCTCTCAAAACTTCGATGTTAAGAGAACTAAGTACTGAAACGTTTTCTGTGAAATTGTTGTTTCCGCGAATGCGCATATCTCGGTAAGCAAATACGGGGTTTTCAAGAAAAGATTTAAAAATAAAAGTCTTAATATTTTTACTGTTAACATAATGAGGAGAAAAATTCGTGAAAGGGTTAAATATACCTTTTTTATAGCTTGCCATTGCAATTTCCTTATGGGCGTAGTGTAATCTGTGGTCTTTCATCGCGTGTAATAAGGTGCCACTGTTACAGATCTAATTTGCAGGGTTCAGCATCACGACGGAAACACTGCACGCCTTGCACGTAGGAGCGATGAGGCGTTAGAAGTACGTGTTAGTGTCGCCCGTATCGCTCCCTTACACCTTGACCTTGGACGCGCAGTTACATAGCCCTCTTACGGGGTAGAGTTAGATGCCATGTTTGATCTGTATATTTTGTGTTTCAGATTCATTTTTGAAAATGTTACTTTGTTAGGGCATAGGACATTATTTAATTATTTTTTAAGGATAATTATTGTATGACTTTTTGCTCTACTATCGTTTCTGTAGTTATTTTCAGAAGATAATCGATAATTAATTCCCACTTATTCCACAAAGCAAGCAAATAAAAGTACTTCGTGATTATAGCAGTTGTATAATAATCTGAGTGATATACTGTACCTTGTCGAAGAAGAAATTTCAATAATAAGTGATGAACATATTATATGGCCCAAAATCTGGTAACACGACAATTATCTCTAGCTCTCCCCATTAAAGGCCACCCAAATCTCTCCCCTAAACTCAACCCAAAGTAATCGTCATGTCCTCTGGTTTCTGTATAATGTCCTGTTCTGTGTTTTCCGTGTACGGGGCCACGACTAGAAAGGCGCATGTCTCGTTGTAGCACCGTGTTGTCGCCCTCCAGGGCGAGAGGGAGGGAGGGAGGGTTCCTGGAGTGTGTGTGTGAGTGTCTGCGCGCGCAGGAGACGTCGGTCGCGGAACAAATTGGCTGTGACGCCATTTTCCGTCGCGACGCACTCGCCCCCGATCAAGCCATGCGCCGCGGGAGTCTCCCCCCCCTCCCCCACCCAACCAGCCAACGTGCGACCGCAGCGTCCCTGGCGGCCGCCGCCTCAGGCGCTCGCACTTGCACCACGCCGCGTCGCGACGCTTACATACCCGTCAGCGTAGGCGTCTTTACTGAGGGCTCTGCCTGCAGGCTGGCAGCAGCTACATTTAAATAAGAAATCCCACGTTAAGGAAATTTCGCCTTTGGGCGTTAATTTAAAGATAGGCGTTTTAAGGGGAATAGTGCATGAAAGCAGTATATTTACCCCGTTTTCGATATAGGTCCTTTTCCAAAGGGTTTGTGGAAATTTTTGGCTCGACAAGACGCAAATAATATTTTTCAACGCCTTCCTACGTTGTTCGATATTCGCTTCCATCATTATTCTAGGAGCGCTGATGGAATAAAAGAAAGAATTGTTGTTTTCTTATCTTAAATCAGTGCTCCGAGAATAACGAACACAGAGAATTTGTAACAATGTAAGAAGGTGCTCAAAATTGTCACTTACATCTTGTCGAGCCAAAAAAAAAAATGCCGCTGTAAACCAGTAACGACAAGAATTATGTAAATATAGCCTACGGTTTGCTTACGCCATTCCCCTTAAACAAAATGTGTTCTTCGCGAGTTGTTCAGGAGATCCCCACGAGTGTGTATTCTCAATATAGATACATGTTATAGAAATATCTCCACTGTAGGGTACTTCTAAAAAATTCGCGCAGAGTAAGTTTTGTTTGAAACGCCTACCTTTAAAATTAATAGTGTTCACGTTGTCTGAGCAGTTAGATTTTTGTTTTATTTATTTATTTATTTGACCCTACTTAGCAGTACAGACATCCAAGGTGTCCAATTCTATCATGGCTACTACAATTATAGTTATATAGATTCACAATTTTTTTTTGTGTGAGGGTGGCTGTTGGTCTGGGTGCCCGTAATTTAAGCTACATGTCTACTCAAAAGCATCATTCACACTTGCTAGGAAGGTGGTGAGCTATTCTGCCACGACCGAGACAGCTCCCCGACGGGTATCCTTTCAGCCGCCCCCCGTTTCGCCGCCCCCGCCGGAACAGACCAGGAACCGGGATTCCCACGAATCCGCCCACGCGACCAGACGCCGTCGGGCCCGCACACAGCTAACTAGCCTTTCGGCCGGTCCGCCATGGCACCCAACGAGCGGTTAGACTGTCTGCCTCCCAGGAAGGTGAACCGGGTTCAATCACCGGCCGGTTCAATCCGAGATTTTGCAAACGGGAAACGTGCCAGACGATGTCGCTGGTCGGCGGTTTTTTTTGGGGATCTCCCGTTTTCTCCACCCTTTCATTCCAGCGCTGCTCCATACTCATCTCACCGACTCTTAATACCTCGATGTTAAGAGACGCCCAACTCTCTTGACCCACTTACTCACTTTAAAATTAGCGCACTGAGGCGAAATTTTCTAAATGTGTGATATTCTATTTTAATTTCGCGGCTGCCAGATAAGTTTAGTCAAATAAAGTTGACAGCTGTAACGTAACTAAAATGTCATAAACACCACTATATTTCACTGAGAAAGTTGCATGGCTCCAGTTTCCATCAAAGGTTTGAATATTGGACCGATTACAATTTTTTTTTCTATTTTGACGGGCTCAGCCAATAAGAATAGTGCATGACAAAAATGACAGTTTCCAGCTTTATGAAAGTTCAAAATGGCTAAAAATTGCTGTGCACGAAACAAGGTTATGAAGATAATTAATATTTGCGAAAAAATAGTCTGAGCATGGACCCTATTTTAAGTGAATATTGCACGTGATATTAAGGATTCAGGGACATTAAATTGCACTGTGCAGGATATGTTTCTGATAAATAATATTTCAATTTGGTAAATAAGCGAAACTAAATCATATTTGTTACATTTCTTCCTTTAACGTACTGCTTGAAAACACGACAGCAGTAGGTCACATTGATAATAATTTTAAAATAATAATTTAGACTACATCCTCCCGGTAAAAAATTTGACAGCGTGGCTAATTTTCAAACACATTCAATATTATTTGTTCAGATTTATTGCTAGTAAAGTATTTAGTTTCCAAATGTTATCGTCTTTTAATGAGGAAAATGTGACGGTGTGACAGGACCTTAAGCTGCTCACGATTATTCGAGCACGTTAGAAATGAGCCATTGAAAATGTCTCTAGCGTTATCTGCGTGTCAGGCGCACGAACCAGCCGACGCTTTGTCAAGTTGGTAACTATGGAGTGGAAGTTGTTCCCTCTATAAACGTTGAATTCAATGTGCTGTGGAAACATGTCAGAATACTGGAATTATTTCGTTACTTCCTGTGTTTTTAGTGCATGTAATTGTAGCAATAAGCGAATTCGTAAAATATTTACTTTTCTAATAACAGACATGATTGATTCTAAATCCTTTTATACGATAAAGGACCTTTGATTGGGTCAATATCAGCTCGGCTCTCCATTGGTTGGTGACCGGCCAATAATGAAAGCTGTAAAGTACAGGGTAGTGCCCAGTGTGGTATGGACCAATAGGACGATCGTGAGTTCTAACACAGACACCAACAGAACCAGTGTTCTTGCAGTAGTGGATAGAGGTGACTCGCTTCTAATTTGTCTGAAGTGACAGTAAATGTGTGCACGCCTCAATGTGTTAACTTGATATTATTATTGTTTAAGGTAAGTCACGTAGAATATTTTGTCTGAAACAGTTGCCTTTACAACTGATGCACTGAGAAAGAATTTCTTGAACGCAGATTCACTATTTTAAAACTATATATATGGCTGCCAGCTCGTTAGCGCCTTAACTTTACGTTTTCGTTCGTTTTGCGAAATCAGCGATATATATTCAAACGTACATGCATAGTTCAGACAGTTGATAATCGATTTTACTTTATTCGTAAAAAGTGAATATCGTTACGTAAATCATTGTACATCACCAGGAAAGTAGGTTATTTTGCGTACCTGCTGTTAAAATAAGCTGTGGAATTTGTAATAACATTAATTTCCAACAAACACTAATTTGTTTCCGTTACATAATCACACGTGTCCATTCATAAGGGTCTTCTTCATCCCAATAATTTTTTTGCCGTTTCTTTTATCTAAACAAGGCTACGCTACCACCAACTTGGTTAAACATACCGAAATAAAGTCGGCCATGCAGCTGTGGCTGCGTGGTCTGTGATGGAGAGCTGACTGTACATCTTACCATTGTCTTCAGTACAGCACTACAGCAGCTGCAAGATGTAACTGTGAATGCACAGTGCAGCACTACAGCTTGCTGTGACTAGTCTTCTAACTCTGCTGATGATGGAATTCTCTAACACTTCTTTTTTATGCCATGGCTGCATTGTTAAGCATTACTGAGTATTGCTGCACTGGATTACTAAACTATAATCTTGTACTCTTGCTCTATGGTCGTAACTTAAGTAGGAGTGTTTGGTCACTGGTCTTTGCGCCTAAAAACTATGTTATGTGTACTCAACCAACTGAGGCATCTCCATGGCAAACTACAGAGACTTTAGTCCATGACCACATGGTTAAGTCTTCACGAGTATGTAAGTCCTGCAGTATTTCAACCATCTATGTGTTTCTTGTAACGGGAATCTCTGTGGCTCACAATAATAGTGTTTATGTGTACTGAAATGGAGAAACGTTACTATTGATTCATGTTTTTGTAACCGAACACTGAATCTGCAGCTAGTTGGTTGTGGTAAGGAGAACAAGCGCTGCATCAACTTAAGTACAGGGCACATAACAACTTTTATTGTTTACAATATGAACCAGGAACTACAAATAATAGGGGTTATGAAAGGATTATCACTTGCAACACTTCGCACAATTCTGTTATGAGATCTTTGTTTTAACAGGCTAGATGTGAAACTTGTATATGCGCTAGTGGTGGGAATAGAATCTTATTGGATGTAACTGTTCGCTTTGCTTCACTTCTCTTGTCCACTCAAGAACTCGCCAGTTGTGTCAACAAATGTCGGAAAATAGTCCGTTGTTTTCGGAGCTCTGCCCAACTTCAGTCGCACCAATAACATTTGAGATTTTATTGGATAGCAGACCTATGACCTAGATATCAGTTCATCAAGCTCAGTCAAGTATTTTATGATGGAGCAGTTTCTCTGTGCCAAACGATGTATAAGGAGGATATTTGATTCATCATAAGCCCAGTTCTTTATTTTGTAAGGAATGGGATATTTACCGGTAGTTGCGAAAGCTGGAAGTGACTTTTCTATACACTCCAGTACAGAGGCACCTGTTCTGTTGGTTTGTGGATTTCCCTTACTAGTGTCCTATTGGCCGAAACAAAACCCGAACTTGCTTACCGTATTTCAGAGTCCCATTAATTGCTAATCGCCAGCCAATGAGAATGTGAAGTGACTGTGTCCTAATCACAGTGACTTGTAGGCTATACAATATAGAATCCATCCTGTTCATTTTGTTACCTATAACAAAACTGAATATTTTTCTTTAGAAAATTTAAACTGATAGTTTATAGTGTTCATATACGAGCATCATAAACACTAGCGAAACAGTGAAATTCATATCCGTGTGAGTTTTGTCCTTAGGGACACAGAAATCGACATACATTAAAAGATAGGAGTCCGTATGGTATTCGGGAACTGTGTTGTATGTATGTAATTGTTAAGGGGGCGCACCCTACTTGGAGCTGTTTAGCGCTTTTGGGGCTGAGAAGCAAGCGAGCAATAAGGACGACACTTACACACGTGCCTAGTACTCCGTCACCCCTACGCGCAAGGCGCTGAACTGGCGTACAGTGTTTCCGCGATGCTGAGTGTACCTATGGTATTTAATTTTATTGCTGGAATGTTTAAAGTAAAGTTCTGTGTAGGTACCGATAGTAATTTCGCATGTTTCCAACCGGTATGATATGAGTGGAGTCCTGTAAAATTCGCGTTATTATTTCAAGACAGACTAGACGTCAAACTCTCGTGCTTTTGTATCGCGTTTGTCAATGGATTAGTGTTTGTTCGGACATGGCCTGGACGGCTTTGGACCAATAGGAAACCATCAACGAGAGGCTGGCCCAATCACATTCAACTCAGACAAAAGGGGAATTGTGTTCCCTTTACTCCAGTAACCAATAAACAAATCGCGTCGACCAGAATTTGCACAGGACGGTGAATTTTAGCGTGCTGCTACCAAATAACACGAATTTTTTACGTCCCAGGTTATACGATATGGCACTGTGAAAAGGCAGTTTTTAGCTATTTTGAGGACTCAGAAATAGCATTTATAATGTCCATGAAGTATTGAGAGTATTAATGATATCTCTCTGAAGTGTGTTTTCTTTTCGTATATCGGCATAATAGGTATAGGCTGTTCACGGTAAACTGAGCTCTTTTGAAAGCCCGCTTAAGATCTACTTCTTCCTTCTTTTGTAAAATTAACATTACTTTGGGCCTGATCTCTTTATTCATTCGTCACTCAAGTGGAACTGTGAAATTATTAGGAAAGTTAATAACTTACAAATCCTCTAATTCTTACACTTTATGCATTAAAGGCAATAGAAAGCGAGAGAAATAATTTCAGTCACCGCAAATGGTTACCTAACGCTTTTTACTTGACGTCGAGATATGGAAATACTTTTCCTCCATCGTTACGAACTCTACTAGGCGCATGTCACTCAGTGCTCCCGCTATGCAGGTAGGAACAGTGAATTTCTGCTAAGATTGTTTACAAAAGTGCTCACTGTATCGCAAACAGCCTCTACACGAGTAGTAGTTTCGTAAAAAAAACACACTTAGCAGCGCAGTTGATGCAAGGCGATGTCCTTAAGGAAGACGTGGATGAAGAGGCGGCGCTGTGCGCGGGTGAAGGAGATTCCAGGGGGGATGGTGAGGGGGGAGTGGGGGGGAGGCGGCCAGGCGTCCAGAGGAGCCGCGACGCTAGGCAGACGTCGTGCAGACGCCGGGCGCGTACTACGAGGCGTCCACGCGCACCTGCTCGACACATGGATGGGTCCGTATCCTACCTCGTCGCCGTGCACAGGACACTACTCAAACTGGGTGAGTCCTTCTACCGCCGCGGTTACACTGCACGCCTCCCACCGGGGCGACATCTGGTTCAATCCCCTGCCGAATAGCTCCCGGATTTCCGCAAGTGGTAATCGTGTCGGACGATGCCGCTGGTCGCCGGGTTTTCTTGGGGATATCCCGTTTCCTGCGGCCTTGCATTCCGGCGCTGCTTTATACTCTCCGACTCTCATGACCTCGATGTTAAGAGCTGCTTAAATCTCTTCACTCACTCTCTCTCCGCTCTTGCACAGATAAACATCCGTTCTTATTTGATGTACTATGACATTGTCACAGCGTACTTCAGAATACAGAGGTGAGACGGCGGCAGTTCGAGCCTCACTGGCCACGAAGATGGCTGAAGGTCGTTCACCAATCAGCCTCCGAACGGTAACTTGTCAGACTGCAGCCAGGCAAATAGGGAATATTCAAGAACGTTAAATAGCCAATCAGATTTTACATCCGTTTCCATAGCTTGAAGCGGCCAGTGAGTAGACCCGCCTGTTCTCCGCGAAAATATTTACGCAGAGGATAGACTTCAATATTCTATGTATACACGTGCAGTCTTATTTTGACTGCTGTCCGCTTGTGTTTGTGTGAAGCCGCTCTTTTACACGAGTGAGCCAATCAGAATTCATTTTCTCCGATACTGACCGTCCGTAATTCGCGGGCAGATAGATAAGAAAATGATCCAATCACGAAAGTGGTTCAACTGAAGTGCGTTGGAATACAACTTGTCCTGAAATATTTTCGCGAAAAGCATATGCCCCTATCACTGAACGGCCGAGTTCGCGCTTACAACAATGGAACCGCCTCGTAATTTCGCTTCTGTATACTTAGCTATTATGTGATTTCGGATTCTCAATCAGTCTCAAGGTAGAGGGCACGCAGATATGTGTTAGTTTGACGAGTGTCATTGGACCTCCGCTCGTGCTACACTCCCTGCATGGCTCAGAGCCAATAGTAAACACTCAGCACTCTGGTATATAGCTTCACTCCGTGTGGCCGGGACTAACAGGAGAGTGAGTTCTGTCTGTGGCGGCAGACAATGAACAAGTGACTTCTGATAGAGTGTGTAGAGGACTGTGGAGTCTAGCTTGATGCCAGCTTATTACGCGAATTGGAAGGGTCTCCGTATATAGAATCAGCTGATGTATTTTCATCTTGTGTTGGAAGAAAACGTCTTGCTCGGATATTTTCTGCTAATAAATTCGAAGGATCTATTTGTAAAAATAAATTGACGTTTCTCGCCCAAACAGTAACACATGAAAGTGCTACAGAAATTGTACCAAACAGTCTGCAAAGTTTCCTTAAACTGAGTAATCATTTTAACAGTAAGGAAATTCCGATTGCTCGTTGTTATCAACAGACTTGAAACACGTAGAACGAGTGAGAAAAATCGCGTTACAAAAAACGCAGGATAATTCGCAAAGCAGCTTAAAGTACAGATTACTTATTACTAGGGACAGGTGTTTTTTGGCGAAAATATTTCTTGACCAGTTGTACTCCAAAACACTTTATTTCATATGCACTCACGTGATTGGATGATTTTAAATGTCACGTGACGCAAGTGTCTGTCCGCGAATCATGGAGGTTCAGTATCGGAGTACTTTATTACGATTGACCGTGTTAAATAGGAACATGTTTTCTCAAGCAGACACGCGGCCAATAACTAAATTAAGTTGTGGTTTTGGACGTAGGATATTGAAGTCTAGCATGTCCAAAAATATTTCCGCGAAAAACACCTGTCCCTACTTATCACGGAGAAATGGACAACTTAATATAAATTATCCGTCTAACACCGCTGACGTGAAGCGTTTTTCTCTGTGCATCTTTATATTCATAATAAGTGGCAACCTAATGAAAACTTGCATAAGACTAATTAATTAAATGTTTTCCCACATAGCGTTTTGCAGATATATTTCGCTGTCATTGAAGGCGGAAGAAAACCAGTTCATCACAGCAATGAAGATAAGAAGCAAATCATATTTATGAATGTAAAAATTACGATGTTATATGAATTATAATTTTTTGTTGCACCATTAACGCCAATCATAATGCTTAGCTTAAATATCAGACAAACAGAATAGTCTGAACGTACAACGAAATATGTTGCTTTAACTTTGATATATTTATATATTTATTGCACAGTTTAATGCATGTTGCCTGGAAGTCGTATCGTATGTGTATGCACATAGCAACCGCAATTCATAAATTGTGTAATAATCTATATAGTCCATTATGTAATATTTAGTATCTTATACTATGCAGTACTCATTTTGATATCGTATTATTATGGAGAAGAAAGTTAATGTGTTTATTGGCGGCTGCCCCAGAGTGCAGCCAGTTCTACCTCAGACCAGGTGGCACGCGCTTGTCTCCTTGGAGCTCTGTTATTGGCTCACAGTTCACCTACGCGTGTCTAATTGTCATGTAGCGCCCACAGTACATGTTTCTGAAGTCTAGATTGCAATAGAATGTATACGCGAGATTTATCAACCCCTATATTTTATATTACGTGTGTTAATTACATACTATATTATATAAAGTACATCGGCGCTATGATTAGCCGTGACGTGTGTTCAGCAAGTGTCAGCGCTACAGGTTGCTGACGTAGGTTAGTGTCTCGTATGAGATGTGACAGTGTAGGTGATCCAGCTGTGGCGGGCTAAGCCAGCCGCCAATAGGGTTGCGGCGCGACAGATCACACAGGGGTTGCAGAAGGGGTGAGAGGAAGCTGGAGTGGTGGCAAGTTAATCACATTCCCAACCAACCAGCCACCGGTAACAGGATTCGGTGCGGCCTGCGTTAAGACTACCTCGTCCTCACTACACTCTGTAGCATTTGGTGGAGTGAGGGCGTGTAGTTGCCTAGTTAGCCGCCAGGGAGCAGAGGTACGTGCAATTGTGTGTGTGCTAACACTTTCAAACCTACTTTAATTTACGATTTCGGCTGTTGCAAACAAAATATTTTATAATGCGTGCTGTATTTACGTCGACACAACACTTGTTTCATTTTCACAGCAAATACGTTGTAGACTATATGTTCCGCTACAGTTATATATGGACCTTATGACCTACAGCAAATACGTTGTAGACTATATGTTCCGCTACAGATATATATGGACCTTATGACCTACAGCAGTAAGACGGTTTGAAAATCATATACCCACAGGTAAGATCATTGGTCATTGATCTTCGCAGTGTGAAGTGCAGACCAAAAATTATTTACACGTGCGTGAGAGAATGAAAAGATTTGGATGGCTCTTAACACCGAGATCTTGAGAGCCGATGAGGGTGAAGTGAGGTGGGTATGGAGCAGCGCCGGACTGCAACGGCAGGTTTACATGAGAGATCCCTGAGAAAACTCGCCGACCAGCGGCATTGTCCGGCACGATTGCCACATGCGAAAATCCCGGAGCGACCCGCCGGTGATCGAAACCGGTTCACCTAGGTGGGAAACGAGTAGTCTAACTACTACACCACCGCGGCCCCTGTACGTATCGAAATGAGAAAAGGTATTATCACGGAGAAGTTCGTAGCCATTGCGCTACGCGTCGTGTAGGAACATACTCGATTTGAAGGCGTGTAGAAAATGGCGATATTTTATATTTTGTGTCGTGTATATAAAGCTATCAGTAGAGACGTGTAAATATCGCTAATTCATTTGAGGGCGAGTTAGACTTCTCATGTGTATACATTAGAAGTCCTTTTTCCAATGGTACGCAGGCCGTAGGCCACGCCCTGGACGGATTTAAACCAATAACGAACCTGCAAGAAAACAAAAGTACTGGCTCCAGTGCTACCTGGTCGGTAGTAAAGCTGGATCATCGTACAATAAACAAGTAACTAAAGTACTGGCTCCAGTGCTACCTGGTCGGTGGTAAAGCTGGATCATCGTACAATAAACAAGTAACTAAAGTACTGGCGCCAGTGCTACCTGGTCGGTAGTAAAGCTGGATCATCGGCCAATAAACAAGTAACTAAAGTACTGGCTCCAGTGCTACCTGGTCGGTAGTAAAGCTGGATCATCGTACAATAAACAAGTAACTAAAGTACTGGCTCCAGTGCTACCTGGTCGGTAGTAAAGCTGGATCATCATACAATAAACAAGTAACTAAAGTACTGGCTCCAGTGCTACCTGGTCGGTAGTAAAGCTGGATCATCGTACAATAAACAAGTAACTAAATATCGACTGCATGGAGGATTGTGGAGGCTAACTTGTTGCTAAATAAATCCGCGCAATTTTTGGGTCTCTATCTATCTGGCTAAATAATAAAAAGAAGAATAAAGAAAATGTATTGTATTTATTTAAACTTTGGTTATCTGGAAGAATACTTAGATTATAATTCCCTTTTACTACTCTAAGTAATATTTATACATTATTATATTATTTACTATTAAATCACTACTTCAAAAAATTCAAGACAATTTCTAATCGTGTGTGATTGGTTGAACATTAGAGATAAACATTCACTATGAACCACTGATTGATGTACATGTTATACG
The DNA here is from genome assembly GCA_029891345.1 of Dryococelus australis. Lineage (NCBI taxonomy): Eukaryota > Metazoa > Arthropoda > Insecta > Phasmatodea > Phasmatidae > Dryococelus > Dryococelus australis. The sequence goes on from CM057005.1 coordinate 110,515,307, forward strand.
TGCACTCAGACAAAGGTCCTGTTGAATGAAAAGAAAAGTATGTTTGGCTCAACCAAATCAATTGTTTATATACGGACAGTAAAATATTTTGTTTTTGAAACCAAATTATCTAGCTGTTCTTATATGGTGGGGCAACCAAAGATTTACTTGGCTCTAAGTACATTAAACAGTTTCAATTGATATAAATAATTATGCTCGATCCCAAACGGGATTCAAGCGTGGATCAACTGCAGCCGAGCGCAACGCCTTAGTAGCCTCGGCTAAACTGACTGCTGACGTCAGCGGGATTTTTTATTAAATGCATGCATTTCTAATACTGGACAACGTGCGCAAGTTTTACAGCTTAACTTTTTAGTTTTCTATTGAACGTGTATTATTATGATGTTTAAATAATTATTAAACTTCAACAAGTACACTTATAGCGTATATAGCGTAGGGATAGGAAAATTTCGCGAATTCAATGACCTGTTGGTTAGACTCGATAGTCGTGTGTACACTCGAGCCTCAGATGTTTGTTCATTGGCTGCCGTCCCATACAGTAAGTAGCCAGTGTTACTCCACACCTGGCAGTATAGCACTCGCTACTTGCTTCATTGCACGTGTGCTATTGGCTCAGAGTCGTTCAGGGCGTGTCTAATAAACTGCGATCCAATTGCAAAACCGATTTCAGTGTTCACGTCTTCGATGTTGGATGTCTATCTTGTGCTAAAATGAATTCGCGAAATTTTCCTATCCCTACACATAGGTTGTTCACGGTGAAGTGAGCACTTTTGAGGCCCTAGTTAGTTTTTTATTTCAGCCATGTTTTATCATTTAACCAACTTTTAAAATAAATACTTCCATGTAAATAATAAACACAGCTTGTATATTCCACCGCACTCGGATGTTAATGCTTAAGGCTATAATAAAATATATCTATTGACTATTATTCCAAACGAGGGTACTTTCAAAAGTGTTCACTTTACCATGAATTGCCTATACAACACTCGTCTCTCTTTATAGTCACAAAAAATTCAAACAAACTCTCGAGCTGTATTTTCGAACGAAGGTAGTCAGATGAGTGGCCAAACAAATATATGCAGTTGATTCAAAAAAAATTTTTGGCCCAAAGCAGAGGTTTTGTTATTCAAACGTGTAGTTTGTTGGTTGAATAAAGTTTTGTTTATCGAACAATATATTTTGTTGCGGCAACTAAATATAGATTTCTTCCTATACAATAATATATTTTGTTGACTGTTCTCTCAGGGTGCACGCGAAATTGATCGTTATCTGACCTTGACTGCAAACACGTTGTCGACGCACAACACACATTCCTACTGGTCCGTAGAGTGCGCATACGTACGGCGCTGCAATCACTCGTTGTGTTCCAACATTTGCTTTGCATTCGTCCAGAAGCACTGCCAAACATAACGTGGATAGGAATTACGGTTACAGCACTGCCAAGACAAGACCCCGTCTACAATCGACTTGGCTTAAATAACATAGCTTACACATCATGATAAGTCCTTCTACAATCGGAGTTAACTTAAAAGAAAACAATAACTTGTCTGACCAATCAGGAAAGAGCAAACGATAGGAAATAATTTTTCTACCCAAGAATTTTTATACGCATAAACTTGGCTATCTTGATTACAGCGTAAAAAACTTGGCGTAAGATACTCGGAGATGACGACCTTAACGCCAAGCCATGCAAATAACGCCAAGTAAGTCACACCAAATACTAGTTGGGGACATTGCTATCTCAAATACAGGTTTTTACTTATTTATGCTATGCATGTTATGTGCGCCATGTAGATTGCAGATGGGGCCTACGAAAATGCTTTGCCCAGTTGTGTGACACGGGAATTTATGCATTAATGTGCTGCAATGACGTAGTTTTCTTATGGGCTCTGTACTTCTGTCCGTCATTTGTCTTGGGCCTAGTGAACAACGTGATACGTGCTCGAGGATATTGGCTTTAACAATGCAAATCAAAGATGTGTAGACCAATCCACAAATCAGGTTAACCCCAAGGAAGACTTGACACTGATGCCTCCCAGTGTACAGTGCTGGACATAAGTTTCATTCGTGTGCAACAAGTCCACGATTCCACGTGGACACGATCACACAACGGGTTAACAAAACACTCGCATACAACATTTGCTATAATGCATAGTTACCGAATAAATAAAATACGTTTTTTTTTTAATAGCAAAGAAACCACAGCCATTATATAGGACCAAGGACCACATGTTTTTTCTCGAAAAGTTTTACGCGGAGCCTTGACTTCAATATCCTATCTGCACAGTCGCAGGCTTCATTTGACTACTGGCCGCTGCTATTTTTGTGAAGACAGTCTGGTATTTCAATCAGCCAATGATAACTAAGTTTCTCCGATACTAACCGTTCGTGATTTGTGGACAGACAGCTAATACGTGTAACAATTTAAGTGTTCCAATCACGAAAGTGGTTCTGGACTAAAGTACTTTAGAACACAACTTGTCCTGAAATATTTTCGCCAAAAACAGATGCCCCTAATTGCCTACATATAGGATAAAAATTGTTTTTGATTTTATACGGGCTTATTATGTAGATCATGCAAAACTAAAAAATGTCTCCTTAATTATAACCCACTTTCTTTTTATTAAAAACCCCTGTTAGAAATGTTTTCAATATAATTTCCTTTAAGATATATATATATATTTCAATATCATAAGGTTATCGATATTATAATATTATTAATTTAATGGCTGTTATTTGGACAAATGAGTGATTTTTGGGTGTATATAAATAATTTTTTCGTTCAAATTTGTGGAGATTTTTAAATTGAAAACTGTACTGCAATTTCTCAACTAGTTAGGTATATGACAGCTAAGAGCAGTCAGTAAATAAATAAAATTTCATATATATATATATATAAATTAGTTCAGATTCTGTTGTTAATTCACTGCGATATTTTTGCTTGTCTTTAAATCACCACAAACTAACTCAAAACGAACTCCAATACCTAAAGCAGCAATCGAACAGTTTAAGTTTGTTCCGTTAAGCGTTGCTAACTCTGCGGCGTTCAGATCTCGTCGGTAGAGTAATTGCAACTAACTTACTTCGTGGTTTCGTAATTACCATGTATTAACCCACTTGTGGCATGATAATTTTCAGTGTAGCAAGCGCAGAGTGTCTCTCTCAAGCAGTTTCACATGCAGTTGTGGGATTAAATTATAGTCGGAAATATTTGTACTGCCTCTGCTAACTACAACGTAGACAAAATATAAAACACTAGAAGAATACATCATCAGTCAGTATAAGCACGCATACCCAGACGATAAAAGATGGCAGAAAATTATGTTCTTAAAGATGTCAGACACATCCAAGGGCACCCGATTATCGCTAAAATATTTCATGGCCAATTTCATTCCACAACACTTTAGCTCAGATTCACTTTCATGATTGAATTATTTACGTGTTGCTCGTCTTAGGTGTTTTCTGACAGCGAATCACAGACTTACAGAGACGTAGTTACCTGACTTTGATTGGCCAGTCAAGTGATCAAGTGTTTTTTCATAAAGACACGCGGCTAAAAAGAAAAATAAAACTGCTGCTATATCAGTAAGATATTGAAATATAACACGCGGTGATCTTTTCGTGAAATTCGGGTGTTTTTAAACATACCTTTGTGTAAGTAAGTAGGATTTATTTAAAATATGTCTTGTCTCATTTTCGTGAGTATTTATTTTGCAAATTTTTTTTTTTCCCCACTGTGTTCAGCTTCCATTCTCCTTGTTCCATTGCCGTCGATATTAAAAATAGTTCAACTGCAAAAAATTGAATTGTAATGAAGAAGAAACAGTCTCACCAATTTTGATGAGATATGCCATGGATTGCGTAATAATTCCTTCTTAACGACTACATAAACACGTCTGAGGCTAAATGTGTCCGCGCAAAGATAACAACCATTCATTACAGCATTAGACTATTAAATTTATTTTCTGTTGTAAACTAAACGCGCACTAAAGTCTTACGTTGTTCACGTTTGTGTTCGTTTGTGTGTCAAAAACAGTAAAAATATGCTTTCTTCTTTCTTTCGGCTGGCGTAAACAGACGTATTGTTTAGTTTTTTATGGTATATAGTTACCTCCGTAACGTAAAGCTATTTTCACTATTGATTAGTTTTATAAATTCTTATACACCCATACAAACTTACCCACACACACACTTTATATATATATATATATAAAATCAGGGATAGGAAAAAATCGCGAGTTCAACGACCTGTGGGCTAGACTCCGCAGTTCTGTGTAGACTAGAGCCTCAGATGTTTGTTCATTGGCTGCTGCTCCAGAGAGTAGCCAGTGTTACTCCACACCTGGCAGTATAGCACTCACTACTTGTTGTTTACTTGCAAGTCTGCTATTGGCTCATAGTCGTCCAGGGCGTGTCTAATAAACTGCGATCCAATTGCAAACTAAACTTCATTGTCCTGAAATGAACTCGCGAAAAACAGGTGTCCCGTGCCTAATTATGTATCAGAAGCTATTAATACTTGAGTTAACATAAAAGTGCATTATTTTTTGTTAGAATTAAAACTTTGTCGATAAATAATAAAGTACAACGCACCACATTCGTGCGCACTCAGTGTTAAAGCAGATTGTATTAGAACTGTTTCGTACTAGGCACTAGCAACCCACAAGTATCCTCACTATCTTTCTTTCTAATTATTTATAAATGATGCATTATAATTTATAAATAAAATATGAAAAACATTTCAATTTAACAGGAAAAAAAGTGACATTAATGAAGACAAGTATAGAAAGCTTGTAATACATGGCTAGAGATGGTGGTTTATCGCGGGAAAAGTTGATTGTTCGTTAGGATCCAACGTATTGTAGACATGTCCGACAGATTTCTTACCTTATTGGCTGTCATGCATGTATGAAGACACTACACCTTTTAACTGGACCATTGAGGATTCTGATGCTATAAGGCAGAACGTTTGTGATTGGTCTGCAAACCATTTAACCGAGTCATAATCTTGTTCGACCAATCATGAAATAATAAACTAATTAGTGTTTTATAGAAGATATGTTGGCTCAAACAATTTTTGCGATTTTCCATCGTCTCTATACGTGACATATGTTGGAAATAACTAAACACGTCATACAAGGCGAGATTTTTCAAAGGTTTGATTCATAAAGGGCGACGAAACCGCGAGTAGACTGTAGGCATGTGTGTTGGTAATACCCAGTAAGAAATACTTCTCATGCAAAATATTATCAAACTTAGTGCACACCAATGTAGGGCGCTGTCCATTTGGGGTAATTCTGTATACTCGAGGTGGGGAAATAACTTGAAAGTAGGGAATTTGAATGGCTTCAGAAAAGTGTGAAGTAACCATGGGGCCTGGTTGTTCTGGCTGAAGCTGAAGTTTAGCGCCAGACCATGTAGCCCGGTTTATTCGCGGCTCCTGTCTACAAGGTCCTGGTCCAATACAAACAGAAACTGACGTATACATGAGATTGAAGTCTAACTAGTCCTGAAATTAGTAAAATTTCCCGTGAAAAATTGTTCCTTCATTTTACGACAAAGTTCTGGTGAAAATGTATCCAGAAGTTTCCGTAAACTCTCATATTTTTTTTAACTTAAACTGGAAGTACAGAAAACTAACTTGGAAATTAACGGAAAGGGTCCGTGAATTCACTGAAATGTTTTGTGGAATTTTACGGAACGTTTATGAACGCTTCTAGATAGACATTCAGCAGCACTTTTCTGTAAAATGAAGGACAATTTTTTAACAATGAGAAATGCACAGTACTTGTAACACAAATATTTCGTCTTTCGCAACATCTGGAAAGAAAAAAAAATGCATGAAAAAGAAAATTAAGTAAGTTATAGTATAACTCCCGACACCCGAATTCCGCGAAAAGATTTCACGACCAGTTGTATTTCATAACCCTTTAGCTGAGAACCGAGTTCACGATTGGGAGGTTTCCGTGTTGCGCCTCTTAGGTGTATGTCCGCTAATAAAAGACGCGCAGTATTGAAGCTAACGAATTCTGATTGGACAGTTAAGTAGAAAGAGATCTTCTTACAAAGCCGCGCTGCCAATAAGCAAAATAAAACTTTTGGTATGCCCGTGGGGCATTGAAATACAGAATGTGCGGAAATTTGTTCGCGAAAATCGAGTGTCCCTAAGTATAACCCATTCACAGTTAAGCCCTGCTTAAGTTCTACTTCCAGGATATCCCTCCGCCTCGTGTTAACAAAGCTTAACCAAGTCCAGGAATTACACTATAGGGACAATCGACCGAATACGTGCGCACCCAGTGTATACGCTGTTCACGGTAAAATGAGCACTTTTGAAATCCCTGCTTAAGATCTACTTGTATGCACGTTGTGTATTCTTCCATATTATGTAAAATTAACATTGCCATGGGCCTCATCACTTTGTTCATGCGTCGGTCAAGTGAAACTACGTAATTATTAATGAAGTAAACATTTATCAATCTGCTAATTTTCACATACTTGAGGTGTCAAAAAATATATATAAAGCATAAGAAATAATTTAAATCATCAAAAACGGTTACCTATAATAATACTTTGTATTCGACGTTAACATATGGAACTACTTTCCATCCTTTGTTACCAACTTTACCGAGCTCATGTCGCTCAGTGCGCCCGTTAAAATATATCCTGGCAGGGGCAGTGAGATTTTTCTAAGATTTATTAAAAAAGTGCTCACTATATTGTGAACAGCCTTTAATAACATTTTGCATGAGAACTGTTTGTTATTTGTAGAGACATGCAAAATTCGCCTTATTATTTGGCAGCACGTTATATTTAACCGCACTATATACATTATAATGTATGTCATTTGTTTATTGGCTTCTGCAAAAGCGAGGAGCCACAGTCCCTTCTAACTAGGCGGGACCATATTAGATTACTTTGTCGTCGTTTGTTTCCCATTGGTCCAAGGTAGCGCAGGGCGTGTCAAACAAGGTGTAGTCCAATGACAAGCGCAATACTAACACACAATTTTGCAGGTCTCTATACATGACATGTTTAGGATGCAACCAAGCACGTAATACACGAGGTCCGTTTCCAAATGTTTGATTGAGAAAGTGTGTAGAACCCACGGATATAGTCTGGTATTGGAGGTTAGCGTTACAGGCCGCCAGTATTGTGGTTGTGGTGGGGGAGAACAGGTAATTAGCGGCCTGCTAAGTGTCCTGAGGATATCTTATCACGGGACCACAAACACCACACACTCAGCAGGAGTGGGAGTGGGAGGAGGGGGGATCACACAACCTGTAATTGATTGTGGCTCGAGTGTCGGTTCGTTTGAACACCCAGGGCGACCCGCCAGCCATATGTCCGAGCCCTTATGTCCTCTTCACATAGCGGATCCTTTACTTCGTGCCGGACGATGCCGCTGGTCGGCGGCTTTTCTCGGGGATATCCCGTTCCCCCACCCCTTGAATTCCGGCGCTACTCCATACTCACCTCGCTTCACCCTCATCGGCTCTCAAGACATCCATGTTAAAAGCCGCCCAAGTCTCTCAACTCAACTTCTTTACTTTGTTTAAGAGACAAATTATTTTTCTTGATTTTTAGGGTATTGTATTATTTAGTGACATTACAACAAATGGCTAGGCACGCCTGTTTTTTTGCGAAAAGATTTACGTGAATGTTAGAATTCAATGTCCTATATGTACACTTGCAGTTTTCATGTGACTTCTGACCGCTTGTCTTTGTGTGAAGACCAACTGTTACATGAGTAAGTCAGTCAGAATATGTGATTCGCAGGCAGACAGATAAGACACGTAACACGTCCAATCACGAAAGTGGTTATGAACCGAAGTGCGCTGGAACACAACATCCCCTGGAATATTTTCGAGAAAAACAGGTGCCCCTATCAGAGACGGGAAAATTTTTCGCGAATTCGCTTTAGGACAAGCTAGATTTCAAAGATATATACATTTATGTTATGTCTTCAATTGGATAACAGTTTACTAACCACGCCCAGGTGAACTCTGAGCCAATAACAGACCTACAAGGGAACACACACCAAATGCTATGCCACCTGGTCCGAGGTAACACTGGCTACACACTGGAGCAGCAGACAAAGTAGAGAAGCCTGAGGCTGGAAAATACATAGGACAGTGAAGTCTCTCGCCTACAGACCGTTTAAAATGCTCAAATTTCCTGCCAGTCTTAAGGCCCTTTCGCACAATCAAATTTTTCTTCAAAATTACCTTCAATTTTTTGCGAATTCAATTCATTTAATTCTGACCTCACAATATCATAAAAATTTCAGACATTTTCTCTTTCGATTTCTTGAATGTTTTTTTTTTTCCTTCAAGATTTTCGTTTAGGACACGTAATATTTATTCTTGAATCCAAATTTTCAATCGCTCTTCACAGCTGTCCTGTCAGCATTAATGGAAGTAATATCATAAGGGAGTTGAATGCATGTATTTAAAGTTTTACAAAATAAGGGGACATATTTTTTTAAACAAAACGTACAATAAAATGAAGAAAATAAGGTGGAGTTTAGCCAATTATTTTTGTGTCGTGCATTAGCCGTAGATACTTCTAAAATTTTACTTTTTTTAAAATGTTTCATAAAAAATTTACTGAAACTTTACTGAATACAATTCATCGAAAGGCAAATAAGATATTGTTTTAGTTCAATAAATTTAATTCAAGTAATTATATTCCATAATTATTTATTGGTTTGAAATGGTCTTTATCGGCGAACTCTTTCCATACGAACACTCTCGGTGAGATATGAGAGTTCGACTGCGGGCAACATTACTACGACATAGCACACGTGCTGGAGGTCAGTATGGTGTAGGAGGGGGCATGTGTGAGTCCAGCAGTGACACTCAGTCCCACGAGGTTGTACTCCCAACACCAAGGGTGTCGTCTTACATCGCGGCTTGACTTTCGTTCCCACACGGTGGGTTACACGCCTGCCTCCATGTCCTCCCTCCAGGCTGGCTGGAACTCCAGCGGCAACCAGAACACACGTTGGAAAAAAAAAATCGCTAGTTCAATTACCTGTACGCTGGACTGTACAGTTCTCTCCTATATAATCGCTCAGCGGAAGGTAATGGTTGAGCCTCAATTTTCTTGCGTGTTTCTTATTGTCTCTGTTTTTTTAGGCGGTGTTAACTCGTGGACCAATGGTGAAAGTAACATGAACATAAGAGTTTTAGAATTATAGCTTGACCCAAAATGAATCCGTGAATTCGTCAGGCCTCTAGTTATAAGTAGATGCCTGAAGAATTCGCCGATTCATTTAGTGTCAAGCTAGATCCCAAAAACTCATATGTTCAGATTGCTATTGAATTGGTCCATGTTTAGTTAATAACCTTCTGGAGAACCCTGAATAAACAATAAACACGCAGATAAATGCACGCCCAATCATCGCCTTCCGCTGTGACAGGAAGCAACCAATAAGGATTGTTTATCTTCATCGTACACAAGACTGTGGAGTCCACCATACAGTGAAACTCGCGTCTAGTTATAAGCAGACACCAAGTTAGACTTCGCAGTCCTCCACACACTGGAGCACAAGTTTGTCTGCTGCCAGACAGTCACTGAGAGAAAAGGTGGTTGCAGCCAGTAAAACACCTGTTTGTTAATGGACTAGAACATATCTAGTAGCTCCAACTAAATATTTCGTCGAGTAAATAAAAACTCGAAAAGTAACAACACTGATTATGTTCGCCTACCAAAATACACGCTTCAATTAATAAAAACTCTCCGTTGGGCCAAAAGAAAATTAGACTCCCAAGCTGAATATAAGGTTGAATCAACTGTTTATATTTGCGTGGCTACTTGTTTTATTATTGCTTTCTCTCAAAAATACACATCAATGGGTTGTTTGTAATTTTTGTGACATTAAGGACAGTAAAAGTGCTGCTTCTCAGTGTATTTATTGACGCTTAATATTGGCATAAAAATCTTAATAAAACAGGCTGAACCGGGAAATAACAAATAAAGCTATAAAACTTGCTATATTGATTTACGTATGTTGACCGGTATTTAAATGCAACATAAAAACATTACCATTTCCTCATTCCTCGTGATGAGTTTGCTAATACGTGGTGCTCGGGCGCAAACTCTCATGGTTAAGATGATGGAATATCATTAACATTTTTTGATACATCATATCTTCTATAACACTCGAACGCGTTTATTCTTTCATGGTTGGATAAACAGGGTTTTGACTCGGCTAAGTTATTTGCAGACTTAGCACGAACATTCCGCCTTATAGTATGAGAATCCTCATTGGCCCAATGAAATGGGATAGTAGATTCATACATGGATGACAGCCAATAAGGAAGGAAACTGTCAGGCATGTGAACAGTATGTTGAATCCTAGCAAACAGTCAACTTTTCCTCAGTGCACTCAATCTTCTCCTGTTTCACCAGGCCACACGGAGTAAAGCTATATACCAGAGTGCTGAGTATTTACAATTGGTTCTGAGTCCTGCAGGGAGTGTAGCATGAGCGGAGGTACAGTGAATATAGACGTGCAAAACTCGCGTTATTCTTTGGTAGCGTGCTAGACTTCACTATTATATACCTGCTAGAGTGCAGCTCGTGGTTTCATTGGCCTGTGTGACAGCTTTACTAGAGATAGGTCACTCAATTTTTGAGGCTTTACTACAGGCTAAAAGTGTCCTTGGGATGTTCCACACATGTTGTCGATCAGTGACAGAAGTTACACGAACCTACAATATCTTGCAGTATAGTCTACACATACAAAACAACGCGAATTTTTGCAGGGTCCTAGCAATGACTCACGGGAAACTAATATATGCTTGATTGTCGTCTAAATACCATTGTAGCAAACACGTATGGCCCATATATGGTTTACAGTCGGATGTCAAGCCGGGGCATGCATCCGGTATCGTTACTCGTCCTGAAGTGGAACCACTAACTAGCCATATTCTGCCCGTAGCTGGCCCAGATGTGGTGAACACAAATGGCCCAAGTATGGCCCATATAATTACAACAGCAATGGCCCATCAATGTACCACTTCACAGTCACCAAATGGCCTACTGATGGCTACCACATGTCAAACACTAGATCGTAAAAATAATGATTTTTTGCATCATTCTCAACTTTTCATTGTTTTTAAATTTCGTTTACTTCACTAATAAACACATTACACGACTTGAAAATCTAATGCGTGGAGTGAAGGGGGCGTGAACTTACGACCCTGGCAGTGACAGTCCAGAATGCTAACCATTACATCACTGGGTATTCTTCTGTTTAGGTGAACTAATTAAGAATATATTTGTACTTGAATGGTTAACAATCACTAATATAATATAAATTACACCAATTATTTCATAGCCTTAACATTTACCATGTGAACAAATCGGTTTTTAAAAAAGATGGAAATAAACAAAAAAAAAGTACTTTCATTGAGAGCAAACTTCCTACCTTAATAGCGGCATTAAACTTCCTACCTTAATAACGGTATTAAACTTGCCCTTAATATCGGTATTAAACTTCCTACCTTGATAGCGGTATTAATCTTCCTACCTTAATAGCGGTATTTAACTTGCCCTTAATATCGGTATTAAACTTCCTACCTTAATAGCGGTATTAAACTTGCCCTTAATATCGGTATTAATCTTCCTACCTTAATAGCGGTATTTAACTTGCCCTTAATATCGGTATTAAACTTCCTACCTTAATAGCGGTATTAAACTTGCCCTTAATATCAGTATTAAACTTGCCCTTAATAGCGGTATTAAACTTCCTACCTTAATAGCGGTATTAAACTTGCCCTTAATAGCGGTATTAAACTTGCCCTTAATATCGGTATTAAACTTCCTACCTTAATAGCGGTATAAAACTTCCTACCTTAATAGCGGTATTAAACTTGCCCTTAATAGCGGTATTAAACTTGCCCTTAATATCGGTATTAAACTTCCTACCTTAATATCGGTATTAAACTTCCTACCTTGATAGCGGTATTAATCTTCCTACCTTAATAGCGGTATTTAACTTGCCCTTAATATCGGTATTAAACTTCCTACCTTAATAGCGGTATTAAACTTGCCCTTAATAGCCTTATAAAACTTCCTACCTTAATAGCGGTATTAATCTTGCCCTTAATAGCGGTATTAAACTTGCCCTTAATATCGGTATTAAACTTCCTACCTTGATAGCGGTATTAATCTTCCTACCTTAATAGCGGTATTTAACTTGCCCTTAATATCGGTATTAAACTTCCTACCTTAATAGCGGTATTAAACTTGCCCTTAATAGCCTTATAAAACTTCCTACCTTAATAGCGGTATTAATCTTGCCCTTAATAGCGGTATTAAACTTGCCCTTAATATCGGTATTAAACTTCCTACCTTAATAGCGGTATTAAACTTCCTACCTTAATAGCGGCATTAAACTTCCTACCTTAATAACGGTATTAAACTTGCCCTTAATAGCGGTATTAAACTTCCTACCTTAATAGCGGTATTAAACTTGCCCTTAATAGCGGTATTAAACTTGCCCTTAATATCGGTATTAAACTTCCTACCTTAATAGCGGTATAAAACTTCCTACCTTAATAGCGGTATTAAACTTGCCCTTAATAGCGGTATTAAACTTGCCCTTAATATCGGTATTAAACTTCCTACCTTAATATCGGTATTAAACTTCCTACCTTGATAGCGGTATTAATCTTCCTACCTTAATAGCGGTATTTAACTTGCCCTTAATATCGGTATTAAACTTCCTACCTTAATAGCGGTATTAAACTTGCCCTTAATAGCCTTATAAAACTTCCTACCTTAATAGCGGTATTAATCTTGCCCTTAATAGCGGTATTAAACTTGCCCTTAATATCGGTATTAAACTTCCTACCTTGATAGCGGTATTAATCTTCCTACCTTAATAGCGGTATTTAACTTGCCCTTAATATCGGTATTAAACTTCCTACCTTAATAGCGGTATTAAACTTGCCCTTAATAGCGGTATTAAACTTCCTACCTTAATAGCGGTATTAAACTTGCCCTTAATAGCGGTATTAAACTTGCCCTTAATAGCTGTATTAAACTTGCCCTTAATAGCTGTATTAAACTTGCCTTTAATGCAATTTTTCGCAGTATGTAAGTCAGCTGGATTTTATTCATCCGTTTTGAACTACAGTCGGCATATATGAATATTTCAGTGATATGAAACAACAAAAGCCCTTCAATGTTAATTTTCTAAAGGCGGTTCGATATATATATATATATATATATATATATATATATATATATATATATATATATATATATATATATATATATATTTAACTTCTCATTTCAATTATACGCAGTAGTACGTTTAAATTATTAGATATGTCAAATTATTCAATATCAGTCACGAAGTCACACCTAATACTTTATTTACAGCATTTTTCTAAAGATATTTCCAGCATTATATATTTACAAATAATCTACTCATTGTATCATATGATCTGTAATTATATTAGACACATATACAAATATACATACACGTGTGTATGTAATTTTTATAAGCTGTCTGCGAAGAGTCGGAGCCATAAAAATTCCCAATTGCACCAGCAATGGTCCGTTGATGTACCATTTCGCAGACATCAAATGGACTACCAATGGTTACCCATACTTTCACCAGCAATACATATAGGTTATGTACGGCCATTACTAGAATAAACTTTGTAAGTCATTTATGGGCCATTAGCAGCATACCCACTCTCAGCCATCAGTTTAATTTCCATCAACATCCCATTAACGCGCCATTGATGGCATGCCAAGTGTCCTGTTGCCAGCAGTCATCCAGCAGTGTCAACAGTAAAACTACAGACGGCATACTGTGGCTTCCTACATGGGTAGGTACTGAATTATAAGGAGAATTTATATGATTTCTATTAATTAATAATCGAACTGCATTCGCTCTACATATTCATACTGTAAACAAGAAAAGGTGAGGGGAAAGAGGGTGGTAGGGGCAGAAGGAGGATGAGCTGTAGCCAATAACTACCGGTCATCCAGACGAGTATGTGTTAGAGCGCTGTAAGGACCCGCAGACGAGACATGTGATTGGTTCCGGATGTTGGCTATACATTGCCATTGAACTCGGCAATGAACAGTCTTGGTTGCAACTGACCGTTGTTAATTAGTTTTTGTGTTGGTCAGATGGCGTTGTCTGCACGGAGAGGCGAAGTAACGGCAAGTAAAGTAGGAAACACAACACGAGCAGTATGCAGGGTCAGGTTGTCGAACTCCGACCTACTATTCCATCGCTGCCAACTCAACTGCTTGCTCCGTCAAACTCCACGTGTCGCAAAAAGAAAAATTTTGTTTCATAAATATTTACGAATTCCATGTAGTAACATATATGATGGAACCTATGAAAATCATTTATATTGGTTTATGGCATCGGCAGGAACCAATAAGAAAATTTTCGTGTGCTAACAGTAGCCAATAGCATCAGCCATGAAAAAGGCGCAGTTTTTATTGCGGCTGGCTTCTGATGTTGTACAGCTCCGACCATGAATTCGCCTATTTTCCAACACGTTATTCGTGAACGAGTATACTCAAGATAATATGTTAAGGGAGTAAACGGCCTGTAGGCTAGACCCCGCAGCCCCATGTATTTTCCAGCCTCAGATATATATTCATTAGCTGGTGCTACCTGAGACCAATTGCACTGTATTAGGTGTGCTTGTTTCCTTGCAGGCATGTTATTGGTTCAGAGTTCGCCTGGGCGTGTCTAATAAACTGTGAGACAATTGAAAACATAAGAGAAGTGTACATTTGTTTGAAGTCTAACGTGTCCTAAAATTAATTAGCGAAAATTTCCTGCCTCTAGCTATTATTTTCCACTGCACCGATGTATATACGTTTGCATGTATCTTATACTCTGACCGTGTAATAAGGGGAATCCGATTTCCACGTAAAAAATATTGCATACTGAGTGTAAGACTTCAATAACATTAGCACATGCTTGCAACTTTTTCTCTATTTTTGGATACGTGTCTTTGTGACAAGGAAACATACATTATATATTTTTTTACTTGAATAGGTTTAGCAAAATTACGTTACTTCGGCTGTAGACGTCTGTGCTCCTCAACAAGACAGTCATAAATTTATCTCAGATAAATTATTCTTGAAGAATAATTTATTTTGGAATATTCTCGTGCTGAACAATTGTCCGTCTAACTCTTAGAACACACTGCGCGAACGTTATTCGAGCTATACTAAAAAAAAAAAAAATTATCTGCCGATGCAAATAAAACTCTCGTCTATATACTTCCATTGTTTCGTCAATGTGTGTCAAAATCTTAAAAGAAAAAATCGAAGATTATCAATATTAACTATGGCTAGGGGTGAGAAAATTTCGCGAATTAATTTCAGGACAAGATAGATTTTAAACGCGTGTACACTGAAGTCACCTTTGCTATTGTACCAGAGTTTATTATGCACGCTCTAGACGACTCTGAGCCAATAGCAGACTTGCAAGGGAACAAGAAGTCAATCCCATGCTGCCAGGTATGTGGTAACACTGGGGCAGCAGCCAATGAACAAACATCTGAAGCTCGATTGTACAAAGGATTGTGGAGTCTAGCCTGCATGTCTTTGAACTCGCGAGATTTTCCTATTCCTAACTATGGCGAATAAGATTTATTTTATTATTGGATGACAATCAACTCGCCACTCCATCAGCTGACCGTCAGCAAGTAGTAAAGTGTATTCAGTGTAATAAGTGTGTCAAATGTGGCACAATTATGCCTTGTCTTGGAGGACAGTAAATGCGTACAGAGTGCAAAGCTTCAAAATATAATATGAGACATTTTCGCGAGAAAAAAAGTGTTATATTAATAATTTCACTGGAAATTCACTGACTACAGTGAATACTTGCCAAATTAGACTAGAAAAAGGTAACATTTCGAATGCGGTGCGGATGTACATACATACAGACAGTTAATAAAAGACAGGTAAGCTACTTCCACGACAGCACGAACGTCAGGTCTGTTGGCCTGTGCGTTCTAACATTATAGTCTGTTCGTGGTTACCTCACACTTTTCGAATCAAACCTTCGAGGAAATAACCCCGTGTATGACTTGTTTAATTGCTTCCTAAATATGCAGTCATGTATTACAAGCTTCTACACTTGTGTTAGCATAAAAGTGTCTTTTCTTTTTGTTAAATCGAAGTTTTACTTATACTTCATTTATGGATTATAAATATTTCATTTATAACTAATATGAATATAAACCGGGAGAATATAGCTGTGTTAGTAATGGCTAGTAAGAAATAGTTCTTATGTAAAATATTGATACACTGAGTGCATACGAATGAGGTACTTTGTCTCTTTGCTGTAATTTGCTAGACTCAGTTAAGCTTTGTTAGTATGAGGCGGAGGAATATCGTGGAAGTAGAACTTTAGCAGGGCTTCAGAAAAGTTGTAGGTAACCGTAAATAGTCTATACTTAATATACTGTACATCGTTCATTATCGATCGACTCTCTACCAGTACAATGCCGAGTTGAAAGTGTTCCTATCACATGTTTTTTCCTGCGTAGAATAATATATACAATCTTATACACTTTGGGTGTTGCTGACGCAATATGAAGTTGTAGACAACCCAAGAACACTACTGGCGAAGTAATATTTCGTCGCAAGTGTCTTCAAGAACACAACTGGCGAAGTAATATTTCGTCGCAAGTGTCTTCAAGAACACTACTGGCGAAGTAATATTTCGTCACAAGTATCTTCAAGAACACTACTGGCGAAGTAATATTTCGTCGCAAGTGTCTTCAAGAACACAACTGGCGAAGTAATATTTCGTCGCAAGTGTCTTCAAGAACACAACTGGCGAAGTAATATTTCGTCGCAAGTGTCTTCAAGAACACAACTGGCGAAGTAATATTTCGTCGCAAGTGTCTTCAAGAACACTACTGGCGAAGTAATATTTCGTCGCAAGTGTCTTCAAGAACACAACTGGCGAAGTAATATTTCGTCGCAAGTGTCTTCAAGAACACTACTGGCGAAGTAATATTTCGTCGCAAGTGTCTTCAAGAACGCGGAGGTCGTAATGTTGCGGCAAATTTCCAAACAGCTCATTTAAATTGACGCGGTGTATAATTAATTCGACAGCACAGTGTTGTTCAAGCTAGATTTGATCCAGTCCTCACGGCGTTTATCTCTTAATTTACACTTGAATTGTCCGCTCCAGGTGTTGCAAAAGATGCGATTTCTGGACTGACGTGTACTTACGAATGCTTTCTAATAACTTTACGCAATGGAACCTAAGAAAAGAATTTCTAATAGTCTGTGGTAGCGGCAGCTACCAATAATAAAAATGTTTCTGTACTAGCAGCAGACAATAGAATTAACAATAAAAAAAGACTCTGTATTGGTACTATGTTCTGACCTTGTAAAACACACCATGATTTTAACAAAAAATTTGCAACACGTAATAACTGAACGAGTATACTTGGGTTAATATGTCAAGGGGTTATCTCATTGAGGTCTGCACACATTTAATGGCACTTAAGACAAATGAGAAGAGAGTCACTTATATCCACTACTTCAAGAACACTGGTTCTGTCGGTGTCTGTGTTAGAACTCACCATCGTCCTATTGGTCCATACCACACTGGGCACTACCCTGTACTTTACAGCGTTCATTATTGGCCGGTCATCAACCAATGGAGAGCTGAGCTTATATTGACCCAATCAAAGGTCCTTTATTGTATAAAAGAAATTACAGCCAATCATGTCCTTTTGAGTGACTATGATTAGGGACACCCGAATTTCGCGAAAATATTTCCGTGTATGTTAGATTTCAATACCCTACATGCGTACCAGCAGTTTCCTGTCGCTTATTGGCGGCGTGTGTCTGTGACAAGACATATTCTTAGTTGACTGACAAATCAGAAATAAGTTACTTCTATACTTTACGTCTGTGATTCATGGACAGGCACATAAGACCCGTAACATCTAGATCACCCAATCACAAAAATGAATCCAAGCTGAAGTGTTATCAAATACAACTGGTCTTGAAATCTTTCCGCTAAATTCGGGTGTCCCTAGCTATGATATAAAATAAATTCTATCGTTAGCAATATCGTTGCTACTGCGCTGTGATGTTATTGAGAGGTTGTGTTAAACATTAGTCGGACAGACTGCACATCCATGCGAGTTTTTGTTCTGAAAACAAAGGAATTTTCAAATTAGCTTTGCTCGAGCTACTCTCAAGCTTAGTCTACAGAGAGTTAAAACTGACCGTGTAAGACGGGACAAGTAGGGTAGCGCAGCTCGAGTGTAAAGTGCCGTGTTACACGGTCACGCGCGCCAGAGAGCCGGCAGTAACGATCTGCTGGAGGGATGGGAGGGAGAGAAGGTAGGGGAGGGGAGAGCAGAGGGCGCCAGATCTCCGGCAGAGTGGTAATTAGTGGGCGGGGCCGTGTAATGAGTGTGAAATTAGCGGCGGTTACCGCGAGGTCGCGGGTTCGACTCCCGGTTTCCTGCCCTTTTGGGGGGGGGGGGGGAAGTGAGGGAAGACCTGTCACGTGACTGCAAGCTACCGCCGGCAACACATTTCTGCTCTTCGGGAGGCCAGCCGACAAACAAATGAGCATCAAATACAGAGACAGCTGCCTTCTGACAGACCCATTGTAAATGTCCACATTACATACGATCAAAGGCCAGAATACTAAAAATACAGAGGTGAAGGAGCGTCTTATACTGGAAACCATACACCAGAACAATGACGTTATCGGCGAGCAATGTCTCATACTCGCCAACCAGAAGCCCAGCCAATAGGGAAGTCTTCGTAGTATGCCATTAGCCAATCAGATACAAGGTCCGTTCCCACAGTCTCGCGCAGCCAATCAGAGGAACAAAGGAACTGCCAAGACATTTCGTTTCTGCATGTTTACCAGCACTATGACTAAAGGCTATTACAGCAAAGTGAACAATTTAGAAAAAAACTCTGAAAGAATACTGTTAATATCTATGTAGGCTGTTGACGGTTAATTGAATACTTTTGAACTCAACCTACGAAAAAATTTTATTGCCCCTGCATGTATGTATTTTAACAGACACAATGACTAACGATGGATGGAAAGTAGTTCCATATTTCAACGTAGTATAAAAAGTCTTAGGTAACCATTTGTGATAACTTGAAATTTTTTATTTCACTCTCTGTTTTTTTTTTTATGCATCGAAGTGTAAAAATTGGCAGATTTGTAATATATTTAGTTTTCTAATAAGTTCCAAATTTTACTTGACCGACGCATGAATGAAGTGATATAGACCCATTGCAATGTTAATATTACGTATGGTGAAAGAATACACATCGTGAATACAAGTATTCTTAAGCAGAGCTTTCATAAAGTGATATGTTTACCGTTGACAGCCTTTATAACCACATCGGTATGTATATTCTATATTAAACATTGGCGTCCAAAATGCTAGGTAAGTTGGTAGTGGACTAATTAAAAATAGTTTGTATCACGTAATGGTGAATTTATGGCCAATGAAGTCAGCATTACTTCTTTGCTTACACTGTGTGTAGAGGCATCTGTTTATCGCGAACAAGTTGTGTTCCAACGCACTTTAGTTCAGACCCACTTTCCTGATTCGATCATTTGACATGTCACGTGCATTCTCTGCCTGCCCGCGAATCACGGACGATCAGTATCAGAGAAACTTAACTCTGATTGGCTCACTCATGTAACAGACTGGACTACAACTCATGTGATACGTTCTGAGTGGCATTGAAACCAATCGCAAAAAAAAAAAAAAAAAAAAAAAAAAAACGAACATCAGACAGGACCAATTACGTCCAACAGACAAAAACGTTAAATTGGTCCTCACTTTAACAGAAGTCAACAGGTAACGGCAACCTAATTCTATGTTTATAGAACTGTGAATAATAGCAAGCTGCCAGATATTAACATGAATTTCTAATGTCCACGCACATCTTTCTGAAGAGTGCAACTGGCTACAAACAGCGATATCTTTTGATGTAGTCTTAAACAAAACTTGAATATTTCTCGACTTGAAGACTTTGCCAGATTCCTTGCGATCAATTAGAAATCGTTTTCTAATTGTACTGAACTTCCTGTGATTTTTTACTTACGTGGCAAGACTTGTAGATGTTGGAAAGAATGATATAAATAAGTGAAACAGATGTGTAAATCTGCTGCCGTGCATAATATCACCAACGAAAGCCTATAGTAATAAAAGTGACTGTTGGTGGGGAAACAAGAATAAATTCCCAGAGAGAACAGATGAGAAAAGCTTCTTTCTTGCTGCAGTTTAAGAACACTGGGGAGATTCATGCCTCCGCGAAGAGCCGCTGAACTGAACTGGCTCTGCTTCAAGATCACTTTAGAGGCCAATAAACAAGGAGGCGAGGAGGACTTACAGAAGAAAGTTAAAGTTCGCCCTCGTCTGTTCCCTTGCTCTCCCTTTTTTTATCGCCATTTCCTCACTCACTCACACACATACTCCCATCTCCCGCCATTGTACTAGCTACAAACCCTAGCACTTCTCTTCGCTTTGCTAGACTACAACACAGAGTACTCACAAATACAGAGGTGAAGAAGGTGCTTGTCCCACCGCACACGCCAGCAACAAGGAGCGCTCTTCGCCAGCCTATAGCAGCATCTAGTAGCAAATCATATATAGGGGGTGGGGGGTGGTTGAGCTGTCAGTCTGCTCGCCTCTCACCAAGGAGAACCGGGTTCAATGCCCGGCCGGGTGTCTCCGTATTTTCCCATGTGGAAATCGTGCCGGACGACGCCGCTGGTCGACGGGTTTTATCGGGGATCTTTCGTTTAACCCGCCATCTCATTCCGGCACTGCTCCATACTCACCTCGTTTCACCCTCATCGGCTCTCAAGACCTCGATGTTAAGATTCGGCACAAATGTCTCCACTCACTCAGTGTAGACGACGAGTCGTGGAAGGCTGGGAACTGCAGGAGGTACGTGCAGATGAACTTCTGTGGGGGTGGGTCCTGAGAGACACAGAGGACTCACTGTCTGTGAGGACCGGCTGTCGCAGAGCGATTAGCGCCCCTCCCCAGCAACACGTGACACCACACGCCATTGGCACACATGCGAGCTCAAGTCTTTCCCACCCGACCGTACGGTACATCTGTCGTCGCCCACGCAGGCGCGAATATCTCACTCTCACTTCCTTACACGCTTCTTTTTTCCCGCATCCCTTTCTCTGCATTCTCCACTCCTTTCCTTGCTCCTTGCTTCTACTCCTGAATCGGTAAAGTCTTCTGTGCCAAGCAACACTACACCCCACTTGCTACACTTGCACAGATCGGGAATTCATTCCGTAGCGAGGAAGACTTCCAGCAGTAATTTCCTTGTCTCATTGCTAGGGGCATCTGTTTATCCTGTTCCAATGCTCTTCAGTTCAGAGCCACTTCCGTGATTGGATCATTTGAGTTGTTACGTGTCTTATATGTCTGCTCGCGAATCACGGACGGTCAGTAACGGAGAAACTTACTCCTGATTGGCTCACTCATGCAACAGCCTGTCTTCACATAAAGACAAGCGGCCAATAGTCAAATGAAGATTGCATGTGTGCACATAGAGTTTGAAGTGTAGCGCCCGCGTAAATATTTTCACGAAAAATACAAGGCCTACTCCTGGTAGGAAACTTGAAAATGAGTGAGTTCAGTGACTTGTAGGTTGCTTTCTGTCACAGCGGAAGATGATAACTGGGCCAGCATTTACTTCCATGTTTCTTATTGGTTCACGGTTTGGCAGCAGGGGACGAGTAACATACATAAAGGTTGGAGGTTTCCAATGCTACCATTTCTTTCAATTTCACGGTGAATTTCTAAGGCCTCAATGTATAGGCTGTATTCAAGTCGGTGGCGTTTTATTTCAGGCGTTGACCCTTTGACGTAATTTTCTAGACTTGGATAAATAAAAACTTGTGCGATCGTTTGCTAATAAATACTACTTTTAAGACGAGTTACTTGCAGAGTTCGCCCGCGTCTTATTTGATGACTACAGACACTATTATCTTGCGAAATAATTCAGCACCACTGTCAATATACGATTATGCCTATATGTTCATTTGACAATTTATCATATCTAGTCGCAGTTTTTTCACAGTTTTGAAACATAACTTTTAAATGTCACCCCATGTTTGATGCGATTGGTTGTTTTTTAAATATGTCATGTACCACAAACGTTTTATACTTGTTAACATAAAAATATCTTGTTCTTGGTTATATTGAACTTTAACGTATAGTTTATCTATAATACCTTTTATGAAAGCAAATACGAACTAATGAGATGCGAGGTCTCTTCGGCGTGAGTGAGTGAGTGAGTGAAGAGATTTAGGCGGCTCTTAACAACGAGGTCTTGAGAGCCAATGAGGGTGATTGAGGTGGGCATGGAGCAGCGCCGGAAAGCAAGGGCGGGGGAAACGGGGGATCCCCGAGAAAACCCGCTGACCAACGGCATCGTCCGGCACGATTCCCACTTTCTAAGATCCGAGAGTGATCCTGCCGGGGATTGAACCCGGTTCTCCTCGGTGGAAGGTGAGCAGTGTAACCGCTCAACTACCGGCGCTAGTTTTTGAACACGCCCGAGTGACGTCACGTGTGTAGTGCGCGGCTGGGATGTGGCTGGTATGCTCAGGGCACTGTGCTCAGCGGCCGAGCGCCGACCTGCCACAATGGCGCCTTGTGCTCAGCAGGCGAGGTCTGGCCCACGGCCCATTGCCCGCCGCGGGACCTCATACCCGGGGGTGAAAAACCGCCCAACTCCAAGGCCAGCGGGGTCCTCACACAGCGGCCGTAAACAAGACGGGACGTAATAATAGTTCTAATCTCGTAGCATAGTTAGAGGTAGTGAAATATCGCGAAAATATTCCACGGCAAGTTACATTTCAAAACACTGTAGGCTCGTTTACCTATCTCGATTGGCTAAATTATTGTTTGCTACTTGTTAACTGTCTGCACTCAAATCACGTAGGAGCAGCGCCAATGTTGCCGAATTCTGAGTGGACCGGTCAAATATGAAAACTCCTCAAGCAGACAGCAACCAATGGCAATAGACAAACTGCTGATGGATGCTTATAGTATTGAAGTCTACCATGTACTCATATTTTTACGTGAAAAATAACTAGCTCTAAGTATAGTTTACTCGCAGTTTCATCACGTTGTTTGAATCAAACCTTCGAATAATTATTCCATGTAGGGCCTATGACGTGTTTCGTTATACCCTAAATATTTCATATATAAAAAAGAATTAATGCTTCTGTTAACACAAAAGTATCTTATTTTTGCTTAAACTGAGTGAATGAAGAGATTTGGACGGCTTTTAACATCGAGGTCTTGAGAGCCGAGGTTAAACTGAACTTTTACTTATATTTTATCTTTAAATCATAGTAGTTAATTTACAATCTACATGAATGAAAAGATTGCAAAAATAAGCGTGTTGGTAATGCTTAGTACACGTAGTTCTCACGCAGAGTATTATACAGGGTGCGCACAAATGCGGTGCGTTGACTCTTTGACGTTATTTTCTAGACTTGGTTAAGCTTTGTTTGTATGGGGCTGGTGGATAGCCTAAAAGTAGAACTTTACCACGGCTTCAGAAAAGATGGACGTTACCGTGAATGGACTATATCTATGGACACCAGAATTTCGCAAGAAGATGTTCGCACATGCTAAATGTCAATACCCTACGGGTATACCAACTGTTTTCTTTTGCTTATTGATAGACACGTGTTTCTAGCGGAAATATTTATGGCCATGCTAGACTTCAATATCCTACGTCAAAAACCACGTCTGTCTACGTAAGAAGACATGTTGTTATTTGACTGGACCAATAGTAATAAAGATCTCCAATATTGAAAGTCCATGATTCTCGGACAGACGCCTGAGGCACCTAGCAGTTAAATCACCCAACCACGAAAGTGCGTATGAACAAAAGTGTTCTGGAGTATTCTGCGAGGATGTGACGTGTTATGTAAAGCGGGGTCACGGCAAGTACAACTGCTGTTAAAATATTTTCGCAAAAAAAACCTATCCCTAGTTATTGGAGGCGCATCTTTGTGATATATCACTACTTATGGCCAATCAGGATTAGGTAACGTCACAACTACGCGTCTTTGATTCGCTGGCAGACACTTAAAGACGTGTAATATGGAAACCAGCCAATCAGGAAAGTGTGTCTGCGCTAAAGTGTTATGAAATACAACTGGTCGTGAAATATTTTCGCAAAATTCGGGTGTCCCTAACTAATTATATCTGCAAAAAGCATAGGCATGATCTTTTCGTGTTATAAAACGGTGCCAATACTGAACATTCCCAAAGTATAGTCTATTCATAGCTATTTACAACTTTTCTGAAGCCTTGCTGAAGTTCTACTTTTAACCTATTCCTCCGCCTCATGCAAACAAAGCTTAGCCGAGTATAGAACATTTCACCAAAGAGGCAGCCAACTACATTTGTGCACGCTCAGTTTAATAACATTTTACATAAGAACTATTTCTTACTAAGCATTCTCTGTCTGTTTTCATTTATGTTAGTTACAAAAAAAATTATTTCTAAGAAAAAAACATAATATTAAAAAGTTGAGTTCAACAAAAAAAAACTTTTATGTTAACAGGAGCATAAAACACTTGCGATGCGTGGCATGTTTAGACAGCAACCTAACACGTCATACATGGCTAGAGTAATCTTTTTTCGCCAAAATATTCCTTTGTAATCCCGTTTCCCCCGCCCTTGCATTCCGGAGCTGCCCCAGACTCACCTCGCTTCACTTTCATCGGCTCTCAAGACATCGCCAAAATCTCTTCACTTTCTCAACACGCTTGACTGAGGTTGACTCAGGCATGTCTTCTCATAAATACTCATGGACAGTAACTACAGTATATTGTAAGTATACAGTAACATATTGAAGCATAGCCTACGTGGATATATTGTCGCCGGAAACAGGAGGTTCTACCCAGACTACATAAGGTAGACCAATTGACGTTCCTGCGCATGTCCTCTACATTGAGTCGTCTGTTGCCAGTCCATCTGTCAGTAATGGTGGAAGTGTTTGTTAACGTTTGAATATCCTACAAATACTGACTTTTAAATGAATAAAATACTTCGAGTAGCTTATTTGTTTCTGTCGCACTGTTAAATTTTCGTCTTCAAATACATTTCACACTACAATTTTAAGACGAATTACCGACCATAAATTTTTTCCACTAAACAAATTAGATCAAATAATTTTGGACGTATTTGGAAATGTGTCACACTGTCAAGTATTTTTTACTGTGTGTATCTAGTCTGAATTGACATTAAAAAATTATTTTCAAACGAAAACACTGTTGTTGTGGTTCTGTGCAGTCCACTACTGGAAGAAATGTAGTAAATATTGTGATTTATGTTCCCGTCTTTATTTATTTCAAATTTTATTTATGAGAAATATTTCTTGCACAACGAATTTTTACGCACCTGAGTTCTCAGAGAGCTTCTGTAAAACTCACATTATACCATAATCTTATTTAGTTTCCAGCGATTGTTCGCCATTTTTTAAGTTTTGTGATGTCGGAAGCGACCATTTTTGCCATGCACGATTCTGATTGGCTGAGCATATTAAACATCAACCTATTATAGAACCAGTTTAGTTTTTGGAAATGTTTTATAATGTTTCAATGACGTCAGGATCATCAAATTTTATGGCAGGGAAATTCGACAGTGTGACAAGGGTGCTAGCGCTGTCCTGTGAGGGCGGCTGGGCCGTTCTTGCCCCGGCTAACGTCGTCCTAATGAGCGGGGATAATTTTAAACCGCGCGCGGGACATACAATTGCCACCGTACAGCAAAACATTGGGCCACAGTCCTCGGTGCCATACTTGCCAGCCTCGCTACACAGTGTACACTGTATCATCACGTGTGTTTCTATGTGGGCTGAATTCCTTCCTTGCTTCGTCTCTTCATGGCTGCCTGCTCACCTTACTACTGCCATCGACCTATTGGCTGCTGCCAATCTGTCATTTAAATTACACTTTTGAAACTGTTAGCAAAATAAATATGTCCCTAGTACTACCATATTCATAAACCATTGCAGAAACACCATGCAACAGTAGACACTATAAATATGCCACTATTAAATAAATTCTTGCCTTAGTGCGTTTAAAAGCAATGGTAACATTTGAAATAACCATTACCGCAGACATAATACATCTTCTTGCTACATTTTACATAGTAAATATATCGCTATGACTGCAATTCCTACTCTAGTTTGCATAAAGGCAGTGCAAGAAATGAAATAACTATAGCAATGATTTTGTAATTTGGTTAACCTTTCACATAAATAACTTTCCTGGATTTTAGGGGCTGCGGTGGTGTAGTGGCTAGATTACTCGCTCCCCACCTAGACAAATCAGGTTCGATTCCCGTCTGGGCCACTCTCTGATTTTCGCATGTGGTAATCGTGCCGGACGATACCGCTGGTCGCCGGGTTTCCTCGGGATTTCCCGTTTCTCCCCGCCCGCCAGTGCGTTCCGGCGCTGCTCCATACTCACCTCACTTCAGCCTCACCGTCTCTTAAGACCTCGATGTCAAGAGCCGCCCAAATGTCTCCAGTCACTCACTCAAATGATACATGTGAAACCAACGTGTAATTGTGTGTACCTTGGTACAACACAATTAACACTGTGGGTGATGTTTGAGTAATATTATGTCGACTGAATTAAAGTGAGTTTTGAGGAGTTCTCTGCAACGTTATTACATCACCCGTTCTTTCAATACAAGGTCGAAGAAAAATTACATCGCCAGTTGTCATAAGCGTTCTCTCTCTACAGTGTAATATTACGTCAACAACAAGAAAAGTGTAAGTTAGGCAAATGAACACGACGGATTGTATATTATTTTACGTAGAAAAAAACATTTGATTGGAAAACTTACAACTAAGCACTATACTATCCTCGATAAATCTGTACCGCACTCACTCAAATTGTCAGATCACAAAGTCATAGAGTCTGTAATATTAGTACATGAAACAAATGTCTGCCCACGTCAGCAATTGATAACGGCATACACTTTTCCCAAAAGGATTAGTTAAACTGTAAAACGCTTTTAATTCAGGCGAATTTTTGTGAATGGAATATTTTGACTGTCACGTGTCTCAAGTGTCTGCCCACGAATCATGGTCACTCATAGTCTGAGTAGCATAATTATAATCGGTACAGTCAGGTAAAAAATATCTTCTAGCAGACACAAGCGGCCAGTAACGAAAGCAAAGTGGCAAGAGCGCACATAGGATATTGAAGGCTAGCCTGCGTGTAGCTATCTTCGCGGAGAGCAGCTGGCCCTAGCAGTTGAATCTTGAGAAGTATTCTTGGGGTGTATCCACGTACGTAAGAGGAAATGCGACCGAATGTCAAGAGTGAGGAGTTTTCTTGAGCATGCAGGCAACTCGCGACAGCCAGGTACGCCGGTAACCAGGTTGTCCGTCCAAGAGAAGGTCCCGTCCAGAGAGATCCTCGCGAGAACTTTTTCTTCGCCGTCGATGCGTCTACTCCTCCTCCTCCCCCCCCCCCCCCAAGGTGCGCGACGTCGACCGCATCACGTCGCTTGGTCCGACTTCCAGACCGCAGAGGTAGCCGTCGACGGGCCAGGTGGCCTGTTGTGGAGGCTGCGTCATCGCCATCGAGGAATTCCTCTGGGAGGGAACGTCGTCGCCTACAAAAAGACACTCCCTCTCTCCCACAAGACATTAGCGGGAGCAGTTCCCCTCTGACAACCTCCTTTCCTCTGCTCACAATGCAGTTTTTTGGCACCAAAACCGTACTCCGTTCCCATACCAACCATTCAACCAGTTGGAAATAACTGAGTTGAATTACGGGCTCCTTTCCCATCGCTCGTTGCTAAGTAGCCACTCGTTCACGTCTGACATGTTGCACAATAAGGGAAGTCATGGTCTGTGCTGTACAAGGACAGAAACTAGCACCCTCTCCTCGGCAATGCTATTGACTTCAGCTGACACACCAAATATTTCTAATTGGTTGCTTCGTGTGCCATGAATCTATTGAAACACTTTCCATAGGTTTGAATGTACCAATATTATTAAGAAATTCGTAAATACTATTAACTCCATTAATTTTTTCTTTTGCAACATTTGAATCTAAAAG
The DNA here is from genome assembly GCA_029891345.1 of Dryococelus australis. Lineage (NCBI taxonomy): Eukaryota > Metazoa > Arthropoda > Insecta > Phasmatodea > Phasmatidae > Dryococelus > Dryococelus australis. Next base: position 110,543,454 of record CM057005.1, read on the forward strand.
TTAATCTGTACGTCAAGAGGGATTAATTTATGATTTATGGTCTTGCAAATGTGCGTGATGTACTTTAGCTGGCAAAGAACTTGTTCCATTATTACAACCAATAAATAGGGACTGGAAAGTTTCGTGAATTCATTTAAGAGCAGCTAGACTTCAAACCCATCTACATTTCTGTTATTTTGCAATTGGATCTCAGTAGATGAGACACGCCCAGGTGAACTCTGAGCCAATAACAGATCTACACGGAAACACACATCGAATCCCGTACCACCTGGTCTGAGGTAAAACTGGCCACACACTGGAGCAACAGCTGAGGCTGTAAAGTACACGAGGCCGTGGAGTCTAAACTACAGTTCTTTCAAAACGTGACATTTTCCTGTCCCTACCAATAAGTAGAGACCTGCAAAATTCGCGTTAGTATTTGGCATCAGGCTACAATTCACAGTGCTGTATATAATCGAGCCGGCATCGTTATTCCATTGGTTGCTGCACAGATGTGAAGTCACACTTTTCCGACTGAACTGTCCGTGAGTGGACAACATAAATGGGAAGTGTTCATTTATTGGCGCAGAGTTACCCATCTCATGTTAAATAAAGTATTATCCAATGACAAACTTATTGCAAATGTACCTGTGTTAGAAGTTTAACGTATCCTCAAATAATAACGCGAATTTTGCATGTGTCTACCAATTAGCTGTAGACTTTGTGTTCGGCGGTAGTTATATAAACCAGTCATAATGCAGCACCGTAGCACAGTTTAGGAATCAGTTACCAACAGGGAAGTGCATTGAGTTCTGAGCCTCGAAAAGTACAGTTCGCTCAAATATAACCTTCCTGTGCAACATTAAGACAACAGTCTACAGCAGGCATTAAATGGTTGAGCAATTGTGATATATTTTGTAATTTCATTAACAAAATTACAATATTGCTTAGGAAACCTTCTGAGAGTTTAAAATTTCTCGCTTACTTTAATTTCCAGACGAAAATGTTCCAACAGGCATTTTGAAAGTTTGTATGTAGGTATACTGAAGAAAAGGCTTTGTTGAATCAAAAAAAAGTTTGTTTGGGGCAATCAAATTACTTGTTTGTACAGGGGTTATTAAATATTTTGTTTTTGAAACCAAATTATTTTGTTGTTCTTATTTGTTTGCCAAAAACAAAGATTTGTTTGGCTCTGCGTACATTAAACAGTATTATTAAAAAGAAACACTTGGGGCGAGACAGGGACTCGAACCCACACCCAGTGCGACCGAGCGCTACGTCTTAGCAAGCTCGGCTCAAGTGACTACTAATAAACGTAGCATTTGCAATCATAGACAACGTGTGCAAATACATGTTTCATGTTTTACAACTTGCCTTTATAGTTTCCTGTCGAACTTGTTTTATTAGTATGTCTATATCGTTATTAAACATCAATAAATATACTAACAAACACACTTACAATTCTAATTGTAAAAAAAAATACAAACAAAGTCTCGAACGAAGGCAATCAAATGATGAGTAACCAAACAAATATATACAGGTGATGCAACCAAACAGTTTGTTGACAGTCTACTTTATTTCGGCCCAACACAGAGGTATTGTTAATTCTATAGTGTATTTTGTTAAAGGAACAAAATTAAATTGTCGTTTTTCAAGTTTTGTGTATTGAAAAAAATATTTTGTTGGGGCAACTAAACATATTTGTGGCCCTATACAAGGAAATATTTTGTTGGCTTCCCTCTCAGTGTAGGGCTTAACGTCTCGTCGATGGCCAGGTCATTAGAGATTGTGTAAGTTATTCAGAGTAGCAGGAATCAGGGTAGTGAGTAACAATCTCGGCATTCGCCTCGAGTGATTACGGGAAATCACGGAACTCCGGAATCGCCGGAGCAGGATTCGAACCCGTGCCCTCCCGAGTCTGAGTCCAGTGGTTTAACACTGAGCCACCTCGCCCCTTTCGAAGATTATGAAAATGTTAGTTTTAATCTTTAGTCAAATGCCAAACGTTTGCGTTAAAACTGTTAAAGATGCATGATTTGGAAGTTTTATTTTATTTATTTATTCATTGCTGGTGTAAGTGAAAATTTAGGATATATGTAGCGTAACGTATTAATCATATTGTAGTAAAGGAATTGAATAAAGTAGATAACTGTTAAAAATAATAGGATAGCTGCTTTTCATTTTTCATCCTTATTTTGCTCAAACCCGCTCTGCATGTATCCCTAATAAATACACGGGATTTTGAAAAAATGGAAATAAAGCTGTTCTGCACTCGCTTTTACTTTTCCAGTCGTAGTGGTAGCCAATATACGTTGTACGCTACACAGGAAGTCGAGTGGAGACATTTTTTGTAGTTCTCAACGTCGAGGTTTTGAGAGCTGATGAGGGTGAAGCGACGACGTAATGCAAGAGCAGGAGAAAACGGGAGATCCCCGAGAAAACCCGCCGACCAGCGGCATCGTCGTCCGGCACGTTTCCCACTTGCTGAAATCCGGGAGCGACACAGCCGTAAATCGAAACCGTTTGGCCTATATGGGAGGCGAGTAGTCTAACCACCACACAACTGCAGCCCAGTGAATACTGGAACGGGTTACACTAGTCCATTTGTTTATGAATGAGCTTGAAGCCATATCAGAATAATTAAAGTAATTTTCTCAACACTCGATAGCAGATCTGTATACCGGAATCGATCTGTGGGGTGTCGAATTTAATCTGACATAGAAACAGCTGCTGGAATCGTCATTCCTCTAGAGATTTGACTGTTTACAACATTGTGCGAAAACATTCACTCCTCTGTGGTTTGATACGTATAAACATAATGAACGAAGTAGAGTAAAAATAAGATTGCATTGCCTAAAATGTTATGTATGTGTGTGGCTGAAATGGTTCGGCAGGAGAGTAGAATTATGTTTATTCTTTTCATTATCATCAGCGCGTCCTTAATCCAGTCAGACGGAGTGTTCGCAATTATGTGCATTAAGAACAGGAATTTTATGTTTGGGTATTGCTGTACTTTGCACAATTTATCTTCCGATAATAAGGGACAGCCTATTATCGTGAAAAGAACTTTTACCAAGTTGTATTTCAATACACTTTAACATAGATACACTTTCATGATTGGATAGTTTGAAATGCGGCGCGTCTTAGCTGCCTGTCCGCCAATCACTGACATTCAATACTGCGGTTACCTTATTGTCATTGGTCCAGTAAACACCACATGAGACCAATAACGGAACGACATCTCCAGGTGTGAAAGTAGGATATTGAAATATAGTTTCCGTGGAATTCTTTTCGTGAAAATTGGGTGTCCCTACCAATAATATTTTCTGTGGGTAAATGAATCGCAAACGCTTCTAGGCAATGAATGGTTCATTTTACTACGCCCGAACACAACATTGCAGTTCAGATGTTGTGATGATGAAACAAGTACCTTGTTGACTTATGTTTTCTCGAATATACTCTTTCACGTCTGACATGTTGCAGAATACGAGACATCATGGTCAGCGCTATGCAAGTCCACAAGTTATAGGTTATTCACGGTAAAGTGAGCACTTCTGAAAGCCCCCTTATTTGGAATAATAGCCAATAAACATACTTGATTTTAACCTTAGACGTTAACTTCCGAGTGCTGTGTAATCTACACACTGTTATTATTACTTACATGACAATATTTATTTTAAAAGATGGTTAAAGAATGAATAGTGGCTGAAATAAAAAAGTAACTAGGTCGTCAAAAGTGCTCACTTTACCGTGGACAGCCTATATAACACTGATACAGATATCGTCTTTTCCTGGGTAATAATATTGGTGTTTGCTCATATGCCAGCTATTTTACGATTGGTTGCTTACCCTTTCTAGAGGTTCCAAAGTGTCAGTTCTTACACGAGAATTCGTAAATAAATATCACACCAAAGTATACTTATTTTGCAAAACCTGAATTATAATACGAATTGGTACGTAGCACGAATCAAAATATTTCTTATATGCAACAGCAGAAACTATCAGTTAATGCGGGTCTGAAAGGGTCAGACTAAAGCATCAACAACAGCTCTCTTCTTCACAGTCAGTCGTCTTGAAATAAAATATTTACAGCGCCGAAGAGGGCTGCATTGTTTACTGCATGCTTCATCATCGCTGGGTATTCCTCTGCTGGCTGTCGTGTGTGTGCGGCCACAATGCGGATGAAAAGCGTCGTCGGACCGGCGATGCATTGTCGACAATCGCTCCCCCCTGATTCACACAGGCACAAAAAGCCTGCGAGAGGGTTGCGAAGAGGAGTGGCAGAAGGGGATGTGGAGGGAGGGTAGCGGGAAAGGTCGACCGACGCTCCGGCAGCAGCCAGTAACGTATGGTAATGCGGCACTTAGCTGTTCCCCGGGCACAGTGATTTGTGCGGCGAGGCATATTCTGCACCCCTGGGACGTCCTCGGCCCCTTTGTGCGTCCCGGCGCCTTTGTCTGCCCGCCACATGTCTTCGGTGTCGCGACGCCTGCCGTCTGGGTCCTACTACCAAGTTGTTCCGAGCTCTCTGCTGCTTGCCCATTGCTGTATCGCACACTTCATTCCTATCACAGGACATATAATCCAACCACTGTTTGGCGGTAATTCTCAAGGATTTCCGGTTTTCCCTATCCTTGTATTACGGCGCCGCTCCGTATTCACTTCACTTCACCACCATCGGCTCTCAAGACCTCGTTGTTAAGAGCCACACAAATCTCTCTACTTCACTATTCTCGTCTTTATTGCCAGTGAATGTGTACGGAGTGTGAAATGTTAACATCCCTCTAGCAGAGGATGCGAACCAGTCGTGAATGATAGTTTCGACTCTGTTCGGTCTCTAGCAACAGGAAGGCAGTAAGTGGTGAATGCATAGGGTTCTCTTGTTGTTTGTCTTGATTGATCACCAGTTACTTATGATGGGAGTATGGTGACCAGAGGACGTAACCAGGGAGGTGGCTAGGGGTTGTGGTCACGGGTCACTAGTCAGAAGAAACATACGAACATGTTGTGGTTGATACAGACCACTCTTCCACAAATAGTCTTCATTGTCAGTGAAAGTATGTGGAGAGTTTTAAAACCCCTATTACGAGAGGATGTGTGCTTTTGTTTATAATGTTGCAATGTTGATATTGCAGGTCACTGGTAAGTAAGAACAGATACACCACCACAAGTGGTGACCGTAATGCGGTGGCAACTTGTCTTTATTTTCCAGCGCGTGTGTACGGAAAGTGTTAATATATTTTCTAGAGGAAAATACGAAGCAGGCGTGAGTCATGTTTTCAGCGGTGGATAATTTTAAGTCGCTAGCAACAGAAAATATGTAAATGTGAATTCATAGACAAGCAGAAATGACGATCTTTTTGTGTTAATTAAAAATGACTGTCTCATAGCTTTTCTTTATCGTCAGTGACGGTATTATATCTGAGGTGTTCTGGGGAGTGACATGGAATGTGACTGCAGGTTGTGTTTGCAGGTCACTAGTAGATGGGAACACAGATATCTACACTTGTGGTGACCAAAGACTAAAGATGAGGTAGATCGCTTATTCGGCTTCTGCTCATGTACCCAACATTGGCCTACCCCAAAGGAACACAACTGTCAAAATCACATGGTCATAAGTGATGAACGTGTTTGTTTATATCTTAATTTTAAAATGACAAACCCTGTTACATTAATAAAGTATTCTTACCAGTTTGAATGTAATCAAATAGCATTACAAATTGATTAGAGGAAGTATAAGAACATATCAAAAGACCTTGTTTACTACACAGTGTTTCAACCTCACACCCAATCCACACCGTTTTTGCTAGACGTGTAGGCAGTGTTGCAGTTCAATGTTGGGACACGGAGAATGGTTTCTGTCAGCCAGCGAGATCGGTCTACCTCATCTTTAGTTTATGGTGGTGACTATAGAGAACTGGTAGCTTGTGTTGGATTGCCAGTGACTGTGTGGTGAGTTAACGGTGACCAGAGACGTGAACGGGGTGTGTGGATGCTGGTCATTAGTAAGTGGGATAGCGAAGAGAAGTTGTGGACATAGATGACTCTCTGGTACCTTAAGTATTGGATAGCAGTGACTGTGTACAGAGCGTGGTGATGTGGTAGCTGTTCCTTAATAAGTGAGATGACAAAGAGAAGTTACTCTGGTAGTTTGTACCAGTGACTGTGTGGTGAGTTAACGGTGACCAGGGACGTGAACGGGATGTGTGGATGCTGGTCATTAGTAAGTGGGATAGCGAAGAGAAGTTGTGGACATAGATGACTCTCTGGTAGCTTAAGTATTGGATAGCAGTGACTGTGTACAGAGCGTGGTGATGTGGTAGCTGTTCCTTAATAAGTGAGATGACAAAGAGAAGTTACTCTGGTAGTTTGTACCAGTGACTGTGTGTGAGGTGACCAGAGGAGGTGACACACAGGGGGCTGGCTGTGCTTGCAGGTCACGGCGGAGTGAACCAGCTGGGTGGCGTGTTCGTGAACGGGAGGCCGCTTCCCGACGTCGTGCGACAGAGGATCGTCGAGCTGGCGCACAACGGCGTGCGTCCCTGCGACATCTCCCGCCAGCTGCGCGTCTCCCACGGCTGCGTCTCCAAGATACTCTCCAGGTACGTGCACTCTCGAGGCTGCGTCTCCAAGATACTCTCCAGGTTCATGCACTCTCGAGGCTGCGTCTCCAAGATACTCTCCAGGTACGTGCACTCTCGAGGCTGCGTCTCCAAGATACTCTCCAGGTTCATGCACTCTCGAGGCTGCGTCTCCAAGATACTCTCCAGGTACGTGCACTCTCGAGGCTGCGTCTCCAAGATACTCTCTAGGTACGTGCACTCTCGAGGCTGCGTCTCCAAGATACTCTCCAGGTACGTGCACTCTCGAGGCTGCGTCCCTGCGACATCTCCCGCCAGCTGCGCGTCTCCCACGGCTGCGTCTCCAAGATACTCTCCAGGTACGTGCACTCTCGAGGCTGCGTCTCCAAGATACTCTCCAGGTACGTGCACTCTCGAGGCTGCGTCTCCAAGATACTCTCCAGGTACGTGCACTCTCGAGGCTGCGTCTCCAAGATACTCTCTAGGTACGTGTACTCTCGAGGCTGCGTCTCCAAGATACTCTCCAGGTACGTGCACTCTCGAGGCTGCGTCTCCAAGATACTCTCCAGGTACGTGCACTCTCGAGGCTGCGTCTCCAAGATACTCTCCAGGTACGTGCACTCTCGAGGCTGCGTCTCCAAGATACTCTCCAGGTACGTGCACTCTCGAGGCTGCGTCTCCAAGATACTCTCTAGGTACGTGTACTCTCGAGGCTGCGTCTCCAAGATACTCTCCAGGTACGTGCACTCTCGAGGCTGCGTCTCCAAGATACTCTCCAGGTTCATGTACTCTCGAGGCGCGTAGAGCGTCTCTCAGGCAAACCGGGTTACACTCCTGGCGGAGTCTCCCCTGCACACGTGGGAGTGGGCCGGGCGATGCCGCTGGACGAGTTTTCTTGCCCTTGCATTCCACCGCTGCTCAATACTCACTGTTTTTTAAGCCAATTTAAATACGAAAAATTGAATCATAAGCCTAAGTGTAAGAAATTATACTCAACTTTGTGTGGACGCAATTATAACAATTGGTTATTCAGTAATTTTTATAATTTAATTATTAAGTTTTCTGAACTTCCCGGCAATATGCTATGCATTAATGTTTAAAAACACTGTGGCAGTGAAGGAGCGCGTATTTTTCTTTTTAAAAAAGTCCCTGGCGTTATATATATCCATCCATCTTTAACAGGAAAGGAGAAAAAAAACGCATTTCATTAAGCTGTATTTCCCTAGACCAAATTCTCACTGCTTTCAGACCAGGCAACAGTCTTGATACCCCGAGATCAAGACCCACCCAAACCAGTCTACTATACTGCTACTGTCAAATTGAGCCTTATGTAGGGACACCCCACCTTCATGTGAAATATTTCTGCTCATGCTCGTTTTCAATGAGCTATGTGCACTAGTGCAACTTTCCCTTGGTCATTGTTTGTCACAGCCTTCATCTCCCGGATGAGAGGCAAACACGTAGCCGCATTATTGGGTACATCAGAATTTAGCGAGAAGATTTCCCCACATGCTAATATTTGAACACTCCAAGGAGACACAAGAAGTTTTCTTTCGTTTTTTTTTTTTTTGTGATGGCGTGTCTTTGTGAGAAGACGTTTTCCTGCTTGAATGGCCAATCAGAAGCAGCTCACGCCCACGCTGAACGTCTGTGATTCGCGAGCAGACACCTAAGACGCGTAACACTTAAATCAACCAATTACAAAAGAGAATTGGAGCGAAAGTGTTATGAATTCCAACTGGTCCAACCAGGCACGAGCAAACCCGTTCAGCAACTATGCCTTCTAGACGAGTAAGTACACCATAAGTAATTATTTGCAAAGTTGCTATACGAGTGCACACGTAGTGATAAAACGTTAATGGTAAATTTATTTCCCATACTTTCAAGCTGGTGTTCCTGCATTTGCCCAGGAGACAGTCTAATGCTCAGGGAACTTCCCAACTACATACAGTAGCGACGCTAGAGGTTCCGTATTTGTAGCCAGATGTGTGATATTATTTACATGCCATACGCGGGTTCAAAACTTCCAATGCCATTTAGGAAGTTTACCAGAATTTTTTTAAGAGTGAACTTTTCCATACATACTATCCGACTCTTGCGCCGGCCCTGTTAAAATATTTACTTTGGCGCGATTGTAGTCAATCTGAAGCATGTCCCCTCACCGAATCTCTATTATTATTATTTCGCGTGTTTGCGATCGCCCTTGCAAGCTTGCGAATGGACGTGGAGGGAGGAATGGGGGAAGTGAAATGCCGGCTGTTAGCGCAGTGCCGATAACAGCTGAGTGTTTGGTGCTGGCGGACAGGACACGTGTTGATGGTGGGATAGCAGGCGGCACTCGCTCGCACCTTGATGGGGGATACAGGGGGGCGAGGCACCCACTTATCACCCCGGCCGCATCATTTGTTTCTGGTTTCCACCCCCTCCCCCTTCCACTCCACGGGGGTTGCCTGTTCTCTCAATCCGTCTTGTGGAGGCTCAGGTGTAGCACGAGAGGCGATTCTGTGCCAGCTTATGGCCCAAGTATAGTTTGCTGAGCTGAGAGGTTTGGACGGCTTGTAACAACGAGGTCTTGAGAGTCGATGAGGGTGAAGCGAGCTACGTAGCAGCACCGGAATGAAAGGGCGGGGGACACGGGAGATCCTCGAGAAAAACCCGCCGACCAGCGGCATCGTCCGGCACGATTCCTGTTTGCGAAAAATCCGGGAGTGACCCGACCGGGGATTGAACCCGGCTCGCCTTTGTAGGAGGTGAGCAGTCTAACAGCTTGGCCACCGCGGCCTATTTCCCGTTTTATATGTAAGTAATTTGCATAATAGCTATTTTATTAAATCAAATAAAATTGTGTATTATCTCCCTAGTCGTATTGTGTTACAACTTACGTAAAAAAAAAAAAAAACTTTTTGCCATTCGCAGTAAGAGTACACATATAAGGAAATATTCCGTCGTAAACTGGGACTTACTTAGCAAAACGTAGGCTTTCACAATTACTTAATTTAAATTTGACCACTGAATCGAAAAACATAATAGTGAAATGGTAAAAAAAAATATCATTTGTAAGGCTTTCCCGAAAAGTTTCCTTAAGCGAAAGGAGAAAATTGCCTATTCTATAGACAAGAGCTATATTTCTTTCACTATTAAATTTGTAACTGTATCCTACTGTATTAAGTTTGTTTATGAAAGCCCAATGCCTAGGCACCTGTAACATTCGCGTTATTATTTGGCATCAGGCTAAACATCACACTGCTGTATACACTCGAGCCAGCGTCGGTTCTCCATTGGCTGCTGCATAGATGTGAAGTAACTCCATTCTTGACTGGAGTGCACTTGGTTGGACTACACTATTGTGAAGTGTTTATGTACTGGCGCTGAGTTACCCAGAGCGTGTCGAATAAAGTATGGTCCACAGACAGACTTATTGCAGAGGTTACATGTGTTTGAAATTCAACGTGTCCCCGAAAAATAACTCGAATTTTGCATGTCTCTGCCAACGCAAAACACGGTCATCTTTTTACTGTTTGTTCTTGTAAACACCGTTATTGGAATGGGTGAGTAAGTGTTACGAAATAAAGTTAACGCTTAAAATTTTGACTGGTGAAACTGTATATCACAATTTGATTCAAATACTAACTTTAAAATAAAAAATTTATAAAAAATACTTATTTACCACCAGTTTATAAACGACCGCCACACCTTGCTGTGGAAATGTTCCCTATGCTCAGTTGTTCCATAAGAAATCTCGTTTTGTTCCTAACCTAAGAGCCAGCTGTATCAACAAGGGTTAACGCTTAGGATAAAACTTATTATCTTCCTAAGCTTGTAATTCTTTTTACGAGCTCGTGTTACTGCTATCAGGAGATTTCATTCTCTTGTTAGCTATCCAGCCATGGTATGGCTAGTGGTTACTGAGCATGATGAAAACATGTTCAATGGACTACTCTGCGACTCCTGAATGCTAATAATGATTACTATTATTGAAACATTTTTTCAATAATAGTAATGTTTTAGTTGTTGGGACGTGAATCAATTCATTGGTTTAAGAATAGGGGAATTGTGTACACAGAGAGAAATAGAACTGTGCAAGTGTGTTTTATTTTTTAATAGTATTTTCCACCTAACCAAGTAAATTCACAATTCGTATATAGAATTTGGAAAGTTTATTGGAAATGTGTACTAACTTACGCACTGTTTACTACTAAATGTATCCATCCTACCAGATTAAGATTCCGTTAAATTGCATCGAGGCATGTTTACAACGAAAAAAAAAAAAGGTCTCGAAGGTGATGCTTTTACGATGTTTATAGGGATAACAAGGTCGTAAATAATTTGCGTACTAAAGAACAACGCCATGGTACTTTACGTCATGTTTCTCTTCAAACATATTTATTTTCAAGATTTCATAATGAACATGAAATCATACTTTGCCTAGGTCTAAACTAGTACAAGAATAAATACAGTGCCTTATAATATTTAAATATCGGCATTACTCAGTTTCAAATAGAATCATAAGCAGGTTACTATTTCTGCTATTTAAATCAGTAGATTCCGATATTAATAAGTTCAATTAGGCCCAAAGTTTATACCAAAAAAATTGTGAGAATAACCAGACGTCGTGTGGGTAAACAGGATGTAGTAGTCACGGTTTCCACCTATTTTAACGATTTGTTATAAATTACGTCTTAAGCACGTTAAATTCAAGTTTCCAATTAGAAATTGTGTTGCTCTGCAGGTAAAACACGAAAATTTAATAAGTTACGATAAGCCGCATACAAAATGATTAATTTGATGTAACCCAACCTCAAGGTCGTGCGAAGTTTATGGATAATGTTTTTAATTATTTAAAGTTCTCGAGCAGATTTAAGATGGCAATACACTGTAGTATTCTTTTTCTGAAGTTAACAAATCTAGACTCTGCCAAGTGAGTTTTCACAGTTCGTTTCATAATATCGAAGAAGTTCATCTCGTGAAAATATAAAACAAATCTGTGGTACAGGTTTTGAAAGCTATAACGACGCTGCTGATATCAGCATTTGTATTCAAACTTTTCTCATTGGCTTGATTACGTTACATAATTACAATGTAATCGTTTATGAGTAATTATATCATGCACAATATTGAATGATATAGAAAAAGCACAATGTCGTTAATGCAATTTTGGAACATAGGAAATACAGAAAGAAATTCTTATAAAACACAAAAAAAAAAAAATCTAATTTCAAATGATGTTCTGTCGTTTTTAGAGCATCTACAATTTCACTTATTAACATTTGACATAGTGCAAATCAAAGTGTTTGTTTTCATACATTTGTAAATATCACGAATAAAAATAAATAAACATTGCGCTCTTGCCAACATCATCCAAGTTTTCAGTATAAAACACTGGATTTCCAGTACTTTCATTGCCAACATAAGCATAAATGAACTACCAAACCTCTTAACACTTTATACTTAACCAAAGAAATAAATATGGTGGTACAATACAGTTCGTACATTACTAAGGGTGTTAGTTAACAATAGAAGAGACCCAATGTTGATACAACTGGCCCTAGGTAAAATTTACCTTAGCCAAGTATAGGTTATTCACGGCTAAGCAATTATTTGTAAAGTACTCCCCGCAAGCATAAATAATAAAAATAATAAATATATATTTAGGCTTTAGACCTTAACTTTTTACATATATGGACTGTATGCATTGTGTTCATTACTCTCGTAGCAATTTTCACGTAAACAATTGGCTAAATGATGGAAATACGCTAGAAGGAACTTTTAAACACGGCCTTCAAATATGCTCACTTTTACCATGAACAGCCTATGTACGTTGGCCCTCTGACGTCACAACGCTGACCGAATCTTACGTGTCCTAAGATAACCCGTGTCCTAAGACAAACACTAAACCAACTGTGAACTTTGATACACTCCTATACGGAAACGTATTTTATATCAAATAATTGTATTGAAATTTGTGGCGAACCACGCCTGGAGAGCAAGGCTATGCGAACAGGCGTGTATTACAAGTTGCATACATCGTAGGAGCGCGACACTATATTATTACTAGAGAGACCTGGAGAATTCGCGTATTCATTCTGGCCAAGCTATAATTAAAAACACGTTTGTTTATATAACTCTTTCCATTGTTCCACTTAATGTTTGTCACTTCCTGGAGATCACTGGCCCATTTTCCGCCTTCCACTATGATACCAGACAGCCAATGTGCAGTTGATATCGGAATATTTGTACATAAGCATGTAGTAGAGTCTAGCCTACAGGTAATTGAACTCGTGAGTTTTTCAGGTCTCTAATTATTACGTAGGCAGCATCACGCCACCTTCTGCTCGAGTATATAAAGTATCGTGGTATCTACCTTCTGCTAAACCGGTGAAATTTTCCTGACCTTATCAATAGGGCCGCCTGTTTTTCGCAAAAATATTGCATGACAAGTTGCACTGGAAAACACGTTAGTTGGGAAACAATTTCGCGGTTGGATGACTTGAACTCTTACGCGTCGGAGGTGTCTGCCAGCCAATCACGGAAGTTCAATACTGTAATAACTTAATTCTGATAGGCCCAGTCATATAGAGAGTTTATCCTCACATAGACACACGGCCAATAGCCAAAAGATATCTGCTTGGGTGCACGTAGAATGTTTATATCTATCCTGCGCACAAATCTTGTCGCAAAAATCTCGTCGCGCCAAAATTCTCAAAAAAATCGTCCGAAAAAACAACTTGTGACAAAAAAAAAGGGCACAATTCATCTTGAGTAGCATGTTCGAATGGACAATTTATTATACGTAGGGGCACCTGTTTTTCGCGAAAAGATTTCAAAATCAGTTGTACTCGAAAACACTAAAAGTTCAAATGCACATTCGGGATTGGATTATTTGGTTTCTAACGTATATTAGTTGTCTGCCCGCGAATCACAGACGTTCAGTATTGGAGTAACTGTATTCTGATTGGTCCAGTCAGGTAATGAAATGTCTTCTCCATGGACACGCGGCCAATAATAGAAGGAAATCCGCAAGTGTTCACATAGGATATTGAGTTCTAGCCTACGCATAAATCTTTTCGCGAAAAACAGTTGGCCCTAATTATATCAGTATTTTAGAAATTAGTAGGGTTTCATTTCGGACTCCATTGTTAGTCACTTGTTCAAAGTTGGTTGGGATTTGTCAACTTACTATTTTAGTAAGTTTTGTTACATTCAAGAAAAGTAATTACTAAAATACCAAGTGCGTCATCATTTAGTGCACTAATTATGACCACGTGACGTTTTAGTAGAGACAGGAAAATTTCGCGTTTTAAAAGACCAGTAGGCTAGACTCCACGGTCCTATGTATTGTCGAGCCTTAGCTTTGTGCTCATTGGCTGCTGCTCCAGTGTGTAGCCAATTTTACCTCAGGCCGGGTGGCACGGGATTCGATGCTCGTTTCCTTACAAGTTTGTTATTGGCTCAGAGTTCACGAGGGCGTGTCTAATAAATTGTGATCCAGTTGCAAACATAACAGCAATGTGCATGTATTTGGAGTCTTGTTTGCCCCTAAAATGAATTCGCGAAACTTTCCGAGCCCTACATTTTAGTTAGGGACACCCGAATTTTCGCGGAAAGAGTTCCGCACATGTTAGATTTCAATACCCTAGGGGCACATCAGCAGTTTTATTTTGCTTATTGGTAGCGTAGCTACGTGATAAGAAGTTTTCCTTCTTGGCTGGCCAATCAAAGTAAAGTTACTCCGATATGCCATGTCTGCGATTCGCGGGCAGACAGCTAAGACGCTTAACACGTAAATAATTCAACCGCAAAAGTGAATATGAGCTAAAGTGTTAGAAAGTACAACTGGTCGTGAAATATTTCCGCGGAAATCAGGTGTTTCTACTATTTTGTAAACTAAAAGGGCCAACTCGTGCATGGCCCAGGACTATGTATGGCAGGCAGCTGGCTTGGTACTGAGAACAGCAAGCTCTCTCCAGCTGTACGGTGATGAAGGTGATGTAGGATTGGGGGGAGGGGTATATCTGCCGCAACATCTCCAGCAGACTCCACACGCAGGCTAGCCATGACGAATGGACCACGACTGAGCTAATGATGCGCCCCGCAGTTTTAAACCCACACCGACACGCCCTCCACATCGCCGCCGCCACACCCCAGGGCAACAACGGCGCATGCGCCAGGCTTCACGGGGGTCAGGGGTCGCGCCTCGACCGTCCGCCATAAGGGCGAGAATGACACGGCCCCACCACCTCTACTCGTATGGCACCCTGCTGGTGTGCACACATCTCGACTTCCTACAAGCAACTATCGGCAGACTTCTAATTTCCCTACGTAATTAGGGACTGGAAAATTTAGCCAATTCTTTTCAGTACAAGCTACGCTTAACACATATACAATTCTGTTATGTTTTCAATGTGATGACAGTTTATTAGACACGCCCAGGTGAACTCCGAGCCAATAAGAGACCGGCGTGGGAACAAACACCTAATCCCGTGCTACGTGGTCTGAAGTAAGACTGGCCACACACTGGGAGAGCTGTCGACGAACAGAAAGCTGACACTATAAAATAAATACGACCGTTAAAGCTAAAGATGGAATTAGTGCAGTAGAGTCGGTCTGTGTGGAATGCACACTTGCAAGACTTCAGCGAGAAGTCGACGAACTTCAAAATAAACTGTTTTCGGCTGTAAATACTGATGAGTATACAACTCCTGCTACAAAGAAAAGCAAATTTAATATAGAATACAAACCAGGAGGTGAAGATGACTATGAAGAGAGCATTGACGAAAATGAACAAGAAGACGGTGAGGTGATAGTGCTGAAGACGATGATGGCTATTATCTCGATGCACTGACTCACCACCACAACACATTAGCTGCAGCAAGCGACATGAAGAAGGCAGAAGACGCCGAGAATACTGGCTACCTATTTCTCGAAGACCCGAATAAACTTGTTCATAGACTCAGATATTTGATTGTCCTTCAAAAATGTGTGTATCTCACGCGCATTGACGAGATATCTTTAATCATTAGTAAACAGAAGGATCGAGGATATATCGCATGATGTGTTGAACTGCTTTCTTCTGAAATTGTAATTACAAAATAATAATAAATTATATTGTTAAATAATTGGATTTTCTTTATTTTTGTGTCTCGCATCGTTTTTCCCTCGCATATTTAAAGTGGTGCTATGAGCACTTAACTACTATCGGAACCATTTGCATATAGAATGATAATAAAGGCTTTAGTTTAAAAATGCATGGAAAGTTGACCGCATACAAACCATTAGTTCTGTTGACATGTAACAAATGTGGAGACAGTTGGCGAACGAATGTAATATCTATACATATGGGTGGGGACAAATCAAAGTTTGGATCTAAGGATCGATCGAAGAATTGAGATTGATGGAAGGATTGGCATGGATTGCTGTGGATTGCAGAGGATGATTGCTAAGGACTGGTATTGATCGCAGGATTGGGATTGATCCAAGTATTGGGATTGAACAAAGGATTGGCGTGGTTTGCTGTCAATTGTGGAGGAGTATTGCGAAGGTTTGTCGTAGATTTCTGTGAATTGCGGAGGAGGATTGGGAAGGATTGGTGTGGATTCGTGTCAGGATTGGTCTATGGATTGGTGTGGTTTCATGTGTGGATTAGTGTGTATTGGTATGGTTTCGTGAGAGGATTCGTGTGGTCTAGTGTGTGGATTGATGTGTTCATTGCTCTGTTGATTTGTGTGTGTATTGGTGTGTAGAATGGTGTGTATATTGGTGTGAATTGGAGTGTGGATTTGTGTGTGTATTTGGGTGCGGATTGGTGTGTGGGTTGGCTTGTGGATTTTTCTGTGGCTTGGTGTGTTGATTGGTGTGGATTGGTGTGTGGATTCATGTATTGATTGCTTTGTTGACTTGTGTGTAGATTAGTATGGACTAGTATGTGAATTGGAGCGTGGATTTGTGTAGATTGGTGAGTCGATTGGCGTGGATTGGTGCAAGGTTGGTGCAAGGTTTCATGTATGAATTGGAGAGGATTTGAGTGGATTGGTGCGCATTGGTGTGCTAATTGATGTGTATTGGTGTGGATTGGTGTTGATTGCTTAATAAAGTACTGATTGGTGGAGATATTGTGTGATTGATCGAAATATTGGTGAAAAAAGAAGCCTTTAATTAATTTTTATTAATAATTTTTTTTTAAATTTCTAGATTTTATAAAAAAATTTAGAATATCTCTCTTTGAGTTAAAGGTTATCCAAGGTCTTGGGCACGGGGTGAAGGTCACATGTGTGAGGTCAAGGTGCAGGTCACCCAGATATAACATGTTGGTTGGAGTCATCAGTGCCACCTAGGTGTTGAAAATGTAAATAAATGACAAACGAGAAAAAAACAAGATGGCTGTATACGACTGAATTAGTATGGATGAGGGGGATGGATGCCAGCTGACTTATTAACCAATGAGAATCATTGGTAGTGTGTCAGTCGTCTTCTGGACATGAGGCTGTTGTGACCTCCAAAACTGTAAGTTTTTTTAAAAATTAATGTTAAATAATAATTTTTAAATAAATTCTTAAAATAAATTTTAAGTTATTTTTGTACATTTTTATAAAATCACAAAAAGTAATTTTTAATAATTGTTGTAAATATTTTAGATATTTTTTATAATTTTTGGGTTCAAGGTAATTCAAGGTTACGGGTTCGGGGATCAAGGTTAATGTCATGGATCAAGGTCACCGACATCCAACATGTCATTTGGGAGACGTCATAGCATGGCGGCCGGCCGGCTCCTGGCTCCTACTACTGAATCATTTGCCCCACACTCGGTATATATATATATATATATATATATATATATGTATATATATATATTCTACTATATATATATATATATATATATATATATATATATATATATATATATATATATATATATATATATATATATATATATATTCTACTTGCGACAGATAAAACCATCCAATCATTAAAGCGTATTTGAATTACAAAATGTTTTGGACTCCAAGTCGTGGAATCACTCAGGTCAAACAAGAGAATGAGTTCTCTCTGTGGTGACATTCAATGAACAATTGAAGTCTGCTATAGTATGCAGAGGACTATCGAGTCTCTAGGCCTTTCCTCATATCTAAGCAAAGTTTCACGTTTCTAACAATTCGTAGGCTAGACTGCACAGTCGTATGTATTTTCGAGTCTCAGCTATGCATTCATTGGCTGCTACTCCAGTGTGTAGCCAGTTTTACCTCAGACCATGTGACACACGGGATTCGGTGCTTGTTTCCTTGCAGATCTGTTATTGGCTGATAGTTCACCTGGGCGTGTCTAACAAGACTGTGATCCAATTGCAAACATAAAAGATATGTACTCTGCATGTATTTAAAGCCAACTTGTGCTAAAGTGAATTCGCAAAATGTTTGAATTCCTACTGTAAGAGATACACGTGAGGAATTTACCGATTCATTTTGAGTCAAGCGAGAAAAGACCTCATATGTTCATGTTAATGTTGCAAATAGTCCACACGTTATTTAACCCGTCCTGAAGAGCCATGAGCCAATAAGAAAAACGCGACAAAATACAGGCCTTACCATATCCTTCCGCTGAGATATCAAGCAACCAATAAGGATTTTTTATCTGCGTAATTGCAGTAAAGGCTAATCGAGCTCGCGAATTCTGCCTATATCTACTGGTGGGTCAAATAACGCTCATGCCTGGGTCGCTACTAAGACGGCATCCCAACTTGAAAGTGTGCTCAATCTCACGCTCCACACACACACCACACACACACACACACACACACACACACACACACACTCTCTCTCTCTCTCTCTCTCTCTCTCTCTCTCCCTCTCGCTCACTCACTCTCTCTCTCGCTTGCACTCTCTGTCTAACTCTTGTGAATTGACACTTCTGCCCCCTATGAGACTTCGTCATTACAGTATTTCTCTGATAGCAAATTAGAAAAAATTAAACATTACTCGCCTTTTCCATTCCTCAAATAAATTTACAGAGAGATCTAAAAAAAACTTAATTATTATGTACAAAGTATGGAATCTAATATTATGTGCCCACTTAACATTAATTAAACTTGAAAATAACCACATCATAATTTTTTAAGTTCTCTATCTTACTGAATATTGACGAAATTACACACTTATCACTCGCAATGATACGTTATGCCAATAAAATGTTTTTGACACTGCTGTAGAAACCAAAAAATATATGTTAGGATATTCGACGTTTGACTTGAAAATTACGTGGCTGCCATAGAGAGTGCGAGAGTGAGCATCGCCATTTACTGTCCCTTCCGCACCCTCTCCATGGAGTTGGGACAGTAGAGAGGACTCTCCGTGACGTCAGGAGTGTGCAAGAGAGTACTCTTCATGAGTTGGGATACAGCCTAAAGCCGTGTCTCAATTTATAGAGTACTCTTTTGAGAGAGCACTCTTCCACACAACCTAGCACAGCTTCGCGCTCTCTACGATCTTGCTCTGTGAAACTGAGAAACAACCACTCCCTGGTTATTCTTCGACGTCACGCGGATAGCTGATGCCAAAAAGGCACGAAATCATATTTAGCTGAAATCACGGTCATAGGCAGGGTTAACTGTTCTTCGTGAAAATATTTTGTGCCTGATGACTCATCAACGACTCGGCTTCCTTCCCAACCCTCCGCCTAGACCTATCACTATGAGGGAAAGTAAAGGAAGGGAGGACATAGCCCTCACAGCACCCAAAATATCACAAACAAGCAGCAGCAGAGTAGGGATGTTTTGGATTTGCTATTCTGTCCAGAATGGATGGATGTAAACCCTTTACACATACAACCCAAACTCCGTTTCTATATACTTTACTATCACTCCAAAAGAAATAAGTACACGATCCAATTTACCAATGGTTCACTTAAAACAATCCAAAATTGGAATTACAAAATACATATTTCTTAAAGCATTAAGAATTCCCATTACAACGTACTTCACTGATCGATTTGATAAAGGCAATTTTGGTAAACATCAATATATTAATTTTTCACAAAACTATCAAACTTTTCAAAGGTAACTCCAATTAAAACAATTTTCATGAAATCAATTCAAATATACACACGTTTTTCCTTGGTAGCCTGATCAAGTATCTCATTTACAAGTTTTTCAATAACTCATCTAACAAACGAAATTTGTACGATATTTACGTTATAGCAAATTACACTCAAAAAATATTTACAATAATAGATCGTCGAACCTAAGTGGTCTCAGGAGCAAAATATCCGCACAAAATTTGCCAATACGTTTTTCAACCTGCACAATCCACACCACAGCAAAATTCAGCAACACTTCAATTAGAAGAGTTTTGAGCCTGAGGATATTGTCTCCACCTATACACTCGAAAGCATCGGTATTGCACAAAACTGCAAAAAAACACTCCCATTCACACGCACAGAGCCCAGATATATTGTCCCCACCTGTAGTCTCGATAATGTAGGCAGTGCTCTGGTAAGATAATCAAACAACATCAACTTCATACATAGACATTGACTCGAGGCTGAACATATTCTCCCCACGCGTACACTTGAAAGTGCAGGTAGTGTTCCCTTATATATATATATATATATATCGCACACCACATCCACACGCACATTTACCAATTGTCCTAGTGCTTCCCATTCAATCTCTGGGCGCGCCTTTTTTTCTATTTCAACAATGATACCTACAATCCCCAATTCCTTCACTTGTAACATGACCAATTCTTCTTCTCCACTCACTTTGGCAGTAAAACCAAGTCCCGAGTACTCACTCTCGGCGATTTCTTCTAACTCTACCCAAAGCAGAAGTCCAAAAGGTCGCCCCATTACGAGTTCCAGAAAGTCCCTTCTCTACTCTATTCAAATGGCGAAATTCCACTTTTACTGTCCACTTTTACTATCCACCCCAACCAATAATTTGTAAAAGTCCGGAATAACCTGCCCAAGAGTCTAAGTCCCCATTCCCAAATAAATCAAAATAATTTCAAAGTTTCCATGCAGCTCTAAATCAGCCTAAGCCTGCCCATCATAAATTTCCTTTAAAGTCCGGGCATAATCAAGGACTTACTTTTCTAATTCTCCTTACGGGCAGCAGAACTCTAAGTCCCATATCGGGGTACAAAATCTCTAAGTTCCTTTTCAAGCGAAAACTATTTTAAGCCCCCTTATCACTTGCAAAATAATCAAATATCAAATCCTGCTCGCCAAAATTTCAGTCTCACATACGACTTCTTCGAAGTGCTAACTCACACGAAAATTTGGCAAAGCCCGTAGATGTGATAGTTAACTTCTGTTTTAGCAAACATCATTGCAGCATCTCCTGGTCCAGCTACAGCTTGCAGTAACTCCCTCCCCGCTGGTTCTTGGTCCTTGTCGGCGAAACTTCTCTCCTATCTCAGGTCGGTGGAGGTCTCCACGTGCCTGCCGGGGTCTAAGCCCTGGCGACGCTCTCTGATACCACGCCTAGCACCGGTATTTATACTCCATAAAATCCCCACCAGGTATGCCCCCTCTTCTGAAACCACCCGTCGTCAACAGTAGCACAGTCTTTTTCAACATAATTATCGTTATGGTACATCATAACCGCCGATAACCACACAGTAGAGAAAACGAGCCCCTTGCGTCTCTTCGAAACCACCCGCTGAACACCCAAGCAGTGCAGTACAGGAGCGACAAAAGGGGATCGAGCGTAATAGGCACGGAACTTGCTGCAAAAATACGATATATCTTAAAAACAAATACACATCGTGACGGACACCACTCCGTCACAATTTACGCGTAGGCTAGAATTCAATATCCTATGTCCACACTTGCAGTGTTCGTTTCACTATTGGCCTCTTGTCTTTGTGTGAAGACTGTCTGTTACATGAGTGAGCCAATCAGAATAAGTTTCTCCGATACTTACCGTTCGTTATTCGCGGTGACAGATAATATGCGCAACAAATCAAATGATCGAATCACGAAAGTGGTTCTGAACTAAAATTCGATTAAACAAGACTTGTCCCGAAATCTGTTCGTGAAAAATCATGTTATTAGAAGAAATTTGTATAGGATGTTCAAAAAATTCACAAATAATTGTAATGTAGCTGGATTAACTGCTATAGCATAAAATACTATTCTTTTTTCATTGCCGTTATGTTGCAGCAAAGAGACAAAAATACGAGACTTGCCAGAAATCTTAACTCATATTTTTATGAAATATGTGTCACGTAAGTTATTTTGTTGACTAAAACAGTTGAAATGATTCAGTTACATGTAAAAGTTGACGTAGTTTTGTCCCAGCAAGCTGCTATAAACTTATTCAAACACTGAAACAATGTAAACCAATATGGCGCATGGCAAGAGAGTGCGAGATAGTTTGACAGTTGGTGCAGAGAGACAGGATGGACAGAGTAGCTTCTTAGTTCGTTGTTCGCAGTCGTGCAGTGCTCGCAGGTAGCGATGGAGTGGATTAGCTGTGAGGGCGTGATTTACCGCGGAGCGTGCCTCGCGCGTTCGGCATGCAGGTAAATAACCCCCCCACCCCCACCCCCTCCTGGCCTAACTCTCTACAATCCCTCCATCTGCCCATCGCGCGGCGCGAGGAGGGAAATAAACACGAGCGCGAGCCAGCCCGGGGCGACTTTCTACTTTCACGTCTGCGCCGCCTTAACGTTCCCGCTCTCCTCAGCTACGACCGCATGCTCATTCCGCTCATTAGCACCACCCAGCACCTCTGTCCTTGAATATCAAGCTGTGCTAAACCATAGACTAAAGATGAGGTAGACCGCTTATTTGTCTTCTGCGCATGTACCCAACACTGACCTACCCCAATCCTACACAACTGTCAACGTCACATGGTCTACCGTGATAGACGGGTTTGTTTAAGTCTTAAATTTTAAATGACAAGCATTATTATATTAATAAAATACTTTTACCAGTTTGAATGTAATCAAAAAGAATTACAAATTGATTAGAGGAGGTATAAAAACATCTCAAAAGTACTTGTTTACTAAACAGTGTTCTAACCTCAAACCCAATCAACGCCATTTCTGCTAGACGTGTAGGTAGAAAAGCAGTTCAATGTTAGGACACGGAGATTGGTTGTGCGCAGCCAGCGAGATCGGTCTACCTCATCTTTAGTTTATGTACAAAACAAGGCGACGGCCCGTATTTTGCGTGCTCGGACTAGGAATACTTGACACTTTGAGAACGGTGCAAAATACAGACATCTAGGACAAATTAGAACACGAGTTATATTTAGGTGCAGCCGAATTTGGCAAAAAGATTTTCGTCAACTCTGGATTTCAACACTCTAAGAGAACACCAGCAGTTCTCTTTTGCTCATCGGGGAGGTGGCTTTGTGAGAAGACATTTTATTACTGGATTGACCAATCAGTATTACGTTACTCCGACACAGTATACGTCTGTGATTCGCGGGCTGACAGCTAAGACGCGAAACACGCAACTCATCCAGTCACAAAAGTGGATCTTAGCTAAAGTGTTACGAAATACAACTGGCCCAGGAATCTTTTCGCGAAAATCGGGTATTCCTAGTTACATTGTATTTACTCGTAGCGGCGTCATATTGTTCCATGCCTTGCTTGCCAATACTGACAACTTTCATTACTAGTTGGCCGTGGAAAGTGAAGAGCTGCTCTTAACATCGAGGTAATGAGAGCTGATGCTGGTGAACTGAGGTGAGTATACAGCAGCTCTTGAATGCGGGGAAATTGAAGATCACCGAGAAAACTCACCGACCAGCGACATCGCCAGCACGATTCCCACTTGCGAAAAACCGGGAGTAACCCGGCCGGGGATCGAACCCGGTTTGCATTGTTGGGAGGCGAGCAGTCTAACCATTCAGCCTCCACGGCCCCGTAGCAAACAGGTAATTGGATTGGTGGAATTTCCTTGTCCTTACTGGCGAGATACCTGATCTTTTAGACTATTTTTTTGTGGGTTAGGTTTTTCAGAATTTTGCGTGCACACTTGCAGCTTTCTTTGCTTATTGGCGGTGTGTGATTCAGAAAACATATGTACGAAATTCGCGTTGTCTTTCGGCGAGAGGACAGATTCCACTGCCTTATACGAAAGTGATCACAGTTCGTGGTTTCACTGGCCGCTGCGCTGTTATCAACGTCAAGTATCTACTTGGATCTCCTTAAAAGAGATCGGACACTCCATCGCTGAACTTGTATTATTGGGTCAATAGTTCTCTGAGGAGTGCCAAATATATTTTTGGCCAATGGCTCGAAATTGGCCAAACGTATACAGGTATATATTTTCTTTTTCAAGTGTGTCATTGTACCTCCGCTCATGCTACATGCCCTGCAGGACTCAGAACCAATAGTAAACACTCAGTACTCTGGTAGCTTCACTCCGTGTGGCCGGGTCAAACGGAGTAACAGGAGAGTAACGGTAACAGGAGAGTGAGTTCTGTCTGTGGAGGTAGACAATGTACAAGTGACTTCTGCTCGAGTGTGTAGAGGACTGTGGAGTCTAGGTTGGTGCCAGCTTATAACGCGAGATGATAGGGTGTCTGATGATGCGTGGAGGTAATACTCTTGAGTTTACTTTCAATTCAGCAGTAAGTGAGCTGACTGAAACATTTTTCCATTGCGACAACTTTGAAGCCAAAGGCGTGGACCTACATGGGCATCTTTTTGAAGTAGTAGGAAACAAGAGTGCTCAGGACAGGAATGTTTAACTGCTTTTTATTGTGAAAATGACTTGTCTACAACCAATCATTAGGCCACTCTACAACCTTATCACTCCAACTTGTAATAGTGGTATCAATAAGACTTAAGAACTTTCTTTCTGAAAGCGTACGTATTCATAGAAGGCATCGTGAATAAATGTATGATACTTCTTATACCCTATTACAAAAGGAACAAGCAAACGGAATCGTAGAACTATGCAAATCTCGATAATTAACACGTTAACTACCACATTAATATTCTCTCCAGGTGTTGCAAAAGATGAAATTTTTGGTGTGAGCAGTACCTACGGAATCCTTGTAATAACCTACGTGATGGAACCTAAGAAAAGAATTTCTAATGTTTTGTAGCACCGGCAAGAAACAATAATAAAATTTATGTGTTCTAACAGTAGCCAATATCATCAGCCAGGAACAAGGCGCTGTTTTTATTGGTGCTGGCTTCTGATCTTGTACAGCACCGACCATAATTCCACCTATTTTGCAACACGTCATTCGTGAACGAGTATACTCGGGATAATATGTTAAGGGGTTAAGTTTTTTACTAAGATAAAATGCATTCTTATGTCCCATTTGCAATTAAAACGACGACTTGTTCGAGGAACAAAACCACAAGTCTTCCAATTTGTGATTCTTACCTGGCACTATCACAGTAACCAATAAAGAAAAACAGAGTATTGCTATACAAACTTCGGTCATCCAACTTGCGAAGTTCTTTTATCTATACCGGCTGAGCAAACCTATATGCCCATACTGTATGTTCGGGATTAACCCTCTTTGAATTTCTGTACAACCTTCTTGATGCCCCTGATGAACGCATTAAGCGAGCACGTTAAAAAAAAAAAAGAACAAGACGACAATAAAAGTGGTTCGCCTTCAGAGTGGTGTAATTCCAGGCTTTTATGTTGACCACCGCGGTGACAACCGGAACTAGCCCAGCCCTCTGGAGCTGGACGTTGGCTCCGGAAGCTTTGCTCCGGGTTCCATGGGGCGGAGTGTGGGGGTTGTTTTTCTCCACATGCATATTTATATAAACGGCGAAGCTATCTTGCCGACCTCGGGGTTGGGAGAGTACGGTGGCTCGCCCACATTAATCCCGTTACAAGACCCAGCCATATAGTCGCACGTGCTGCAGCTAAGAGACGCGTGGTTTGGGGCGAGCCACATAAAGGGGGAAAGAGAGCTTTTTAACTCGGCCACAACCCTGCAAGACCTCTGTGAGGGAGAGGAATATATATTTTTTTTTTTGTGTTTTTCGCGAAGGGTCGTCAGCCGGACGGCGTCCTGGATTCGCTTCGTGTGTCCTTAGCCCCGTCGTGCGTCGCGGCCAGAGACAAAAGATTACACCCTCCCATCCCCATCCCTTCTACACGGCCCCCTACCCTCGTCGACACTTGCGCGCAGATGAAAAATCGTCGCCCGCTAATGTCCTCTTATTTGTAACTGTCTGCCCTTACATCCCCGACCTCGCATGGCCGTGCCCCTAACAGGAATATGCCCCGGAATACTTTCTGTAAAATCTTTTTTTTTTTTGCGCGTCCATGCATATCTGTATGATTTTTTTGGCCAGAAAATGTAAAAAATCTATTATTTATAGGTAGGGGCAGGTGTTTTTAGCGAAAATATTTACGGCCATGCTAGACTTCAATATCCTACGTCCAAGACCACAACTTCCTTTGGTTATTGGTCAGGTGTCTACGTGAGAAGACATCTTCCTATTATACTGGGCCAATCAGAACAAATTGCTCCGATACTGAACGTCCATGATTCGCGAACGGATACTTGAGGTACTTAACATTTAAAATCATCCAACCACTAAAGTGCATATGAACAGTAGTGTTTGGAGTACGACTAGTCTTAAAATCTTTTCGTGAGAAACACATGTCCCTAATTATTTAACACTTTGAGTTCGGGGTGCGTGGAGTGAGTTAAAAGATTTGTGCGGCTCTTAGCATCGAGGCCTTGAGAGCTGATGGGGGTGATTGAGGTGAGTATGGAGCAGCGCCGGAATTAAAGGGCGGGGAAACGGGAGAACCCCGATAAAACCCGCCGACCAGTGGCATCGTCCGGCACGATTCCTACATGCGAATATCCGGAGTGACCCGGCCGGGAATTGAACCCGGATCGCATTGGTGAGAGGCGAGCAGACTAACCGCTCAGCCGCCGTGTCTGAGCGGTTCGGAACATATTCGCTGGCAATGAAGACACGTTATAAGAGAGTTGTCTATGCAAAGTAAGTGCAGAGCACCAGTAGTGCCTGCATCTGTATTAGCACTTACTATAGTCGCAATTACAAGATTCCAGGACTACTTGTGCTTCAAAACGCTAGAGCCCAGATCCACTTTCGTGACTAGATGATTTTAACTGTCACGCATTGCCGGTTTCTGCCCACGAATCACGGACGCTCAGTGTTGGTGTTACCTAATTCTGATTGGCCCAGTAAGGTAAGGAACAGTCTCCCGACAAAAAAAACGGGGTCAATAACTAGAGTCGATGCAAATCGTGAAAACATTTCTGACTCGGCTAAGTTGTTCGCAAACCAATCACGAACATTCTGCCTTGCCGTATCAGAACCATAATTGGCCCAGTAAAATGGGTATAGTGGCTTCTTACATGCATGACAGCCAATAAGGAATTAAAACTGCCGGACATGTGTACAGTACGTTGAATCCTAGCAAACAGCCAACTTATCCCGCGATAAACCATCATCTCTACCAATAACCAAAGGAAAACTGCACGTACGTCATAGGACATCGGAGTCTAGCATTTGCGTGATGGTTTTCGCTAAAAACAGGTGGCCCCATTGATGCCACAGCTGGCGGACTGTTGGTACAAATCAAATGAAGGGCGTACATAAGTGGCCGAGTTATGATCACCTGCCGGCAACAATACATCTGGCTTGTCACCTATGGCAAGTTGATGGAACTTCGATGTTTACAAGACTGACTGTTGAGAGTAGCCATGCCACTAACTGCCCACAAAGGACACACCAGCTATATTGCAGAACATGTGCTGGACACTGATGTCGAGTCGCTGGTGTTTCACGCACAGTGTTGTACACTGGTGGGCCAGACGTCGGCCCAGTGAGGCTAGTATGTAGGGACAGGAAAATTTCGCGTTTTAAACTAACTGTAGGCTAGACTCCACTGTCCTATGTATATTCAAGCCTCAACTATGTGTTAATTGGTTGTTTCCCCAGTCTGTAGCCAGTTTTACCTCAAACTTACATACGTGCGTTAGTTCTTGGCAGCATTCTTACATTAACCGTCCTATGCATATTCTAGTCGATGCGTCTCGTTTATTGGTTTCTGCATCAGCGAGGACCCATTTTCACTTTTGTCTTGGTTGAACGTGATTGGACAAGCCTATCGTTAGTGGTTTCCTATTGGTCCAAAGCCATCCAGGGTGTGTTCGGACAAACAGTGATCCATTGACAAGCGCAATGCAAAAGCACAAATGTTTGAAATCTATCCTGTCTTGAAATAATAACACGAATTTTGCAAATCACTACTCAGACCAGCTGGCACGGGATTAGGTGTTTGTTCCCGTGCAGGTCCGTTATTGGCTCAGAGTTCACCTTGGCGTGCCTAATAAACTGTGATACAATTGCATACGTAACAGATACGTATACGTGTGTTTGAAGTCTAGCTTCCCATAAAATGAAGGTAGGCAGATTGTTGGGCTTAACGTCTCGTCAACAGCGAAAACATTAGATACGGTGCTATAAAACGAAATTGCGAAATTTTCCAGTCCTTGCACATGATAAACAGAGGTATAGGCTGTTCACGGTAAAATGAGCACTTGTGAAAGCTGTGCTTAACCTATTCAGCCCCAGTATACACAATTGTGTGCATTACGCACGTGTAGGTACTTTTTGGTCTGTACTGCACACTGCAAATCACAATGACCAATGACCTTACAATTGGGTAAAGGTCATAATTGGCTCATGTAACTGTAGCAGAACTTATAGCCTACAGCTCATTGGCTGTGACAACGAAACACGTGGTATGTCGACCTAAGTACAGCACGCATCATAAAATGCTTGGTTTGCAACACCTGAAACCGTAAATTAAATTAGGTCTGAAAGGGTTAAGATCTACTTGTACGCACGTTGTGCATTACTCCTCCGCCTTATGTAAAATTAACATTGCCATGGGCCTCATTACTTTATTCATGCGCCGGTCAAGTGAAACTGTGGAATTATTAGGAAAGTAAGTATGTTACAAGTCTGCTCATTCTTATACTTTAGACGTATTATAAAATAGAGAGGAAAATATATAATTTCAGTTTGTACAAATGGTTACCTAACACTATTTATTTGACATTAAGATATGGAACTATTTCCCGTCCACCATTGCCAACATTATTGGGCGCATGTCACTCAGTGCGCCCGGTAAATATGCGCAGGAAGGGTCAGTGACTTTTTTCTAAGGTTGATTTCGAAAGTGCTCACTTATTGTGAACAGCCTTTATGAATATCGAGAATGCTATTGTCAGCAGCCTTGTCCTAGCAGTTGTTTGCATGCTCGGGACACAACTGTTTGCTCATCGCCAGCTACCATCGTGAGATGCTGTTATGTTATAATATTATTCGAATTGGCTGCACACGATACTGTCATGTATCTCCTGGTTTGTTACTGGCTGAAGAGCGTTCCAAGGCTCTGCCAAACAGCTCTGCTCCGATCACGGGGTATTTAAAAAAAATATTTTAAACGGTGGCACGAGCTGCAAACTCGAGCCACACACTCCAGCAAAATGGCGAAATTCCTTCACCGATCAGATCCTGGAGACTATCTTGCCAGATGGCAGTGCGACTAATAGGAAATATTCCCTAACGTGCAATAAACAGTCAGACTTGAGAACCGTTCCTACATCTTCACGCAACCAATGAGAGACGGAGTTCGTTTACGTCAAAGATAACTCCGCGCTGTTTCGCTATTACATACTTACCTATTCTGAGCGCCAATCATGAAAGATAGCTCGATTACACACATACTGCGTAGTCTAACATGCCAATGAACTAATTGTGGAAACTGACGGACCTGTAGTGGAGTGGAGAGATTTAGGCGGCTCTTGACAGCGAGGTCTTGAGAACCGATGGGGGCGACGTGAGGTGAGTAAGGAGCAGCGCCAGAATGCAAGGGCGCAAGGGAAACTGGAGATCCCCGAGGAAACCAAGTGGCATCGTCAGGTACAAAAACTGGTTCACCTTGGTGGTACGCGAGTACATAGTCTTACCACACAGCCCCTGGCTAGACCTCTGATATTGAGTCGCCGAACAATTTCGTACAGTGCACTGTTAAGGGGAAGGGGGGAGGAATAAAAATCACGATTAATTTTTTTTTCTGGCGGAAAGTCCTTAACGAGCGACAAGAAAAATTAATCGGCGCAGTGTGAGTAGCGAGATGTCGCAGGAGGGTTTCATGAGGGTGCGACCAGGACGAGGCCCCACTCGTGAGCAGTAACGATTATGATAATACTCCGGGGGGGGGGGTTGGTTTCGGCTCGGCCTGGGGGTGGGAGAGTTATGATTTAGCTGTCACGGGGGTGCTCCGATGTGGCGTCCGCGGTCGTTTCCCCTTCCGGAGCCGCATAAAAACTGGGAAGCGCTGCATTACCGGTAAACCCCCCCCCCCAGACAACTCCCTGCGATAAGGGTGGCGCATATCGCCACTCACCCCCGGACCAGTAGGCTTCTCCCGCCTCGCGGACTCGTGTCCTGGCCGGAGCGCACTTCCTGGCGCATGTCCTTCCTTCCTCATTCGATCAGGACTTCGTCCAACCCCGCAGGACTAGGGGACTGGGCGATATACCGATATATCGATCACCAAACAATATTTCTGAAATATCGTAACTGCGATATGGCATGACAATGAAGAGTAAGATATCGATTATCAGGTGTGTTCCACGAAAATATCTATGGCCATGCTAGACGTCAATCTCCTGCGTCCACAACCTCAACTTCCTTTGCTTATTGGTAGGAACCTGGACATTTCGCGAATTCAGTGACCTGTAGGTTAGAATTCATAGTGGTATGTTCAAACAATCAGATATCAACATCTCGTTGGCTGCTTGCTGTCAAGGCATATGGCGTTGATTGGGCTAGCAATTTGATGCAAGTTTGTCATTGGCCCAGAGGTCTCAAGAATGTGTAATATAACGGGTGGACCAATAGTAAAACTGATACATACGTGTGCCTTAATGATTTATAACTTGTCCCGCAGTCTCTAGTTATTGGCCGCGTGTCTAGGTGAAAAGACATGTTATTATTTGACTGGGACAATCGTAATAAAGTACTCCAATACTGGACATCCATGATTCATGGACAGACACTTGAGACACGTGACATTTAAAACAATCCAACCACGAAAGTGCATTTGAACGAGAGGTTTCGAAATGGTACTGAAAAGTGTATATCGCACAACCATAGCCAAGACTACAGCCAGCAACCGTATATAGATTGTTAGCGGCTATAGCTGGTTTCGTAATGTAAAATTACACCATGTTAAGACGTCACAGTAATCTACATACCGCAGCAGAAATCGTTTGTTCTTGGGCTTCTGCCAAAGTTAAAACTCCTTCTATTGTTGGACCTGCCTACACGGAGTGAAGCTATATACCTGAGTGCTGAGTGTTTACTATTGGTTCTGAGTCCTGCAGGGAGTGTAGCGTGAGCGGAGGTCTAATTACACACGTGACACTAGTATATACTTGTATGCCATCTACATTGGTGTTGAATTATAAAGAGAAATGCAAGGATTTCTATTTATAGTCCATTCACGGTTACATCCAGTTTCTGCGAAGCCCTGCTAAAGATCTACGTTCAAGCTGTTCTCCGCATCATGTGAACGAAGCTTAATCAATTCTAGTCAACAGCAACGCACCTCATCCGAGCACACTCAGTTTTATTACATATTTAGCATTAGAACTGTTTCTTACTAGTCGTTACTAACTCACAGATCTTCTCTTTTTTATAATCGATATTATTTATAGATGAAATATTATAATTTATAAATAACATGTAAATAAAAATTCAGTTTAACCAAAAATAAGAAACTTTGAGGTTTACAGAAAGTATAAGACTCTGATGATGGCTTACGTATTTCGAGAACGAACAAACACGTCATACATGGTGTGATTTTTTAAAGGTTTGATTTCAAAGTATGAAATACGGCAAATAGGCTATAATTACTGTCACCTCTTTTTTCACGGAAACATTTTCGTTGAGGCTAGACTACAATATCCTATATGCACACTTGCAATCTCCATTTACTATTGGCCGCTTGTCTTTGTGTGAAGACAGTCTGTTACATGGGTGAGCCGATAATAATTAAGTTTCTCCGATACTGGTCGTCCGGGATTCGCGGGCAGACAGATAAGACTCGTGACAATTCAAATGATCCAATCACCATAAATGGTTCTGAACGAAAATGTTTTGTTATACAACCTGTCCTGGAATCTTTTCGCGAAAAGAAGTTCCCCTAACTATAACTGAGGCTCGAGTATGCCTATTATTGCAGCGTCTAGCTTCCTGCCAAATCATCCCGTGAATATTTCGGTTATCTAACACTCGTGCGAATATCAGCACCTCATTGGTAGAGTGCGCTCACAGTATGAGTGGTGGTGCACTTAGTTGCGGGTCTACTATTGATTCTGAGCACTACGTGTGACGTCATATAATGTGTGGTCGAACTTCAGAAGGGGTATAAATGTACAAGTTTTTCAATATAGCTGGTCCCAAAATAAGCACGCGATTTTTTCAGGTCTCTAAGGATGTTCACAATTATTATGAGCACTTTTGAAATCAACTTTCAGGAAATTTCACTGCCCCAAACTTCATATATATTTATAACGGACACACAGAGTGGCATTCGTCCAGTAAAGTTAGTGACGGCAGAGGGAAAGTTTCTACATCCATGTCTCAACGTTGAATTAAAAGTGTTCGGGTAAACAGTTGAGCATACTTAAAAGTTTTATTTTGCATGTGTGTGTGTGTAAAAATTAGCAATTTTGTGTGATATTTCCTTTTGTAATAATTTTCTGTTTTCAATGCACCGACGCACGGATAAAGCAATAAGGCCCAATTTTTCTTATTAATTTTACATATGGTGGAAGAATACACAATTTCCGTACAAGTAGATCTTACGTAGGGCATTCAGAAGTGCTCACTTTACCGTGCCACTGTGAGGCACTTCTCATTTTATTCCCCTTGGTTGCAGTTGCCGCGGTGGCGTAGCGGCTAGAGCGCTCACCCCCACCCCCTCACCTAAATGGGGAAACGATGTTTGAGTCCCGGTCGGGTCACTACCGAATGTCGAACATGAAAATCGTTTCCTGACCATGTCACTGGTCGGTGGGTTTTCTGGTGGATATCCCGTTCCCCCCACCCTTGCATACAGGCACTGCTTCATACTCACCTCTCCTTATCATAGTCAGCTCTCAATACCACGATGTTAAGAGACAGCCAGACTTCTCACGCCACTTGACTGCTCGCAATAAGGTCACATTTCTGCCTGTTTATTACTGGCTGAAGAACAGTACAGGCCGTGTCCAAACAAATGTGATCCAATGTTGATGTCTAAAATGCCATCGCAATAATTCCCGAGATTGTCGGATTGAGACTCGCTGTAAACCTCGGGTAGAGTTACAATAGGCGGGAGGTAACATGTACTCACATTCCTGAAGCGAACATTTCGCCTGTCGATTGTCGCACAAAGCGCAGCGGCGCGTGGTATTTAAATCAGGCGGCTCGCAGGTGTCCGTTACGAAGACTGTTTAATAATGCTGCCGGCCAATCGCGTGGCACACAAAGCCCTGGTATACCTCCTCCCCTCCCCTCCCCTATATCTCTCATTTCCCATCATCCGCCCCCACACACCGACGTAACAATCCCGTCGCATGGCGCCAGATCAAAGCCCGCGGACGCTAATTGCATTTCCCTCCCGGGCTGGGCGCATCCGACACGCGAAACAAACAATACTGACGTCACAGCGGACAAAAATTACGGCCACCCCCTTACCAACCCATTTCCTCAAACCCTCTTGGACTGTATCGTGCGCGGGCTTCGAGTTACGTTGATGCGACCAATAAAACCCACCCCCGCCATCCTTCCCTCACCCCTCACTAGGCTCGGCAAGCTGGTTTCAACCCCTTTGGTCTCCCGGAGGGACGATACCACCCCCTCCTCCCCCAACCCTCGAAGTCCAGCGGGAACACAGCCGACGTTACAACTTCGCAAATGCTATTACCCCGCGCTTCGTAGTTCGTCAAATGGCGCGCAGGGGTGTGTATTTTCATAACAAAGGGCTTGGAAGGGAGGGCGGAGAGGGATGGAGGACTACAGTGCTGCGCCCTGGGGACTGCCGGCTCAAACAACCGTATTAGCTAGCGCCGTCCTCCTGCACGCTGCGTCCACAATGGGCATACGCTTATCGGCGACGAATTTTATTTCATCAGCGACCAGGCATCCGATACCGAGATGCCATTCACTTTTAAAAAAATATACGTGTGAGGGCGAACTATAAAATATTTCTTTCGCAGTTAGCAAAAACTGTTGGATACTCAGAGCAGAACTAGACTGTCGTGACATAGTCACGGCCGACAAAGCGAGGACCAGCAGAAAGAAGAACGTTAGATTGCCCTACACATACAGCTTACTGCAAGGCCACGTTAATAATCAGAGCCGCCCCTAAAGGCTCTTCACGATAATGTGAACACTTTTGAAATGAACCTTAGAAAAAAGTCACTCCCCCTGCCTGCATATATTTAATGTGTGCACCGAGTGACATTCACCCAGCAAAGTTGGTACCGATGGATGGAAAGTAGTTCCAGATATTAAAGTCGAATAAAAAGTGTTAGGTAACTATTTGCGATAACTTAAATTATTATTTTTTGTTTTTGATTTTTTTTATGCATCAAACTGTAAAAATGAGAAGATTTGTGTAATATTTACTTTCCTAATCATTTCAAAGTTTCATTTGACAGACACATGAATAAATTGATGAGACCTATGGCAATGTTAATTTTACATAAGGCGGAAGAATACACAATATGCATACAAATAGAAACTAAGCAGGGCTTTCAAAAATGCTCAGTTTACCGTGAACAGCCTATAGCAGTGATACTGACGCCTTAAGGAACCTTTCCAGTTTTTGTGTTTGTTACTTTTTATATTAAATTTAAGATTAACTTTACATTTTATAAAAATGTTGTGTGACTAGAAATATTGAGAAATTTTCTTTACGTGGCAGTATTCTTTGAGGAAGTTGCGTTGGACATTTTCCCTTTGAAACAGTTATCTTTAAACTTGATGCATTGAGAAGAAATGTCTTTAAAACTGATTCCTTACCTATATAAACTTCGTGGTTGCCAGCTTCATAGGCAGAGCCCTTAAAATACTATCGGCTATTGACATTGATATTTCTATGGCTGATTCCAGAAGCGCTCAATTAACCCTTTCAAGGCCATTGTAGACACTAGTCTACATATCACATTTGATCAGTACTGTACTCTGCGAGGCTCAGTGATAAATGATCTTCCTTGTGGATAACTGGTTCCTAAACCATGCTACTGCACCACGTTCTGTCTGGTTCATATCACTGATCACTAAGCACATATACTACAGCTTATAGGGTGTGATAACTAGCGCCGCCTGTGTTACACTTCAGTATCCTATATGTAGGGATAGGAACATTTCGCGGGTTCAATGACCTGTAGGCTATACTCCACAATCCTTTGTACAGTCGAGCCTCAGATGTTTGTTCATTGGCTGCTGCCCCAGTGTTACCACACACCTGGCAACATGGGATTCGCTTCTTGTTCCCTTGCAATTCTGCCATTGGCTCAGAGTTGTCTAGGGCGTGAATGATAAACTCCGATCCAATAGTAAAGGCGACTTCAGTCCACACGTGTTTGAATTCTATCTTGTCCTGAAATTAATTCGTGAAATTTCCCTATCCCTACCTATATGCACTCGGGGAGTCTTCATTTGACTATTGGCCGCTTGTCTTTGTGTGAACGTAGTATGTTATTACATGAGTGAGCCAATCAGAATTAAGTTTCTCTGATAATGACCGTCCGTGATTTACGGGCAGACAGATAAGAAGCGTGACAATCCGAACGATACAGTCACGAAAGTTGTTCTCAACTAAAGTACGTTGGAACACAACTTGTGAAAGATTTTCGCGAAAAACACATGGCCGTAGAGATTACCGAACAAGTTTTTTGCCAGCTTAAGTACAGAAAGCATCTGTAAATGTATTATTTGCAACACCAGAAATCCTACATGAAAATGATAGCGTCTCTAATGATCGTGTGTAGCAATTATTTACGTCACACTCCCCTTGAGAAGGACATGTTTCAAACCCGAGATACTGGTTTCACATGCCGCGTAGCCTGGCTCGGCGACCGCTCCGGGAGATTCTCATCTGGGGCGGCGTCTTTGATCTTCACCGCCAGTGGAGGAGCATGTGTTGTGTCCCGTCCACAGCATCTCCGCGCAGCTTCTGTGAACACAGCCTGCCGACAATGAAAACTCGTTCTAGGTCGAAGGCTGCCTTACATTCCATAACTAGTAGATAACCGTTCATTTCGAGTTCTAATTCGGTACCAAGGTTGACGGCATACAAGTATATGTTAGTTCCAAGTGTGTCATTGTACCTCCGCTCATGCTACACTCCCTGCAGGACTCAGAACAGACAGCACACTGTAAAAAAATGTTCTGGTAAACTTCCTAAACGGCAATGGAAGTTTTTAACCTATACAGTGCATAGTAATAGTGCTGTGTGTCAGGCTCAAAATATGGGAATATTTAGTATCGCTACTATATACAGTGTTGGGAACTCTCCTGCACATTTGACTCTTTCCCGAGCAACTGTAGCAATGTTACCATGAATGTATGGGGAAATATTGTATTATTCGCGCTTTGTTACTGTATGTATACAATGACATGGTAAGTTTACAAATAAATTTGTAGAGAGTAAACAATCAGCACTCTGGTAGCTTCATTCCGTGTGGCCGGGTCTGTACACAGCGAGACAGCAGTGTCCAATAATTTGAGACACTTTCTCGTGGCGAATATGATTTGTGGAATTATATACACCCCTTTGACATGAATAGCTAACACCACATCGCCGAGCACGCACGCTGTCCACTAGTTGCAAGAAAAATTATGAACACATGCACAACACACATATGAAAATTATGTGACTGCGATACCTTAACTCGGGAATTAACTAGATAACTGCGGTGTTTTCTTAAAAGGCGGCTCCTGGTTGAAGGGGTATTCCACGTCTGTGGCCTAAAAGCGTGGGAGCGCTAGGGGTGACCGAGATATGCGCATCAGCTCTCTCATCGCCTCTACGCACAAAGCACTAAACTGGCGTGCAGTCTTGCCGTCCATAACGTGCCTCTATGAGACTTTCAGCGGAGACCTCACATTTTATGATGCAATAAAAATAATCGTTTGATGCACGTCCCTAGTCATTTTTAAAATGATTTATACCCGAAAGTTGATACCTATAAATGACCGTGAAACACCAGTTTGAGCCATTTTCACCCTCACAAAAACATGCTTAAGAGAGAAATCGAGAAACTGGAAATCGCATACAGACGCGTAAAGTTTCTTAAATGCTGTTTGTAAGCAGATCTCACTCAGACACGTTGGACTGGTTTTTAATAAAATGTGTTTTTTTTTTCTGCTGGAGCTGTGCACGGTGTCCGTACCCAGGTGATCTGAGAAGTGAAGGGAAGTGGGGTGGGGGGAGGCTGGACTCGTGTTGAGAACTGTACCAGGTCCGCGTTGTGCCCCGGGCGGCCTGGCTTTGAGCTGCGCCGCGAAGGGAACGCTGGGTAATGACGTCGTGACGCAGCCACCGCTAATTGGCCAGCCATCTTGCCCCACGAGGTCGCACAACACCCTCCGCTGCAGTCCGAGGTTCCCCCATACACGCAACCCTCCACATATTCTGCGTACTGACACCATTCATGACGACAACTGTGTATACTTCCTACTGTATAACTAGAGACCCCAGAATTCCGCGGGTTCATTTCTAGACAAGTTGGAATTCACACGCTTGTACGTTCATGTCACTTTTGTTTTGATATAAATGAGCCAGTAACAAGCATGCAATAAATAAATTGTGCGCCCAAACACCGTCTTTTTACTACCACAACAATCAAACAATAAACAGTTGATATCTGTATGAGAGTATATAAAACTATAAAGTCTAGCCTACAGGTCATTGCACTCGCGAATTTCTGGGGTCTCTATGTATAACTAGGGCCACTTGCTTTTCGCGAAAATATTCCAGGACTTCTTGTACTCCAAAACACTAGAGCTCAAATCCACTTTTGTGATTAGATGATTTTAACAGTCACACACTGTAGGTGTCTGCCCGTGTATCACGGACACTCAGTGTCGGAATTACCTCATCCTGATTGGCCCCGTCAGGTAAGGAACTGTCTCCCGACAAAGACTCGTGGCGACAGGTGTTTTTCTCCTAAATATTTATGGCCATGCTAGACTTCAATACCCTACGTTCACAAGCACAGCTACCTTTGGTTAGTGGTCACGTGTCGACGTGAGAAGACATGCTCATATTTAATTGGGCCAATCTTAATAAAGTACTCGGATACTGAAGGTTCATGATTCGCGGGCTGACACTTGAGGCACGTGGCATTTAAAACCATCCAACCACAAAGTGCATATGAACAAAATTGTTTTGGAGTACAACTGATGTTGAAATTTTTTCGCGAAAAATGTGCGGCCCTGTGTATTACCACACGGTACTTAGCCATGCTCTCGACGTAATATTACGTCACCTGTATTTAACTGAATTGTTTGTAGCTTTCCGTAAGAAAACTACATCCTCAATATATGAAGACATCGGCAACTAAATATTGCAACGCCAGCAGTTTTTATAGTGTTCCCTATAGCTCCTATTACGTCAGCAATACTCTAAGTGAAGTGGAGAAATTTAGGCGGCTCTTAACATCGAAGTCTTTGAGAGCCGACGAGGGTGAAGCATGTTTTCAAGGGTGGGGAGGGGGAGGGATGGGAGATCGCTGAGAAAACCTCGCCGACCAGCGGCATCGCCCGGCTCCCACATACGAACATCCGTGAACGACTTCGCTTGATATAGAACCCGGTTTAACTTGGTAAGAGGAGAGTAGCCTGAATACTAAATCATCGTGGTCCTGCTGAAACTGTAAATTACTCAAATGGAAAGAATGGATTGTATTATTTTACGTATGAATAAACTTATGTTTGAGACACCAGCAACTCGGCAATATATTGGCAGAGAGGAGACCACCAGTAATGAACGTTGTGTAGACTAGTGGTGCTACGATAGCTAATAGTACTGTTATAAATGGGACTATACAGACTAATGAAAAAGAGACACTGAGTATTATTGGCTACCTGTTATTGTACGTTATGTACTATTGATCGGGCTGCCTGCCGTCTGACAAGTTAGTCTTCAGGAACTGATTGTTGAACGATAGTCAGCCATATTACTGTCCAGTGAAGCCACATTGCTGGTGTGTGTGGCTCGAGTTCGCAGTTAACGACGAAGTTTCGCCTTTGTATTCTTAAATACAGGCGATTCACGGTAAAGTGAGCACTTTTAAAGGCCCTGCTGAATTTTCCTTTTCATTATATTTCTATCTTCCTTTCACTTTTTAACATAAACACTGCCATCAGACTAATAACCACATGTATACATTTCACCACTAACGAAAGTGAATGTTTGGAGTTGCAATATAATATATTTATCAGTAGTTAATGCCTCTAGGAAGGGCTTTAAAAAGTGCTCACTTTACCGTGAACAGCCTATACTGTACTAGATTTTTCCCATCACTTTGACTGTGTGGATTTTTTAAAAATAAGTAGGTATTTGAAATAGTCTATAGTTTTTAACAGAATAAAGAATAAGATGCAAATCCAAAAATAAGAGAATTGTGGATGTTAAGTTTGGATTTGTTATTTGCATCGACCGGGTCAACATGTAAGTTAGCCTTTTTACCACATGTCTTCGTAAACAATGTTCTCTGCCATTTTAGAGGGTGGCATCTCAGTACAACCTGTTGGCTGAGGGGTGAGCTTACACATGAGCACATCAAGTGAAACTGACTGTAGAAGAAATATGTTGTAGCTTTCTAAAGATAATTATTTATTACTTAGAATAATTCCAGATGTTTATAGTTAAAAGAACCGTTTTACTATGGCTTTGTTTCTAAGAAACTGTTAAAAATGTGTTTAATTATTAATTTTTTCAGTACTTTCACGACGTTTAGAGTTAATGGGACAATCTAATATTTTTCTCCATACAAACTTTCAAAACTCCTTTTCATCCCTTTAGGGGTTGAATTTTGAATGTCTCTTCTTAGTGGCTGCCTACATTATGTAATGAATGTTTTCTCCACGTTTCACTTTTCTAGGACCAATAATTGATGCTGGATGTTGATATCAATTAGTCATTTATTTATATAATGTATAGGCTGTTCACGGTAAAGTGAGGAGTTTTGAGGACCTGGTAATTATTTTCATTTCAGCCATTATTAATCCTTTAACCATCTTTTTAAAATTAATATTGCTATGAAAATAATAAACACAGTTCGCATATTCCACCGCAATCGGGAGTTAAAGTCTAAGGCTAAAATAAAATATATTGATTGACAAATGAGAGGGCTTTCAATAGTGCTCACTCGAGGGTGTTGTAGTGTAGATGAAAGTGGAGGATGCAGGGAGTGAATGTGGTGGTGGTGTGTGTGTATGGTGCAGGTACTACGAGACTGGCAGCTTCAAGGCGGGAGTGATAGGTGGCAGCAAACCCAAAGTGGCGACACCCCTAGTCGTCGACGCGATAGCCAACTACAAGCGCGAGAACCCCACCATGTTCGCGTGGGAGATCCGTGATAGGCTGCTGGCCGAGGGCATCTGCTCGCAGGACAACGTACCCAGCGTCTCCTCCATCAACAGGTGAGTGTCCTGCGTGTCCTCGTCCTTCCTCCGCAGGTGGTACAGTGGTTCCATACTCACCTCGCTTCACCCTTATCATCTCTCTATCTTCGATTTTAAGAGCCTCCCCAATTTCGCCACCATTACTCCACTCAAAATCTCCATTATCCCACCATAAAAGTATAAACCAGTTACAGTATTATCAGTATACAGTATCAAAATATGTTTCACGTTTTTCTAGTGTCTCCACCAATATGAAAAATTCAACAACTCAGAGATCAACGTCATGTACAGCGCTTACACGGGTTAATGATTATGCATAAAGGCCAGTAACCAATGAAACCACGAATTTTGCTCGAGAGTGTGTAGCGTAGTAAGCTCTAAATAATAACACTCATTTTTCACATCTTTAGTAGTATAACTTAAAAGAATTTTCGCCGAAGGTTGCATCTGTTAGCAGAGATTAAATTAAAAATATTCAGTGAAATAATATTATTCCTTTGCTTTCTCAAATAATACAACATCATTTAAACAATCATTCGCATAATGTTTAACAGAAGCAGTCTCTTTACGTTACAAGACAAGCATAAACACAGACGAAGTATAATTATGTGCATTCTAGATCTGAATCAGTGAGGTCGACCAGTGAAGGTATTTTAATTAATCTTACGATAATGAGGTGTTATATACTGGTGAGTCAGTGTAATGCAGTGAGATTTCACTGCCAAACCAGTGCAGTTCATTAGGAATCTCTAGAAATCACTGTTTAATTAGTGAATACCATACTCTAAAATTATCAGTAGAATTTTGCTTATTAAAGTCGAACAGTTTAAACAGATATGCAGTCAAATTGGCTCGTTTGGAGAAATTTCAACTGTTTCTATTTTAGTGTGTGCAAACAACTTCCAATAAAATTTTAGCTTTTTGTAAATATACAAGCTACACTACCTGAAACAAAATAAATTAAACGAAATAAACTAACTTGATATCTGTCACACTCGAAGCTCGAATCAGTGATATCAATCACCGTAAAAAGTTCACTGAAAGTCAGTTGATAAGCTACTGCCGGATGATAAATCACGCAAATGAGCTGGTAGGAAGTGACATACTGCAGTAGAATTATTCTTTTTAATCAGTGAGAATCGCAAATAAATAAGTGAAATTCAGCGAACATATTAACTCTTTCCGTCCCCGAGTCCATGATCGAGGACACGTAGCACGAGGAAGAATCAGTGGCAGGCGGTTTAAGCCTCTTCCTGACGAGTAGTCTTGTTTGTTGAAATTCCCGCATCTTTCATTAGAGTCATTAGTGAGTGGTCAATGACAACATCAACAAACACGCACCGCGTTGTCCTCTGGCTGCTAGTAGTGTAGCTGGACACGAGTACAACAAACACGCACCGCGTTGTCCACTGGCTGCTAGTAGTGTAGCATACTGGACACGAGTACAACAAACACGCACCGCGTTGTCCTCTGGCTGCTAGTAGTGTAGCATACTGGACACGAGTACAACAAACACCCACCACGTTGTCCTCTGGCTGCTAGTAGTGTAGCATACTGGACACGAGTACAACAAACACGCACCACGTTGTCCTCTGGCTGCTAGTAGTGTAGCATACTGGACACGAGTACAACAAACACGCACGGCGTTGTCCTCTGGCTGCTAGTAGTGTAGCATACTGGACACGAGTACAACAAACACGCACCGCGTTGTCCTCTGGCTGCTAGTAGTGTAGCATACTGGACACGACTACAACCAACACGCACCGCGTTGTCCTCTGGCTGCTAGTAGTGTAGCATACTGGACACGACTACAACCAACACGCACCGCGTTGTCCTCTGGCTGCTAGTAGTGTAGCATACTAGTCACGAGTACAACAAACACGCACCGCGTTGTCCTCTGGCTGCTACTAGTGTAGCATACTGGACACGAGTACAACAAACACGCACCGCGTTGTCCTCTGGCTGCTAGTAGTGTAGCTGGACACGAGTACAACAAACACGCACCGCGTTGTCCTCTGGCTGCTAGTAGTGTAGCTGGACCCGAGTACAACAAACACGCACCGCGTTGTCCTCTGGCTGCTAGTAGTGTAGCTGGACACGAGAACAACAAACACGCACCGCGTTGTCCTCTGGCTGCTAGTAGTGTAGCTGGACACGTGTACAACAAACACGCACCGCGTTATCCTCTGGCTGCTGGTAGTGTAGCTGGACACGAGAACAACAAACACGCACCGCGTGGTCCTCTGGCTGCTAGTAGTGTAGCACACTGGACACGAGTACAACAAACACGCACCGCGTTGTCCTCTGGCTGCTAGTAGTGTAGCATACTGGTCACGAGTACAACAAACACGCACCGCGTGGTCCTCTGGCTGCTAGTAGTGTAGCACACTGGACACGAGTACAACAAACACGCACCGCGTTGTCCTCTGGCTGCTAGTAGTGTAGCATACTGGTCACGAGTACAACAAACACGCACCGCGTTGTCCTCTGGCTGCTAGTAGTGTAGCATACTGGACACGAGTACAACAAACACGCACCGCGTTGTCCTCTGGCTGCTAGTAGTGTAGCATACTGGTCACGAGTACAACAAACACGCACCGCGTTGTCCTCTGGCTGCTAGTATGTAGCATACTGGACACGAGTACAACAAACACGCACCGCATTGTCCTCTGGCTGCTAGTAGTGTAGCTGGACACGTGTACAACAAACACGCACCGCGTTATCCTCTGGCTGCTAGTAGTGTAGCATACTGGACACGAGTACAACAAACACGAACCGCGTTGTCCTCTGGCTGCTACTTGTGTAGCATACTGGACACGAGTACAACAAACACGCACCGCGTTGTCATCTGGCTGCTAGTAGTGTAGCTGGACACGACTACAACAAACACGCACCGCGTTGTCCTCTGGCTGCTAGTAGTGTAGCTGGACACGTGTACAACAAACACGCACCGCGTGGTCCTCTGGCTGCTAGTAGTGTAGCACAC
This sequence comes from Dryococelus australis, assembly GCA_029891345.1. Classification (NCBI taxonomy): domain Eukaryota; kingdom Metazoa; phylum Arthropoda; class Insecta; order Phasmatodea; family Phasmatidae; genus Dryococelus; species Dryococelus australis. Next base: position 110,586,668 of record CM057005.1, read on the forward strand.
TGGACACGAGTACAACAAACACGCACCGCATTGTCCTCTGGCTGCTAGTAGTGTAGCATACTGGTCACGAGTACAACAAACACGCACCGCGTTGTCCTCTGGCTGCTAGTAGTGTAGCATACTGGACACGAGTACAACAAACACGCACCGCGTTGTCCTCTGGCTGCTAGTAGTGTAGCATACTGGTCACGAGTACAACAAACACGCACCGCGTTGTCCTCTGGCTGCTAGTATGTAGCATACTGGACACGAGTACAACAAACACGCACCGCATTGTCCTCTGGCTGCTAGTAGTGTAGCTGGACACGTGTACAACAAACACGCACCGCGTTATCCTCTGGCTGCTAGTAGTGTAGCATACTGGACACGAGTACAACAAACACGCACCGCGTTGTCCTCTGGCTGCTAGTAGTGTAGCATACTGGTCACGAGTACAACAAACAGGCACCGCGTGGTCCTCTGGCTGCTAGTATGTAGCATACTGGACACGAGTACAACAAACACGCACCGCGTTGTCCTCTGGCTGCTAGTAGTGTAGCTGGACACGAGAACAACAAACACGCACCGCGTTGTCCTCTGGCTGCTAGTAGTGTAGCATACTGGACACGAGTACAACAAACACTCACCGCGTTGTCCTCTGGCTGCTAGTAGTGTAGCATACTGGACACGAGTACAACAAACACGCACAGCGTTGTCCTCTGGCTGCTAGTAGTGTAGCATACTGGACACGAGTACAACAAACACGCACCGCGTTGTCCTCTGGCTGCTAGTAGTGTAGCTGGACACGAGTACAACAAACACGCACCACGTTGTCCTCTGGCTGCTAGTAGTGTAGCATACTGGACACGAGGACAACAAACACGCATCGCGTTGTCCTCTGGCTGCTAGTAGTGTAGCATACTGGACCCGAGTACAACAAACACGCACCGCGTTGTCCTCTGGCTGCTAGTAGTGTAGCATACTGGACACGAGTACAACAAACACGCACCGCGTTGTCCTCTGGCTGCTAATAGTGTAGCTGGACACGAGTACAACAAACACGCACCGCGTTGTCCTCTGGCTGCCTGTAGTGTAGCATACTGGTAACGAGTACAACAAACACGCACCGAGTTGTCCTCTGGCTGCTATTAGTGTAGCATACTGGACACGAGTACAACAAACACGCACCGCGTTGTCCTCTGGCTGCTATTAGTGTAGCATACTGGACCCGAGTACAACAAACACGCACCGCGTTGTCGTCTGGCTGTTAGTAGTGTAGCATACTGGACACGAGTACAACACGCATAAACATTTTTACTACTGCGGCTCTTGAGTTCGTGAATTAATTCTGGACCCAACGGGTTAGTTAGTTTTCTGGCATCAACTATCATTTGCGCCATTTTCACTGGTTTTCACTGAATTGGCTTAACCCGTTCATTCACACGTTAATTTCTGAAGAGTGTTGCAATGGCGAAAATTTCTTATATGGGCTATACTGTGTTGAGTGCTTTTCATGCAACCAGCATGTTACATGTTGCGTGATCTATGGTATTGGCATATATCGGACGATGCCGCTGGTTGGTTGATTTTCTCGAGGATCTCCCCGTCAGAGAGGCGTAGGTATGTCCACAAATCATATCAGCCACAAGGAAGACTTAACACTGATGCCTTAGTGTGTACAGGACCGGTCATAAGTATAGTTCACATGCAACGTGTGCACGGTGGTGTTTCAGGTTTAGAGAGACAAGCCTTCATCATAGAAAGTTATATCGGCGCATGCCGAACACTTTCAGAGGCCGTCAAGGGGCGAGGGACGCCTGTGTCCTTTCTCCCTGAGGAGCGGTCCATTAAGTGCTACTATCCCCTAGCGGCCGATGCAGTGCCTGCTGACAAGTGATTACGATTATTAAAACCAGGGGCAGGCGATGTTCCCCCTTGGGGTCTGCCCTTACTCACGCACATATCTCCCTTGCCAACCCTCGTGAGCCTGTGTTCTATGTGCAGCCGACAACGCCTCGCCTTACACTTGTCGAGCTGCTGTGCGACATGTCCTCATACACTTCACTCGCCTTTATTTGTTTACTGATTTATTTCACGGATTGTATTTGCATTAGGCGAAGTTAAGGTGGCACTGCCTTGTCCTCAACTTAACCGTATAGTCCTTAAGGACAACTCAAATCAAAATATTGGTAGAAATATGCTAATCAAAATTAAACTTGTACAAAATTTACATAAACCAGTGAAATATCTTTGACAAACATAATAATCGATGATATGTTGGACGCTAGAAATAAAATGTTACTAATCACATATAAGGTTCGCATGAAATTGAACTGCAAACTAAACCAGTCAGGAGGGGAAAAAATACGAAAGTAATATTTAGATTTTAAAAATATGTTGTATTGCAATAAACTATGTAAAGCTGTATGAAATACTAAAGGAAGACGCCAAAAAGTTGGTCGCCAAAATAACAAAGAAAATAATAATCGTACAGCAACATATAGGTGAAAGAGTAAGTTAGGAATAATATCATTCAGTAATTGATACACACCTACAGTCGTAAATATATTCATATTGATCTAAAATCTTTTCAAACGCTGCTCTTTGAAATGATAGCTTAAACACTTACTGCCATTCATAGCCCTTTCACATCTTTTTCTCTTCCCGTGCGATCTTAGAAATAGCCAGCGAACTGTACCACGCCTCTCTGCATAAAAACTGCAACAATGTAAGCATATATACATTACCATTTCGCGTTTTAATACGCCAAAAAGCTATACTCCTTAGTCCTCTACACACTCGAGCAGAAGTCCCTTGTTCATTGCCTGCCGCCACAGACAGAACTCACTCTCCTGTTTGATCCGGCCACACGGAGTGAAGCTACCAGAGTACTGAGTGTTTACTATCTAAGACGTGTGTTAGTTAAAAATCATACAACCGCTATACTGGTTTTGAACTAACGTGTTTTGGAGTACAACTGGTCGTGGACTCTTTTGGCGAAGAACAGGTGGGCCTAGGAATATTCAATGACGTGTAATAGCCAATCAGACCCAAGGCACGCGGCCAATGTGCGGTCTAGTTCGCTTACATGAAAGGAACAGACACGTTATTTCGTTTCTATATCTCCCTCTCTCTCTCTCTCTCTCTCTCTCTCTATATATATATATATATATATATATATATATATATAAAACCCATTCCGTCACGTGACTGGACTGAATGGAATATAGTACGTCTGAAAAGGTTAAAATAAAACATATTGTAACGGTGTTATTTTTAGAGACGGCGACATAGCTGCAACATTCTCCGAGTATCTCTCGGGAAAGCTGGGAAAGTTACAGACAGCAAGTAGTCCGTGCTCCGAGACAGTGGAACTAGAGCTGTGCGCGAGACACGACTCTCGATAACGATCAAGGAAGCTGGTGTTTCTGTATCGGCTGTGGAACTCCTTCACAGTGGCACGATCCACGAAATATAGCAGCCGCCACACTCCAGGCCTTCCTTTCAACTTGCTCTGACGAAATGGAGAGGTCTGACTGGCTCCCAACCCTCTCCGTACCAAATTAATTTCCGAGCTCAAGGGGGCCGCGGTGGCTGAGAGGTTAGTCTGCTCGCCTCCCACCAAGGCGAACAGGGTTCAATCCCCAGCAGGGTCACTCCCGGATTTTCGCAAGTGGGAATCGTGCCGGACCATGCCACTGGTCGGCGAGTTTTCTCGGGGATCTCCCATTTCCACCGCCCTTTAATTCTGGTGCTGCTCCATACTTACCTCAGTCACCCTCATCGGCTCTCAAAACCTCGTTGTTATGAGCCGCCCAAATCGCTTCACTCACACCTAGCTCAAGTGTTGCAATAGTTGTAATTTTTGATGAGTGCTGTACCAGTGTCGTGTTGCTTCCTGCAACCAGTAAACGACATGCTGCGTGTTAGTTGATGTCAGTAGTAACCACTTAGAACCGAGAGGTGCAGAAACTTCAACAAATCATATTTGTCACACGGAAGATGCTCGAAATACCGGCGACTTTGTCCTTGTTGTGTACAGTGCAGACACTGAGTATCCTTCAAGTGCAACATATCCTCAATCATGGACGAGGGGACTGAATGGGTTAACAGCAAGATCTTGAAAGCTGATGAGGGTGAAGCGAGATGATTAAGGAGCAACACTGAAACGCAAGGGCGGGAAAAACGGGAGAACCCCGAGAAAACCGGCTGACCAGCGGCATCGTCCGGCAAGATGGGCCCCGCCGGGAATCGAACCCTGTTCGCCTTGGTGGGTGGCGACCCTTCTAGCCACTGCTCCACAGCAGCCCCTCTGCACTATAAGAGGGAACCAAATTTCTGTACCCTTAAACCATCCTAACTGTTGATATAGAGACAGACAGCAATCATTCTGGTTGTTGGTACAATGTAGGCCCTGAGTAGTTTCAAAGTAGATAGTAACTGCAACAGAACTGTATGTTGTTGGATTTTTTGTAATTGTTAGGCATGATGGAAAATCGTGTAAATTTTATGATCCAACATATCTTCGATAACACTATACCTGGTTTGTCCTTTTTTGATTGAATGGCGGAGGTTTTGACTCGGCTAAATTCTTTGCAGGCCAATCACAAACGTACTGCTTTAGAATATGAGATTCCTTATTGGCCCAGTTAGATGGAATAGTAGCTTTATACACGCATGACCGCCAATAAGGAAAGAGAACTGTCGGATATATGTACAGTACGTTGAATCCTAGCAAACAGTCAACTTTTCCCGTGATAAACCACCATTTCTTGTGACTGTACTGTGGATAAAGCTCCTACAGTTGAAACAGTGGAACTATAACAATCATTTGTTGGTACAACTGGTTATTTCTGTGTATACAAGTAACACCATAGGGAGAATGGATTTAAAAATACAATGATGAGTTATTAATTTCCTTTCTATTGGCGCATATACACAACTGACGTCTAGCCGGTTGGAAACAATGATTTCGCTACATAACTTCTGCAAGTGTTGAAAGTGCTAAACATTTTATAAGCGAGCGGCGTGGAGAAATCGGCGGAGAAGTAGAGAAGGCTGACCAATCAGAGCAGCAGGCAGTCACGCCATGAAACTGTGACGTCGCCGTCTTGAAGGACAAACAGGAGCCGCTCCACTGCACGTCCCGACCGCCATTTTGTGGTCGCCGAATGTTTTGCTTGGCGGAAGGGAGGGGGAGGGGAGACGGCGTCCACCCCGCCACCCCCCACCCTTTTCTGCGCTAGCCAGCGCGGCGTCTACTACTAGTGGGAGCTCCTGTAGTCTCCCGCCACTTCTGTGCAGGGAGGGAAGTATATCCCCAAGGGGCAAGCTGTCCTGTAGTGTGTTGCACAGCTCGCCGCCTGGGCTATATACTACATGATATGCAATTAGACCAACAAACTTCGGCAAGAGGTTGTTCAACATATGTGACACTGTATACCTAAACAGAATATTAAGGGAGGTATGAGCCCTTTAAAAACGAGTTCTTAAACCACATTTGTGCAAAATATCGGTAGCGAAGTAAAGTACAATGACAACTTTAGGAACATTATTGTATGTTATCGGGACCTACCTTCAACTTAAGAGCCGATATTTCGTACAAATACTGCTTGAAATCTCGTTTCAAGGGTTCATGCCTACCTTAATATTCGGGTTAGGTATAAAGTGTCACATATGTTTCATGAAGCACCACCTCCCGAAGTTTGCGTTGTAATTGAGAATCGCTCTCTATAACTAAAGGTACTTCTTTTATTTCACAAAAACATTGACGCGGAGGCTAGACTTCAGCACCCTATGTGCACACTTTCATTCTTCATTTGACTATTGGCCGCTTGTCTTCGTGCGAAGAGAGTCTGTTAAATGTGAGTGAGCCAATCAGAATTGAGTTTCTCCGATACTGACCGTCCGTGATTCGCGGGTGGGAAATTAGAACGGGTAACAATTCAAACTATACAGTTACGAAAGTGGCTTTGATCTAAAGTGCGTTGGAACACAACTTGTCCTGAAATCTTTCGGCGAAAAACAGGCGCCCCTAGGTATTAAATGTCAAGGTAGAAGTATGTCGTCTAGATATACCACTGCAAGGACACCTGTTCGATTGGTCTCTCTATTCCCATTTACAACCGTTCTATTGGTTCACACAACAGAGAACACACTTACTATACTGTACAACGTTCAGATGTCGAGTTGGTTTTGTATTATGATTTGGAATTGATTATGTCCTGACGAGTGGCTTGTTATAATATAACCTTCGTGTTGAGGAAAATCCTTGCACTGTATATCTGTTCGGTAGCGTTCTTATAATATGACTTTTATCTTTAGTGGATTGGAGAAATTTGTTCAGCTCTCGACATCGAGATAGAGAGAGCCGATGGGGGTGAAGTGAGGTCAGTGTGGAACAGAGCCGGAATGCAATGGCGGAGTAAACGGGAGACCCTCGAGAAAACACACCGAACACTGGGATCATCCGACACGATGTCGAAGTGTGAAAATCCGGGAATGACCCCACTGGGACTCGAACCCGGTTAGCTGTCGTGTGAGGCGAGTAGTCTAACCACTACACCACCACAATGAAGGTAACTGCAGAGTTCAGTTGCGAATTACTTAGATTAATCTTAAGGCGTAGAGAGAAAATGGGATAGAGAGTGCGCCCAAGATGCTCAGTAGCGACTCCGTGTCCCAACATTGAACTGTTTTTCTGCCAACACGACTGTCATAAACGAAATGGGTACGATTTGAGTTTCGAACACTAGTTATATAAACAAGTATTTTGAGAATTTTGTACACTTACTCTTGCCAATATTTAGTGCAATAAAATGAAATTCAAATCGGTAAACGGGTTTTACTGTTATAATATGGCTTGTATTTCGAAAATCAAGATATAAAGAAACGCCTCCATCAGTGATGACCATTTGACTTTAACAATTGTATTGGTGTGTTATAGGTAGAGGCAGGAAATTTTCGATTTTTAAACAACCTGTAGGCTAGACTCCACTGTCCTATGTATTTTCGAGACCCGCATTTCTGTTCAATGACTGCTGTCCCAGTGTGCAGCCAGTTTTACCTCATATTTGATACAATTGAAAACATAACAGACATGTACATGTGTTTTAAGTATAGCTTGTCCTGTCATGAGTTTGCGACATTTTCCAGTTGTTTGGGTTCAGTCAGTTCGCGGTTTCTTCTCACATTTTGAATCAAACCTTTGAAAAAACACCACATGTACGGCGTGTTTACTTATTTCCTGAATATGTCGCGTGTTACAAATGTTTTATACTTCTACTTATATTTTATTTATAATTTATAATATTAATTTTATAATTCATACGAATAAGACCGGGGAGAAAATAGGTGTTTAGGCAATACCTGGTAAGAAATAGTTTTTGTGCAAAATATTATTACACCGGGGGCGCATGGCTGCGGTGCGTTGTCCCTTTGGTATAATATTCTAGTCTCGGTTAAGCTTTGTTTGCATGAGGTGGAGGAATATCCTGGAAGTGGAACTTTAGCAGGGCTTCGGGAAAGTGTGTCTACAGCTTGCGCAGCAGCGGAGCCACGCGCTGTCGAAAAATATCGATATATAGAAATGACGATATTGTATCAACGATATAGCGATATCAATCGTTGATACATTTCAACGATATTTTATCGAAATCGATATTTTTTTCCCAGGTGCCAGAAAAAATATTTTTAATGCCCTTTTAATAAACCTTTTATTTTGTATACGAAAATTGAATTATGTTTGTTTGTTGAACACACGCCAAAAACAGACACCGCATCTTTCTGCAATGTCTCGTGCTCTTCTCGCCTTCCACCAAGGTGAACCGCGTTCAATCCCCGTCCTGTACACTCCCGTATTTACGCAAAGGGGGAATCGTGCCGTATGATGCCGTTGGTCGGCGGGTTTTCTCGGGAATCTCCTATTTCACCCGCCCCTGCAGTCTGGTACCGCTCCATTCTCGCCTCATTTAACCCATATCGGTTCTAAAGACATCGTTTATGAGATTCACCTAAATATCTCAACTTAACTCGTGTCCTCAATACGTATGTAATATTCCAAACAATTTTACATTTGCCAAGTCTTTTAATACATAAAATATCGAACCCCGATGTATCAAAAATCGACGTTTTTCTCTCTCGATATATCGGTTCGTAAAAAGATACATTTATAAACAACCGGTACAAATAATATCGATATATTTGCGCGATATCGACATCGCTAGGTGCTACTCGAGATGGCGAACAATGCAGTGTGGTGGAACGCTGGGGTCGTGTGGAAAGGAGGTTCGGCTCAGTTTCTTTCCTATCGATCCCTGGTTCCCCTCGGCTTGCCTCGCCTTGTGCCGTACCTTTCCTTCCACCCTCCCTGAGCATTGCCCCCTCCCCCTCCTTTTCCAGCCCTGCTGGCGAGACGTCTTAAAGAGGGTCGTCGAGGGCCTAACACTCATGCCTACCTTTTACACTCGCAATCTCCTTCCTGGTAATTTAACCCATCCTTCCCACATTCATTTATAATTTCTAGTTTTGGAAACTCTGGTAGCTTCACTCCGTGTGGCCGGTTCAAACATGAAACTATCTGTATGTTGCAGCAGACAATGAACAAGTGACTTCTGCTCGAGTGTGTAGAGGACTGTGGAGTCTATCTTGGTGTCGTATTACAGCGAGAAGAGGTAGGGTCTTTGGTAATGTCTGGGGACATCCTTTATTCGTGAAAATAATTCCAAGAAAGCTAGATTTCAATATCGTACCCTCACACCTGCAGTTTCCCTTCCACTACTGAGAGTGGTCTAAGGCAGTTCGCTGTTCGACTGGTTCAATGAGAATTAGGTTACTGGAGCACTGAACGCCTGTGATTGGCCTGCAGGCATTTAACACGTGCAGTTGTTGAAACTATCCAATCGGTCAAATGGGTCTGAGTTTAAGTATATTGAAATATAACTTGACAGGAGTTCTTTTCGTGAAAATAGGGCGTCGTTACGATAATTAGCGACCCCGAAATTTAACGAATTCATTTGAGGATAAACTTGAATTCGAACGCGCGCACGTTTGATTACTTTCTCCATTGGATCGCGATTCTTTAGCCACGCCCTGGACGTGTTTTAGCCAATAACTAGCTACCAAGGAAAAGGGGACTGAATAATGTACTACCTGGCCTGGGTTATATTTAGAGGGTCAGCGAATGAACAGCTCGGTGCGGATCGAGTACACAAAGGATCGTGGAGTCTTAACATCTTGCCAAATAAATCCACGGCATTTCCGGGTCTCTATAATGGCCACAGAGTGTGTAAGTACACAAGGGCGAAATGTCACAGAGGTTCCATTGATATGGACATGTTTATATATTCTCTGAGTGGCTGGGAGCGGGATGGCGCGTCTGATTGGCTCCCGCGTGCTGTGAAAAGTATCCCCATTTGCTGGAACTGGGGAGTGATACTGGCTTGTGAGGCTGGACTCAGCTGTGTATTCCTAAGTTACTTCCTGACACTGAGACATGTGCTTTTCGAAAATATCACCCTTTTTACAAATATCAGTACTTGCCTCAGCAGCAGGCTATTCCTAAACACCGTCCTTCGCCAGTACATCACCCTGTACCTACAGCGCCTATACACTGTACACCATCATCTGAGCACTTTTCAAATCAACCTTTGAAAAATGTCACTACCCAAAATTGCATGTGTTTTAACGGCTTAACATACTTTCATACGCCTAGTAAATAAGGTAACGGCAGAGAGAAAGTTGATCCACGCCTTAGCGTTAAATTAAAATGTTTACGAAAACTTTTGCTAAAACTGAAATTATTTATTTCTCTTTTTGTTTTTTTAATGCATATAAGTGCTATAATTGTCTAATTTTCAAAACAACTACTTGGGTAATAATTTGACATTTTCACTCGACCGACACATGAATAAAGTAATGAAGCACATGGCAATGTTAACTGTATACATGGTGGAAGAATACACAATGTGCATACAAGTAGATCTTAAGAAGCAGTGCTTTCAAAAGCGATTAGTTTACCGCGAACTGCCTTTAAACGTATTTCGAGCATTTGAACGTCGAGGTGTGAGACAGGTGCGGTTAGACTGCTGACCTCGTCACCTCGGAAGAAGGGATAATGAAGCGTGTAGGAGCGCTGATTGGCCGAGTATTAAAGAAGCACCCCCGCTCACAAGAGGCAGCGTTAGTCCCGTCCATGTAGGGGGTGGGGGGGGGGAGGACCCATCATTTGTTTTGATTACGCCGAGTGCAGATCAGCGCGCTAGAGTTCTCTCCGGGCTGAGTGGCGAATCATAGCCCCGAGGGATGCGTGCTGGGGTGTCGCGGCACCCCCAAGGGCGCAGTTCTCCACCCCCCCCCCCTCCCGACATCAGCGGAAATGAAATGAGTTGAAATAACTCGGTGCCGGCTCCCTCTGCTCGCGCAACTGTTGTCACGATTCGCTGCGGCGGGTCCGTGCGAGAACGACACGAGTGACGTCGAGTGGAGAGATACGGGACACCTGACGAGAGAGTGAGCGAGGTGAGTGTGAAGCAGAGCCGGAATTAAAGGGTGAGGGATACGGAAGAACCTCGAGAAAACCCGCTACCACATGCGGAAATTCAGCAGTGACTCCGCCGGGAAATGAACTCGGCTCACCTAGTTAGTTGAGTAGTCTAATAGTATTCACATTTTTCTTGCAAATTTTTTAGTTTTAATGTTTTTACAATCATAATTTTATTAATACATCTTGCATAAAACTATTATCGGGAAATGTAAGCAAATAAATTTTAAGTTTAGAGATCTGAGTTCTTATTGTGGTAAAAATACAGACAATGAAAAAATTCGACAATTATTTGAGCCAACATAATTCTCGATAACCGTCTAGATGGTTTATCCTTTTATGATTGGATGACCAAATTTTAGACTTGGCCAAGTTATCTGCAGACCAATCGCAAGCATTCTGCTTTAGAATATCACAATCCTCATTGGCGAAATGTAATGGTATAGTCGCTTTATTCACGCATGACAGCCAATAACGAAATAAAACTGTCTGACATGTGTACACCATGTTTACTGCTAAGAAACGGGCATTATTCCGCACGATATCAACGTACTGAGATATACAAAACTTATGGTGGTTTAGTCCTCGCCATCTTGGACGTATGGCATTTCCGCTGTAATTTGTAAAACACGTTTCATATTTTATTTTCGGCGTTGACAAGGCTTAAATCATTTTATATATTTCCTGCCGGCAGTCACTAGTCAAATATTAATGAACTCGGTAGAGTTGTAACAGATTGACAAAGATTTATAAACTATTATTTATGTCATGTCGTTCGAAAACTTTAATTGAACATTCTGGAATGGAATATACGGCAAAAATAAGATGCTGTGGCCTGATCGTCCTTAGGAGCCCAGTGTGTTTGAAATCCAATATTTTTTGAAGAAGCTATAAACGAGCGTCCAATGTGCTGAAATACGTAAAGAACACACACTTCAGACTATGCATGTCGATTACTTCCAAAACAAAACGCACAAAAAACTTCCTTCTAAATACATATACCGGAGGGACATGCACTGAACCTATCTGCACGTCAGTTCAGAGCCCTGCGTGCAGAGGCGATGGCGCACTGGTAGCGCGTGCCTGTGTAGTCCTTACAGCTACAGACCTGAATAATTCGTGTATTCATTTTGGCTGGAGGTAGAATCTTAAAACTCTGTTGTTCAAGCTACTATTACGATTGGTTCACGCGTTAGTTAACACCTCCTGAAGAACGCTGGACCAATAAGAAACACGTGACAAAACGTAGGCCCAACCATCGCCTTTCGCCAAGACAGCAACCAACCAACGAGTATTTTTAACTGAGTTATTGTACACAAGACAGTGCAGTCTAGCCTACACGTCATTAAACTAGCGAATTTTTCCTGTCTCTGCTTATAGCTATGGCGGGCACCTGTTGTTCTTGAAAAGGTTTCAGGACAAGTTGTGTTCCAATGCACTGTAGTCCAGAACCACTTTCATGATTGGATCGTTTGAATTGTTCCGCGTCTTGTCTATCTGCCCGCGAATTACGGACGGTCAGTATCGAGGAAACTTATATATAATTGGTGCATTAATGTTATAGTCATACTTCACACAGAGACAAGCAGCCAATAGGCAAATGAAGACTGCAAGTGTGCACCTATAATATTGAACTCAACCTCCTTGTGAATATTTTCGCTATAAACAGGTGGCCCTGCTTATAGCTCTTGCGCCTGAGATGCGGAAGAAGTTGCAAGCAGGCGCGAATGTCAGAAGCAGGTGGGACTGGCATGGATCTGTGCGGTTGTCACACTGAGCCCAGCTGGTGGGACACAGAGCTTGTATGCCAGCCGGGTGCACCGGCGCTTCCAGCACATTACCCCGTACCCCAACCCACCCCATCACACCCCATCCCTTAGTAAGGCTACAAACACATGTTGCCCTTGCCCTGCCTGCCTCCTGGCGACTTCATCACCCAGCCCCTGACGTCACTGCTTGGAGGAGACGCAAAAGTCGCTTGCTTGACATCAAATGTGCGCAGTTTATAAATTTAATGGGAGAAAAATATAATTACTTGTGCTTTTGTGGCGAGTTTCACACATTTACTGACTTGTTCGCGTAAATATAGTATTTTCGCGGTTTCTTCACAATTTTTGAATATAACGTTTGAAAAATCACCCTATGTATGACATATATTGTTATTTCTTAAATGTGCCATGTATCACAAGCATTTTATACTCCTGTTAAGGTAAAAATATCCTTCTTTTTGGATAAATTAAGCATTTACATATGTTTTGCTTATAATTTATAAGCTATTTATAATTAAAATTAATAAAAAAAACATTGAGAAAACTAATGTGTTGGTAATGCCTAGCGACATGAAAAAATCGGGTTATTAATTGGCATCTGGCTAAAATTCACAGTAATGTGTACACTCGAACCAACGCCAGTTCTCCATTGGCAGCCACATGTAAGTGAAACCACTCGCTTTCCGAGTGAACTGCACATGATTGGAGCACACAGTTGTCAAGAGTTTATTTATTGGTGCAGAGTTACCCAGGGTGTGTCAAGTAAAGTCTGGTCCAATGACAACCGTACTGCAAAGATACTTTTGTTTTAAGTTTAGAATGTCCTCAAATAATAACGCAAATTTTGCAGGTCTCTAATAATTCATAGAAGAAATAGTTCTTACGTAAAGACTGGGTCACTGTGAACGTTCGTGTTCATAAAAGACCTATGCATGCGAAATGTTGCTCTTATCGAATTACTTGTTTTGTGTTCAAACAATCAAACGTGGCCTGAACATTACTTGATTTTGGCGAAGCAATAATTTACTTAGTAAACAACATATTGTAGATGTATTTTTTAATGTAAAAAAGAAAATGAAACCTTGTATTTTGGCCGGTCTTGGGCCAGGTTTGCTTGTTTGAGGAGCTGGGGATAAGTGACTTTAACCTCTGATGACCTTGACATTTGATGGTGACCAAGGTAGATTGTGCGACCGTTACCTCGGCGTGACCCTGGAATGAACTAGAACCCGAAATTTCCCTAAATTTCCCAAAACCACTACGATTACTGATGGTTGGGGACCCGGAAATTTGGCGTATTCATTCGCCGACAAGCTTGACTCCACAATCATTTGTTAACTCGAGCCTCAGTTAGTAGTTCATTGGCTCTTGCTCCAGTTTTGCACCAGACCAAGAAACACGGAATTCAGTTATTATTTTCCTTGCAGGTTCGTTATTAGGTGAAAGTTGTTCGGGGCGTGTCTAACAAACAATGGTCCAATAAAAGCATAAACACATATGTACACGTGAATACAGTTTAACTTGTCCTCAGATGAATTCAGTGAAATTTCCGAGTCTCTACTGATGGTCCTATGCAGATGTCACGAAATAAAAACCTCGACACATTCGCACACGTCAGTGTGGCTTCGTACATGATATTTGGCCAATGGAGTATGAACAGTAGTGTAGGAATGCACGCTTCTATATTCATATCAACACGTCTTACATCTCGTAGTTTCCACAGCTTGCTAAACTCAGTTATTTTTCTGGAAAAATCGTGCCCCTCTTCATTTGGCACGATGCACACAAATGTGAAGTGTTTAGGGGGTAGTAAGAGAGAATTGTTAGTGGCGCGGTGTGTGGTAGGCCTGGCGGGTCGCAGCCCCCTCTACCAGTGGCGCACCCCCTGCAGCGTCTCACCTTGTTACTGCCAACTTAATAGAAGCAAAACCTCCCCGCCGCACATCCTCACCAATTACCGGTGCACCGTGTCTGCTGGAACAGCCGGCACTCAACACACCCCACTGGAGAGGGGGGGGGGGGTGTAATCGGATTACGGCGGGCCTTATAATGTCCATGTGGTGGCAACTTGAGAGCTACAAACCCCTCCTCCCTCCCTCTTCTCATACAGTCGAGGGCTTCCTTCAAGTTACCCCGCCAATCGAGTGGCGAGCCCTCCTGCAGTAATAGGATTAACCCATTACACAGATACTGGCCGAGTATTTGTGTCAAATTCACCCTCCTTACACCCCCTTTCGTGATCTTTCCCAGATTCGCTCACGTTTTTTTTTTCTTTTATCGTCGCCCTTTCTTTATGCCGGCACTCTTCTTTTATGACTTACAATAAGGGTGGTGATGCTAGTTCAGCGACCGAGCGAGTGGTATACGGTAGTCATAAGCCGGAGTGCGATAAGTACGTACTTCCTTTAGTTCGAAGGCAGCAGCCATCACAGACACAGGAAAATTTCCTCGTTTGATTTCTAGAGTATTTTCGCCCTTATATCGCATGTGACAAACGTGGTGCACTTCGCCTTCAAGGCGCCGCGGTGGTGCAGTGGTTAGACTACTCGCCTCACACCTAGGGGCACTGGGTTCTATTCCAAGCGGGTTCGTTCCCGGATTTTCAAACGTGGGACTCGTGCCGGACGATGCCGTTGGTAGGCGGGTTTTCTCGGGGATCTCCTATTTCCACTGCCCTCGCGTTCCGGTGCTGCTCCATACTCACCTCACTTCAACCTTACCGGTTCTCGAGACCTAGATGTTAGGAGCCGCCTAAATCTCTCTACACTCCGTTGCCTTTGACCCGTGGGTGTTCTCGGGGTTTTCCCTATCCCACCACTGTGCTCCATCTCCACCTCATTCCATATTGCTCGGCTCTGAAGACCTCAGCTGCCAAAGCCCTCTCCAAATCTCTTAACCGACCAGCAGCAAAATAAATTCAAGTATGTGAATAATAGTTTTGTGGCCAGAAAGTGCTCTCAAGCTCTCGCTCTAGATTATGCACCAGAATGACGTCACCAGGAGCACACACTGGCTCGTCTCTATTTGCCTGAGAGAGCGCAAAAGAGCGAGAGCACGAAAATGTACACTCAGTGCGCTCTTTCGTGCAGTCCAGCATCCGCCATTATTATAATCGACTACTCTATGTTGAGATTGTTTCTAACGGCAGATAGGTTAGATTTCCCAAAGTTGTTATGTCACAATAAATGTATTTACTTCAATTGTAGTATACTTTATTTGAATTTGTAATGATGTATAACTGCTTTTGCATTAATAAGCGCTGATCTCATTTACCAAAAGAATTTCGAGGTAAATTATTTTCACATTTAAAATATATGCTGTAGTTTATTATTTTAGTTGTCCATGCATATTCACACACATCATAAGCACCGCCATGAGCTATGGAAAGTTCTTGCAAAAAACGAATTCCCGGAACATAATATTAAAAATTACAAAACAAAACACAGGTATATAACCACAAAATCAGTAAATGTACCAACACAATTGTCTGAAACTAACGACATAGTTCTGCAACCCAGTGATATTTAAATTCATTTATCGAGAAGACAAATTATTATTTTTTAATAGAGTTTTCTAACAGGAGCTTTCAAGAAAGTAAAATTCTATGACTATAAAGAAGGGGGCTGTTTTATATTTCGTTATTATAAAATTGTAAACACGAAAATTTTGAAACAATTATTTTCCATTTTTATTTTGTAGTTTCAATGCGTTTTTATTCGTAAAACAGTAAATAATGATTATTCGAATACTATACACACTGTGTGAAATTTTGCTTCTTCTGGTGATTGTCTTGATTCGAATTTGTAGTCAATAAAAACACTCTCATTGAAATCTTTTAAGTAGTTTAAATTCAGTTCTTTATTATATATATTTAGAAATTTACCTAGAGCGGAACTTTCCCATAACCCTTAGAAACTTTCATATATCTTCCATCATATTCTTTGTTTGCCAGAAAAAGAGAGAGAGAGAGAGAGAACGTCGTATATCAAGAGAGAGAGAGAGCGAGAGAGAGAGAGAGAGAGAGTCAGCATGATAAGTCCTTTCTCCAGGTAATGTGAATGATCGCCCTATTAAGAATACATTATTTGAATTTAGACACGGCCTTGAATTCTACCATATAGTGAGATCGTGCTCCAAATTTGCACATTTGTTAACCAAATGGTCACGTGGCCCGGAGGTTTACACATTACCAAATACAAAATAGCTAATCACCGCCATAAGATTTTTTTTTTTTTTTACGTGTAAATACACATAGAGGAGAGGTTATTGGAATATGTGTGTCACACTTACAATAATTATTTTCAAAATAAGTTGCTGGAATATTCTTGAACTAGGTATTTTATTATTACACCGTTTTTGTTTAGGAGCAATTTCACGCCGTAATTGTTTTAATTAGTTGATTTTAAATTCGACACAGTTCTCTAACAACTTTCAGGAATAATTGCCTACTGTTTATTTCCAGACTTTATGGAGTTCATATTTTGGAATCGTGATGCAAGTTAATAACAGTATGATCTGTTACTGTTACCTTCACACTTTTCGCATCAAACTTTTGCAGAATCATTCCATGTATGACGTGTTTGAATGTGTCGCAAGAGTTTTATAATTACTCCTGTTAACGTAATAATAGTATCTTATTCTGGCATTCGTCTTGTCTTATCATCTTATCTCTGGCATTCATGTGGGTACTCTGAATTGACTAGGCGAATTTCTACATCATTACTAGAGACTTACAGAATTCGCGTTATTATTGGGTACCACGCTAGACTTCACTGTCCTATTCCTGCATGATAGCAATTCGTTTTCTATCCACTGTAGATTAGTTGTTCAACCGCAGATCCGTAACTACTGGTTGGAAGCGTCTACAAAGCGTCCCGCAAAAGTTTACGGCTAAACGCGAATTTTGCAGTTCTCTAATAGTTACGTTATTTAACCCGTTCAGTCAGTGTGTCCACGTTGCACATTACTGAATCTCTTGACCAGTACTGTACACAGCAAGTCACCACTGTACAGTCTTCCTTGTGGCTAATCTGAACTATGGAGTTTCCCACACCTCTAGCTCTGACATGTCAATAACATCGAGCAAGATCAACGTGGTCCACTGGCTGCAAGACAAGTGCTGAACACAGGTACAGCGCAGGAAAATTACATCGAGCAAGAACAACGTGGTCCACTGGCTGCAAGACAAGTGCTGAACACAGGTACAGCGCAGGCCAATAACATCGAGCAAGAACAACGTGGTCCACTGGCTGCAAGACAAGTGCTGAACACAGGTACAGCGCAGGCCAATAACATCGAGCAAGAACAACGTGATCCACTGGCTGCAAGACAAGTGCTGAACACAGGTACAGCGCAGGCCAATAACATCGAGCAAGAACAACGTGGTCCACTGGCTGCAAGACAAGTGCTGAACACAGGTACAGCGCAGGCCAATAACATCGAGCAAGAACAACATGATCCACTGGCTGCAAGACAAGTGCTGAACACAGTACAGCGCAGGCCAAAAAATACATCATTGTAGTACTTGAACTCGGAAATTTATGTGTGATTGAAAGGGTTAAATAACAAAAGTGGATAAGTTGAATAAATAAATTTTTAGTCAATTTGAGTGAAACAAATAGTTTTTTTTTATAATTCTCTCACAAAAGGTTATATTCCCTTGTGCAAGTCTTCTAACATTCAACTGTTTACATCTGATCAGTTCTATAACCTAACAAGTAATCATTCGTCACATGGACTAGAAATCTTTGTTTTGAACGGAAACGGAAGTGTGAAGTCGGTGCCGCAGTTGAGAAGGCGGTGGGACGCGCGCGCAGCCCGGAAACGCCGTGTTTTCGGCGACGTGGGCCAGAAAGACGCGGAGCCTCCCCCTTGACAGTTGACTGTGCAACCCTCGCCAACCCCTGTGAGCAACCCTCCTGGTCGCATTGAGAGCCCGCTCACTTCATCAATTGCTCATTTGATGGATGTTGCCCCTTTATAAGGCACTTCACGGCGGTACACTCACGTCTAGCTGAAAAATGTCGCCCGCCATCTTTTCACACCACCTCGCAGTCTACAATCTTTCTCTTTAGGGTGGGTTATCATGTTTACCCGCACATGCGTTTGCGTAACTCTTCAATCCCTTAACTGTTAGAGCACTATGCCCGCTCGTAAATCGGGTTACACTACAATGGAAAGTTTCTTTGTTACCGCAAACAAAATTCACGTGAAAGTTTCGTTAAAGGTTGTCGGGACATTAAAAAATAACTCCACAGTGCACAACAGTTATTATCGTGGATAAAAACAAAAACTTTTTTATTTCAACTGAAGTGAACATCTCACATTGCATGCAGCTTGTTACATATGAAATTATACAGGATTTGACTGTGAGACAATCATCTTGGCATTCAATCAACTGACAGTTAGCCAGTAGTAAAATGTATTCAGTGTAATAAGTGTGTCAACTATGGAGTGAACCAATGTGACTGTGGTAAGTGGGAAAGAAGAGAACAACTGAAATGGCATATCTGTAATGATGAATATAAGTGATAACTTTTTACAGAATGCAAAGTGTTGACCCGGCCACACGGAATGAAGCTACCAGAGTGTTGAATCGTCCTGAGTCCTGCAGGATGTGTCGGATGAGCGAAGGTACAATGGCATAGTACGTGAAACTAACACATTCTTGTATAACGTCTACCTCGAGACTGGAACTGAGAGATTGCATGAATTCGTTTCAAGGCAAGTTATATTTCATCCACAAGTAAATTTGAGTTTCTTCTTCTTCTATTGGATCGCAGTTTGTTAGACATGCCTCGGACGGCTACGAACCAATGAAAAACCTGCTAAGAAATAATGACGGAATCCTTTTGGTAGCTGGTCTGAGGTTAAACTAGAGCCTCTCACTCTAAAATCTCTAAACTGCTGAAAGTGCTCCAGGCCAGTGATTGTGACTGCAGAACTGTTGAAACTTCTACACTTGAATGAGTACAATTATACTTATCATTTTAGTTGCTAGTAGTCAGCAGTGATTCCTACTGATTCTTAGTGAATTGCACTGGCCTGACAGTAGAGCCTCAGTGAATTTCGCTGATTCGCCAGTAGATAACAGCTTATTAACTGAATATTGAACAATATGACTCCACAGATTTAAATCACTGATTTGGATTTAGAGTACAGCCAAATAACTGCTAACTGAAGCACGAGTACATAAAGGATTTTGGAGTCTAGCTTGTTGCCGAATGTATCTGTGAAATTTCCGAGTGTCTAATTATAACGCATTCAGACCCAGTGTACACAATTGTATACATGTTGCACTCCCTAAGTTGCTAGTCTCAGTGCCCGGTGATCTTGCCTGCAAGGACTTATTCGAAAACCGTCGTACTTTTGTAGATTATTAACGGTTTTTATTTCAGTGGCAGAACACAAAAAGGCTCCAGTGCATGGCTTGTGCTGGCGAAATATGTGCTATGTAGGTCTAAAGTAGAGCACGCATAAAAATGTTCTTACTTGCAACACTTGAAATCATAAACTAACACTTTCAGCATGGTGCCTATCTGTTTCCAGGGAAAAAAAACTTGTGCTCAGGATAGACATCAACACGCGCGCACAAGCAGAAATCCGTTGGCTATTGGCCTGGTGTTTGTGTGAGGATACATTCTCTAATTGACTGGGCCTATCAGAATTAAGGTACTCCGGCACTAAACTTCCGTTATTGTCACTCAGGCTCATGACTGTTCAAATAATCCAACAACTAGATTGTTTCTGTACTAACATGTTTTCCAGTCAAACTAGTTGCGGGACCTTTTCTTGAAAAACAGCTGGCCCCGCGTATGCTACACGAACAAATATGTATTGATATTTCCTAGCTTTTAGCATCTTCTACATTCATATTATCAATTTGATTACGAAGTCTGGCAAGTAAGGAACCTAACCTGAAATATCTGTCCCTCAAAAATTATGACGTAACTGCAAAACACCTCTCGACTACAAAATACATGAATTTGTTTGGTAGACAAATGAACACTATTTACAGTGTTCGCTGTTGTTCTAGGTGGACGTGACTATGGCCACACTTCGTAAACCAGCGGGCCATTAACAACGGTTCAAAGCCGCTCCTGATATGCTCCCTGTGGACATGTGAACAATAGGCATGGCAGAGACAATCAAAAACGGCCCATGAAAAGTCCAGCACTCTGCAGACACGCATACATACGTAATCTATCGTATTGCAAGAGATAATTTCTCTATGCTATTTCGCCGAGTGGTGAAATCTGGTCTAATGTATAATGAGAAATAATAGTGTCCCTACGTTTTATATATTAACCTCGTTCATGCTTCAAATGTAATACTTTTTCATTGGTATTGAACTTAGTGGCGCATCGCTATAGCGTTGCATTCAAGTCTGCTGTAGTATAATTTTACATTAATTTAATCACATCTTCTCGTAATTCATCATGTTAATTTTATTTTCTTAGAGAGTGTTTTTGCTAGTTTAGTTATTTAATGTTTAGTTATTAGATGCATCGTCTTTTTGTCTTAGATACTACTAACTTAGTCAGCATTATATACTTAAATTCCTTAGTATAATGTAAGAGAAGTCGAGAAGTCCTTAACTGCGCGTGTCATTATTTCCAGACATTTATCCATCAAGCATTCGCCTTACAAACAATCCACGCTGAAATATGTTCCATTGACGAGAGTTCAGCTTAGCAAGTGTTTCGCATAAAGCCATCTCGCACATATTTTAGGCTTATAAATACAGACTCTGTCATTCTAAAGTGATAAAATGGTGTACATATTGTTCGCTGAACAACTAAATGCTTTCGAAGAAAACTCTGGGAAAAATTTCCCTGCTTATAGCAGTGCGAGATATAATAAGTAGATACCCTACTATTTCGCGTTGTAAGATGGCACTAAACTGGACTCCACAGTCCTCTACACACTCCAGCAGAAGTCACTTATACATTGCCTGCCGCCACAGACAGAACTCTCTCTCCTGTTAGACCCGGCCACACGGAGTGAAGCTACCAAAGTGATGAGTGTTTACCATTGGTTCTGAGTCCTGCAGGGAGTGTAGCATGAGCGGAGGTCCAATGACTGCGTAAAAGTAAAATGCACTCTACTTTGGTATACGTTTTCACGGCGTGAAACGACAGGGTTTTTGGTACCCCACACTCTAAATCTGAACCAGTGAGAATTGAGCCAAATCAGTGAAAATAGAGAGAACTGAGAAACTGATAACTAGTGCCTGATAACTAATTAATATAATGGCTTAATTTCACTGATTTGCACCTAATGTCGAGAATTCCATTGCCGCAAGTCACTAGTTCCCAGTTCATTTTCCTGATTCGCTAGTAAGGAGTATCTTATCAACTGACGTTCAGTGAATGTTATTTCACTTATTGATATCACTGATTCGAGCTTAGAGTGCAGAAATAATGTACAGTAGGCTTAACATCACATGTGCACATAGATATGATTATAGCGAACACCAAACCACTTGACCGTGAGCGATATGCTCAAGGCATAGTACATTCGCTGTTACTTCCGACTTTTCTGAAGTTCTGCTAAATTTCTACTTCTAGCATATTCCTCCGCCTCGTGCAAACAAAGCTTAACTAGGTGTAGAAAATTACACCAAAGGGACAACGCGCCGCATTCGTGGGCACTAAGTGCAATAATATTTTGAACAAGAACTATTTCTTACTAGATATTGCCAACATACCTATTTTCTCGTCGTTATTATTCGTATTAATTATGAATGAAATATAATATACATTATAAATAAAATATAAGTAAAAGTCCAAATAAACCAGAAATACCATACTTTTACATTAACGCAAGTATAAAATGCTTGTGATTCATTGCATGTTTAGGAAACAAACAAACACTTCTTACGTGGCGTGATTTTGCAAAGGTTCGATTCTAAAAGTGTGAATAAAACGCGAATGGACGATAGTAGTAAAGAAGCCCTTTTCGGCGTGGCTTACTCCCCATGCCTTGCGGGCTTCGCCATAGAGAGGAATGTAGTGGAGATATTCGGGCGCCTCTAGTGCTTGAAACGCCTTGCAACGTGTTTCTAAATGCGTATTTTACGAACCTATTAAACGTGTCCCCAATACGTACGGACATGCAAAATTCGCGTTATGTATGCGTTTGTATTGATCTTGTCATTGGACTACAACTGGTTTGACACGCCCTGGGCTGCCTTTAACTAATCGGAAGCAAGTAGCGACAAAATAGCCCAATCACGTCCCGCCTAGTCAAAACGGGTTATAGCTCCTCGCTTTTCCAGAAACCAATAAACAAATGATACATGCGCTAATGTATATAGTATGGTGAAATCTAGCATGGCGCCAAATAATAACGCGAATTTTGCATGTCTCTACCAATCTCTTTTAAAAATATCAAGTAGGTAGGTGCCGTTGAATAAAGTACACCGGCCTATGAAACTATGGACTGTGCCTACTTGTTCATAAGGTAGTAGAGTTTACCCTATCACCTAAATATAAAGAGTATTTCGCACTTCTTTACCTACGAGGTAGAATAGAGGTGAGTATGGAGCAGCGCTGGAATGCAAGGGCGGGGGTAGCAGGAGATCGCTGAGAAAACCCGCCGACAAGCGGCGTCGTCTGTCACGTGAATCTGAGAGGGACCTCTCCAGGAACTGAAGCCGGTTCACGTTGATGGTAGACGAGCGCTCTAGCCGCTGAGCCACCGCGGGCCATACAGTAGGTGTCGGAAGGCAAGGGGAAACCACGGCATCGGCGGCGACTGTACGGGCATTGTGGCGCGGCTCCGCGGGGCGACTGTCCTGTAGTGCCGGCTCAATAGCGGGTAATGGCAAGGCAGCTGCTCGAGTTGTTGTCCAGAGGTAGTCTAACACTTCTCCCCCTTACACAAACCACCCTAGGGCACCTCTTCTCCCCCCCCCCCCCGTACACCTTCTTCCCGTCACCCAACATCTCTTCCAGAATTACTGCCGTGTTTTGTTGCTACATACAGTAGTTAGTAGAGCTATACTTCATAGTCTTGTGTACAATAACGCATAGGCAGGGCTGATGGTTTATCACTGGGAAAGTTGACTGCTTGCTAGGATTCAACGTACTGTACACATGTCCGACAGTTCTCTTTCCTTATTGGCTGTCGTGCATGTATGAAGACACTATCCCATTTAACTGAACCAATGTGGATTCTGATACTAAATACGCAGAACGTTCGTGATTGGTCTGCAAACAACTCAGCCGAGTCAAAACCTTGTCCAGCCAATCATTACATAATAAATTAGTCAGAATAAAATATGTTGGCTCAAAAAAATTGTGCCATTTACCAGTATATCTACTTATAGACTCTTCTTGGTAAAGTGAGCACTTCTGAAGCCCTCTCATTGGAAAAATTGTCAACAAATATATTCTATTGTAGCCTTAGACGTTAACTTTTGAGTCCCCGTGAACTATACACTCAGTTTATTACGTACATGGCAATATTTATTTTAAAAGTGTTGGAAGGTTAAAAAATGGTCAATAAGAAAAAAAGTAACTAGGGCTTGAAAAGTGCTCACTTTACAGTGAAAAGCCTCTAGATATAAACACTCATTCGTTACTTGCTGTCACCGTGGAAGGCGATGGTTGGGCCTGCGTTTTGACTCGTGTTTCTTATTGGCTCAGGTATCTTCATGGGGAGATAAATAACACGTGGACCAATTGCAATAGTAACATGAGCAAAAGAGTTCTCTGATTATAGCTTAGCCCAAAATGAGTCCGCGAATTCTTCAGGTTTTTAATAGCTAGGAACACTTAATATTCGAGAAAAGATTTCACGACTAGTTGTACTGGAAAACACGTTAGTTCAGAAACAATTTCGTGGTTGGATGATTTGAACTCTCACGCGTCTGAGGTGTCTGTCAGCCAATCACGGAGGTTCAGTGCCGGAGTAACTTAATTCTGATAGGCCCAGTCAAATAGTGAATGTATCCTCACACAGACCTCCAGCCAACGGCCAAAGGTTACCTGTCTGTGTGAACGTAGAATGTTGATGTTTATATCCTGCGCACAAATATTTTCGCAAGAAACCAGTGGCCATATACATGATGTCAACAGATTTTCCCACAGTTTTATTTATCATTAAAGAATATCTAACTACGCGTTATAATTCGTTAACAGGTTTGATATCTTCAATTTTTTTTTAATTTTCCCATGTTTGGGACTAGTTCGACACGATCTGAAAGACTGCTACAATAGTAAACCTTAAAGATGTCCCATGTGAAATGTATAATTATCTTATATGTTATAGATTTTTTCGAGTTTACTATAGTTATATGCTGTTTTTTTAAGCTTACATGTTTAAACTTAAGATATTGTATGTAGTAATATTTTGCACTGTGATAACGAGACGTTGTCGAAGTAGAAGGTATTTTCTTTTTGTCATAAAGATATTAATAGTCAATGTAAACGTGTAAACAATTTTATTTTTCATATATTTTTGTCCTCCAAGCAGTATAAATATTTTAATTTGTTTTATCTCTAAATTGTGCACACGTATAACTTCAAAGATTGTTAGTAACGAGTGAATTTTTAGCGCCTGAATTGTATTTTAAGGAAAATATAGATTTATTTTCTAAAATGTATTACTTTGTATTCAAATGCGTTTGAAGGTTAAGTTTATTAACCTTACACGGTATTTTCTAAATGTCAGCTTGAACTACCACTGAACACGGTAACCTAAGAATTGCCGAACATTTTGAATATAACGTTGTCATCGTTATGGCGGCCGGATGTGTCACCAGCGGAGCTCAATTCTATTATTTAAGTAATTTGCGAAACTTATCAAGGATACTTCGAGATGCGCGGCTTGACTGATCAAGTGGACAAAATATATAAGAACAGGCCCGAACATGGTCGGAGAAGTATTTTCAGTAAATAAAAAATGCGACATTTCCGCATCCATCCAGAATCCAGAGTAAGACTGTTCAATTAATCCCACGAAATTATACTCCTTTTACCGGCCATAATCAGTTCAAGTGTAATGTGTATAGTATAAACTATTTTTTTTCCTCCCTACATATTTTTTCTCCTTTCTTTTCCTACGAACGTGTGAATGTGTTATCCAGTCAAGTTTTAAGGAACCTTACTTGCAAGTCCCGACACAAGTCTAGTATTAAATGCCCTAAACTGCCCAAAGATATCCAATTTCTCATGCTTATACTAGCAGCTGGACATAATTTATTTGCATTAAAAGATTAACAAGTTCTTGGACTAGTCAATCATCTGGACGGACTTTCTAGTTCAGCACAATATGAAACTTTCTAAATTCGATAACACATTTTTGGAACATATTTATTGGTATTTTTGTAAATGTGGCTTAGGAAATTTAATTCTTCTTAAGAAATTTTGACATGTATTAGGTCAATGCCGAACCAGGTAAAGTAATTCGTTTTGAGAATCTTTGAATTTATTAAATAAATTCAAATATAATTGTTACGTTGTATTTGCTTTTAGTTGAGGATATTGGTATACACGTGTATGTTACATGTATTATAGGCATAGTTGATGTGTTGTGTTACACGAGTACACGTCCTACACAGTTGAGTAATTAAGTTTGACATACTAGTACACGCTACACTCTTAGAGTTGCTACTGTGTGTAATTAAAGTCGGAGTTCTGTTATACACACTATCTTTGTGGCGATCCAACGTGTTGTCATTGGGGAAATTTATTTAACTATTTGTTACTACACCTGTACAGTATAATAAAGAACAACTGTTAGTACATCCACAGTAATAATGACAAAGACACCAACGCAGTTTAAACTTCAATGTCCTGAGTAAACATCTTCATACTCGACTGGGCCATTATCACAGTAGACTAAAGACGAAGTAGATTACTTATTCGTCTTCTGCGCATCTACCCTACATGTACATTACGTGTTTCTTTATATTTTAATTTTTAAATAATAAACGCTGTTTTATTAATACAATAATTTTATCAATTTTAATTTTATCAAACAGTCTCACTAATTGGTTAGACGAAGTACAAAAATATCTCAAAGCACTAGTTTACTTAATAGTATTCTAACATCAAATTCAACCCATGCCGTTTTGCAAGTCGTATTGTTAGAAAAGTAGTTCAATTTTGGGACACGGAGACTGGTTCTTGCGCAGCACGCGTAATATCTCTACCACATATTCGCACAATGGTGGTAACTCCTCGTGAATCAATCTTTATAGTCTATCTGTATGGATGATGGAATATTGCGAAAAATCTTTGTGCTCACATATCTTCAGTAACACTATAGGGTGTTTTAAATTTTATGATTGGATGACCAAGGTTTTGACTCAACTAAGTTCTTTGCAGGCCAATCAGTTAAATGGGACAGTAGCGTCATACATATTGAAAGCCAATAAGTAAGGAAAACTGTCGGAAATATGTAGAGTAACTTCAATCATATTAGTCTTGCAGTGGCATGTGTTGAAGTGTTCAATGTGAGCTGGTGCTTGCTCAGTGCTGTACTCACTCGGCGCACACAGCAGGAGCCAGTTACCAAATTGGAGCCGGGAGGAACTGAATACGTATATTGCGGCCACTCACGAGAGTGGCGAGGCACATATTAAACACGTGCTGTGACGTCAACTGCACTACTGCGTTTAAGTGGCCGATGTGTAAACTAGCAAACGATTAGGTACAGCTCAGAGCAAAACAAAGCTTACCTTGCAACAGTTCACGACACGCCGCTGCAGTCACTCAGTGTTCCCTCGCCGCTGGTAAGTGTTGACGAGAGTCGCAACTTGAGCTCGGTGACACGGAAGGCAAGGCGAGATATAGAGGCGTGTAGCTCGGGGAAAAAGCGGCGCCCCGCGAGAGACACAAAAGTCGGTGCGCGAGCTGGAAAAGGGCGCTTAAGGGCGGGTCGTGAGCCACACTTGGCGCGTGAGAACAAAAGCCCGCTACGGCGAAGTCTAACGTCTTTCTTAAGACCAACCACCGCGCCAGCCGCCATTGTCACAGGCGTCTCGGCTGGGCGCCTTCAACAGCGTCTCTTCGTAGGCTCCTCCTCAACCTCGCTTCCCCGTACACCCTCGTCAAGGAATAGCTAAGAATACAAAAGTGTAATTGTTTGGCGGTTCTTTTAATCTGGACTTACCCACTCGCTGATTGGTTGCTCGAGATGCTGGGTCGGACTTAGTATCTGAGTGGTCACTGTGTGAGGGAAAAGATTTCCAATGTAAGGATGGGTATAATTCGCGAGTTCAATGTCTGCAGGCGTGCACAATTCGCGTTATTATTTGCCAGCAGATTAAACTCCAAGATGCTGTATGTTATCTTGACTGTCACCATTGACATAAAAACTTGTGTTCCACGGACACTTTGAGCCACTGGTAAAAGCTGAGACGTTGAACAACCAATCTCTAGCAAAGCGGCCACACAGGGACAGTTGCCAGTAGGCAATGAAATTACGTGTAAGGCGCAAGTAGGTACATGGCAGTGAAGTCTAGCGTGGTACCAAATAATAACGCGAAGTTTTGCACGTAGCTACTTGAGTGACGTGTAGGCTATACTCCACAGTCCTGTGTACACTCAAGCCTCAGCTGTTTACTTATTGGCTACTGCTCCAGATTGATTAAGATGATGGCTAGCATAAGTAAGTTAGCAGGTGATGATTGGTGAATGGCGTTCCCACATGTTTCTGGACAGTGACGCAATTTCGCCTGCTTTTCGAGGAATAAACTGCTGTTTAGCTTCTTTATTCCCAGGTCTATGACCACATTGTGCATTGGCGAAAGTCCAAGTTAATATTTAGTGTTTCTCTCTCTCTCTCTCTCTCTCTCTCTCTCTCTCTCTCTCTCTCTCTCTCTGTCGATAAAATGTAAAATGGCCCGGATAAAGTTATATCCTTTCCTTTACTCTATCATGTCTTTACTATTCAGCAACATAACTTTAGTGATAATTTTCAAACGTTAACACGTTCATATGGTTGGAACACGGCCACCTCGGAGCGCTGCATTGGCTGACAGTAAGCCAGTAACGAACCTCCGGTGTAGAGTGGACCAATAGAACAACGATACGTGAAATAAGAGACCAATAGGACAGGGAGTGTCTGTCGCGGTGGATATAGGCAACTCACATCTAGATTGTCTCTAGTGGTAGTAAAATTGTTCCGACGTCAAAGCGTTAAAATCGCCGTTAAGTCATTAACACGTTAAGTCTCCGCGTCTTTGATAGAGAACACGTTGTAAACTAAGAATGTTTATTGTCGGCACTTTACACAATAAGGAATCAGTAGCGGCTGTTTCGAATACTTTCCATGTGAGAAATATTATTAGTTTAAGGTTCTGCACCTCTCATGTGTGAATGACACTGAGAACATGCAACATTGTGTTTACTGGTTGCGAGAAACACGCTCAACACAAGTACAGCGTGCATCAAAAATACTAACGATTGCAACATTTGAGCTCGCCAATACAAACGGAACTGAACGGGTCAAGTTTCCGGTTATAATCATCTTCCTACAGTATATATTTAGTCGATTGCGGTTGCCTACAAAATGGCTGGTACAAACATATTTTAATGGTCAAATAAAGGTAAAAAAAAAAAAAAAAAATTCGTAGTGTAGCGGATGAATTTATTTATAGTAATTGTAGTGTTTTAAAGTTTCCGGCAGTGATTTTCAAAGCAGGGCGCACAAATCTCAGCCTTACAGACGTCACCCGAGCAGGGCCCGCTTCTTCAGCCAAGTGTAATTGTGTCGTATTTCACCGGAGAAGTAGGGTCCTGGCGAGCAGATCCTCCAGCGGAGGACAAATGCAGCGATAATAGAAACACGATATAAATATCTCCCTCGACTTCCCGCACAAGAGGAGCAGGTATCTCCCCTTCTTACCCCCACCCCTTGCCTCGTCTTGCCCCAAGCAGTTCTCCAACTTGTGGGTAATGCGTCCCCCAGGGGCTGTTAGGAGAGACTTCCTCGGGACTCCTGGCGGGCTCTTCCTCCAACTTCAACCCCCGGACCAACAATTCTTCCGCGCGAACTTTCGCTACGCTCTTTATAAATTGCATCTGCAGCACCTTAACATCGCAGTCCTGGAACTTCGAACCCGGAGGGGATGTAGCCCACCCCCTCCCCCGCCTCTAGACCCGGCAGATAACGATCCGGCTTCTCCCGGCGTCGTCTTAAACGCTTGCGGTCCTCTGACCCCCCCCCCCTCTCCCTCTCCATCTAGGCTACTTCCCGCAAACCTAACTGCTGTCTTTATAAAGTCTGTTCGCGTTTAGTTGAGCACGTTTGAAAACAACTTTTGAAAAAGATCACTGCTTTCTCCTGCAAGGGGAACACTGACTACCATGCTGGCGCCCAGTGGAGGTAGAAGTGACGAAGAGAAAGTCTAGGCTGTTTACGGCTATTTACTTTCACCTATGAGTAAGGGAACCGTTTTTCGCGAACATATGTCAGAACAATTCGTGTTCCGGCGCACTTAAGTTCAGAGCCACTCTCGTGATTCACGGAGGGTAGTATCGGAGAAACTTAGTTCTGATTGGCTCACTCATGTAACAGACTGTCTTCACACTTGACTGCACTATAAACTGATATGTGCTATAATGTTTCTGTTCACCTGAAGATGACTACATCTTCTAACACAGTGGACCGCTGACTCACATTTGTTGGCGCAACTACCCTTCTATCACGTCACAAACAAACTAATGAGAGATAATCATAATAAATTGCGGATGGGTTACATTCTTCCTTAATTTCTCCACAAATACGCTGGAAAAATTCTTGTCATTTGTACTGGGAAATAGTTTGTAATTTTAAAAAAGTGTGTAAAAGTACAGAAATGTTTTTTGTAAAATCACTCACTTGTAAAACTACATACGATAACTGTGATCCTAATATACCACAAGAAATGTTTATACTATACTGACCTTATCCACGAGCTTAATCAAAGTGTTGGACACTCAAAAACGTTAAACCGTATATATCTGCTCATGAAAAAAATTGGAGCGATGTAAAGTGTAGTTGCGTGCAAAAATAAATGTACTGCAAGTTTTAAAAACGTAAAACGCTTTAAACTACCCAAATAATGACACTAAAACGACTACAATTTTAAACACACTTACTTATTAACTGTTAATGTTTCATATGTACACAACACAATGCGCTATTCTTAACCCCAAAACTTCACTAATATTTTGTAGATATTTAGTAGTATATTAGGTACAAATAATGCTCAGGTTCGTAAATAAATTTGGCCGTGTGGTTAAAGATGTGGGATGATAACGTAAGTGACGTTTGTTCTAGTTGCGGTGTTGCCATATGTATCTTTTTATCTTCGTGAATTATATTCTGAAATAGTTGTTTTTTTTTCTTTCAGTTATTCTCTGTTATTAATTCACTGCATTTATTTTCCAGAAGTTAAAAAATAATTTTACGTCAACTTGTCAATAATGAAGTTGTAATACAAGGCTATCGTATGTAATATTACAAATATAGATTTTTGCAGTTTCTACAAGAAAATAAGTTATAGTTATACAAAGAATTTTCTTGGCAACTGGGTTTCTAAATATTTTACTTGCAAGAGTAAAAAAAATACATATACTTTCCATGCGGTGCAGTTTTCAGGTCTTTGGGTGTGCGCCACATGATATGTGTTTGTAATTTGCGCATGCTCAAGTCAAAACTCGCAACTCCAAGCGAGTCTGTTTTGCGGTAACACATTGAACTGACGTTCGAGACGACAAGAGCTCGATTCCTGGTACGACCAATCTGGAACTGGAATGGGTTTACAGTGGTTGGTTCTCTGAAATCACTCCACACTGATATCTTCCCTTATCTTCCCTGTCGACTAGACGTTGAACTACGCCTACCTATCAAAGCCCGCAACCCGCACACACTTATGCCATTCCCACCAACCAGTATAGGTTCTAGCATCGTTATATTTTTGCTGCGAACTAATTAACACATTATCGACTAACAACACACTAAATTTATTGGAGACCACAAAAGTTATTTTGGGGCCGCGGTGGTATAGTGGGCAGACTACTCGCCTCCCACCAGAGCGAACCGGGTTCGATGTCCGACAGGGTCACTCCCGGATTTTCTCACGTGGGAATCGTGCCGGACGACGCCGCTGGTCGGCGGGTTTTCTCGGCCGTATCCCGTTTACCCTGCCATTTCATTCCGGCGCTGCTCCGTGCTCACCTCAATCACCCTCATCGACAGTCAAGACCTCGTTGTTAAGAGCCGCCCAAATCTATCCACCCACTCACTCCATACTCATCTCAATTCACCCTCATCGGCTCTCAAGACATGGATGTTAAGAGCCGCCCAATTTTTTTCCACTACACAATGTCAGTTTGTTGTTGTCACTTAATATTTAAATGATAAAATGAATTTGCTGGTGTCACAGAATATTTTGGGCTGCCTTTATTGACAGTCTGGTTTACCTGAAGGGGTATCTGCCCCTTAAGATGAACAATTATGATGGTTGCTGAGCAGTTATGATGGTTGCTGAGCAGTTATGATGGTTGTGGCCTAGTGGTGGGCCGTAAAATTCCTTTACTGTCAGATCATTTGGACCAGGCAAGAATTTCAGTGCCAAGAAATTCATCTGACTGTAAGAGGTGTGGGTATTAGCCTATTCTGTCTTGTCTCGAAAACCTACAGATATCTTTGAAATGAAGGAGGCTCACGGTGGATCTTCGACCTGTGTGATGTTACACCTAGTCGTGGTACGTTGGAGGAACAACCGTGATGGATAGCTCCACGTGTTTTTCGCGAAAAGACTTACGCGCTGGCTGAACAATATATTCGTGCACACCTGTCGCTTTCCTTTGGCTATTGGCTACCTGTCCTAGCGTGAAAACTGACTTACATGAATGAGCCAATCAGAAATTAGTTCCACCGACAATAACCGTCCGTGATAGGCGAGCAGACAGATAAGACACGCACCAAATTAAATGGCCCAACCACGAAATTGGTTCTGAAATAAAGTACTTGGAACACAGCTCGTCTTGCAGTCTTTTCGCGAACAACAGGTGCTCCTACTGTTGGGGCATTGCGTTCTGGAACCACCCACGCCCGCCGAAGTCCACGAGGTCAGGTGAGAAGTCGAACTCTTGTTTGTAGTGGTGGAAAACTGGCAACTGTGGTGGGTAGTTCCCCCCCCCCCCCCTATTTCAGGAGAATGTGCTCCGGGGGCCATGAAGAGCCGTGGCCAGAGGGCAGGTCGCCCGAATGAGACAGTTAATGTGAAAAACGAGAATTATAACTCCAGAAGACCAGAGGTTAAGTGAAATCTAGAAGTGGTAATATTTGTTTATACTGATAGTATGATTTTGTGGCCACAGACAACAATTACTGGTCACCACGATTATTTAGGGAGTTTAACTATAGTCCATTCACGATTATCTCCAAATTTTTTGAAGCGCTGCTATAGTTCTACTTACATGATATTCCTCCGCCTCATGCAAACAAAGCTTAACCAAATCTAGATGAATACACCAAAGTGATAACGCACTGCATTCGTGCGCACTCAGTGTCATAATATTCTGCGTAAGAACTACTTGTTACTAGGCATTACCAACACACATGCTTTCTGCTTTCTTTAATTCACATTTATTATATACAAGATATTATTTATAGATTAAAAAATTATATTTAATAAAAATGACATTATTTTATGTTAACAGAAGTATAAAACGCTGGGAATATACGGAATATTTATGGAAATACTAAACATGTCTTTGATGGGGTGGTTTTTCAAACAGTGTGAAGAAAGGGCGATTAGACTACGACTTTCTCGTAGCCGATGTGTCTCCGGGGTCGTAGCTAGCTGTCTTGAGTGTCTGTGTAAGGGGAAGGGAAGGAGTCTTGCTCTCTCACGGGTGTCATCTCCCCGCTAGGGGCCGCCAGCCGTGAAGCAGAGGCAACGCCAGCGGTTTCCAATTTCCATATTAATTTGAAAAGTGTCGCGTGGAGAATGGTGCAGCGCTGCTCGGCGGCCTGTTAAAAAGGCTGCGCGGGGTTGGCTTCGCCTCAGCACATCAGCGGTTATTAATCACTGGGCGCCTGCGGCCGGGAGGGGGTGGCGGGGTTTGAGCGCGTGCCGCGGTCACGTGCCCGCGGCAGAGGGGTTGCAGGGGATGGAGGGGGCAACACGTCGAGTCGTTAATGTAATAGTGAAGTAACGAGATGGTCGCGTAGCGTCGCGGTCAAATGGGACGCTGCACCCGGCTCGTGCGTGAGCGCGGCCGCAGAATAGACAAGCGTACAGAAGAGAACAAGGCGTGGCGGTTATCTTACATCTTGGCTTCACCCCGCTTGCAATCACTGATAATGTCTACAGGTTGAGCAATGTGCGGTTCAAATATAAAATATCAAATTTTTGGTAGCCAACATTCTTAAAATAATGTTCGCAAAAATCTCTAAATTGAATTAAATTAATTATTTAGGATACAGCCTAAAATTATTGCTCTCTCGTACGAAAAAAATATTTCATGATATTCGTTTTACTGTTTACTAGTAGGTATTTCAATTTTAACTTTTGAGATAAAATTTGTAGTCGAAATCGCCGGGAATGAAACACTTAGCACAGGAGAATTTGTAGTCTGATATAAAATATATTACAACACATCGAATACTGTAAATGAAACCAACCTGTGTGCCAAAATTACTTTTTAAAAATGGCAGGAAACAACATTGTAAGTTAAAATAATTATATCTACGCTAAAAATGCACTGTGGATACTATTTTTCAGATTATTTGATATTTAAATGACGTCAGCATCAGGGACACCTACACTTCGTGAAAAGATTCCTATACTAGTTCAGTTCAAATCCCCTTTTTCCGTTGGATAATTTAAACCGTCACGTGTCTAAGGTGTCTGCTGGGGAATCACAGATGTTCAGCGCCGTAGTCAGTCAGGTAGACAATGTCTTCTCATAAAGATACGTGGACAACAAGCGTAGTAGAGAGGCAAATATACCGGCAGGATATTGAAGTATATCTTGCACGTTAATTTATTCGCGAGAATCAGACCTGTCCTTGATATACTTTAAACTCGTTCAGTCCCGAATTCGCGTGCGTGCTCAAGTGTCGCAATCATTAATTTTTTTTGAGCGCGTCGTACTTGTGTTGAGTGTGGTTCTAAAGGCTGTTCGCGAAAAAGTGAGCACTTGTGAAATAAACCATAGAAAAAAGTACTGTTCCTACCTGTATATAATTTAACGGGCGCACTGAGTGACATGCGCCCAGTAAGACATGCCCATTTCATGCCCATTGTAGACAATTGTGAACATGTTGCACAGTAAGTTTATATTTGACTGAGACTGTAGTATGCGATACTCGGTGCTCAATGATCTTCTCTGTGGATAACTGATTCCTAAACCACATTACTACGGAATGTTATGATTGGTTCATATCTCTGGTCACCAAGACAAAGTCTACTGCTTATTGGTTGTGATAACGAAACAAGTTCTGTGGTGCCAGCTAAAGTACAGCACGCATCAAAATGTTTCTAAGTTGCAACACTATAAATTATAAATGAATGTGGGAGTAACTTTACATAAGGCGGAAGAATACACAACGTGCATACAATTATATCTGAGGAGGGGCTTTCAAATGTTCTCAGTTTACCGTGAACATCGTACAGCAACAAGTGAGCGTCCGCGTGTTCGTTGGCGTCAGCATTGACCACTCCCAAATGAGGGACTAGCCGCTGCGTCACCCACTCTCCTCCCCACCCTTCTTCACAGGACAGGCGTCGCGCCCTTTGCCCACGTAATCACCGGGTCTCCCCCTCTTTTATCTCCACCTCTCCAGAGCTCCAGAGGACGGAACACCCTTCCTTCCTCACCGTGTCGTGGGAACCTACACACTTCCGGTCACGTGCAGTTCGCCCGCCACACCAGAGAAATCACTCACTGGATATCACGGAAATTAAAAAGCTATTTCCGCCCCCCCCCCAACAAAACCTGAAGAGGCACTGCACACACTACACGAACACTTCTTGTCACGTGAAGAGGGGAAGTGCAGTAAGTCAACCCTTCTACACGCTAACCGCGCTATCTACAAAGCACATGTTGCACACTTACCACATTTATCACCCACTGATTCTTATAGTTTTCCGCGGAAATATTCCATGATCAGGTATACTCCAATACACTCCAGCTACAACCCGCTCTTGCGATTGGATGGCTTTGATTGCCACGCGGAGTCCTACGTGTCTACCCGCGAATCACGGAGGGTCGTAGCCATTTATAGGATATTCACGGCAAAGTGAACACTTTTTTGCCCTAGTTACTTTTTTCTTCCAGCAATTTTTTTAACTCTTTAACTAACTCTTTTGCATAAATTTTGCCGTGTTGGTAATAAACACAGTGTGTATATTCCACCATACTCGGATGTTAAGTCTAAGGCTAAAATAAAATATACTTGTTGACTATTATTCCAAATGAGGTTTTCAAAAGTTCTCACTTTACTGTGAATAGCCTATAACTGTGATTGGACCGACCAGGTAGAAAATTGCACATTAAATTTGCAACTGTTAACTAAAATTTTGAAGTCTAGTTTGCGCTGAAATCTTTTCGCGAAAAACAGGTGGCCCTACTTATAATGGATTGAAATATTTTTGTGGCCTGTATACAAGTACTACATGTGTTCCTACACAAGCTAACATTGTGTCACTTATATTCAACGTCATATGTGTTCGTCTCTCCTTTCCCACTTACCACAGTCATATTTGTTCAGACCGAATACGACACACATACTTTACTGAATAAAGTTTACTACTGGTTGGCTGTCAGCCAATGGAGTGCCGAGTTAATTTGGGGCCACGGTAGTGTAGTGATTAGACTTCTCGCCTCCCACCAAGATGAACAGACTTCGATTCCCTGTTAGGGTTGCTCCCGGATTATCGCATGTGGGAATCGCGAAGACGAACCGCTGGTCGGCGGGTTTCCTCGGGGATCTCCCGTGTCCAACGCCCTCATCGACTCTCAAGAGCTCGATATTAAGAGCCACCCAAATCTCTCCACTTTCTGCTCTCCCAATAAAATATGTTTCATATGTATCATGTAATGCCATCAATATTGTTCACTTAAAGTTTTATAAAAATTTATAATGATTATCGATGATAGTTATTATTGATGTGCTGAGAAATTCTTTTAAGCTTCTGCCAAGCACTAATGAAACAATGAAAGTAGAACCCTTCGAATTTTGTTTTCAGTGTAGACCGAGTTACGCTCGGGCAGAGTGTTCTAAGTGGTACGTGAAGAGAGTAATATTCCTGCAGAGATGTGTTTAATGTCTCATAACACCGGGATACGGTGTGGATAACGCCAGTCACAGAGTAGGCCACTTATAAATACGCAAGTGAAGAAGCATCTTACATTGAGAACTCCAGCCGCTCACGTCACATAAACGGCGTTACTGACCAACAAAGTTGATGGAACGCCGTGAGCCAATCAGAGCCGTGGCATACACGTTACCCGACAGCCAAACCAATAGAGAACTTGTCATAGCATGCAGTAACCAATCAGACACAAAGCCCGTTCCCAGAGCCTCAATAAGCCAATCAGTGAGTCGGTTCGCCCACGACGTACATCCAATGTGCTGATGTATGAAAATAAACACACTTCACATGAGAGCCCTTGAGTGCTTTCAAGACGATGAGTACATCAGAAACATCATGTTTGGGTACTTCTAAATTGACAAAAACGGCTGTGTCAAAAAGCTGTATCTCAAAATATACGTGTTAGATACATACAAAACTGTATCTCAAAATATACGTGTTAGATACATACAAAACTGCTCATGGGCAAGAACACATTTTTCTCGCTAAACAAATTCCACTACTAGTTGTACCGGAAAACACGTTAGTTCACAAACAATTTCGTTGTTGGATGATTTGAAGTCTCACGCGTCTGAGGTATCTGCCAGCCAATCACAGAAGTTCAGTGCCGAAGTAACTTTAATTTTGATAGGCTCAGTCAAATAGAGAATGTATCATAACACAGACACCCGGCCAATGGCTACAGATAGAGACCTGAAGAATGCGCGGATTCATTTTGGAACAAGCTAGAATTAAAAACACGTGTGTTTATATAACTTCAGCCATTGGTACGCACGGTGTTTGACACCTCCTGGAGAACGCAGGCCCAATTGTCGCCTCCCAATTAGACAGCAGACAACCAATGCTCAGTTGACATTGGGATATCTGCACATAAGATTGTGGAGTCTATCCTGCAGGTTATTGAACTCACGAATTTTTCAAGTCTCTGTACGTACGATACCTGCTTGTGTGTACGTAGAATGTTTATGTCTATCCTGCGCACTAAAATTCGGCGGCCATACTTATGGGCCCTTCCGTGAATGACTTTCCTCCAATAAAATGATAAGGTCGCCGCTGAAAGTCGAGTAGGAACATGCAACACTACGAGAACACTGCAGAGCCTTGCGCTTAGGGGCGATGGCACACCTCATGTGCGTGGCAGTGTTGACCTTATCGCTTCCTAGCTTCCCGACCTCGCAAGTGGGGAAAAGCTCTAGTTAGGGGGGGGGGGGGGGACCTTACTACTGCATTATTTTCAGTGTACTTGATTCCAAAAATAATCTTATTTCACCGAGAGGAAAATAGAGTCCTAAGGGAGAGGCACAATCTCCCTACCATCCCTCCCCCCGCCCCAGCCCTTAAATCCTCCCCTGGTAGTGGCATAACTGTTGAGCGAGGCTATATCCGTAGCCTTCAGTTCTTTTTTTAAGCCTACGGCCAACATTAACAATTACGACGGAGCAGATTTAAATCACGAGATAGAAAATTCAGAATCTTAAACAGCACCGAACATTCCAGACCACGGGCGAACACAAAAACTACGTCACACTTGCGACATCAAGCCCAAAAATCATAACAGGATTACTGCGACTGTAGTATATTCCACGTTTCTTCGCACTTTTTGAATCTAACCGTTGAAAAATCACCCCATGTGTGACGAGTTTGATTGTTTCCTAACTATGCCACGTATTGCAATTGTTTTATACTCGTGTTAACATAAAAGTACCTAATTTATTTGATAAAATTCAATTTTTTCTTATATTATATCTACCATTCATTATAATATATAATTTGTAACTAATCTGAATAAACAGATAGAAAATTGGTGTGTTGGTAATGCCTAGTACGAAATAATTCCCATGTAACATATTATTACACAGTGTGCACGCGATTTCAATGGGGTGTTTCCTTGCTGTAATTTTCTGGGCTCGGTTAAACTTTGTAACGGTTAATTCCACTCAGGCTATGAACGTAAAGAGATTTCTTATGGGAAAGTGCGGCATAAGGGACATTTCCGTCGCTAGAGGCACAGTGTTCCAACAGACAATTTTTATTAAAATTGTAAGCTACTGGGATTATAAAAGAGAACAATTTTTTCTTAGTTACGAAGTTATTTTATATTTGTTCTATGATTATTGCAATTATCCTATCTCTTAACGTACAACATAGAGAAACTGGTAAAGGCTGTTCCATATCTTAACGTTAGATTAAAAGAGCTATGTAACAATTTGTAGTACCTTAAAATATTTGTTTCGCTTTGTACTTTTTTCCGTGTATCGAAGTATATAAAAGAGCATATTTGTGAAATATTTACTTATCTAATAATTTCAAAGTTTCACTTGACCGACGCACGAATAAAGTGATGAGGCCCATTATAGTGTTAATTTTACATAAGACAGGATAATACGTAACGTGCATACAAGTATATCTTAAGCAGCGCTTTCAAGTGATCATTTTACTCTGAACAGTCTTTACTCATACGACACTAGCGCTTACCTAGTGGCGAAAATTGTAATAGAAAGGAACGTTAACTTAGTTTACACGAGGCGGAGGGATATCCTGAAAGAGTAGAACTTTAGCAGGGCTTCAGGAAAGTTGGAATGGTCTATATGGAAGAACTGAATATGGCCTTCAGTGGGCAGGATGTGGCGGCCAGTGGCGACTGTTGCCAGCGCTCCCCGTGGACGGGCGGAAAAACAAAAGCCACCCCCCCCCCCCCAATCAGAGATAACCACAATGGGAGCGCCGATAGTAAAAAAAAAGAGCGGAGAGTCGGGGCATGGCGTTGTTTCCAGTGGTGTGGCCTCAGCTTCCGGCATTATGGCGGCTAGCTGACGGCTGGATGCTCTTGTGAGAGGAGCAAAAAATGAACTGAAGTAGCAGATTTTTACCTCGCAACCTTCATTCATTCTCAGCCCTGGTGACAAGATTTCCCCACCATGGCTGAGTTTTGTTAATACTTGTCATAGCCTTTCAAAAGAACTTTACAGCACATCAACACTAATTATTATAAAATGAAATTATAATGTTTCTTATAACAACTGAACTGAACAATATAGACTGCATAATTTGTTGTTGCACATGAGTATTTGACTGTGAGACAATAAACTCGGCGCTACATCAGCTGAGAGTCAGCCAGTAGTAAAATGTATTGAGTGTAGTGAGTGGCTCACATGTGGTGACAGCCAATATGACTGTGGTAAGTAGGAAGTCAGGGAACAATATAAATGACGTTCACATAATAGTGGCTAAGTGACACTATTCTTCTAGCTTGTCTTGGATGATAGGAAATGCGAACAGAGCGCAGAGTGTTAAACCGTTCCGAATTAATGTACATGTTGCAATCGTTAAATTTTTTGGGGGTCGACGAATCTTCTTGCAGCCATTGTACAACCTACTGCGTGTTCCCTCATACCAGCATCAACCATTCAAGAATGGGAGAGGCAGATACTGTAACACATCAGATTACTCGGAAGTAATACGCCTGAAACACCGTTATCCTTAATGCGCAACATGTCCTCAGTCATGGATGCAAGGACTGAGCTGGTTAAAAGCCACACGTGTAAATACGAGAAATAAAAAAAACTTACACGTAAAATTGTTGCTATTCATTGAACGCAATTTTTCACAGGATAAGCGAATCTCCAGTAAAATAATGCAAGAAATTTGCTTTAAAATTTTAACTTTTCTGTGGGCTCTTGCATAGCAAAAGTTGCAAATACAGATCTTAATAAATTGCTTAAAGTGGTCAACTTTCGGAAGACGTATCCTTGGGCATTTTAGGGAAAATTTTATGTTAAAAGTAAAACAAAAGAAATGTTCACTATCTATCTCATGAGAATTATGTGTATCATCTTTACTACCGCATACCAATTAACGAAATACGGTATGCCTGCAAGGTATTTAATATTCTATCGTAAAATTAGATTAGTAAAAATCGCATTACTTGACCAAAGAACCGAAAAATTCCCTTTGATGCCAGCCATAGTTTCTTTTTATTGAATTAATCGTGTTTCCGAAATCTCAATGCCAAACAAAATTGAATTTTTACAGTTTACTCTTATGAATAGCATTGGTGGACTTGAATAACTGTTTCGAAACAAAGTTGATACTTGGTTTTTGGCAGGGACATTTAATTTAAATGCCACAATTCGACGACCAAACACGAATTTGAACTTTACGTACAAATTGATAGTATTTCTCAATTTACCGTGAGTTTAAGAGTGGACTCTTCGGAAATTATCCCTTTGCGTGACTCTCCCATCAGGAATCTGGTTTTGTTCCTGACATGATTACAATAAACGTCAATAGGACCTACAATGTTCTTATTGAGCATCAACGATTGTGTGTACACTGGCGTTGGAGTGTTATAGACATTGACAAAATTTATAAATGGAATCAATTTTCTGGAAAAATATATTCCTTTTTATTGTTATTAGAACAAATTTGGCTTCTCTTATACAGGTTGTAGTATCGAGAAAATAATACGGTAAGCAGTTACAGGTTTACGAAGCATGGTTTAGTAGATCTGTTTTGGTGGTATGCCTTATATTTAAACTTGCTTGACAATAACCAACAGTTGTTTCATTTAGTGCTATTGTATACTGCTGCTTGGCATTGCATACAAAGGCTTTGTAAGAGGAAGGTTAGCTAACAGTTTCGCAATACGCTTGATGTGCAACGAATGGAATAAGTGGTGAGAAAGTTACGATTTTAAGAGCGAAATCAATATAGCCGTGAAAAAAAAAGGAATTACTCTGTTCTGTTGTCAAATTTAATTAAAATAATTGTGTATTCTAAACCCAATTTTACAACCGGATGTTAAACAATTAGTGGGCACATTTCGTTAATCCTCCATTCTAGACTGAAGAACAAAGTTTTCTTATTTACGAAAGTTCCGGTACAATGCGAATCGGAATTGTTTTTATAAAAATGTATTAATTTTATTAAAAACTTATCTTATTTCTTTACGTGAAAACTGAAGAAAATGCGGTACACATATGACATTAGAGCTATTAGGTTGCGAAAAAATTATGTAACATTGATCTTTCCTAAATTATTAAAATAAACCCCACCATAGCTAACGTTGCATGGTTAGGAACAAAT
The DNA here is from genome assembly GCA_029891345.1 of Dryococelus australis. Lineage (NCBI taxonomy): Eukaryota > Metazoa > Arthropoda > Insecta > Phasmatodea > Phasmatidae > Dryococelus > Dryococelus australis. The sequence continues at coordinate 110,628,369 of CM057005.1, forward strand.
AGTCGTTAGTGTCTAGAAATGCGGCCAACAAATAAGACTTGAAGTCCAACATGGTAGTGCCAACTCCTTCTTCATCCTTGCTCTACACGATCCTTCTGGTGTTCCTCGACTGCCAGCTATTGACTGATCTTTGTCTCCCGCCGTGTCCTCAATATTGCCTCGCAGATCTCACACGCTGCTGTCAAAACCACGTGCCACAACAACGGCATGGACATTTCACGTCCATCAAATCTGTGTGTTATAAAAAATATATCACTCTCCTCTGTTCCGTTACTGAAACGGCTTGGGGGAGTCATCGTTCTCTGGTTCGTGTTTCAGTAAACCCGTAACGACCCATGTCTTGCCAAGGCAATTGACAATACAACTACATTGCATATTATTATTCCTACAATTTTAGGGCATTGCACAGTAAAAAATGGCAGTTTAGTTCAAAAGTGTGCCTGGCCATACAGTACTTACGGAGAGATGTTCAGGATGTGTACAGTATGTGTACGAGCAGACTCTCACTATACAGAATGTGTTAACAGTATGAACCTATACAGAGTGTGTTAGCAGTATGTCACTATACAGGGTGTGTGTGAGCGGTGTGTCTCTATACAGAGTGTGTATGAGCAGTCTGTCACTATACAGGCTGTATGAGCAGTGTGTCACTATACAGGGTGTGTGTGAGCGGTGTCTCACTATACAGAGTGTGTGTGTGAGCGGTGTCTCACTATACAGAGTGTGTGTGTGAGCGGTGTCTCACTATACAGAGTGTGTGTGAGCAGTCTGTCACTATACAGGCTGTATGAGCAGTGTGTCACTATACAGGGTGTGTGTGAGCGGTGTCTCACTATACAGAGTGTGTGTGTGAGCGGTGTCTCACTATACAGAGTGTGTGTGAGCAGTCTGTCACTATACAGGATGTGTGTGAGCGGTGTCTCACTATACAGAGTGTGTGTGTGAGCGGTGTCTCACTATACAGAGTGTGTGTGAGCAGTCTGTCCATATACAGGATGTGTGTGAGCGGTGTCTCACTATACAGAGTGTGTATAAGCAGTATGTCAATATACAGGGTGTGTATGAGCAGTCTGTCACTATACAGGATGTGTGTGAGCAGTATGCTACTATACAGAGTGTGTGTGACCAGTTTCTCACTATACAAGATGTGTATGAGCAGTATGTCACTATATAGTATGTGTGTGAGCAGTGTGCCACTATACAGGATGTGTGTTGCAGGATCGTGCGCAACAAGGCGGCGGAGAAGGCGAAGCACGTGCACCACCAGCAGCAGCAGCAGCAGCAACAGCAGCAGGTGGCGGGGGCGGGGGCGGCGGGGCCCGGAGCGGGGGCGGCGCCCAGCTCGGTGTCTGTGATCGCGCACGCACCCGCCGCACCGCACCACGCCGACCCGCACCGCGCAGCCTCCGCCGGAGGCTACAGCATCAACGGCATCCTCGGCATCCCTCAGCCTCCCGACCCCGCCGCCAGCGTCGCCAAGCGCAAGCGTGACGACCAGCACGCAGGTGCGTAACTAACACTTGCCACTACTACTAGTCTGTGTAACTAACACTTGTCACTACTACTAGTCGATGTAACTAGTTCAGCTACACTACTAGTCGGTGTAACTAACACTGGTCACTACTACTAGTCTGTGTAACTAGATCAGTTATACTACTAGTCGGTGTAACTAACACTGACCACTACTACTAGTCTGTGTAACTAGGCCAGCTATACTACTACTAGTAGGTGTAACTAACACAAACCACTACTACTAGTCTGTGTACCTAGGTCAGCTATACTACTACTAGTCGGTGTAACTAACACTGGCCACTACTACTAGTCTGTGTAACTAACACTTGTCACTACTACTAGTCGATGTAACTAGTTCAGCTACACTACTAGTCGGTGTAACTAACACTGGTCACTACTACTAGTCTGTGTAACTAGATCAGTTATACTACTAGTCGGTGTAACTAACACTGACCACTACTACTAGTCTGTGTAACTAGGCCAGCTATACGACTAGTCGGTGTAACTAACACTGGCCACTACTACTAGTCTGTGTACCTGGGTCAGCTATACTACTACTAGTCGGTGTAACTAACACTGGCCACTACTACTAGTCTGTGTAACTAACACTTGTCACTACTACTAGTCGGTGTAACTAGTTCAGCTACACTACTACTAGTCGGTGTAACTAACACTGACCACTACTACTAGTCTGTGTAACTAGATCAGCTATACTACTAGTCGGTGTAACTAACGCTGGCCACTACTACTAGTCTCTGTAACTAGGTCAGCTATACTACTAGTCGGTGTAACTAACACTGGTCACTACTACTAGTCTGTGTAACTAGGTCAGCTATACTACTAGTCGGTGTAACTAACACTGACCACTACTACTAGTCTGGGTAACTAGGTCAGCTATACTACTAGTCGGTGTAACTAACACTGGCCACTACTACTAGTCTGTGTAACTAGATCAGCTATACTACTAGTCGGTTTAACTAACACTGGCCACTACTACTAGTCTGTGTAACTAGGTCAGCTATACTACTAGTCTGTGTAACTAACACTGATCACTACTACTAGTCTGTGTAACTAGATCAGCTATACTACTAGTCGGTGTAACTAACACTGGCCACTGCTACTAGTCTGTGTAGCTAGGTCAGCTATACTACTAGTCGGTGTAACTAACACTGGTCACTACTACTAGTCTGTGTAACTAGGTCAGCTATACTACTTGTCGGTGTAACTAACACTGACCAATACTACTAGTCTGTGTAACTAGGTCAGCTATACTACTAGTCGGTGTAACTAACACTGACCACTACTACTAGTCTGTGTAACTAGGTCAGCTATACTACTACTATTAGTCGGTGTTACTAACACTGACCACTACTACTAGTCTGTGTAACTAGGTCAGCTATACTACTAGTCTGTGTAACTAACAATTGTCACTACTACTAGTCGGTGTAACTAACACTGACCACTACTACTAGTCGGTGTAACTAGTTAAGCTACACTACTACTAGTCGGTGTAATTAACACTGGCCACTACTACTAGTCTGTGTAACTAGGTCAGATATACTACTAGTCGGTGTAACTAACACTGACCACTACTACTAGTCTGTGTAACTAGGTCAGCTATACTACTAGTCGGTGTAACTAACACTGATCACTACTACTAGTATGTGTAACTAGGTCAGCTATACTACTAGTCGGTGTAACTAACACTGACCTCTACTACTAGTCTGTGTAACTAGGTCAGCTACACTCATCTTGTTGTTGCTTTATACCGTCCCTCGCCACATAGTCTACCTTACTTGACAGCCATCCCCGAAAACAATTATGTTAGTTAACTGCGACTCTCCCAAAATCCTGGCTTAGCAAACTGTTACACTAAATGCTTTATTAGCAAACTGTAGCTCAACCAAAATCCTAGGTTGACAAACTGTATTGCATCCTATATTTTAGGTTAGAAAAACGGCGAGTCGCTATATATCCTAGATAGGTTGGCAAGGTATGGCTCATAAATCCTAGATTAACAAACTATGACTCACGCTAAATTCTAGGTTAGCAAACTTTGACTCGCCCTAAACCCTAGATTGACAAAGTGTGACTAATCCTATATTCTAGGTTGGCAAACTGTAACTCACATAAAATCCTAGGTTGCCAAGTTGTTACCCAACTTAGATCATACGCTAGCAAACTGTGACTCGCCCTGTGCCTTAGGTTAGTAAGTTGTCTCACACTCTAAATCCTAGGTTAGCATATTGTGACTCGCCCTAATTCCTGGGTTGGCAAGCTGTGACTCACCTAAAATCTTAGCTCAGTAAACTGTGACTGGCTCAAAATATTATGCTAGAAAACAACAAATCGCTCAAAACCCTACGTAAGTTAGCTGTGTGTTAGCCAAAACTATAAGTCATATAAATGATACGCAGAATCTTAGATTAGCAAACTGTGATTCTTCGAAATTTTTATGTTATTAAAGTGTTTTTCAGCCATAGTTCTAACTTAGATAACTGTGATTCACCTGAAATCCTAGAACAGCAAACTGTTATAAGTCAAAAATCATAAGCAGAGCCCCGAGTATTTCGTGAATTCGTTCCGTGGCGAAGTAGACTTCAAACACTTGTCATATTCTCCTACTATTGTGGTTTGACGACAGTTCTTTAGACACGCCTTGTTTAACTGTGATCCAGTTGTAAGCAGGAACGAGTAGTGTGAGTGAGCTTTGAACAGTCCTGTACGAAGGTCTAGTTTGTTCACAGCAACCAATAAGCAAACTATATTTTCTCGAGTGTATATAGGGCTGCAAAGCCTAGCCTGCTACCACATCAATCTGCGAAATACTCGGAGCTCTAATCAAAAGGTTTGTTATTTGTGTGTCACCCAAACTTTTATGCAAGATAACTTAACTGACCCGAAGTTCTAGGATAGCAAACTATTATTCGCCCGAGATCCTACATCTCTCTCAACTTTCCATTAACATCTCCAGCTGTAAAAGGAAAGCTTACTGGTTGGCCGGAACTCGCAGATACATCTGTCCCATTGGTTCGTTATAAAGAACTGCTTCAACCAATATCCTACTTTTTTAGGGCAAAAATTAATCAGCCTAAAATCTACATTTGTGCAGGTTAAATTACAGTATAATTCTGACGAACTCCTATATTAGGTTGTGCTGACTATTCGTGATTCCTCTAAAACATTTATTTGATCCGATTATTCACCCATAATATCTGCGTTATACCTAGGACAAGTTAAGCCCACTAGAGTCGCGCTGGCCTAAGAACGCACTTGGCTCCGGCCACCTAAGTGAAAAGAGAGCGTCAGACGACTTGCAAAGTTCCAACGACAGGGAGCTGGCAGGCAGGCAGCAACCACTCTCTCCCATCTGCCTTATTACAGTCGTCCAATCGTGTCATTCCCCAGGTCCTAAGTCATAGCGGCGCTACTGTTGTTATAATTAGTATTAGATTTTCGCGAGAATATTTATAATGTTCTACGTGTACACATGCAAATACCCTTTGGCCTTTGGGCGGAGGACATCTTCTTTATTTTATGGGCCAATCAGAATTAAGTTAATTCGCTGATTGGCTGGCAGACACCTCAAGACGTGTGAGAGTTCAAATCACCCAACCAAGAAATCGTTTCTGAACTAACGTGTTTCCCAATACAACTAGTCGTGAAAACTTTCCGTGAAAAATAACTGATCCTAGTAATATGGGTTTTCTAAGAGGATCTTAACTATAAACTGAGCACTTCGGAAACCCATGCTTATGCTCTACTTGTTTGCACATTGTGTATTCTTTTGCCGCATTTAAAATTAACATTGCCATGTGTCTGATTACTCTACTGATTGCTCAGGCGAGTGAAACTAGAACTTTTATAAATATGAATATTATTCATATTGGTTGATTACTACAACTATATGCACATAAAACACCGAAAGTCAAATAAAACACTCCAGTATTCACAATTGTTTACATACTAACACGTTTAGTTCAGCGTTAAGTCTTGGAATAACTTTCCCTCTTACGTCACCAACTTGACTGGACGCCCAGTGTCAGTCCGTATGTCCGTTAACACTTGCAACATGGGCGACATTACGTAACGAGATGGTCGCTTGCAACACGCTAGGTTCGAAACACCTATGTGCGTCAGTGAAGAGCTGACCATTTCATTGGCCGTTGAATATTGCCTTCGCCATGTACTCTGTTCACTTGTCCACAGAGAACTCATCAGATGCACTAATGAACGGTTGTTAATGTCCCATTATGTTCAATGGCGTGGCCATGTTCACGTTCGCCAGTGAATAAAGCGAACCGAATAAAATTTGTTTATCAGTTAATCAACCTTATTCGCTTATTTTATAGTCGAGCGGTATTTTCAACCCTGTGGTATTTTTTAAGAAACCAATAATTTTTCCACTAATGCTTTTTACTCACCAGACATCAGGATGGAAGTATTTTCTTGATGAATTATGGGATTTTGAAAGCCAGGAAATATATATAAATGTTTGCAAGTATGGCGTAAGGGCACCAAGAAGAAAGTTTAAATATATGCAAATATGTAGTCACAATTTTTGAATGCTGATTTTCAAAAGCACTTAGTTAATCGTGAACATCGTATTAGTAGAAAGATAGAATGAACTTCAAACACGTGTACTTTAATATCGGCGTTATCATTGGGGTGGAGGGAGAGATTTGGGCGGCTCTTAATATCGAGGTCATGAGAGCCAATGAGGGTGAAGAGGGGTGAGTATGGAGCAGCGTCGGAATGCAAAGCCGGGGTAACGGGATATACCCGAGAAAAGTCACCGACCAGTGGCATCGTGCGACACGATACATACTTGCGAATATTCGGGAACAACACCGCTGGGTATCGAACCCAGTTCGTTTAGGTGGTAGGCCAGTAGTCTGACCACTGCACCACGGCGGCCCCACTTATATCATCAGAGTGCAATTTGTTTGATCCAACCTGGGTGAATTTTGAACCAATAGGAAACAACTGACAGGATCGCCTAATAACATCGAATTACATAAAATTGCAGGAGGGAGGGGGCCCTTAGTCCTTACATATTATGTAAAGGCTGTTCACGATAAAGTGAACACTTTTGAAATCAACCTTAGAAAAATGTTACTGCTCCTGCCTGCCGGTAGCACTGAGTGGTATGCGCCCCGTAAAGTTGGTAACGATGAATGGGAAGTATTTCCAAATGTTAAGGTCGAATAAAAAGTGTTAAGTCGCCATTTGTGATGACTTAAATTATTTCTTACGCTTTCTATTTTTTTAACGCCTCAATGTGTAAAAAATTAGCAGACTTATAAAATGTTTACTTTTCTAATAATTTCACAGTTCCACTTGACTGAGAGGACCATGGCAATGTTAATTTTACATAAGGTGCAAGAATACAAAACGCGCTCACAATTAGATCCTAAGCAGTGCTTTCAAGATTTCACAGTTTTCCATGAACATGCTTTAAGTGGACATTCTCGTGTTCGAAGCCTACACTCTCCTGAGTAAATGTGTAGTTCTCCTGCAGATATTCAATGTCAGTTTTGAAGTGCAGTGATTCTCCAAATCATAATCTCCGATTCTTCCCATAGGTGACGGTATGTTGTGGCCCATTTTGGTATTTTACATACTTATTATATATTGTACTTCGTATATACTAATTAGTTATTACTTGTTCTCGATAATATATATTATTTACAAATATTTAGTTAATGTTTTAAACGAAATTATTATTTTAAAAAATTATATATCTCATATAGTATATTTATTATGTTATAGTATTTCACCTACTTACGAAAAGTAGTCTAACGAGAGCTAGACAAAGTGGTTACTTCGTAAAGGGCGCTAGGCTAGTAACACAGGGGTTGCGAGTAAGGATTTTTTAATTCCTCTCATTTACTAACCAATCACCGTTGTTTTTTTAAAGCACAGTGTTTCTTTACAATATAACATACATTACCACGAAGACGTCTGATGTACTATTGTAACGACAAAGCAAGGTTAGCATAGCTATTACGATAATCAAACAAAAATTACGTTTGTGGCCAGCCCATTTAGCTGTGGTTTATATTCTCATTATTTTTCTTTGGGGCAAAAACACGCGTTGCAGCAAAGGAATCGTTTGTAAAGTTTAGTATACCGCGTCCTAAACCAAGTTCACGAAACTTTGCAGCCTGCAGCAGCTAGACTAGGGTGGCGAGTGTGTGCTAGCAGCTAGGCTAGGATGGCGAGTGTGTGGTAGCAGCTAGGCTAGGGTGGCGAGTGTGTGCTAGCAGCTAGACTAGGGTGGCGAGTGTGTGCTAGCAGCTAGGCTAGGGTGGCGAGTGTGTGGTAGCAGCTAGGCTAGGGTGGCGAGTGTGTGCTAGCAGCTAGGCTAGGGTGGCAAGTGTGTGCTAGTAGCTAGGCTAGGGTGGCAAGTGTGTGCTAGTAGATAGGCTAGGGTGGCGAGTGTGTGCTGGCAGCTAGGCTAGGGTGGCGAGTGTGTGCTAGTAGCTAGACTAGGGTGGCGAGTGTGTGCTAGCAGCTAGGCTAGGATGGCGAGTGTGTGGTAGCAGCTAGGCTAGGGTGGCGAGTGTGTGCTAGTAGCTAGGCTAGGGTGGCGAGTGTGTGCTAATAGCTAGGCTAGGGTGGCGAGTGTGTGCTAGTAGCTAGGCTAGGGTGGCGAGTGTGTTATAATAGCTAGGCTAGGGTGGCGAGTGTGTGCTAGTAGCTAGGCTAGGGTGGTGAGTGTGTGCTTGCAGCTAGGCTAGGGTGGCGAGTGTGTGCTTGCAGCTAGGCTAGGATGGCGAGTGTGTGCTAGTAGCTAGGCTAGGATGGCGAGTGTGTGCTAGTAGCTAGGCTAGGGTGGCGAGTGTGTGCTAGCAGCTAGACTAGGGTGGCGAGTGTGTGCTAGCAGCTAGGCTAGGGTGGCGAGTGTGTGCTTGCAGCTAGGCTAGGGTGGCGAGTGTGTGCTAGTATCTAGGCTAGGGTGGCGAGTGTGTGCTTGCAGCTAGGCTAGGGTGGCGAGTGTGTGCTAGTATCTAGGCTAGGGTGGCGATTGTGTGCTAGTAGCTAGGCTAGGGTGGCGAGTGTGTGCTTGCAGCTAGGCTAGGATGGCGAGTGTGTGCTAGTAGCTAGGCTAGGGTGGTGAGTGTGTGCTAGTAGCTAGGCTAGGGTGGCGAGTGTGTGCTAGTAGATAGGCTAGGGTGGCGAGTGTGTGCTGGCAGCTAGGCTAGGGTGGCGAGTGTATGCTAGTAGCTAGACTAGGGTGGCGAATGTGTGCTAGCAGCTAGACTAGGGTGGCGAGTGTGTGCTAGTAGCTAGGCTAGGGTGGCGAGTGTGTGCTAGCAGCTAGACTAGGGTGGCGAGTGTGTGCTAGCAGCTAGGCTAGGGTGGCGAGTGTGTACTAGTAGCTAGGCTAGGGTGGCGAGTGTGTGCTTGCAGCTAGGCTAGGGTGGCGAGTGTGTGCTAGTCTCTGCACACACTCGTCTCAGGGGCGGGTATCTCAGCCATGTGCCAGGGGGGGCGGGTTGTGTGCCGGCGAACAGGAGCTTCTCAAAGGCACAAGGCCGCCATTGTGCACGCAGCTCCAATTAGCGGAGCCACCTAGCACGGCGAGGTAAATGTGGGAGGTAGGCCCCTTACCCCGGCGTGGTGTGGGTGGAATGTCTCTGCCCCCTCCCCCCAACTCCTTCCCTTGTACCGTAGTTCCTCGAACCGACCCGAGGGTACCCGTCGACTGCAGATGAAGTAGACCAACCTCGCTGACTGCGCACTACTAGTCTCCGTGTACCAACACTGGACTGCTTTTGTGCCTAAAGGCTGTTCACGATAAAGTGAGCACCTTTGAAATTAACCTTATAAAAATGTCACTGCCCCTACCTGCATATATTTTAACGGGTGCACCGAGTGACATGCGCACAGTAAAGTTGATAACGATGGATGGGAAGTAGTTCCATATATTAACGTCGAATCAAAAGTTTTAGATAACCATTTGTAATTATTTAAATTATGTTTTAGACTTTCTGTTTTTTAATGCATCGAAGAGTATAAATGAGCAGATTTGTAAAATTTTTGCTTTTCCAATAATTTCACCGTTTAACTTGACCGACGCACCAATAAAGTGATAAGGCCCATGACAATGTTAATTTTACATAAGCGGAATAATACACAAAGTGCATACAGACAGATCTTGATCTGGGCTTTTAAAAGTGCTCATTTTACCGTGAATAACCTATACACGACTATACGCTGTTCACTGTAAAACGAGCTCTTCTGACGCCCTAGTTACTTTTTTCCCATCAGCCATGTATTATCCTTCCACCACTTATTAAAATAAATATTGACATGCATGTAATAAACATAGTATGTATATTTCACCGGACTCGAAATTTAATGTCTAAGGCTACAATAAAATATATGTATTGACTATTATTCCAAATAAGAGGGCTTCAAAAACTGCTCACTTTTCCATTCTGCCAAGCGATTTTCAGGCCATGGGACGGGTACCTCTTTTGATTATCCTTCGGTGATATGACTGACGTAGGTTGAGTTCAGAGGTTTGGGTGGCTATTAACATCAAGGTCTTGAGAGCCGATGAGGGGGAATTAATGTGAGAGTGGAGCAGTGCGGGGGAATGTGCGGTTGAAACGGGAGATCCCCTAGAAAACCCGCCAACCAGCGGCATCGTCTGGCACAATTCCCTTTTGCGAAAATCCGGGAGTGACCCGGCCGGAGCTCGCCTTGGTGTGAGACGAGCAGGCTAACCGCTCAGCCACCGCGGCTCGCGGAACGCCTTCGCAGACCTCCTGGAAGGGTCGTGTGTAGTGGCGACCAACTCGGCAGTAGCAGTTCACCCCCTGTATCACAGGCGGAGGGTGGCGGGGCGGGTGGGGGGGAAGAATGGTTGTCGCTCTGCCGTCGTAGAAACTGAGTCTCCCCCGGCACATTGTGCCCAGGACGTGGACCGTGACCCCTTGACGGGCCGGAAGCCGAGGGTGACCTCCCCCCCCCCCCAACAACCCCAGGATCAGCTCCACCAGGATCTGCGAGCTGCGTCACCCTCCTCTACACGTCGAGGAGCCTCGCACATCATCACCTAGACATGCCCGACATTTGCGCTGAAATATATTTGTTAGTAATATCACAGAATAAGCAAGTATACAGAAGTGAAATGGTGTAGAAGTTCCTGGGTCGTGGTGGCTGAGCGGTTAGCCTGTTCGTCTCACACAAGGCAAACCGGGTTCAATCCCCGCTCGGGTCACTCCCGGATATTCGTGCTGGACGATGCCTCTGGTTGGCGGGATTTCTCGGGATCTTCCGTTTCCCCCGTCATTTCATTCCAGAGCTGTTCCTATACTTACCTCACTTCACCCTCATCGGCTCTCCAAGACCTCGCTGTTAGAGCCACCCAGATCCCTTCACTCATTGTAGAGGTTCCTTTGATGTCGCCGTATCTATCCTCTGATTGGCTGAGCGAAGCTGTGGGAATAGGGTTCGGGTGTGATTGGATACTGTATACCGCGAAAGGTTTCTTATTGGCTAGGCTACCACCTGGCAAGTAGGTTACCGCGCGCTGATTGGCGAACTGGGTTCCGACGTGTTGGTGGCCATTGCCGCCAATTTAATGATGTGTGTGCATTTGGAGCTGTGTGCATAAGCAGCTTGTCACTTCTGTACACTTTATTACTTTATTGGTCACGTCATGTTTCTAACGTCGTAAAAACTCGTTTATTTCACCGTGCGCATAGAATTCGAAATAGTTCCCCGATTATTTATGGCTGGAGTAGGGTATTTAATATTTTTTAGTTTAAGATAGTTCAACTTTTAAACTTCTATATTCCCCCCTTTATACTAGCGATATTGATAGAGATAACGTTTACCAGGAAAAATGTATTGTGTTCAAATAGTTTCTATAATATTGTAGCTTCGTATGTCACGATCGTGTGATATAATTTTTAAACAGCGTAGATTTTTACCGGTGAACCACGGGAGTTGACTGTACGAGTAGCATAATTATCACTGGCACATGTTAACTGAGGAAACTGATTGTCACACACAGATGACAGTTAATAACTACAGTAAACTTGCAGACGTGAACCTAAGCAGCTCTGATGTCTAGGTGGAAATGTGGCATTAGTTCATTATCTTACCCGCTGCTGACACATACAACTCTTTACTTTACAACTCCTTGAAATGTATGTTGCAATGAATCTCCACCAAACACAACACCACCACTACTAGATGACTGAAGAGATTTGGACGGATCGTAACGTTAGGGTCTTGAGAGCCGATGAGGGTGGAGCTAAGGGAGTTTGGATGAAGGGGCGGGGGAAAACGGGAGATGCCCAAGAAAACCCGCCAACCAGTGGCACCTGACCCGAATAGAACCCGGTTCGTCTGTATGGGAGGCGAGCACTCCAGCGCCACCATTGCTAACTGAGCTTCGTTACTTGTTACCTCTAGGGACATACCACGTAGATTGTTCCTGTCTGTCTAGCTGTATTTGAAAACATTTAGCTCAGATCAACTTTCGTGAGTGGAGGGTTTTAACTGTTATAGGCTGTTCACGGTAAACTGAGAACTTTCGAAAGCCCTGCTAAGATCTACTTGTACTCGTGTTGTGTATTCTTCCGCCTTATGTAAAATTATCATTGCCATGGGCCTCGTCACTTTATTCATGCGTCGGCCTAGTAAAACTGTGAAATTATTATAAAAGTAAATATTTTACTAATCTACTCATTTTTTACACCTTCATGCAAAAAAAAAAACAGAAAACGAAGGAAATTATTTAAGTTGTCACAAATGGTTACATACCACTTTTTATTCGACGATAAGATATGGCACTGCTTTCCCTCCATCGTTACCAACTTTACTGGGCACGTGTCACTCAGTGCACCCGTTAAAATATATGCAGTTAGAAACAGTGACTTTTTTCTAAGATTGATTTCAAAGGTGCTCACTTTGTCGTGAACAGCCTTTACACGTCTTTTGCGCTTGCCGGCGAATCGCAGTCTCCCATTCCCTCAGTAATTTATTTCTGATTGATTGAACAAAAAAATATTCTCGCAGAATACACGTGTGGCCATAACCAGAGGGAAATTGTCAATTCAAGGTTATTTCGAATTTTTCTGAAGCCCTGCTGAAGTTCTACTTCCTGGATATTCCTCCACATCGTGCAAACAAAGCTTAACCGAGTCTAGAAGTTAACACCAGAGGAACAGCGCGCTGCATTGGTGTGCGATAAGTGTAATGACAGTTCGCACAGGAACTTTTTATTACTTGGCACTAACAATACACCTGCATTCCAACTTTTTTTATCCAAATTAATTATAAATTAATGTTTTAATATTGATATCAAATGAAAATAATTTTTCAATTTAACCAAAAATACGTTACTTATATGAACACGAGTATAAAATGCCTGTGATAAATGCAGGCATATTTAGTAAGCAACTAACCAAGTGACACGTGGTCTGATTTGTCACAGGTTCGATTCAAAAAGTTTGGAGAAACTGCGAATATACTGTATATGATATGGTATAGCCCATCGGAATATAGCCAGTGTGGTACTCACTGAGAATACAGGATATCTCTGGTGAATGTCAGTAATACATATTATATGCTTTATTGCTTCAATATTTAGTTTCATGTTGGAATTGTATTATTGGGATGTTTATACAATTACTAAACATCAATAAATGCACTAACATTAACTGTCACTATCCTATTTGTCACAAATATTTCGAACAACTTCTCGAACTGTATTTTTGAACGAAGGAATTCAGATTTAAAAAAAAAATGTATTTAGAACCACAGAAGTTTTTCATTGCCTCTGGCAATGAAACAGGTACAGTTACCATCAAAAATGTATAGAATTGCTGCTTTACTGATAGAAAGGTCTTTTCCTGCCAACAATCTACTTGCTTGTGTATGACCGAATATATATTTAATAACTTCAACTTGAGCAAACAAAATATGTAGAGCAACGAAATTGGTATTGTTCATATAACCAAATCACACTTAACTAAACTAAACCTCTGTGTTGCGCGAAAAAAGAAAATGACTGTCAACAAAATATTTAGTTGACTGAACTGTATATATTAGCTTGGCCACTCATTTGATAGCCTTCTTTCAAAAATACAGTTTGAGAGGTCGTTTAAAATATTAGTGTCAATTAAGAGAGTAACAGAGTTTGTTAGTGCATTTGTAGAAGCTTAATAATTGTGTCAACCTCTCAATAATACAAGTTCAACAAGACACTAAATATTGCAGCTATAAAATATTTATTTTCTTACCTTGTCCTATAATCGAAATATTTTTGAAAACACTCCCACTTCGTCGGCAGTCAGTAAACCTGACGTGTCTAGGGCGTAGCGTTCGAACGCAGCGTGGTCCGAGTTCGAAACTAGGTCGTGTTTCACTTTTATTTTATAGTAAACGAAACTATTTGACGTACGTGGAGGCCAACAAATTTTTAGTTACACCTACCAAATCTTATAGTTTAGGGCAACCAATTAAGTGAGTGAAGAGATTTGGACGGCTCTTAATATCGAGGTCTTGAGTGCCGATGAGTGTGATCTAAGTGAGTATGGCGCAGCATCGGAATGAAAGGGCGGGGGTAACGGGAGATCCCTGAGAAAACCCGCCGAAATCCGTGCCCAAATCCGGAGTGACCCGGCCGGGGATTGAACCCGGATCGCCTTGGTGAGAGGCGAGCAGGCCTACCGCTCAGCCACCGTGGCCCCGGCAACCAAATGAGATCCACAAAATAATTCGGTTCCGGTAAAAAATAAATCAGATTTCTCATATACAAATTATAACATATTTGGTGGCTCAAAACAAACTTTCCTTATTTCAAGATAACCGTTTCCTCTGTACAATCAAATGTACGTACGATAATATATATTCCAAACTTAGCATTTGAGTCATTTCCACTTTAGCGAAGTAGGAGCAGATGAGAGAAGAAGCCATGTGACGTGTGTGAGCGTCACAAAACAAGAGAGTCGACGAGGGTGTGTTATTAGTTTCCCCCTGGGTAGAGCGCGCGTTGGGCCGCATTTGTAACCAGCGTGGAAGAAGTGAGAGAGACGACGACGCTGGGGTAAACAGCGCGGGACAGAGACAGTGGCGCTGTGTAATCGGGCGAAAACAACACCTCGCCTCTCATTTACGTAACAAAAGGAAGGAGCAGCGGTGGCTCTGGGGGTTGCAGGAGTAGGGGTTGTATCTGGTGTCCCGAGAGTGGTCCTAGTGGGGAGGGGGAGGGGGAGGCCGGGTATATCTGATCGTGGGAAAAACAAAGGCATTACGACACCTAGCCGGAAACTTGTTGAGTCAGGGCGAGAGAGGAAACAATTGTGGGTCGGGCTTCGCCGGGGAAAACCCCGGGAAATTGTGCGGCAGGGAGCTGCATATGTTCCGCCCCTGCAAAATTTTGTGTAGCCCACCTGCTCTACTTTGCTGCGTTGCAAAAACATCTACACTACAAGGAGACGTATTATTCTAAATTACTGGAAATTCCACCTATTCCTTGAAAGGGGTTATAGTTGAGCCACTTTAAAGTAAATCTTGCCATTTTATACCCCTATACGGAAAATAGTATTTGTCAAGATAATTTAGGTTTTAAGTGGTTTAAAAAACCATAATATATCTCCGATTAGCAACTTACTTATTGAGGAAGAACCGCCAATTTCCTGGCCCTTGTTTTAGTGTTTTCTTATAGCTAACAAATCAGTGCTTGCATGATACTTAGCGTACACATGACAGAAATTACGTCCTCACAGAGAGCAACGGCACGTTCGTACATTGCGATGGTTGAATCTAACTGATTTCACTGATTTGAATTAGGTGAATACTTACGAAGAAGCACGAACGATCCCAACGCCAGACGAAACTGTCTAGCTAACAAAAGGAGACGAACGCAAGGTGTAAGTATGAGATTGCACGCTTCTTAGCAAAGGTGCTGCCTTCAATGTACCTTGTTGGATAGTTGATGACACAGTGATGTCATTTGTGTAATATGTGCGTTAAGTGTCATTCAATTAATATTTGTTAGCCATCAGAAAACATTCAAATAAGTGCCAGTAAAAGGCCGGTTTTTCCTCTATTTGTATCTTTAGGTTGCTATTCGTAGGTTTTTTACATTACTTAAATCACTTTGAACCCAAAGTATTTCGACAACTACTGTTTTCCAGACTGGGTGTCACGTGGTAAAATTCACTGCAAATTGGCTTTACTGTAATCCGTTTTATGGAATAGTTATAATTTCCAATCATCCTGTATGTATTTTAACAACTTCTACACTTGGTAAGATTCTGTAGCTAAATTATAGCTTCCAATAAGTTAAAAGTCAAACGTGTATATGTGTTAGTAGAAGGAATACATTATATAGGCTGATGCAGTTTGCTTTAACTATGTATTTACTTCACTTTTCCACATAGAACTCACCAGTTTGCCGACAAGGGTATATTAATGGTCCACTGTTAGAGGGCGTGGCCAACTTCAAGTGTGCCAACATAAGGGATTCTAGTTTACACTGCATATCAGTTCATCATGCACAATCCAGTATTTCGTATGGGGACAGTTTTTTTCGGCCACATGATGTTTTGGAGAAGACATTTTTCATCGTATGTTCATTTATTAGTGGTCTAAGGAATAATATTAAACAGAGGGGTGTAGCAGGTTTAATAAACGAACTTATATTAATGAACCGTTGCCTTTATAGTAAGCGTCTAAAGTGTTAACAGCAAGAGGTAAGTAAATTAACCGTTAAACATTAGAATTAATGTATGTACGTTTCTGTAAACCAATATAGAAAATACAAGAAAAGTCTTTCCTAACTATGTGAGCAAAAATTTAACTGGAGTGAAGAATTTGTGTTTGAACTGATTCTTACGCCATCACTGTGAATATTTTCTCGCGGCACGCCACGCAATGACAAAGAAATAAGTAATTCTTCAATACCGACCTTCGCTAAATTATGCCGAAGTTGTACCATAGTACGGCAGCCACTTTATTTTACCTAATTTTGTCTTTGTATATCATAAAGCTGCTCAATCCTTGGATTGAATACTCCATAGAGCCGGAAGTTCGTAACTCGTCAAGCCAACACAAAACATGTTTCGAATGTTTTCTGTTGACATCAATTTCCATGCATATGCTAGCTGAGATAAAAACAAAACATATATAGATATACACGAATTTTGCGCATTCATTTTGGCAGTAGCCTGGACTGTTCGTTCTGCATGAGTAATCTTCAAAAACTCTACTTCCCTGTGATTGTACTTCTTCTAACCGGGACATTTACTGTTGTGAAGTTGGCAGTGATTTCACACAAGTATTTCCATTTACTGTTGTGAAGATGGCAGTGATTTCACACATGTATTTCCATTTACTGTTGTGAAGTTGGCAGTGATTTCACACAAGAATTTCCATTTTTTTGCGAAAAGTGGGATTTTCTTATTTTTATTTGTCAGTTTTGTGCTAATTATTTTTAAACGCCGATTCACTACTAACGTATTTACGTTTGTGGAAGTTGAAAATTTTCCGAGATCAAATGATGAATACAGGCCCTATCATTTCGCGTTATAATTCAGTAATAAGACACTCAGCATAAATTATATGTTACTTTCATGTGTGTCATTGCACCTCCGCTCATGCTACACTCCCTGCAGGACTCAGAACCAATAGTAAACACTCAGTACTCTGGTATATAGCTTCACTCCGTGTGGCCGGGTCAAACAGGAGAGTAAGTTCTGTCTGTGGAGGTAGACAATGTACAAGTGGCTTGTGCTCGAGTGTGTAGAGGAGTGTGCAGTCTAGCTTGGTGCCGTCTTATAACGCTAAATTGTAGGGACTCTATAGGCTATTAACGGGAAAGTGAGCACTGCTTGAAGTCCTCTCATTTGGAATAATAGTCCATTAATATATTTTATTGTAGTCTTAGACGTTAACTTTTAAGTCCGGCGAATTAAATACACTGCGTTTGTTACTTACATGGCAATATTTAATTTAAAAAGCGGTGGAAGGATAAAAAAATGGCTGATAGAAAAAGAGTAACTATACCCTCAAAAGTGATCACTTTACCGTGAACAGCCTATAATTATGAATACTGTGGCAGCAATAATGATGTTAATTTTGAATGTCATGGCAGGACAAAAAATCGGCAAAGAAATAGATTTTGAGTAAAGATTCTAAAGGTATTCAATTAAAAGCGAAAATTGTTTCATAGATATAATATTTGTTTGCGACAAACTCTTAATCATTGCGTAGCAGAACGCAAGGTCTCAAAGCAGGCAGTAGATTCTCATAATACTCGTGAGACATAGTATTTTTGAGCTCATAATAAAGACGACAGATAAATATTCCATAGCTGCCAGTCGACGCCACTCACGCTGAAAAATAACGTATTCAGGGGAAACAGAATTACGTAATTTCGTATGCACGCCTCACTAAGAGAGCCTCTCTACCGCATTAACATTTTATTCCTTTTCCTTCTAAAAACTGATTTGAATACTTCGTGTCTTTCAGTTGAAAAATGCCAGGTTGTTTATAAATGCGAATCTTATCGTTGGAAGTTATTCTCATTAGCGAACATAAGGCACTAACAATAAGATGTAAAATATTCACCACTCGTTTACTCTGCCCACATGCATGCTCACGCACACACACACACACACACACACACACACAGAATCAACTCCCTGCCTCATGTTTATAAAATGCACTTTCTCCTTCGTTCACAGTTACTCTCTTCACCTTAAGTGGAGGAAGGGGTGTCTAGGGGGATAGCTCATAGGTAGCTGAACTATAGCGGGAATTATAAAAATATATATTTAATGAACAACAACTAATCACAATGAACAACAACTAATCACAATGAACAACAAGTAACAATTACAAGAACACAACGGGATATCAATTCTTACAACTACTCTCAAGACTTTTACTTATTAGATAATAGCAGACTAAGTTATGACTCAATTACAATATGGTAACTCTGATAACCACGACGCAGCTAATCCCTGTCCTTGCCAATTATATTTATAATTACATAAGGGCGAATGGGAGCGATGTCTCGATACCAGCATTGGTCCATACCGCCACGCGAGATTATACTAAAAGAACACCACTCAGAGTTCATGCGCTCTCAGTGTAATACAATTTTGGTAAGAACTATTTCTTACTATGCACTACAAATACACATCCCCGCCTTGGATTTATTCATATTGATTATTAATGAGGTATTATTTTTATAGACAAAATGTAGGTTAAAGTTCAGTTTGCCTACTAGTAAGGTAATTCTATATTAACACGTATATGAAACGCTTGTATACAATCAAACACGTCATATATGGAGTGAGTCGAGAAGTGCTCACTAAAGGACGAATAGACTATACATGTAAGGATGCGCAGTGACAAGAAAGTATTGTCGAAGGATCCTTAAGGAAACCTACGTGGGATCGTAAGTAGTGTTGAGAAGTCAGACGCCATGTCTCTGTCTGTGGAAACACTGTGGCCGGCCTCACAAGGGGTTGTTTTCAAAGGGCGCGCACACACACACCATGTGTTAGGAGGGGGGGGGGTGACGAAGGGTAGCTCCGCGCATGCTCCACAATGCGAGGGGAGGGGCCTAGCAACTGTCCCCCGAATTTCAGGCCGGTAAAGTCGGCTTTATGACTGCGAGTTTGACGTCGTGTTGGGTTGGGGGAGGGGAGTCGGCAGAGGAAATTACAGAATGGAGTCTCCAGGCGCGGCGGAGGGAGAAGGGGTGTCTGGCTACAGCTAATGTACGGGGAGTCGAGGGATAGAGGTTATGGAACAGTTTCCAGCAGGCCCGAGGGGGAAGTTTGTCTGTCTCTGTCTCTCAATGTGTGTGCGCGTGGCGGGTGACTGAAGAGACAGAGGGAAGTTTCGACTGTAAGAAGACAAGGTTGGTATCGCCCCACTGGGGGTAGAATTGCCTTGTGCCTTCTTGTACCACCAGATACTAGCCATGTAACGTTACATCTAACTTACCTACTGCCTACATTCCTACACGCTTATCTCCGGACATTTATGTACAAACATATTAGCTACCAAAATAAATAAAGTAAATAATATCAATTATAAAGTAATGCACTAGCAGAATTGTCACATAAGAATGATTCAACACGCATATCAAAGAATAATGCATATATTTTAAAATACTGTAGAATATTTTGTTAAATTTTATATAATCAATTTTTTTAATCAATTCTTTATCCTTTAAGAACAACATTTTAAAATCCTTCACCCAGCAAGACTACAATAATAATACTTTATTTCTCTGGTTGTATGAAATTATCAAATTAGTGATAATGTTTAAAAATATTTTAAGTTTATGCACACCCATTTAAACATCGAATGTTACGAATTTTATAATTGAAATTAATCTACGCCTACATAATATCAATAATTAAACGTATTTCTTAACATTAGTACCAACATTTTATATATACAAAGATTATTGACCTATTTGAAGGTTTTCTTAAAAAGTGTTCTTTCGAAATCAACTTGAATGATATAACACTGAAGTTGTCACTAACAGTAGACTCTCGGTAACTGATTTTTAAACATATAAATTAGTAAATTCTTGTACGCACAGTGTTACATACTCTTCTCTCATATGCAAGATGTTTCCTAGTTTTCAGACAATTTTGTTATGTATGTACGTTTTAATGATTTCTGCGCGTTGTACAGTTGGGTTGTTGTAGTGTTGTACAGTCGGGTTGTTGCAGTGTTGTACAGTCGGGTTGTTGCAGTGTTGTACAGTCGGGTTGTTGCAGTGTTGTACAGTCGGGTTGTTGCAATGTTGTACAGTCGGGTTGTTGCAGTGTTGTACAGTCGGGTTGTTGCAGTGTTGTACAGTCGGGTTGTTGCAGTGTTATACAGTCGGGTTGTTGCAGTGTTGTACAGTCGGGTTGTTGCAGTGTTGTACAGTCGGGTTGTTGCAGTGTTGTACAGTCGGGTTGTTGCAGTGTTGTACAGTCGGGTTGTTGCAATGTTGTACAGTCGGGTTGTTGCAGTGTTGTACAGTCGGGTTGTTGCAGTGTTGTACAGTCGGGTTGTTGCAGTGTTGTACAGTCGGGTTGTTGCAGTGTTGTACAGTCGGGTTGTTGCAGTGTTGTACAGTCGGGTTGTTGCAGTGTTGTACAGTCGGGTTGTTGCAGTGTTGTACAGTCGGGTTGTTGCAGTGTTACATTCAGAGTTACTTACCTTCTGTTTTAAGACAAAGTTTCATCATGAACTGAGCTATCTTTCTGTAATAAATCTCATTATTAGTTTCTTTTATTCATACAGACGTGGAAAATATACGTGTATATACTTCACATTCTTGCGTGCAATCATGTAGCTAAGATCTGTTTACGGATATCTTAGGATTTTTTAAAATAAACCTTTGAAAAACGTAATTGCCACTTCTTGTATATATTTCAACTGGCATACCTACTAGCGAGTGCCCAGTATAGTTGGCAACGATGTATGGAAAAGTAGTTAACTATGTGTTATGTGAACATTTGTGAGTATTGAGATGTTTTATTTTTCTTTACAATTTTTAATGCATTTAAGTGTCATAACTAACAATTTTTGTAGAATATTTACTTCCTTAATAATGTCACAGTTCGTGTTGACTAGCGCGTGAATAAAGTGACGAGGCCCATAGAAATTGTAGTTTCACGTATGGTGGACAGACTTTAGCTACTGCTCGTTGGTTTCTCGCTGTCAACATGTACCACGCCGGTTAGTAGGGGCCCACAATTCCGTACATTTATTTGGTTTAATTCTAAAATTTTAAAAATTGTGCAATTATGGTGGTTTACGAACGGATAATAATTAAATACCTGTAAAATCCTCGTTATTATTTGGTACCACTCTAGACTTAATGCCTTGTGCCTAGCTGGATGCTATTCGAGATTTCATTGGCTACTAACAACTATATCTGTGTGACAGCTTTTCTGCGTATTGGTTGTTTAACGTCTAAGCGTGTACTATTGGCTCAAAGTGTCCTTGGAACGAGCCACACAAGTTTGTCTGCCAATGGCAACAGTCAAGAGAACATGGAGTATCTTGGAGTTTGGTCTGCCGCCAAACAATGACGCGAATAGTACTTTCCCTAAGAGCTATGTATTGCTTGCTATTATAGCTGTTGTCAAATGGCTGTTTGCCATTCTTTTTACACCTACTAATTGCAAAATTAATGTTGTACTGTACTCATAAAGTAAAATTTTAAATTCAAATTAACAAAATATAAAATACTTTATGTTAACGTAAGTACATTCTAAAAATGTTTTTGTGCTTTTACAAGAAAAATCGTTGAAAACCCAGTAGCCAAGAAGTCCTTTGTATATCTACAAAGATTTTTCTTGTAATAACTGCAAGACTCTTGTTTGTAATATAACAAATGGTACCCTTGTATTACAGCTGACTTTATTGAAAAGTGTTTATAAAATCCCCTTTTCTTCGTCTAAAAAATAACTTCGATATATTATTAACAGCGAATAAATATAAAATATATATATATATTTCAAAATATGATTACGTAAAAAATAAATGTACACTTTGCAAGCACGCGGAATAGGACCCACACCCGTTGTTTAATTTGCCGACACCCTTAACCACAAGAGCATCTTGACTTACGAGCTTAAAACTTATTTTTACAATAAATATACCTGCAAGTATCTACAAAATATCAATGAAGTTATTTGGTTAATAAGAATAGGATATTTTATTTAATTTAAAGTGTTCTGTTGTTGAGTTAAGATATTTGGACGGCTCTGGAGAACGAGGTACTGACAACCGATGTAACAGTTCTGTGTAACTAGGAAACATTAACACTTCACGAATAATACGGTCACGTTTTATTGAAATTGTCGCTTTATGATGATTATTTGAATTGTTTTAAATTATTCAAACTAGCAATATATTTCTTCATACACGCAGCTACACTTTATATCGGCCATAGCTTTTGCACAAACAGCTAAATATAGTTTTACGTTATTGAGTGTCCGCCATTTTGCTAAAGCTCGTGAAAACGGGTCAGTATAGTAGAAACATTTCCTGAGGTATGTTACAAACACGGCCCTTGTAGTTTTACAAACATTTCCTGAGGTATGTTACAAACACGGCCCTTGTAGTTTTACAAACATTTCCTGAGGTATGTTACAAACACGGCCCTTGTAGTTTTACAAACATTTCCTGAGGTATGTTACAAACACGGCCCTTGTAGTTTTACAAACATTTCCTGAGGTATGTTACAAACACGGCCCTTGTAGTTTTACAAACATTTCCTGAGGTATGTTACAAACACGGCCCTTGTAGTTTTACAAACATTTTCTGAGGTATGTTACAAACACGGCCCTTGTAGTTTTACAAACATTTCCTGAGGTATGTTACAAACACGGCCCTTGTAGTTTTACAAACATTTCCTGAGGTATGTTACAAACACGGCCCTTGTAGTTTTACAAACATTTCCTGAGGTATGTTACAAACACGGCCCTTGTAGTTTTACAAACATTTCCTGAGGTATGTTACAAACACGGCCCTTGTAGTTTTACAAACATTTCCTGAGGTATGTTACAAACACGGCCCTTGTAGTTTTACAAACATTTCCTGAGGTATGTTACAAACACGGCCCTTGTAGTTTTACAAACATTTCCTGAGGTATGTTACAAACACGGCCCTTGTAGTTTTACAAACGAGTAGTTTTAGAAGAGAAATCTTTGTACTTTTAAAAGCATTTGTTAAAATTACAAAGAATTTGTCAGTAAAAATTACAAATTTATTTTCAGCGTATAAAACTCCTATGAAACATGATTAGAGCTGAAAAATTCGACGGCTAGACTCTACAGTCTTATGTAAAAATATACCGATATTGGTTGTATGCTGTCACACAGGAAGTCGTTGATGGGGCCATTGTTCTCCAGGAGGTGTCAAACACCGTGTGGACGAATGGATGAAGTTATATAAACACACGTGTTTGGAATATTCCAGCTTGTCCCAAAATTAATACACAAATTCTTCTGTAAACACGGTATATTATCTAGGAAACAATCTAACATCTCAAAAGTTTCAAATGTTAAATTAAAAAAATTGGGTTTAGCTGTGTTGGAGACACGGCCATTTGTTTTGCGTGAATACGTCTACGTTGACGCGCTCGGACGCCTTGATGTTTATTTTACGTTCCCGGCACCGCTTCACTCGATCATATTGGGTTTAATGGGTATCACTGGATTGTTTTTGAGATGCTCTTTCCAACCGTATACGATTTCTGTATTTAGAATTGGCATTTCGACGAATATAGGCCGACATTATGTTATGTTTTCTTAATTTTTCACATTAAACTCATACAGTTTCACCATTACCACGCCTCACAAATGTTTTTATACGCGTAATCTATTTACCTTGACGAGAGCTGTCGATTGAAACCTAAACGAGTGTCTTACCTTCTCCTAGTCATAAGTCATACTACGCGGAATTCATGAGACGCGGAGAGACGAAATCACAACTATCCCTCCCCCCCCCCCCCCCCAAACCACCGCGCGATGCTTCGCAGTTTTCACTCAACGTAACATATTCTTTGATCCTTTGGCAATGGAGTCGTGTAATTTAATTTTGAATTTATACGATATATTCGGAGCTGCAGTGCCAAACTGTATCCCCCTATTTTGCTATCTTCAGATTTTCTGGATTGCCTCCCACTATGGTCGCATATTTAAAGACGTATTCACGTGAAACCATGTGAAGATACGGCGAATACACTGTAGCAAGGGATTTGGTCCTTATTGCCTCGCAGGCTCGGTTCGTTACTGGCTCAACGTCGTTTGAAAGAATCTCGAGTAAAGACAATTAAATGCCTCAATTTAATATACTGGTCGTAAGTGCATTGTGATTGCGATGGAAAATAGCATGAACGAGCATTGCTTGTGTTGTCTCCTCAGAGGTTTAATGCCCTGACTATAGGGTTTTAGCAAAGCAATCTGCTCTGATAAGAAACACCATTGTCGCTGTAGTTTAATATACTGGTCGTAAGCGCATTGTGACTGCGATGGAAAATAGCATGAACGAGCATTGCTTGTGTTGTCTCCTCAGAGGTTTAATGCCCTGACTATAGGGTTTTAGCAAAGCAATCTGCTCTGATAAGAAACACCATTGTCGCTGTCACAAGTAGAATAAATACCGTAAACCGAAGGCTACTTGCAGCAAGCTTTGGCGACCACGTTTGTGTTTCAATAATCAAAACAATGATGGGGCAGCAAAATATCGAATTTCATTTCTGCCCTGGAAATTACAATTTCCCTAGTTTTTTTTTTATGGTAATAAACACGCCTGCCCACAGTGAGACGACGACTAGGTACGCAACTCTCATTCAACTAAGAAATAAACACGAATGAACACGTTGTTATAATTTAGCTTGTCCTGTCATTCATCTGAGACATTCCTTCCTCTTTCTCTACCAACTATATTCCATACTGATTGCTGTGGCGTCACATTTAACTACCATGTGGTATTTGTTATTAATATTATAGTCTATTCGATGTTTCTCCAAATTTCTCAACCAAAACTTTGAAAAATCACCCAACGTATTGTGTACTGCGTTGTGTTCCTAGATATGTAATGTAGCAAAAGCCTTTTTACTTGTGTTAAAATAAAATAACCTTAATATTGGTTACACTGAACTTTTACTTATATTTTATGTACAAATTTTAATATTTCATTCACAGTTAAAATTAATAAAATTTTGAAGAAAATAAATGGGTTGGTAATACCCAGTAAGAAATAGTTCTTATGTCAAATATTGTTACACTGAGTGTGCACGAATGCAGTGCGTTGCCCCTTTGATGTAATGTTCTATACTCGATTAAAATTAGCTTGTATGAGGGGAGAAATATTCTCGAAGTTGAACTTTAGCAGGGCTTCAGAAAAGTTGGAGTTTACCGTTAACTGACTATAGCTTAACTCCTCTATGGAGTATTGTGCTGAAGATAATTGTTGTTTTGCAGTACCTTTTCATTTTCGACGCAATTACAAAACCTGATGCAACAACTTTTATTCAAAATAATTAGCTTTTACACATACTGTTCGACCAGCTAAGTGATGAATGAAGCATTTGAAGCAAATAAAGAGAGAATTATTGGAGTTGAGTGTACTTTTTTCAGGATCGTAGTGTGTGTAGTAGGAGTGTACTTCACCCCGGCCTGGCCTGGCCTGCTGTGTGCTGGACTCTGCGTCGCTGCCAATGAGGCGAGGCCGAGGCCATGTTATAAAGTTGTGCCGCGTGTTCGTCTACGTGGTTTTAGTAAGAGGGGGGAGGGGGGAGCCGGCTGGGACTCGTGCTGCCATCTGACGGCCGTTGAGAGCGGCTCTTTGTCACGCCCCTTGCCCACATTCGCACCATTGTTTAATATTCCCCCGAGTACGGGGTTGGCGAGATTGGGGGTGGGCGGGGGTAGCCAAGTCGATAAGGGCGGCGTGCGCACACCCGCACCACAACTCTCTCGTCCTTAACGTCCCCTCACCCTCCAACATCGCGCTCGGGGACACAATATCGTCTTTCCGCGCGGCTGCCTCGCCGCAGTTTTAAACCAAAGTTTGCGAACGGCGCAGTGTTTGCTGGGATGATGAGGGGGGGGGGGATGTGGACGGCATATTGTGAGCTTATCGCGCCTGGATAATGTCTGCGGGCATTGTGAGCACACGTGCCTGCGCGCGCGCACACACACACACACACACACACACACACACGCACTCTCTCTCTCCACCGACACAACTCATTAACTTTATTGGTCGCACGCTGATTGCTATCGCGCTAAACAAACCCCACTGCAAATTTAACAAAAAGGCTTTTTTCCGCTTGTCCCCCTCTCCCCTTCCGCTTGCTTCAGTTCTAAGAGTTACTTTCGATATTTCTAACGCTAGTAATTTTACACGCTACAACATTTGAGAGAATACAGTTGTTCCCAATAACAAGGAGACCTTATTTGTTATCACGTTAAAGAAATAAAGCATACTTCCCAAATTCATATGAAATGTTAGATTAAAAATTCCCCTTTAATTACGTCATCAGAAATATCATTTACAAAGTAAGCAACATTACTAACAGTAATTACAAAGAATATTGCAACGGTAAAGCAGACATTCTCGCGAACAAAACTGACATGGAATGTATCTGTAGAGATACTCTCATTTCGCGTGATAGTAATTTGGTATTAACTTACAAGGCAAACCGGGTTCGATTACCGGCGAGTTTGCTTCCTGATTTGTACACTTAGGAAAAGTGCCGAACAATGCAGCTGGTTGGCGGGTTTTCACGGGGTCCACCCCCCCTCCCGACAACCTTTTATGCCGCCCCATCTCAGTGGTGCTCCATATTCATCTCACTTCACGCTCATCGGCTCTCACGTCCTCGATGTTAAGAGCCGCCCAAATCTCTCCACTACACTGAAGGCATACAAGTATGTATTTGATATAAGAGTGTCATTGTAACTCCGCTCATGCTACACTCCCTGCAGTGCTCAGAAACAATAGTAAACACTCAGCACTCTGGTATATAGCTTCACTCCGTGTGGCCGGGTCTAACAGGAGAGTAAGTTCTGTGTGTGGCGGTAGACAACTTAAAAGTGACTTGTGCTAGAGTGTGTAGAGAACTGTGGAGTCTAACTTGGCGCAAACTTATAACTCGAAATTGTAGGATCCCTACCTACGTATAAGATGTTGAGGTCTAAGTCGCGTGTAACTCTTCACGTAAAACACCGGTGTCCCTATACACATGGCGAGTCTTGCAGAACTTGAGTCTGAGATAACATTAGTAAAACACAGGTGTCCCTATACACATGGCGAGTCTTGCAGAACTTGAGTCTGAGATTACATTAGTAAAACACAGGTGTCCCTATACACATGGCGAGTCTTGCAGAACTTGAGTCTGAGATAACATTAGTAAAACACAGGTGTCCCTATACACATGGCGAGTCTTGCAGAACTTGAGTCTGAGATAACATTAGTAAAACACCGGTGTCAGTATACACATGGCGAGTCTTGCAGAACTTGAGTCTGAGATAACATTAGTAAAACACAGGTGTCCCTATACACATGGCGAGTCTTGCAGAACTTGAGTCTGAGATAACATTAGTAAAACACAGGTGTCCCTATACACATGGCGAGTCTTGCAGAACTTGAGTCTGAGATTACATTAGTAAAACACAGGTGTCCCTATACACATGGCGAGTCTTGCAGAACTTGAGTCTAAGATAACATTAGTAAAACACAGGTGTCCCTATACACATGGCGAGTATTGCAGAACTTGAGTCTGAGATAACATTAGTAAAACACAGGTGTCCCTATACACATGGCGAGTCTTGCAGAACTTGAGTCTGAGATAACATTAGTAAAACACAGGTGTCCCTATACACATGGCGAGTCTTGCAGAACTTGAGTCTGAGATAACATTAGTAAAACACCGGTGTCAGTATACACATGGCGAGTCTTGCAGAACTTGAGTCTGAGATAACATTAATAAAACACAGGTGTCAGTATACACATGGCGAGTCTTGCAGAACTTGAGTCTGAGATAACATTAGTAAAACACAGGTGTCCCTATACACATGGCGAGTCTTGCAGAACTTGAGTCTGAGATAACATTAGTAAAACACAGGTGTCCCTATACACATGGCGAGTCTTGCAGAACTTGAGTCTGAGATAACATTAGTAAAACACTGGTGTCAGTATACACATGGCGAGTCTTGCAGAACTTGAGTCTGAGATAACATTAGTAAAACACAGGTGTCCCTATACACATGGCGAGTCTTGCAGAACTTGAGTCTGAGATAACATTAATAAAACACAGGTGTCAGTATACACATGGCGAGTCTTGCAGAACTTGAGTCTGAGATAACATTAGTAAAACACAGGTGTCCCTATACACATGGCGAGTCTTGCAGAACTTGAGTCTGAGATAACATTAGTAAAACACAGGTGTCAGTATACACATGGCGAGTCTTGCAGAACTTGAGTCTGAGATAACATTAGTAAAACACCGGTGTCCCTATACACATGGCGAGTCTTGCAGAACTTGAGTCTGAGATAACATTAGTAAAACATAGGTGTCCCTATACACATGGCGAGTCTTGCAGAACTTGAGTCTGAGATAACATTAGTAAAACACAAGTGTCCCTATACACATGGCGAGTCTAGCAGAACTTGAGTCTGAGATAACATTAGTAAAACACAGGTGTCCCTATACACATGGCGAGTCTTGCAGAACTTGAGTCTGAGATAACATTAGTAAAACACAGGTGTCCCTATACACATGGCGAGTCTTGCAGAACTTGAGTCTGAGATAACATTAGTAAAACACTGGTGTCCCTATACAAATGGCGAGTCTTGCAGAACTTGAGTCTGAGATAACATTAGTAAAACACAGGTGTCCCTATACACATGGCGAGTCTTGCAGAACTTGAGTCTGAGATAACATTAGTAAAACACTGGTGTCAGTATACACATGGCGAGTCTTGCAGAACTTGAGTCTGAGATAACATTAGTAAAACACAGGTGTCCCTATACACATGGCGAGTCTTGCAGAACTTGAGTCTGAGATAACATTAGTAAAACACAGGTGTCCCTATACACATGGCGAGTCTTGCAGAACTTGAGTCTGAGATAACATTAGTAAAACACTGGTGTCCCTATACAAATGGCGAGTCTTGCAGAACTTGAGTCTGAGATAACATTAGTAAAACACAGGTGTCCCTATACACATGGCGAGTCTTGCAGAACTTGAGTCTGAGATAACATTAGTAAAACACTGGTGTCAGTATACACATGGCGAGTCTTGCAGAACTTGAGTCTGAGATAACATTATTAAAACACAGGTGTCCCTATACACATGGCGAGTCTTGCAGAACTTGAGTCTGAGATTACATTAGTAAAACACAGGTGTCAGTATACACATGGCGAGTCTTGCAGAACTTGAGTCTGAGATAACTTTAGTAAAACACAGGTGTCCCTATACACATGGCGAGTCTTGCAGAACTTGAGTCTGAGATAACATTAGTAAAACACAGGTGTCAGTATACACATGGCGAGTCTTGCAGAACTTGAGTCTGAGATAACATTAGTAAAACACAGGTGTCCCTATACACATGGCGAGTCTTGCAGAACTTGAGTCTGAGATAACATTAGTAAAACACAGGTGTCCCTATACACATGGCGAGTCTTGCGGAACTTGATTCTGAGATAACATTAGTAAAACACAGGTGTCCCTATACACATGGCGAGTCTTGCAGAACTTGAGTCTGAGATTACATTAGTAAAACACAGGTGTCAGTATACACATGGCGAGTCTTGCAGAACTTGAGTCTGAGATAACATTAGTAAAACACAGGCGTCCCTATACACATGGCGAGTCTTGCAGAACTTGAGTCTGAGATAACATTAGTCAAACACAGGTGTCAGTATACACATGGCGAGTCTTGCGGAACTTGAGTCTGAGATAACATTAGTAAAACACTGGTGTCCCTATACACATGGCGAGACTTGCAGAACTTGAGTCTGAGATAACATTTGTCGGCAAGTCATAAAATACTTTTCTGATTTGCTGCTGTGATTACTGTAACCTCCTTAGTGTTTACGTTAAAATGTCCGCAGTTACGTTGAAGAATTACTTTTATAAATGTGTATTTCAAAATTTTTTCATCTTAAAACGTGGACTGGCCATAGTCTACTTTGTTCAAGAACTATGAAGTTTAACTTGGATACCATATCGTAACGCTAAATGTTTAGGATCTCTACACAAACATGCGCGTTGCTTTGAAGTACACCTTGGAGTTGAATGAGTTTAGGAAATTTCCCTATCACATCTCAGGTAATGTTTAAATATTCGTAGGCTATATGGGCTTGAGGCGTTTAGTGTAGAGCTCAAATAAACGTTTCTTCTGAAGTGGAGTGACCTGCGGTCGTTTGGCCTTATACGCGTTTTGCAGAGGAAGCATTTTCGCTTGAAGCAACGTATTGCCTAACAGTCGTTTCACCTACAAGGTGTTTGGCCTAGGCTGTTCACATTATAGTGAGCACTTTTGAAGCCCTAGTTCCTTTTTTATTTCTGCCATATTTTATTCTTTAGCCATCTTTTTAAATAAATATTGCTATGTAAGTAATAAACACAACACGTATATTCCACCAAACTCGGAGGTTAACGTCTATAGCTAAAATTATATATATATATATATATATATAAAGATAAAATTATATATATAATTTTAGCTTTAGACGTGCCACCTGGTCTGAGGTACAAATTGTGACAGCAGCCAATGAACAGCAGTGTGAGGCTCTAAAATGCATAAGTGTGTGGAGTCTAGCCTCCAGGGTCTTTCAACCAATTCAGCCTCAGTGAACACAATTGTGTACATTACGAAAGTGTAGGTCATCTTTGGTCTGCACTGCACACTGTGAAGTTGAACGACCAATGATCTTACACGTGGGTAAATGATTCGCTAACCGTCTTACTAGTCTAGGTCATAATTGGTTCACATAACTGTACACCAACATACAGCCTACAACTCATTGGCTGTAACAACTAAATCAGTGTTGTGTCGACTTAAGTACAGTACTACAGTACGCATCGTAAGATTGTTTGTCGCAACACTTGAAACAGTAGATTAATGTGGTCATGAAAGGGTTGAAATGCGAATTACCTGCAAATTACTAAATTACGAAATTACCGATTGGAAGGTGGCCTGAGTCTCTGGAGAGAGTGTGGCCTGAAGGAGAGAAATTCCGTCTATCGACGAGAAAAGGCGAGAGCTGTGTCGAACGGGAGGGGGAAAAAAAGTGTGTGGTGGGCGGGCGGACATTGATTGTGGCGGTGTTTGTGGAAGTTCCGCTGCTCGCCGCCACGGGCTATTGGCGCCAGTGTCGCGGGGAGGAGCCGATCCTCCGTGCCATTGATTGTGTGGGCGGTGCGGTGTAGCTTACATCGCGCAGATACGGTACGTATGTCCTCTCACCCTGCGTCTTGTATCGCCAAACACGATAATACGGTACGCATGTCCTCTCACCCCACGTCTTTTATCGTCAAACACGATAATGGGTACGTATGTCCTCTCAACCCGTATCGTCACACACGATAATACGGTACGCATGTCCTCTCCACCCCGCGTCTTTTATCGTCAAACACGATAATAGGGTACGTATGTCCTCTCACCCCGCGTCTTGTATCGTCAAACACGATAATACGGTACGCATGTCCTCTCACCCCGCGTCCTTTATCGTCAAACACGATAATACGGTACACATGTCCTCTCGCCCCGCGTCTTTTATCGTCAAACACGATAATAGGGTACGTATGTCCTCTCACCCCGCGTCTTGTATCGTCAAACACGATAATAGGGTACGTATGTCCTCTCAACCCGAGTCTTGTATCGTCACACACGATAATACGGTACGTCACTCTACCACTGTCCCCCCCCACCCCCTTGGAAATGTTACGTCGCTGCTTTGCCCCTCCAGTAGAAATTCTTGGTTTTCGCGTCATAATTTCAGATTCATGGTAATTACTGCCAATGCACGATTATATAAAATTTACATTTTTGGATTTGTTTAATATCTGTGTGCGTAATTTTCGTTGTGTGTTATCTGCTTGTTGTAAAAAGTCGACAACTTATTATAGGCTGTTCACTGCAAAATGAGCACTTTTGAAAGCCCTGCTTAAGATCTACTTGTATGCACTTTGTGTATTTATTCGCCTTATGTAAAATTAACATTGTCATGGACCTCATCACTTTATTCATGCGTCGGTCATACGAAACCATGCAATTATTATATAAGCAAATATTGTACAAATCTGCTCATTTTTACACTTAGGCGCATTAAAAAAAACAGAAAGCGATAGAAATAACTTAACTTGCCTAAAATGGTTTCCTAGTATTTTTTATTCCACGTTAATATATAGAACTACTTTCTCCTCCATCGTTACCAACTTTACTTGGCTCATGTCACTCTGTGCGCCAGTTGAGATATATGCAGGTAGGGGCAATGACTTTTTTCTTAGGTTGATTTCAAAAGTGGCCACTCTATCGTGAACAGCCTCTGACAATAGGCTAAGAGGCATAGGAGGCAAGTTCACAACGCTGCGTATGTTCCAATTTAGAACCGCGTGCCTGCTTCCTATGCAACTTGTACAACACGCATTATAGTACCGCCTTGTTCTCGAGACGTATGTTCCAATTTAGAACCGCGTGCCTGCTTCCTATGCAACTTGTACAACACGCATTATAGCACTGCCTTGTTCTCGAGACGTATGTTCCAATTTAGAACCGCGTGCCTGCTTCCTATGCAACTTGTACAACACGCATTATAGCACCGCCTTGTTCTCTAGACGTTGTACGCCCCAACTTTCAACACTGTTATTATTTGATGTAAAATTACGTTTCCGGATAAACCGTAAGTGTATAATGCTTCTGTGTTACTACTGGTCCAAAGAAACTATGTTTGGAGTTTGTCCATTGAGTTCCCGAACATTCTATATGATTTTATTCTCGCATAGTTTGAGACGTGGAGTAACTAAAGGTCCGAGAAATTCAGGAGTTCAATGACCTGTAGGCTAGACTTCAGTCTTATTTCTCTCATACAGATATCAACTGTTTATTGGTTGATTGTTGTGGTAGTTAAAAGCGGTGGTTGGACGCACAATTTACTGCATGTTTATTATTGGCTCATTTATCTCCAGGAGGTATCAAACAACAAGTTGAACAATTACAAAAGTAACATGAACGTACAAGTGTGTGAATTCCAACTTGTTTAGAAATGAACCTGAGAAAATCTTGGGTCTCAAGGAATAACGTATAATCTTGGGTCTCTAGGGATAACGTATAATCTCTTTTGTTATGGGCGTACCTATTTTCTGACTGATTGAGCGAGGTTCTGGGAATATGCCGTGTGTGTGATTGGCTACTGTATGTTGTGAAAGGTTCCCTATTGGCTGGGCTGTCTGCTGGCGAGTAGGTTACTAGGCGCTGATTGGCGAACGGCATTGCGACATGATGTGAGGCTGGAACTCGAGCAATAGGCGTATGTTTCTTCTCTGTAATATCTAGTACTCTGTGACCGTACCGTAATCAAGGGGACCCAAGACGTAGCGGTATCCGCGTTTGGGCAGGATTACGCTAGGCTAGCACGGATCGATGCAGCTTGCTTCTTGACGGCTTGGTCACAGATTCCAGCTGGACCACGCGAGACTGTTTCACTGTCTGTCGACAATCTCACCCTCAGCATTCGCCCTGCTAAAACTGAAAGTGCAAGCTGTAATAATATCGATAGCGACATCGTCTGCGAATACGTCGTATTATTTTTTCAGATATTATAATTTAGAACACGTGTCATTGCAGATATACGCTGTCCGCAAGAAGGCAGCGACGTATACCTACCAGTTTTTGAATGAGTGAGTTAGTGTCGAGATTTGGGCGGCTCTTAACATCGAGGTCTTGAGAGTTGATGAGGGTGAAGCGAGGTGAGGTAAGCATGGAGCAGCGCCGGAATGCAAGGGTGGGGAGTAACGGGATATCCCCGAGAACCCCGCCGATCAGCTGCAGAGTGCGGCACGATTCCCACATGCAAGTATCCGGTAGATACCCCGCTGGGAATCGAACCCGGCTCACCCAGGTGGGAGGCGAGTAGTCTAACCACTTCTCCACCGCAGCCCCACTCACTTTCGAAGAAAGCTATTTAGTTACACAGCACGTGAATTAAAATATTCTAATATATTTTGGGAATTTAATACAACATTTATGAATATTGAAACGTAGTATTGCTGGAATAAAAAATAAGTGATATCGAATTTTTCATAAAGGAATAAAATATTTGTTGTAATGAATTTCAAGAATAATTGCAAAACTGTTGTTTCAGTGCAAAATCGTGTCTACTATTCGTGTTTGTATAACGTTTTAGCATTGTAGGACGTAACGGAATTAATTTAAAAAAAAATTACTTTAAAAGAACTTTGACGTGCAAAAACACTCTAAATGTGTGGTGAAGACTAGTGAGGTAATTTTATTGTTGGATGTCCTGCCAGAGAAGCAGTTTTATCTCGTCGTGACGCCACATCACGTCCTGGTATGTCCTCCCATCCTCCCCGAGGAACAGACAGGCAATACCTGTATGTCCGCGACATTTTCGTGGGAGGCGCAAGGATTAATTCGGCCGAGTGTCCAGGTTATTTTGCGGCAGCTCTTCTGCGAGGCGGATGTGAAACAAAGAGAGTGAGGGGATGGGGAGGGGAGGTTGTTTGTCGTGTCGGCGACAAAGTCCGAGAGGTGTCCGGCGCTCCTGAAGGGAAGGTAGTTTGGGGGGTTGTCATGTCCGTCCTCTTTCAGGACAATCAATTCCGAGTGTAGGACAGCGCGCAGAGGCTAGCGCCGCCCGGGAGACAGGGCCCAGATAATTAAGTCCGGACAAAGCTGTGATCCCGGGCAAATCAGGGGTGGCTCGGGGGTGGCTCGCTGCCCTCAATAGATTGCAATGCGTCCCCCGGGGGCGGGGTGGGTGGGGGCGATCCAATTAAAATAATGCGACAACAAGTGTCGCACTGCTGCGAACAGAGAGAGGGAGATCTCACACGCACCCCACGTGCGTGTGTGTGTGTGTCTCTCCGTGCTGATGCTGTGATGTGCTGTGGCAGGGTGCATGCCCACCCTTGTAGGGGCTATATCCCCGCCGGGGTTGTCGGGAGTTTTTTTTCCCCCAGCCCACCCTACTCCCGCGACAGGGTGATCGTCAACTGCACACTCCCGCATTGCCTGCAAGGATAATAAATAGAACGTCTGAGATTTTAGAAACAACGGCTTTGCTAGCGAGTTGCCTGCCACGTCGTGATGATACTGCTCTCTCGTAGGAGAAGATTTTCGCGTCAGAATTGGCCGTGCAGGAGTTGCACAGCAAGGGATAGGGAATCGTTTGTACAGTCTGTTAATAGCGAAGTGGGCACTTTAGAACTCAACATTTGAAAAATAATCACTGCTTGTAGCTACAACATTACCTGCACTCGCTCGCTGTTAAGTTGGTAGTCCTTAAGACTTGGTGTTGTACTGGGTGTAGTGTTTGAACTTATAGCTACACAGGCCAGTGTAGTGTTTGAACTTATAGCTACACAGGCCAGTGTTTCGTGTTTGAACTTATAGCTACACAGGCCAGTGTAGTGTTTGAACTTATAGCTACACAGGCCAGTGTTTCGTGTTTGAACTTATAGCTACACAGGCCAGTGTAGTGTTTGAACTTATAGCTACACAGGCCAGTGTAGTGTTTGAACTTATAGCTACACAGGCCAGTGTTTCGTGTTTTAAACAGGACGTTCCCAAATATGTGGGAATTAATCGGGGAGGTGAGAGTACACCCCCAAAAACTAAACAAAAATGTCCCTGTGAACATACGACCTAAAGTTGATATAGTCCATTCATGCTTACTTTATACTTTTCTGAATCACTTGCTAAAATTCTACTTCTAAGATATTCCTCCGCCTCATGCTAACAAAGCTTAATCAAGTCTGGAAACACACCGAATGGACAACGTGCCGCATTCGTGTGCACTCAGTTTAATAATATTTTGAGTAAGAAATATTTTTCTTACTTGGCATTAGCAATACCCCATATTCTATCAATTTTTATCCACAACAAATATAAATAAAATATTATAATATATAGATGAAATATAAGCTATCGTTCAACAAAAACAGTTAGATGTTTTTACGTTAGCAGAAGTATAAAACGCTTTTCATATATGGAGTATCTAAGAAACAACCACACGTCATGTACGGGATGATTTTTCTAAGAGGTCTAATTAAAAAAGTGTGAAGATGTCGCCAATAGACAATAAATATCTCAACACTTTACAAATGAACGACACACGTTGAAAGCTCGGACAAGAACTTCCATCGAATTTTAGTTAAAAGGCGGAAACTTGTCATGCAAATGACAGCCAACAGCGAACATTAGTTTTATGATATACGGACAGCATTATTAAACCTGGCATGTAATGGTCATATTTATCATGCGATGATTCACTGTGGTAAACATGTGATTGCCAACAATATCCGGGATGGAGCCTACCAACCTGCGAAACACAAACTAACTACATGACCAGTTCGATCACGCACTGAGACTTTCATCGCGATTGACGCATAGTCGATAATTTTGGCGGTTTTCTTTCAGTGTCGAGTGCCCGAAATCGTTCCAGGAAAGTGATGATGAAAGCCTATCGAATTGCTCATTGGCGTGTGAAGAGTTCGAGCGTGTAGTTCGTATGGCCGCGCTGGTTCGACGGGAAACGCGAGCTCACTGTATATCATCTTTTTTATTTATGTTGTTGTTATTATTAGCTCGGAGCTGTAAGCGGACTGTTGATGCGTCATATGTACGTGACCGGGTCGTGACGGGCCGATGCAACACGATTCATATGCTAATGCTCGGTGCGTAACCGCGTGTGCGGTGCGTGAATAAGGGTGCTGATGGGGGGGTGGGCATCAGCTCAGCTTGCCCCTGGCTGAACAGTATATGCCCCACGCCCGCTGCCGATAGCCAATGACCGGAAATTATTACCATCCAGACATGACTGATAACGCGTGTCTTTACACATCCGTTCCGATGGGTTTTTGCGGTCCAGCACGGAGCAGCGTTGTGTAAACATCGGAGCATACTGGGCCGAGGCGAAGGATACAATATTTTCCGTCACGATCCATACAAACTGCTTCCTTCCACGCTGCTGGTGATGGTAATATTGACGTGTTACTGTCCCTACCCACACGCTGAAAAATATATCCTTACCCGGGAGAATTTGAGCCCGGAACCTTCCGGTCTGTCAGCAAGGCATCCTTAAACCTAGGCTGAATTATCCGAATTCTATCCATTTCATGTTTCGTGGGTGTGCGTTACCCCACGGCAGCGGGTATGCTGTATGTTTTAATTAATTTAAGTTTTTTTAATGTATTAATACATTTCCATTTTAAAATGTTTGTACCCCCAAACCTCCTTTCAAAATGTATACGGATTATCCCTTTATTTATAAGCTGAACTTCTTGCAGTCAAATAATATTTTGTTGTGCAGTGCATTTTTGTCGACGTGGCTAAAGTCATTCATAAGTGAGAGCAGTAAAAACTTAGCCTACATAACGGAAACCATTCACGGGATGTCTAGTTTGCTGCTATGGTAGTATTAGCCTACATAATGGAGATCATTCACGGGATGTCTAGCTTACAGCTATGGTAGTATTAGCCTACATAATGGAGATCATTCACGGGATGTCTAGCTTACAGCTATGGTAGTATTAGCCTACATAATGGAGATCATTCACGGGATGTCTAGCTTGCAGCTATGGTAGTATTAGCCTACATAATGGAGATCATTCACGGGATGTCTAGCTTACAGCTATGGTAGTATTAGCCTACATAATGGAGATCATTCACGGGATGTCTAGCTTGCAGCTATGGTAGTATTAGCCTACATAATGGAGATCATTCACGGGATGTTTAGCTTACAGCTATGGTAGTATTAGCCTACATAATGGAGATCATTCACGGGATGTCTAGCTTACAGCTATGATAGTATTAGCCTACATAATGGAGATCATTCACGGGATGTCTAGCTTACAGCTATGGTAGTATTAGCCTACATAATGGAGATCATTCACGGGATGTCTAGCTTACAGCTATGGTAGTATTAGCCTACATAATGGAGATCATTCACGGGATGTCTAGTTTACAGCTATGGTAGTATTAGCCTACATAATGGAGATCATTCACGGGATGTCTAGTTTGCAGCTATGATAGTATTAGCCTACATAATGGAGATCATTCACGGGATGTTTAGCTTACAGCTATGGTAGTATTAGCCTACATAATGGAGATCATTCACGGGATGTCTAACTTACAGCTATGGTAGTATTAGCCTACATAATGGAGATCATTCACGGGATGTTTAGCTTACAGCTATGGTAGTATTAGCCTACATAATGGAGATCATTCACGGGATGTTTAGCTTGCAGCTATGGTAGTATTAGTGCCAAATTCCTCACCACCAAGAATACTGAAAGACAACTGCAGAATACGTGATGTAACAAGACGACGAATAGTTCAAAAATGTCATCATAGCTGTGCTAATATTTATATTTTTATATGAAACTAATTTTTTTTTAAATCTGTCTGAGGTGTAGTTGATAATGGAATAATTCTTGCTTGACAAATCTTACTGTATTTTTTGGAAATTTTCCTTTATATCAGTCATTTTAACTGTATAAATATTATCGCATTATAATAATTTTTTAAGACAAAAATACCTTCTTGAAAGAATGTGCTTTCAGTGAAACTGAAGCGAGAGTACTGTTCGACGTCTTTCGCGCTATAAAAGAGATAATTATTTCTGTTCGTGCAGATAGTTGAAGAAACCCATATATATTTATGTTTTCTGAAGAAGCTAGGAGCTTGTAAAATTTGTGAAAAATAAATCTTTTTTTTTTTTTTTTTAGTGAGCGATCGGCAAATCCAAATATGTCGGAGGGCTTCAGCTTTATGCATTGACGCTAATATGATAGTGGAGTAGAGAGGTGTCATCTGCTCTTAACAACTAGGTCTTGAGAGCCTATGAAGGTGAAGCGAGGTGAGTATGGAGCAGCGCCGGAATGCAAGGGCGGGAGAAACGGGAGATCCCCGAGGAACCCCCAACCAGCGACATCGTCCAGCATGATTCTCAAATGAGGAGATCCCCACAAGGTGAGAGGCGAGTAGTCTAACCACTACACCACCTCGGCCCCATTAATCTGACAGCATGCTACATTATACTATAATATAATATAATATAAAATTTTCATCCAGAGAAAAGGCACACACGTACATCCATGGCTTCCACGGCCATTCGAACCTAAAATCATTTTTCTGGTGAGACTTTTTTGTACAGGAATTTGAATATGTACGAATACTTCGTTAAATATTTTACTTGCAGTATCTAGTATAGAGGTCACACCACACAGCGAGCGAGCTTGTGATCTGCACAGTGCTTCAAAAATGTTCAAAGGCCAGATTTTTTGTTAGATTTTGAGAATATTCAATCATTTCGTGACACGATATCAATGATAACTTGGTATGAATACCAAATCGTTTGAAAAATAAATTCAATACTTTTTTTTTTAACATAAATATGAGAATTTAAAATTAACGTCTTTATTCATAGAAATTGAGAAAAGGTATTTCAACACAAAGTCTGGGTTCACCTGAAGTGTTTATTGACGTCACGGGGAGTGACTTTTTTCGATTTATTTGAAAACCGACAGTTTGGTTTACAGCGGTGCGGGTTCAACTTCTGTCAAAATTTAATTTTTTTCTCAAAAGTTAAAACTTAAATATGAGGCTAATCACTTAACCGATTTCCAAGAGATTATCCTTGACATTCTAATAATGTTGACAATTATTTTGAGTTGTAGTATATAGAATTAATTTTGTTTGATTCTGATATTTGTATGCAAAATAGTTTAAATTTAAAATTCTTATAACTCGTTTCATTCTTTTTGAAAATTTCCTTTTTCCTCAATTATTATATATTTTTCAGGCTTTTATTTGATCTCACAACAAAAAAGTATGAAATATGCTAAAAAAAAATGTAGAAAATAATTTTAGTCTTAGCAATGGCCGTAACAGTTAAACACCTTCTATTTTGTGAAGACAATTTGTGGTTAAGAACATTAATTATACTGTTAAATACCGCCTTCCAATAGCGCGGAGTATATCATGTGATCCTCTCTTGTTCTGATGAAGATAAGCTAGTGTTATGTGGCGATATAAGTGCAGTTCAAGATAATAAACTAGTTCGTTGCAGCACCTCAAATGATTTAATTACTTGTGGTTAAAAGAGTTAATGTAGCAACACAAAATAAACCTAACAACTTAAAAGCAAGTATAGGCTATACCATAAAATTAAACCAAAGCATAATATTTATCAAAACACATTTGAACTATAAACTAAAATAAAATGAGACTAACGTTCAGATTCTGCAGCAACAGCAGGAAAGCGATAGTTACACGCTTACAGTAATTATAAAGTTGTTTTATGTAATTATCCATTATATGATTGGCGATAGCGGAACTGGAAATTAAATCCATTGGTCGCAGTTTTTCTCTCTCTCTCCAAGATAATTTTACGCCACGTTGACTGGTATTATAGCAGGCTTAAAACACTTAAAACTCACCTGTGGCTTTCTAGTGGTAAATAATACTCCAATTACGAACTTAGAATAAGGAAAATTTGTTCGCCTTGACTTCTTCGACGACGGCCTACAACTGAATCGATGTAAATTATTAGCACTATGAAATGAGAGAGAGTAAAATCAAAATGCAAATTGCCAATTACCGATTTTTAACCATTTCCAACATTATTTTCAAAACTTAACGTTCTATTATAACTAACATTATAATGAAACAAAACTATTAAGACTGCTATATTTCACATACACAAGTTTCGCGTTCAAGAATGAAGTGTTATTACAGCGAAACGCAATTAGGGATCCAGCTGGTAACAGGATAAAATAAGTCAATTTTAAAAGATTTCTGATTGAAACACAAATATTGCGTTGTTGTTGGAGACATCTATGAGTATTTTCTGAAGAAATACTTTACTACGCTTTGTCATTTTTGTGAAGGTACGTTATAAATACTGTTTTTCTTTTTTCGGGAACTGAGAAAATTTAAAATATTTAACCCGTTCCTCTTCCAAGAGTTAACTGTAACGGATAACATTATTTACTTTCTAGCACTTCACATTTACCTGTGTGTCGAGAGTAGCACTCGAACCCAGGTCCCTCGTGAGTTTCTGCATTTCGTAGAGTTGCAACTGGAACACCTCGATCTGAGCTATTCAACCCCATTAGTGCTATTTTAGTTGTACAGTAGAGTTCACTAAGTCTAATGAAATATGACATAATAATGTAAAAAACTAAACACCTGGGATCTTTTCACATAAAAGGCTTTTCTTTATAAAACTTTTCAAAGCATTGTATTATATTTGACATCAGAATATCAAAATAATTAAACAATTTAAGTATCGCAATACAAAAATATATAATAAAACATACTTTTTTTTTAATCTCAGCCCTTCGCTTTGTAAAAAATTTATTACCGATCTGATACATATTTGTGTAGCTATTACAATTACTTCGAAAGTTATACTATAAGACGGAAAAATGAGTAAAGCGGTGATTTGACAATATATATTTCGTAATTTCTAAGCTTCGAAATCAACAAAACTCAGAAGGAAAATAAAAATATGTCATCAATTTAATAAACAACGTAACAAGTTTATAAAAAAGAAGTTGCTAATTGAAACAGGGTCATATTTCAATCGAGAAGTTCGTAGGCAAAGAAAACACGATATTCTCTAGTCTATTCTGTGCATCATTAGTGTTTACACGATGTTCACTGCAAAGTGAGCGGTTTTTAAGGCCGCGTTTGGAAGTTCCTTTTAACTTATTTGTATCCTTTCCCCAATTGTCAACATAAAAATTACTACGTGACGAACAAACACTTCCAAAAGTTCATATCTAATGACACAATAAATTATATATATATATATGTTGGTTTTATATCTGCTGGGAGGACCTTGAAAAGTTATTAATAAGCATGTTAGATTAATGGATGTTTAAATAAAGTGAATTTTAGTTTATTAGGTGTTTTTTTTCTTTCATCATGAAGAGCTATCAGTTTTAAAACAATGCATTTCTGATTTCATGCAGTCGTTTCTACTTGAAAACTTTTTCCCGAGCCCGTGTTATTTGCCGAGATTCAGTCAGACTGATTTAAAAATAAAACATGTCCTATTTTAATATCTACGAGATAATATACTGAATGTTTATTGCAGTTTACACTTTTTTTCTTAACAACTGTAACTTTTAAAATAATTAATTCATACGAAACTCTTGTTTTACTACATATATTTGTGCGGTGGCGATAGTTTTTCACAATTCGATTGGAAGGTTGCTTCGTTTATGTCAACTCCCACATGAAAACTTTCCCTGTATTTTGTCAACATTTTGAGTCACGATAATTTGAAATAGTTCACCGTATTGTACATTATTAAAACGCAACAAACACATCCCAGTTTGAGCACTTTATTTTGGTTGTAATGTTGGCAATAGTAAAGACATATGTCGGGGGTATACGTCGTAGACGAGACATATACCGCTCGCGTATGACACTTCAGCAGCTGGGCGGAAGGTGAAGGCATTTCCGGAACAGGCGGTAGCGCTGGATTGGCGCGAGTAGCAAGGGTTTGGGGGAGGGGGTGGTAGGGAGGGGAAGGGAAGCGCGTTTCAATTGACCAGTGACATTTTGATGCCCCTCTCTCGGCTGCAAAATAGTGATTAGATTGTTGCTGGTCCGGAGTATGAAGGTGGAGGGGGTGATGGTGGTGGAAGAGGGAGGGTGGGGGTGAAGGGAATGGGATTACCCGTGTTGAGCGTATTATATGATGATGATCGAGTGCGGCCCGGGGGTGGGGCGGATATATGGCTAGTCACACCAGAGGGTGCGAGAGGGGGGGGGGGGGAGGCATTCTGGCTGCTATTTTTGAAAATGCCAGCAGCCCCGCCGGATAGAGGGCGGTTGCAAAGGGGAATGGCTTTATGCCACTCTCTCTCTCTCTCTCTCTCTCTCTCTC
This sequence comes from Dryococelus australis, assembly GCA_029891345.1. NCBI lineage: Eukaryota > Metazoa > Arthropoda > Insecta > Phasmatodea > Phasmatidae > Dryococelus > Dryococelus australis. Next base: position 110,671,545 of record CM057005.1, read on the forward strand.
TCTCTCTCTCTCTCTCTCGTTCACATACACATACTAACTCTCCCTTTCTCCTCAACCCTCCTGCATATTCTTCTGTCTCTGTCCTCCGCCCAACCCCACCCCCTCCCAGCCCCTATACTTTTCCAAAAAAAAAATTAAGTTCCGGAAAGTAAGCGCCAAAGTCACGTGTGCTCGACTCAAATGTGATCTCGATAGACAACTTAAAAACATATCCGGTAAACGTGGTAGAGAAAGTCATTTCACTAAAATCATTCAGCGACCTTGAATATTTCTTTCTCCGAGAACGTGTTAGCCCGAGACTGGTAGTGCAACTAATTATTACACTTTATTGAAAATATTTAGTTTTAAGGTAACCGATTTTTATTTTTTATTTTTTCAAGTTATCTTGATTTGTTTTTACGTGTTACTAAAAAAAATGCTATTTGTTGAACAAAAGAACTGTGTGAGCTGGTAAAAAAATAGGTTCCATAAGTATTCTGTTTTAATAAACAATATGGGTAAACATTTGTATTGGCGTGAACTTCCTCGCCCAGTTGTTGATCGTAATTTCAAAAAACGTGTCCCCACATAACCAAGCTGTATTGCAACACCTTGGGCGATTTTTCCTCTGTGTCCGGATGAAAATAAAATATCTCATCGGCGGCCAGAAGGAATAGTGCAGGGGAAGGAGGGGGGGGGGGGGTTGACTTGGTCCATAAAAGTGCATCTTGCGCGTGTTTTAATGCGATGTGGTGTGTGAGGGGGGCTTAATGCTGCACTTAGCCGCCTTAATGACTTTATTTATAGGGCAGGAGCTGAGCAGTTCAGGGGGTAGCGCTCTTAGTATAACCCTCCCAACTACCAACAGCCCTTCTAACACCCGCCTTTATGACTGCATGTCACTGCTAATTTTCAAATACTCAGCTTCAGAAGTGCAGGGATTTCTTGTGCCAAAGGAACTTAAATTTAAAAAAATAAGCTATAGAAAGTGGAATGAATTTCTGAAATGTTAACAACTTTGTTCAAATACACGAAGATTTCGACTCAGATTCAATAATTTAACATGTTTTCAGATTTGTTATTTTTAAAAAGTGCACCTTAATCTGAAGCATATTACCTTTTGGGTTTCTGAATTAAGAATAGGTTGTCACCGAACATACGGTGCTTAATCTGATACGTATGTATTCAAAGTTGTATTGAGTCTCCGCCGCATAATTTTGTGAAACTCCTCGTTGGAGCCAAGAGGACATTCATACCACCTCACCTCATGAGGGGAGAAAATAATTAAATTAGGTCGACATGAACTCTACCGGCAATTTTCGGCCGAAAGTACACGGTATATAAGATCTATAAGCCAAGTCTATTCCTGAAGGGTGTAACCATCCTTGAATGTGTAGATGAAACTGACGTTTATTGCTCGTGACACAGCAAGAATGAGAAAGGAATCGCAAACTTTCTGGATAATGCATTATTGAACGATGATGAGCAAACCATTAAAAATCGCGAAAATATTTTCAGCCAACATATATTTTATAAAATTCAACTAGTTTATTCTTTCGCGATTGGACAAACAAGGCTTTGACTCGGCTAAGTTGTTTACAGACCAATCACGAACGTTCTGCCTTATAGTATCAGAATCCTCATTGGTCCAGTGAAGTGGGGTAGTGTCTTCATACATGCATGACAGACAATAAGGTAAGAAGACTGTCGGACATATGTACACTGTGCTGAATCCTAGCAGACAGTCAAGTTTTCCCGCGATAAACCCTATCTCTAATTATTATGCATTAATTTCTCGAAAACGGTGGCGTTTAGCGGAAAAACACAAGGCGGCTTTTTCATTTACCACAATATTAAGCCACAGAGAGAAAGAATAAATGGACAGTAAGATGTTTAAATCCACAAATGGGATTCCAACTCACCCATTTTAATGGAAGGGGGTTGATAACAGCACCCCATTTGTTATTGTTTGCACATATCGCCGTTCAATAATGCATTATCCAGCAAGTCAGATATTTGTCTCTAATTCTGTCTGTGTTACTAGCAATAAAAGTCAGCATTATTCGTAGTTTCAAGTGTTAATCCTTCTGGAATAGACTTAAGCTGTAGGTTGTGTATACAAGGTGCTTTCAAACTACATGCTGGAATTCAAAGCACGAGATCTATGGACTAATATAAACAATAAACCCTAGTTACAAAACTCCATATAATATTTTAATTTTTAAATTAAAGTTGGCGACTTGACGTACCTTAGTGTACAACAAGTTGCGTATGACAAAGGAGAACGGAACTGGCTCGCCATGTGGCGACCGATTGCCCTATAGGTCGCCATGAAAATACGCGCAGGTCCATTGTAGGACCTGCGGGTATTTTATATAATTATATATTAGCCAGTATAATTAGCCATTACTTCTGTTTGTGTGTTGTTGGAAATAAAATGCATTATCTTCTGGCAGCCTTTACTACCCAGTTGTTAGTTGTTAGCAAACATATCCTCTACAAAGGATGCCAGGAATGAAAAGTTTGAGCCACTTGCAAACCTATGACGCTGGTTCGCTGAAGGAAACCACAGGCTTCCTCAGTCTACGTAACCTTCATCGACATCAATGAAGTCTTTATTTGCTTGAACTAGTCAATACGGTAATACTTTGTAGTCCGTACATTTACGTTCTGGCTAGATTCAACTATAATAATGGGGGTTTAATCTTCTTTAGCTCCGAGCGAGACGCTAATTTGCTAAAGGTTATTTTTACACTTTCCTGTAACTTTAAGTCTTTACATTAAAATAGTTGACTTTAGGAGGCGAAATGGCATTCTACAACTCAGTACGCCTCCATGAATCTTTTTCGAATGTCTCGTGAATTTGCGTATTATCATGTGTGTATGTAAATAAACACACATATTTATATAAACTTAGCTTTATGTATGATCCTGTAGCTATAATAACTACATTTTTTATGTTTTCATGGAAACTAACTGCATGGAGGAAATGCAACGAAATGAGAGTAAGAAACATATTTATTATCCGCTAAATATTGCGTAATTATGTATCGCTCAAGTAAACCTTAGACATGGATATGATACAACGGACGAATCTGACCATAGACTGAGTTCTGCCATCTCTTAATGCTCAAAATAAAGTTTGCTCTCAGTACATGTGTTACAGAGCCAGGTGAATTAATATTAAAATTATTTAATAATTTCTAGTAGCAAACAAACACGCCGTCTATTTTCATAATTCAGCAAATAAACGCGATTTATGAGAACAGACTCTGTGTGACAACAAAATAAAATAAAATCCATAATATGTGTAGTTAAATAGTTTTGATTCGAATTTTTTTTATTTAGTTTATAAATCGGGGATCAAAACTAGGTATATTTGTTAATGCATATTAGTTCTAATATTAAATCGTTAATTTTAAGATGTTAGTTTTATTGTGACTATTATATTCGTTTTAAGGAATATATTTATGTGAAGTTTTTTATATGTTATTTGATTTTTTTTTTGCAATATTCAATATTAAGTAATAAGGTAATTTAAACTATAGTTCAGCAAGCGTATTGAGGATTTACACATTGAGCAGACGGCGTTGCCCAACCATGCTTAACATCGAAGACATCGGTAGAGACAAGCCTTACACAAGACCATATGAAGACAGAGATAGAGACAAGCCTTACACAAGACCATGTGTAGACAGAGATAGAGACAAGCCTTACACAAGACCATGTGAAGACAGAGATAGAGACAAGCCTTACACAAGACCATGTGAAGACAGAGATAGACACATGCCTTACACAAGACCATGTGAAGACAGAGATAGAGACAAGCCTTACACAAGACCATATGAAGACAGAGATAGAACAAGCCTTACATAAGACCATATGAAGACAGAAATAGAACAAGCCTTACATAAGACCATGTGTAGACAGAGATACAGACAAGCCTTATACAAGACCATGTGAAGACAGAGATAGACACATGCCTTACACAAGACCATGTGAAGACAGAGATAGAGACAAGCCTTACATAAGACCATGTGAAGACAGAGATAGAGACAAGCCTTACACAAGACCATGTGAAGACAGAGATAGACACATGCCTTACACAAGACCATGTGAAGACAGAGATAGAGACAAGCCTTACACAAGACCATGTGAAGACAGAGATAGAGACAAGCCTTACACAAGACCATGTGAAGACAGAGATAGAGACATGCCTTACACAAGAGCATGTGAAGACAGAGACGAGAATCTGTAATCACAACTGTGGCGAGTATGGTGGCATCCTTGCCATCTTGTTTCATTTATACTTATTTACTGATCACTGTTAATATTTAATGTTAAAATTCAAGCCTAATTATTGCTCACGGGACTACTGTACAGAACTCCTGAAACCAGAGGGCCTGATTTCAATCGGTTTTTTCTCACGTGACACTGAAAAATGTAAATAATGAGTTAATCTTTATTACGGTTTGGGATGCAAAAAAATCAACATGGAGAAAATATTGCCGATACAAAAAAAGTTCTGCTACGATATGACTTAGTCTCTAGCATCAGGGCCGTAGATATAACTTTTAAATGGGGCCGGGGGAGGGTTAACAATTAACCATTTTTACAGACTGATTCTGCACATATGTAACTTAGTTCCAAGCCATTTTCAAGATAAAACTACCATATTATACATTAAAGACGATGTTTTAAAATTGTGTTGTGCAATAATATGCCATTCTAATTAATAGGACAACATAGATTATTCGTTATGAAAGTGTGAAAGTAAAAATTGCCATTGAGATATTAAGAAGAGTGTCTGAAGCTTAGAGCCACCCCCCTTTTTCCAACGCAACCCTTATGTACGGACTTACTGACATCCCTCCTTAACAAATAAATTGATCTGCAAATAAATCTATGGTGAAACAAAAGTAAATCCAAGATGCAAGGAATGCTGCCCTCTCAAGCGAGTTGAAGTTAGAAAACAGGACCCAGGACTCCACAAGTGACCAGTGGGAAGGAGGCAAGGACTTCGCAGGACGCAAGGTCCTGCGAGGCGGAAGAATATTTCTACTGCGTCCAGACACCAGGAAGATGTTAGCAGTGGTCGGGGCGTGTAGCCATAGTTCCGTCATATTTCTGCCGCCAACTCGGAACTGCCTCTTCATCTAATGTCCTACGGCGACAACGACAGGGCGGTAGGTGTGGTGAGTGGGTGAAGGGAGGGGGAGAATTTTTTTCTTCGCCGTTCCTTTTTCTGATTTAATCCCCTCGGCTTTCCTCCCAAAACATTTTCCTCCTCGAGAGGGTGGCTTGGTCTGCCGGGGAGGAGTTCGCCACGCTGGTGATAAAAGATGGCGAGAAGAGGAAATATTTTCTTCGCTTCCTCTTTCTCTCAGCCTCTTGTGCGTGTCTCCCCTCTCCTCTTGTGCGTGTCTCCCCTATCCGCCGGCTTTCTTTTTATCGCGCAGTGGTTCCGTCACTTGACCGCAGAGGCGCTGGCGTCGCGCGGAAGCTCCCTCGCTTAACGCAAACTTGGCACGCGCGCTCTTGCGCCCACCAGTCGATACTTCTTTGTTTGCTCTCCGGGGGTGAGTGTTTCTCGCTCCCGCCGCCAGGAGCGCTCCACGTCGCTGCAAGGAGCGAGGGAACAGTATGGCATAACCTCCCTCTCGGCCCGTTTTCTTCCCTTTATTGCCAGCCGCTGTGGGGGCAACGGAGTGTCTTTTACAGCGGCCATTTCACTTCTCCTCCTCTTTCCCTTCGTCTTCTCTTCCCCTTTCTCCCGCTCTTAAACCACCCCTCTTACACCTGATTGCCATCAAACCGCTCCCGAAATTTCCCCGGCTCCCCTTCTTCGGGTCCGGAAAGGTCCCCAGTTTTAAAATGGCAGGCCAGAAGTGAGGAAGTTGCTTTGGGCTCCTAACAACTGCGGCAGAAACGCAGCTCTCCCATTACGTAAAGAATATTTATTATATATTACACTTTATATACCACACTATGCCGATCGGCTTTAACAAACCGAACGTTAAGTTAATTTTGTAATTTTCGCAGAAAAAAGACTTGTATTAACTGTTTAGTAAACTACCGCCTTAATATAATCAGTTAACACTGAAAATTTTTAAACCGTACCTAAATGTATTTATTTTATACCATTTCAAAGTCTTTATGTAAGTTTTCATCGATAAATTTGTTATTGCATGCACCAGATCATGAATTATCTTAGGATTCTAATAAAAGGTCGTTACTGAAAATCTTATCTTCGTGTTGAATGATTCTCACTATGGATCGGCACATGTTACAAATCAATAATGAGTATAAAATAATATTTGTTGCATTTGTATATGTCACATTACATCTCGTATTTTCTGGTACCATTTCATTTATACAATCAAATATGAAACTAAGAGAATATTAATTTTTATACATCTTCTGTTGCGAAGTTTTACGTTTGTATACACAGTCTACCCACGACAGGAAAATAAAGTAATTTGCTCTTGTGATTAAACATAATTGCTCACTTGATATAGGACATTGACATGGTCTGTGTTTGAAAGTTTTAATATCTTATATTAGTTGCTTTTGTAAGAAAAAACGTAGAAAAAAGTATTTAATACTATACAAATTTTTCAGAATATTCTTAGAAAGCAAATGCGAAAGATGGAAAAATTAATGAATTTTAAATTTTAAATTCAAAATTAATTGGCTTGCTGTTGTAATCTGCGTATGATCATATTTTTTACTAAGTTAATGTCTATAATTGTGTTGAGAATGTAATAACGGAATAACCAACAAACTTTTTTCCGAAATGAAACTGTATAAAGGTTTACGGTCGTGTTATGGATGCTACAGTGGCTATTAGTATAGTTCGAGAATAAATATACCATGCATTCTAGTTCAATAAAAAGTAGAACTAGTTATTTTCTATTCCATCTGGCTATTATTTTCTAATGAGCCGAGTTCACTGCTGCTTGAAATGAACTTTGATTTTCTGTTTGATGGCTTCACACGTCCGTATATTAAAAAATTTAAGAATGAAGAATCAATTACAATAATTTGCAATAAATCGCGACGAAGAAATCTGGGTTAGTTGGAATAGTGCATGGCTCTAGTATCTGATTAGCATGTATAATCTGTTCACGGTAAAGTTAGCGCTCTTTAAGGCCCTTCCAACAGGCATTAACCACTGATAAATGTATCGTTTTGCAGCCCCAGGCATTACATTTTGAGGGTGGTGAAATGTATACACTGCGTTTATTAGTCACATTGCAATGTTTATGTTAGAAAGCAGCAGGAAGATATAAATTGGATGAAAGGAAAAATTAAGAAGGGCCTTAAAAAGTGCTCACTTTACCGTGAACAGGCTATAGTGATGTTGCCGTGTGTGATTGTAATTTTTTGCAAGGTTGCGGTCACCAAATGGTTTTAGGCTCATGAACCTCTGAAAACAAATGTAGTTCGCGGAAAGCTACGTGAGAAAGTAGCTAGAACAATAAGAACTATTGCCGCCCCACACAACAACGCCAATTGTGTTCGACTCCCCGGGGGGGGGGGAGGGGGTTGATTGGATTGTGGCATGTACGTAGCAGTTCCCCAGTAGGGTTTACTCGAGGATCTCCTGTTCCCCCCTGCCCTTGCGCTCCGCCGATGCTCCATTCTCAGTTGCCCGGTAGGGTTTACTCGAGGATCTCCTGTTCCCCCCTGCCCTTGCGCTCCGCCGATGCTCCATTCTCAGTTGACCTTGAACGTAGAGCCAATAGTTTATCATGACAATATTTATGCGTGGGATAGACATCAACATGCTACGTGTACACAAGCAGGTATCCTTTGGCTATTGGCCGGGTGTCTATGTGAAGATACGATCTCTATTTGACTGGGCCTATCAGAATTAAGTTACTCCGGCACCGATCTTCCATGATTGGCTGGCATACACCTCGGACGCATTATAGTTGAAACCGCCCAACCCTGAAATTGGTTCTGAACTATAGTGTTTTCCAGTACAACTAGTACTGGAATATTTTGTCGAAAAACAGGTGGCGCTACTCAAGTTGCCCCTGCATGGATAGGCAACGTGTGAGAACGCGTGTATCTGGGATTGCCTACGTCAGACTCAATGTTTGCTGTTTAGGGGATATTCATATACATTGTTTATTCTCAGTTTCTTCACACTTCTTGAATCAAGTCTTTGAGCGGAGTAGAGAGTTTTGAGCGTCTCTTAACATCGAGGTCATGAGAGCCGATGAGGGTGAAGTGAGGTGAGTATGGAGCAGCGTCGGAATGCACGGGAGATCCCCGAGGAAACCCGCCGACCAGGATTGCCACGTGTGAAAATTGAGGAGCGACTCCACCGGGAATTGAGTCAGAGTCTTCTAGGTGGAAGGCGAATAGTCTAACCACTACAACACCAGGGTCCCTGAATCAAATCTTTGAATAATCACCCCTTGTAAGCCGTGTTTACTTAATATGTCATGTATCACATGTGTTTTATACTTCTGTTTCCACTAAAGTATAATATTTCTGCTTAAACTTAACTTTCTTTGACTTATATTTTATCAATAAGTGATAATATTTTATTTATAATTCACATAGGGAAAACATGAGATAGTTGGTTTGGTATTGCCTAGTAAGAAATGGTTCTTATGAAAAATAGTATTATAGTGAGTGCGCACGAATACGGGGGCGTTGTCTCTTGGTGATATTTTCTAGACTTGGCTAAGTTTTATTTGCATTAGTCGAAGGAATATCCTATATGCATATATTTTCATGAGCCTACTGGCTAGTTTGCACCCTGTAAAGTTGGCAACGGCAGAGATAAAGTAGTTCCGTCCCTTAATGTTGATATAAAAATGTTGGATAAATATTTGTGACTACTGAAATTTATTATTTTGCTTTTTATTTTCTTATAACTTCTCAGTCTGTTAGATGTCTTTATTTAGAAACAAAGTTCGTAATTTTTGCACGAAATCAGTAGTTAGTATCATGTATTGTCGTTCCTGATCTGGTTCGTACACGTTATTTACTTACATCAGCTACATTTTATATGAGGATGATATATTCCTCCTCTAAATGATACTAAACTCTTAGCCCAGGAGAGGTAATGCAAAAACAATATATAGATAAAACAACAATTATTCTCTTTTCCTTTATTTGACTCTGTTGCGTACGCAGGGCGAGGGACGGGGGATATATATCACCTCTCCCTCCCCGAATCGAGATATTCTACCATTCTCATCAACAAAATGAAAGAAACAGAAAACAAACATAGTTGTAATATGTACGTGAGAGGCTTGTCACTGTCGTAGAATACAAGGGCGGTCCATTTCCTATACCCTCCACTATAAACATTGTTTCAATTTCCAATCCCTCGTTGATATGCTTCAATGGCGCTAAATACAGTTGCAGTTGGTTGGTTGGTTAAACAATTAAGTATATACAGTGCGTACATTTTATTTAATGTATTGTATTTCCTAATACTGATTGTTGATTATTATTTAATTTTGTTGGATTACTTGGTTTGAAGTTCGAAGAAGGGGGACCCTCCCCCTCCCCCATCAATATTAGATCCTTCCCAAACTAATTATTTGACCTGCATATGTAATAACTGTTCTGTTTTGTTTGCAGACGAGAATCGAGACATCAACGGCCACCCCGAAGACGAAATCAAGAGACAGCGAACTCAATACAGCGGCGATCAACTTTACTCTAGTGTAAGTTGCAACTGAGAATACATTTCTGTTTCCTACCTTACTCTTTACCTCCATTGAAATTACTATGAGTTTCAGTGGAAATGCCAAAGTACTTTCCTTAAAAGCATAGAAATTATTGTTATTAAAAATATTAATATTCACAAAATACACAGTAATTATTTTTTAAATCTTTATAAGTTTTCACTACGTTGATTTGCATAACCACGCATACTTCAAAATTGTAAATTCATTATTGGTGACTATTCAAGGTAAAACATATTTACATAATTCTATTTCCTGTATAGTAGAAATAAATGCAAATGAGAATGTTGCTTCTTTATCAAATGTCATGGCATGAGAAAAATAAAACGTTTGATTAAGTCGTTATTCCCAATTTCCTAAAAGTTTATGTACATGATGCGTGTAGTTATACTGTAGGAGATATTATTGTGGGTAGTGTAGCAGACCTCGCCGTGAAATGCCTGATTTCTTCTTTCAGACGGAATAATACTCACAGATATTTCAAGCTGGAAGGGAAGTAGACAATTGCTGCAACACATATACTACTGATTCTGGCGCTTTCCAAAGGCCACTTTTCAATAACCAAATTCATACATTGGCAACAAAATATCTACTTTAATTTCTGTCATGAAAAAATATTAACATTATAATATCCCATAGTTTTTTATTAGAAAATACAACACTGCTAACAATCATATGAAAGGTACGGAGGCCCACAGTTGTGACAACATCCGTCAGTCGTCCGTCCGTCTGGCAGTTAACCGTCTGTTTTTTCCGTCCGTCAGATGAAATCGATTCACAACTATCCGTCGTACGTCAATCCTTATGCACGGCAAAATTTTAGCGTGTCAACTTAACATAGCGATCTTCTTTAGTCGGAAATAAATTTTTGTTGGACATGCATTTTCACGAGAGAAATATTTTGGAGAAATAATTTTGCAACGTAAAAATAATTTATATTGAATTATTTTATTTTAACATTTAAAATTCCTAAATTTAGCACTATTAATATGTGTGTGTGTGTGTGTGCAGCTGTGGTCGAGCAAGTGGAGCATAAAGGACGAGCACAAGCTGTTGTCGGAGCTGGGCAGTGGAGCGGCGAATGGCGGCTCCCCGTACTATGACGCCAGCACGGGCTTCCCTACGGCGACGACAGCGGCTGACCTCTACGACAGCATCAGCACAATGACGCAATCGCAGAGCGGCCCCGTCTACACGCCGCCCATCGGCACGTCTCTAGGTGAGCACACCTCCTGCTACATACACCTTGCACGTCTCTAGATGAGCACACCTCCTGCTACTTACACCTTGCACGTCTCTAGGTGAGCCCACCTCCTGCTACATACACCTTGCACGTCTCTAGGTGAGCACACCTCCTGTTACATACACCCTGCACGCTTCAATCATACCTCATGTCTGAATGCCGCACGCTCTCTCGCTTTTATGCGCTGGCTGTTGTAGTCGCTGCATTATCGTCCTCGACAACAAAACTCACACGGATATACCATCATTTCCAGTAGTGCTTAGTAACATCTTACAACATTACTACAGACCAACCTAGAACCGTACATTTCCTGGCTGATGTATTTCTCACAAGCATTCAAAAAGGCACACTAGGAAGAAATGTTTGCTCCAGCCAACAGAACACTTGGTTGCGTATGGCCGAACATATTTAGTAGCCTCAGCAAAATATAGTACTTTGTTGGGTAAACGAAACTTGAAAAGCAACATAATTGATTTTGTTCTTACAACAAAATACTTGCTTGAATAAATAAAACATCTGTGTTCGGCCCAAAAAAATAAATAGACTGCCAACAAAATATTTAGTTTAATTAACTTTGCTTGGCCACTCATTTGACAATACAGCTCACGAGTTTGTAATTATTGTGGCAGTTAGTGTAGTAACAGTGCTTGTTAGTACATTTATTGACGCTTAACAAGGATATAAAAATAACAATAAGACAAGTTCAACGGGAATATAAAAAGTAAAGCTGCAAAACTGAAACCATTTATTTACGTACATTGTCCAGTATTTGAATTGGGTTTAATAACATGCATGCACTGTTAGTAATTACTTTAATTGAAGATGTTAGGCCATAGCACTCGGGCGCAGGTGATCCGGGCTCGTATCCCTATTTAATGTACGCAGAACGAAAAAAAAACTTTAGTTGCATTTAGCAAATCTTACAGTCTGGGGCAAGCGAAGAAGGCCAACAAAATAATTTGGTGTCAATAACAAAAGATTTCATTCCCCATATCCAAACAGACAATTTGGTAGGGCTAAACTAACTTTGTTTTATTCAACAAAACATTTTTCTCAGTGTAATATTGACTGTAATTCTCATTGCACAGTAAATGACATTTGATTGCGGAGATATAAATCCGGCCAATATCTAACATTGTATGGTACAGAAAGACTGTCTGGTGTGGTGTGTACCAATGGGAGGTGGTATATGACAACAGAGAAATTAACAGAACCCGGTGTTTATGCAGTTATTCATGTAGCCAAATAAACAGAACGTAGTGTTTCTGCAGTTATTGATGTAGGCTACTCGTTTCTATATGTGTGTATATAAGATTGACAGTAAATGTGTGCAGGCCTCAAAGTGTTGTGATGTGATTTACAACCACGAATTTGAAGTATAATGGTCACTAGAGGTTCGTGAATTTCCCAAACTCATTCGGCGGTTGTTTATACCACAAGCATACACACTAGAGGTAGGACCATGGTTCCTTTTAACACCCCCAAGAGATATCTTTTAGCTCGTGGAAGTATTGGAATAGCTTCATGTGCATCCAAGTTGAATTAGAATAAAGAAAATCCATCTGACCATGACAGCACAATCACTAATAATCAATTTTGACCCCAGTATGTAGAGGACTATATCTCTGGGCTGAAGCCAAATGAAATCACGGAATTCATATACATCTCATGATTAAAATAAAGGAATGTAGATAGGAGTTGATAGATCAACATGCTTTCCATCGCTGAAGCACCATCAAGCTCCCGAGTTAGGGACACACTCACATCAGTAGCTAATTCTTTGTGGGTCAGACAACAAAGCATTCCGATACATTCACTCAAGAGCGGGCAGTTCCATCTGACACAGCAGTCGACCAGACACAAACCCAAAGCTGGTGATTCTATGGGCCCTTGTTGCCCTTACACATCAACACATGCAAAGACTTGGGGATGGAGCTAAGTTTCTCAGCAATTTCTGACTGTCATCTGGGCGAATTAGAAATCGGGGTGGATTAAATATTATTTCGTAACATCAGTAGCACAGTATAAATTTGCAAAGAAACTTAATTACGGCATATTTAAAAGATTATCTTAAAGAGTGTAAATTACCTACAAACATCCATAATGTCTTCACACCTTTGGAACTTGTTTATTATCTATTACAAACTGTGAAGTGTCTTGTTCTTGTAGAAATTAATATTCTTGATACATATTCACTGTAATGACTGTGGATTTGTCGATCATTCACATACAGCGATGAATATTTAATACGATTTTACGAAATTGGAAACACTGTGTACAAGTCCTACGTTACATGGAAATAAATACGCACGATTAAATTAACTGCAAGAAGAGACATTATACTGCTATCTTCATGAATATGTGAATATTTAGACCAAATATGAAACAATTTATTTTAGTTAATAAATATGAACCTTCGGACCATCACAGAATTACACTTCCGGTTATCTGTAAACATACTACATCACAATTATTATCTTCTTCGCCTAAATTGAAATATTTTATGCAGAACAGTTTCCATTACATAAAGGACACTGGCATTATGAGAAAATGTAATCTGGGCAATGGTGGCAGTTTTTCATCATCTGGTGTTGGTGATGTCGAGTTTTCTGTTTTGTGGTGGCGGAAAAAGATTATATAATTTTTTTTTCTATTGAATGGAAAACATTCAATTTTTTCTAATGATAAAGTGGATTTATTTTGTATTATTATTTTATTTTATTTCAAAATGCTGTGAATACATATTCATTCATAAATATTTTCTGTTAATTTTTATATTATAATTCTTATGTGTAATGGGCTTCCAATGTTGGCAACTTCTCGTCGTGTTGTATGAACTCCTCTGAGATTAACTTTTCAGTTTAAAGAGTATATATACATATATACGCTTTAAACTATATATATATGCATATAGTCGGTTTACTTTTACAGCTTAACAGTCAGTCTGTGTTAATTTTTAAAGTATCACTGACATCTGTATTTCTCATTGACGAAAGTAACGCACACGAGCGGCTACCGATATAAATATGTTTTTTCGCACGCAAACAATATGCGTATCGTTTGGCTTAACATGAACTAAGGAAAAATATTTCCAGTCAGAGTACACTAGATGATCGTATTATACAGTCTTCGCTGCATGACAGAAACTTCCACTGCGAATAAACCCCAAGAATCATACAAAAATGTAATATCTGAAGGAGCAATAAATTTAACATATTTTATGCTGGCTGACCAATTTTCAGTAATATCTTTAAAACTATTTATTGAATTTAAAAGTGGTTAAAATTATTCACTCCAGCTGAGATACACAAACCTGGATTTAGAGTCAAAGCAATTAACTATTGCTGAAAAGTATCAATATCAAAATAATTAATACGCAAAAAAATTATTAACTCATCGTTCTTGATCAATGAGAATCTTAACATGCAACAGGCTTTTCTATCTCATAATTAAAGTGTTTTCTCATTATTATGTGGAAATAATTATCGTATTAGATCATTAACTCTTCTATGTAGGGATTCGAAATCATATTTTGTCGGGAGTCACGTATTTTTAAGACTAGTCAGCAGTTTTTTAGCTATTTTTTTTACTGCACACGCGTAAAATTAAAACACAAATTAATTTAACAGTCCAAAAAAAATAAAACGTTAGTTTCCACAGATCCAACACCTACGATGCTGATTGCTGCCTAACAAGGGGAAATGTGAGATGTCGCATTGTCTGTTGGTACCGGAGTAGATTTAAAACTGATGCGTATTTATTTCTATTGTGTGACAGGATCGTAGTCAAGTTATTCGCTTTCTACTACTTTGAGCAAATTATAAAAATGTCACGTTATAGCCGGCTAATTCTTCGGGACAGAGTGAACTGAGAAAAGGTTTCTAGCAGAATTGTTGGGACACGACTGTGAATTCTAGCCTCATGGTCAAATACAACATCCAAATGTTAAGCTCTCCTGCAATCAAGACACATGGCAATAAACGATGGTCTTATATACACTGATCATTTCAGTAGCGGCATTTTACACTTTAACCGAGGAAGAACTTCCCTTGCAGTAGTACAGAAAACCAAACTATTGAACGATGTACACAAATTCATAATGCTCGGCCATGACTATATGCTGTTTAAAATTTGAGGTCTCTAGCGAAGTTACAGATAGAAGTACAATAGTTATAGTTTGTTACTTTTGGAAATCTAGGCAATGAAACTACACTATAAAACACAGTGCCATTGTAATCGTAGGACAGTGGAGCTTACATCGTTTATAGGAGTACGTTATGTGTCAGGATGTAGGATGCCTTTTTAATAGAAGGGCAGGTATGGTTAACTGCCTAGGTAATATCAAATCTACATACGGTCTGATAGTATTAGCATGAAACAAAAAAAGTACCACAAAAATAAAATTCAGGCCAAAATGTATTTACTTTTCGAAATACATAGTGTGAGCCCAGTAATATGCATTTATTATTTTTTTTTTTTAACAGTTTTACACAATTCTGTTTAGCATGTACACATGTTACGTTACACCAATGGAAAGGCGAAAAAAAAAATATTTTCTCAGTATTATTTTCTTTAGCAAATTTTGCTTTATATTTTTTTTTTCTATTTCTTGATTTAAAATCAAGGCAAGACTTCTGTACCGTTACTTTAAGTGAGTTGATAATTCGCGAGGCAAAGAACTGCGCTAGTGCTATGGAAACATGAGCTTGGTTTGATCATTAACATATCAGTCACAAGAACTCCATTTTAAAAAAGTACATTACAGCGGTTTGAATTTCAAGAAATAATTGATTTCACACTAAGAGAAAGTGTTTTTATGATAGTCCACACAAGCTTAACTTAACAGAACTTAAATCGCTTACAGAAGTAAAGTGGTTATGATTGCGGTTCTTCAAGCCTGGGCCAGAGTGGAAGTGTCAAAATCACATGGTCGAACAGTGATTCAGAAGTTTTTTTCAGATATATGTTCTTAGATACATAATATGCGGCTGAACTATAGTGAGAAATCCTACCATTTCGTCTAACAGATGACGCCAATTTAGACTCAATATAGTCCTCTATAAGCACATTGTATGGTCACTCTCCTGTTAGACCCGGACACTCGGAGTGGAGCAGTGTACCAGAGTGCTGAGTGCTTACTATTGGTTCTGAGTCCTGCAGGATGTGTCAGCTGAATTGAGGTAGACTATCGCACGCTAAACTAGCATATACTCGTGTGCCATCCACTTCGGTACTCAAATCATTGCGTGAAATGACAGGTCTCTAACAGTAGTCTGTTCTTTGTGCACCGGAAGTCGGCCAGAGGCATGGTGCTGACATTTCAAACACAGTATATATTATCAGTCTTCTGACTTCTGACTTCGAATCTAATCCAATGTTGAAACAAGAAAGTGTTACTGCTAAGATATCAAGTGTGTTAACACCATACTCCATCTATCGTTGCTATATAGTCTATTCACAACATCAGCACACTTTCTTAATCAAACCTTTAAACAATTACCCCAAGTATGTCATGGTTGTCATGCATCACTAGTGTTTCATATTGTTGTTAACAATAAGGTATTTAAGTGTTTTATTGCATTAGACTTTTACTTATATGTTATTTATAAACTATAATATTTCATTAATAACTTATATGAATAAAAGCCACGAGAATATTTACGTGTTACTAATGCCTAGTAAGAAATATTTCTTATGCCAAATATTACTTAACAGCATGCACAAAAATGCGGTGTGTTGTCCCGCTGTTGTA
Source organism: Dryococelus australis (assembly GCA_029891345.1). Lineage (NCBI taxonomy): Eukaryota > Metazoa > Arthropoda > Insecta > Phasmatodea > Phasmatidae > Dryococelus > Dryococelus australis. Next base: position 110,688,235 of record CM057005.1, read on the forward strand.
ATTTTTCAGACTTAGTTAAGCTGTATTTCAATGAGCTGAAGGAATATCCTGAAAGTAAACCTTCAGCAGGGTTTAAGGAAACTTGGAAGTAAGAAGTTAGAATGAATGGACTACGGCATTGCTATTAATTGCGGGTCGTCCTGTACAGAGAATTAAGTAATCTTTGATCCGTCTGCGAATTTACGCGAATATGCTCGGTTTTCGGATTCTAACCCATCACCAATACAATTTGAATATCTGTCCTGTCCCTACTACTGATTTTGAACTCAAAGTAAAGCATTTTTCTAATTATACCAAAATAGTTTTGGAAGCTAGGTGCTAAGATCATTTTGGTAGTACTACAAGTGAATTACAAGAAGTTCACAACATTTTGTAATGTGAAAATATGCAAATATTGTTTATTTTAACCAGTAATCGTTGTAGTCTTCGCGTTCATTAAAACTACTTAATAATGTTATAAATGCGAAAGTCTGTATGTTTGTTTGTTACTCAATCACGTCGTAACGGCTCGACGGATTTGGATGAAATTTGCTACAGGGGTAGATTATGCTCTGAATTAGCACATAGGGTACTTTTAATTCCAGAAAAAACGAACGGTTTCTTAGGGAATATATAATATATGCCACCAAACATTAAGATAGAGCACTTAGTCATTGTCGTAATAAAAGTTTGATTTTCTCACGTGGGGAAAGCCACGGGTAACAGCTAATGGAGAAATGAAATTAATTCAGCAGGTCTAATGTATCTCAGTGTCGTAATTATACAGTAATTCAGCAGGTCTAATGTATCTCAGTGTCGTAATTATACAGTAATTCAGCAGGTCTAATGTATCTCAGTGTCGTAATTATACAGTAATTCAGCAGGTCTAATGTATCTCAGTGTCGTAATTATACAGTAATTCAGCAGGTCTAATGTATCTCAGTGTCGTAATTATACAGTAATTCAGCAGGTCTAATGTATCTCAGTGTCGTAATTATACAGTAATTCAGCAGGTCTAATGTATCTCAGTGTCGTAATTATACAGTAATTTACTTTTAGTGTTGCAAAAAATCTTTTCCAGCAACGAATTCCGAAATATATGTTTCTAAATGGTGTAACATTTTGTACTGTGTAGCGCCGGAAAAGTAATAATGCACACGCGCTTATCGGGGAATCAGCCTAAAACCATGGTTGCCTCTGTATTCTCAATTGCTCTGCGCGGACACATGCGCTGGAACATTTTTTAAATTGATGTTAAACCTGTTGATATCCGACCGAGTCACAGAAAGTACGTTCCACATTTTGGACAGCGTGCTCGAAGTTGGTGGGAAAACGGACATTCGGGGTACTCGCCTTTAGTAAAGGTTTTTTAATTGATGTTAAACCTGTTGATATCCGACCGAGTCACAGAAAGTACGTTCCACATTTTCGACAGCGTGCTCGAAGTTGGTGGGAAAACGGACATTCCGGGTACTCGCCTTTAATAAGGTTTTTTAATTCTAATGATCAAAAGATTATTGCTCAGCTATTTTTCTTCATTTATCTGCTAACAGGATATAGCAATTTTCTTCTGCAACGTGTCATGATTTATTTTTTTGTTAGGGCTGCGAATTATTAGGAATGTTAAAGACGTGAGGGTATTATAACTCGGGGGTGAGATACATACAGTATGCTATGTCGTGACGTTCGCACGAGAGTTTGAAAGGTTGGTACGATACACCACTGTATCTGAGCCTCATGTGTGGGGTGTCGATCGCGTTGCCAACATTGGAAACCCTCGGGTCTGCACTTGTCTAACCCGGGTCCATGTGACATGCAGGAGGCTCGTTGACGCCGCTAGCGCCAATCAGCATGCAGGAACTGAAGCTTGGCCCCGCCTCCGGCATAGACACCTCCATGTCGCCCTATCACCAAGGTGAGAACTTAGCTTAGCCAGGCCACGGCTGGTTCATTACTGAGCGTTCACCTAGTGTGCTCACTTTTATCTCATACGTCCAGTTCTCTTTCACAAGTTCACTCGTAATCATCGTCTTATTGCACTTGCTTTACTGTTGCTTACTATTTACCATTTGTGTACCAATTGAATTACAAAGTATGCATTACTTCTCAACATTACTTATCTCAACATTACTTATCTCAACATTACTTATCTCAACATTGGTGGCGAGCTTCTCTCTAATGTTGGTTTTAGCTCTTCGAGGCTCTAATTAAATTATGTGCTTTCAGATTTGCAAATAATGTTTTTGACGCCTACATCAATTGAGACGATTGTGTAATTGCTTCATTATATTAACCAGAAAAAATGTCATGCACTATTATTAAACCACTACTATACACTGAAAAAATATTTTTGGGCTCCCAAAAAATATTTTTTTCAGTGTAGCCGAGGTCCACGAATCAGATTATCTACAGGGAAGACACTGACAGGATTGGGTCCTGAGGCTGTTCACGTTTAAGTGAAGTATTTTGAAACAAAATTTTGAAAAACGTCGCTGCATATAATTACACATAGGCCACAGCGCACAATGTCATGCCGCCTCCTAGCTAATTGTAAATTATGTGGGTTGGAGTTTAATTGGGTAATATTCTAATTTGTGGCCTTTTAAGTAAGTGTCCTTGTTTCATAAGCATTGCAAGTACGAATTAGCGTATAAAATTCATTTATTCTCAACAATTCCACAGTTTCGCGTTTATGACGCATGAATAAAGTGATAAGGCCCATGTCCGTGCTAATGTTACATAAGGTAGGTCGATACAAAATGGGGAGAAAAGTATATTCTAAGCTAGACTTTCAGAAATCCTTAATTAACCGTGAACAATTATATTAGCTATCAGGTTCAATTACGAAATATCTATACCGCTCTCCGCTTTAAGGAATCACTTTCGATTAGTCACATGTGTGTATATATATACACACATACACAAGACTTCTATTTTGTGAGGAACCTGTATTGGCAGTTGCTATTCAACTAAGACAATTACTCTCCCACAACACTTTCTCCTGTACCCATTAACACCCGTACCGCAGAAATGTACGATGTCCGCTAAAACAGGATACCTATGTTTTGGTATTACATAGAAGTTAGCCATTCAAAACATCGCGCGTTTGAAAATAAAGCCGCATAAATTATTTTCGTAGAAACTGAAGTCATGGCCCTTCTTTTCAACTGGCGCTCCAATAAACGAGCAAGAGAAATATTAAGAGAAGCTTTATAAATGTAAAATTTTGGTAATTTATTTTGAATCACCTAACTAAACAAAAACAATTGTGATTTTAGAGTAAAATAGCTTGCAGATGAATTGCAATACTCTATATATTTATGAAAACGTTAAATTCAACATGATTAATTGTTTTTTCGACTTTGCTGACGTATCTCTCCATGAAAGTTTAGTGACTAGCTTAAAACTAACGAATCACCTGCGAGATAGTAGTACAGCTTATTTACTGCAAATATCACAGGTTTCATTGTAGGTTTTAATTAAATCTACAAGTAATTGTTATTGAATATTTGCATTTTGTAATTTATGAACGAAGCATCCAAGCAGTCGTTTGAGGCTTTTTCGTTAGAGTAAAAGTTCGAACTACACTTTACACTGCTTTTAATGTAACGATGATCGGAATACACTTTAAAGCAGAATAACATTTTTTTGAAAAGCAGTAAGAGATAAAAGGGGGCGAAATAAAAACTGGACTAACAGGAAAGCGGCACAGGAAGCTGTGACAGGAGCAGACGGATGGGAGAACGAGGGCCCATTTAATCATAAATGGCTGTGCTCGCGGCTTCAAAGCCGGCGATTTCCATTTCCTCTCTCCTCAGCGTGCTTGTAATTCAGTAATTGAGGCGGAGCCCGGCCCAATATTGCGGTCTGGGAGCGCTCCAAACGAGTTTAGAGTCCTTCGCTACCCTCTCCCCCGCCTCTGGAGGGGAAGGGTGGCGGAAAGGACGTCCCCCCATTGGCTGACTGATGCAAATTTTCCCTCCCCCGCCGGTCTCCACGCTTCGCAATTTGCATGAAATGTCACTTGGTAGCCGCAATCCTCTAACCCCCTTCCCCGGCTACAGCACGGCAAGAGAGCTCAAAGAATCTCCGTAACCTTATTGCGAGGAGGGGGTGAAACATGACTGTCATAAACCACAACAAGCGAGAGAGGTCCGAGTACTGACGCTCGCCGCGCCGCCTGGTGGCACAAGAGCGAACCATCTCCTGGCCGCTCCGCTGCTCGCGCGACATCTCGCGGCAGCTAATGGAAACACGCGCGCCCTCGGTCTGGTACAGCGAGCCTTATTAACTGACATTCCTAGGTAACTCATATTTTAAAACTTCTTAAATATTATTACATAATACCTATGCCAAAAAATCGTTTAACTTGTATGCAAACAAAAATTGATTGTGTAGTGTATGTACAATCACTTGTAAAAATCGCGATTTCTCTCTTTTCGGAACTACAAGAATAATGAAAAGAATCTCACTTCAAGATGTGAAACAATCTATATTAAAAAACTGCACGCACTTGCTGAAGACTGACCTCATCACTTGTGGCTTTGTTTTGTGGTTGTCCGTGCAATTTTGCAAAATATCTTTTCCCGTAAAACTCTAAACTGAATACTTTGGCAAATATAACTCGTGAGAAACCTCAGAAGACAAAAGGCAAAGCGAGTGGGTTGAATAAAGCTGTGAATTGTTAGCACAAGAGTATTCATAGCTTATTTATATTCATTCAAAAACACCCTGATCAATCAGCATTCTTTAAATTACACTCTTGGATTCGAAGGCCCATTCTAATAATTTGGTTTTCAGCTACTATTGTTGGAAACATATTTCATTCCTATGTATAAGAATATTTATTTTGTATTATGTGTTCAGCGGACCAATATGGTGCGTTGTTTTTCTCATTAGTGTTATTGTGCAGTCTGGTTTACATTTTGTTGACATGTAGCAGAGGAATTCGTAGTGAGTAGATAGAAAACAGAAGATAACCAGGAAGTCAGAAAATGTGGAAGTAATCGTGAATATGCTATAATAGTATTCTGCCTGAGTGTAAGTTCCTAACATTAGCCAAAAAGCTGTCGAGTGAAACGTTGCAGTCCTTCCTCCTTCGCAAGAATTCGATGGAATTATCACTTTCTGTTGCCAACATAATGTTTGTTGGCTGCAAACATTGGTGTGGTGTGAGGGACAGAATGCCTGCCACCAAATGAGGACAAGTGGGTTCGAGTCCCCGCTCTTTCACATAGGTTTAAGTTAGGCTAACTTCACATAGGTTCGTGTAGCCATGTGACATTCGGTAAGGGGTCACATTTGAGAATTGCATACTACTATGAGCATGGCAGTGCTTGTGACTTTACTTTAGTTGTAGTTTGAAATGTTGTTTAATAGCCTTTAATAGTAAATGTTGGCATGTTTTGACTGTGATTTTTACATTAACATCATTGTACTGCATGGTAGAAGAGCATTGCTAAGATGTGTTGACGCATGCAATCATGAGCTACAGTCACTGCACCATACACGCCAAGTCAGTCATAAAAGACATGTCGAGTTACACTTGCCAAACTTTCATTTTTATGTATTTCTTTTGGTAAAAGAACATCTGGTTAGAACAGGTTATCGAGCTAACTGTGGGTCTTAGAACACAGAAATTGCTGGATAGAATATTTGAAGTATCTTTAGACTACCTTACCGTTAAATTAAAAAAAAAAAATGTGTCGTGTGTCAAATTCCAACTAATTAAAACAGCTGATTGATAAATATTTGTGCTCTGAATTTTTCAAAATCTAAGTTACTGCAAACGACTTATGCTAACAAATTGAGTAAGTTCGTAGATTGTCTGGCGCTTAGAGTATCGCCAGCCTTGCACCATGGAATCCACAAACTGTTGACTGTACTACGTATAGATATATCCAAGTTCGTAGATTGTCTGGCGCTTAGAGTATCGTATCGCCAGCCTTGCACCATGGAATCCACAAACTGTTGACTGTACTACGTATAGATATATCCAAGTTCGTAGATTGTCTGGCGCTTAGAGTATCGTATCGCCAGCCTTGCACCATGGAATCCACAAACTGTTGACTGTACTACGTATAGATATATCCAAGTTCGTAGATTGTCTGGCGCTTAGAGTATCGCCAGCCTTGCACCATGGAATCCACAAACTGTTGACTGTACTACGTATAGATATATCCAAGTTCGTAGATTGTCTGGCGCTTAGAGTATCGTATCGCCAGCCTTGCACCATGGAATCCACAAACTGTTGACTGTACTACGTATAGATATATCCAAGTTCGTACAGGTCGGTCTTCCTGAAACCACTGTACAATAAAATATCGCACACTCATAAACACAGCCGTGAAGGAGATGTTCAAAAACAGAGTGGTAGCAGAGTTTCGTCTATTCGCGGTTTCTTTACACCTTTTTAATATAACCTTTGAAAAATCTCCCCAAGTTTTACACGTTTAGGTTCTCTAAATACGGCGTGTATCACAAGCGTTTTACACTTCTGTTAACATGAAAGTATCTTTTTATGATTGATTTAAACTTTTACTTATATTTTATCTATTAAGTTAATAAAAACGGGTATAAAATAGGTGTATTGGTAATGCCTAGTAGGAGTGAGTTCTTATGGAAGATATCGTTAAAGTGAGTGCGCACGAATGGGGTGTGTTTTCCCTTTGGTGTAAACTCGGTTAAGCTTTGTTTGCAAGAGGCGGAGGGATATCCTGTAAGTAGGCCTGTAAGTAACGGTGACTGGGTGGTGGCTAGGGTGACTGTAGCACTAGCGAGGCCGTGGCATGCCGTGACGGTGCTGTGTGTTGCATGATGTCCCCACCAGAGAGCAGCACGTATAATGGTGTTAGCACGAGTACGACAAGCACAGTTGGAGACGCTGGTTCGTCACCGGGACTGCCGCTGTCTCTGCCAGCTGACCCGGCGCCAAGTGGCGCCTCTCCCGATCCCAGCTCGCTCACCGTGCTACAACCCGCCAACAACAACAACAACAATATCAGCGTGGTCGGCTCGCCCTACTCCACAATGCTGCCCGGCTTCGCGCACTACTCGGCAGGTACGTACAGCCTCTACCCACTGGCAACATCCACTCTTGAACTCTAAACCTCACATAGTACAGCCTCTACCCACTGGCAACATCCACTCTTGCACTCTAAACCTCACATAGTACAGCCTCTACCCACTGGCAACATCCACTCTTGAACTCTAAACCTCACATAGTACAGCCTCTACCCACTGGCAACATCCACTCTTGAACTCTAAACCTCACATTGTACAGCCTCTACCCACTGGCAACATCCACTCTTGCACACTAAACCTCACATAGTACAGCCTCTACCCACTGGCAACATCCACTCTTGCACTCTAAACCTCACATAGTACAGCCTCTACCCACTGGCAACATCCACTCTTGAACTCTAAACCTCACATAGTACAGCCTCTACCCACTGGCAACATCCACTCTTGAACTCTAAACCTCACATAGTACAGCCTCTACCCACTGGCAACATCCACTCTTGAACTCTAAACCTCACATAGTACAGCCTCTACCCACTGGCAACATCCACTCTTGCACTCTAAACCTCACATAGTACAGCCTCTACCCACTGGCAACATCCACTCTTGCACTCTAAACCTCACATAGTACAGCCTCTACCCACTGGCAACATCCACTCTTGCACTCTAAACCTCACATAGTACAGCCTCTACCCACTGGCAACATCCACTCTTGCACTCTAAACCTCACATAGTACAGCCTCTACCCACTGGCAACATCCACTCTTGCACTCTAAACCTCACATAGTACAGCCTCTACCCACTGGCAACATCCACTCTTGCACTCTAAACCTCACATAGTACAGCCTCTACCCACTGGCAACATCCACTCTTGAACTCTAAACCTCACATAGTACAGCCTCTACCCACTGGCAACATCCACTCTTGCACTCTAAACCTCACATAGTACAGCCTCTACCCACTGGCAACATCCACTCTTGCACTCTAAACCTCACATAGTACAGCCTCTACCCACTGGCAACATCCACTCTTGCACTCTAAACCTCACATAGTACAGCCTCTACCCACTGGCAACATCCACTCTTGCACTCTAAACCTCACATAGTACAGCCTCTACCCACTGGCAACATCCACTCTTGCACTCTAAACCTCACATAGTACAGCCTCTACCCACTGGCAACATCCACTCTTGAACTCTAAACCTCACATAGTACAGCCTCTACCCACTGGCAACATCCACTCTTGCACTCTAAACCTCACATAGTACAGCCTCTACCCACTGGCAACATCCACTCTTGCACTCTAAACCTCACATAGTACAACTCGAGCCGAGTCAGTGAAAACAGCTCCACTTGAAATCTGCTACAGCTTACTGATCATTCAGTAGTTACGTTTCACTGATTTCAAGGTCGCTTCGTGGTGTACGAAAATACCTGCAGAGCTGTCTAACTGCATAACACGCATTTGTTACCAAAACATTAATTATTTTTCCGTGGCAAAGCGGTTGCTTTTCGTTTTCCACTGGGGCCGCGGTGGCTGAGCGGTTAGCCTGCTCGCCTCCCACCAAGGCGAACCGGGTTCAATACCCGGCCGGGTCACTCCCGGATTTTCGCATGTGGGGATCGTGCCGGGCGATGCCGCTGAACGGCCGGTTTTCTCGGGGATCTCCCGTTCCCCCACCCTTTCATTTCGGCGCTGCTGCATACATCAGTCACCCTCATTGGCTCTCAAGACTTCGTTGTTAAGAGCCACCCAAATATCCTAACACTCGTTTGATACTCCATTTGTTGCTCAACTTGAAGCGGATACAGAGCAGATGAGTATGTTGGTCGCGGGATGAACGCTAATATAATATATATTTGAACTGAGGCACAATTCCATCCACTTCCAAAACTATTTATGGATTATAAATAAAATGTACTTGGTTAACATCTCCAAAAATGCTTTTCATATAGGCTACCTTATTGTGAACAGAATTACCAAAGACTTATCGTTAGCATGAGTGAGTTGGAAATAATGAGAGAACGTTACGTCGTATCTCCTGATACGACAATGAATATGAGAACCGGACGATGATTGCCTGTTCATTCGACTGACTTGCCAGTCTGTAACAGCCTCTTAAGTGACTTTCATTAACTAGCATATCAGTGCTTGATATCACTTATCCGTAAGATCACCTGATTTTCGATCAAATATTCACGTGGAGGCTAAACTTCAGTATCGTATGTGAACACTTGGAGTCTTCATTTGACTATTGGCCGAATGTGTTTGCGTGAAGACAGTCTGTTACATGCGTGAACCAATCAGAATTAAGTTTATACGATACTGACCGTCCGTGATTGGCGGGCAGATAGATAATTCGCGTAACAATTCGAATGATCGAATCACGAAAGTGGCTCAGTTTTTGATCACAACTTGTCTTTAAATCTTTTCGCGATAATTTTATCCGGGTTTACAGCGCACATCTTCTGATGCAGCATTCTCGATGGATGTGTCTGCTAAAGCGTCGTGCTAGTCTGCAAAGATGGGACCAGCGATGGTTCTAGTCTGGCTGGAATCAAAATAATTTCTGAGTCTTGGGTCTATTAACATAGTGGTTTGAAGTCCACTGCAATCTCGGAAAACGGTGCTGGATTCTGCTAACTTGCCCCTCTAATATATGCAATTTGAGGTTGCAATACACTTGCTATGTGTCACCTTGGGACTACAGAAAAAGATATACAGGTGGAAACGCTGTGTTTATCTTGAAAATGAGCTAGCTGCTTTGCATTTCACAAACCTATCAAATGTGGTGCTTGATTGAAAGGCTGTTGTATTATTCATAGGTGAATTATGTCACTCATGCATTATTTAATTATATTTCAAATATTTCATTCAAGTAAGTAAAATAATATTATTTTTTCGCTTATAGTAAATTAATTGTTTAACTATTACTAATATGGTAACTTCAATTAATATTGTTGACCACAAGAGTAACAATTTATAATTTAATTTTAAATGCATGTATGTCAATGAGGCAACCGATGGCTTATTAATGTTTTTGCGACAGAATGTACACAGCCAGACCGTGCGGAGTGCATACTTGACGTGAGCGAGCCGTGTCGAATATGCAGGGCAATAGGACGAGTTGGTGCAGATAGCAAGTGCATTGAAACCCTCTTATACTCTGATTTATCTCCACTGGCAAATCACTTACCAGGAAACACCCAAACTCTGTAATAGTTGGTCAGCCATCGGCAGAGGAACACATCACTGTCTTGACAGTAGTGCGAAGCAAGTACCACGTCAGTTGCCACGTATGTATTCCCATACTTATACAAATTTGAAATGCAACTCCCTCCCTCTAGTTACGCTGCTCTTTGTCTTGTTTATAGATGTGTGTCACATAGTTTGAACTAGGAGCATGACTGCATGGAATGTGAATGTTTTGTTTTAGCGATGTTGGTATTGTTTGTGTAACTGTATCCTTTATATCCGTTCACAGTCGAAGACTAGAATGTATCGTATGGTTCAGATTTTGTCCATTGACTTTGCATTCTGAGTTTTACGTAATTTGAATTTTTGTGGCCAAAAAAGTGATTATGTTATGTTGGTCGAGTTGTGGAATGGATTGATCAATTTTCGTTTTGAGTAATGAAAAACTTACATTGTAATAATCATTGTTACGACATATTGTTCTGGAATATTGGTGGAACTAAGCTGTGACTGATCGGAATTGTAGAACAGCTAGCAGTTCAGCAGAACTCGGCTCCTCAGAAGGTGAGCATCAGCAGATCCCAAGTGGAACCTACCGTATCGACCATAGACTAAAGATGAGCTAGACCTACGTTCGTCTTTTGTGCATGTCCCCAATATCGAAGGGCCAGATAAAAATAAGTATGGCGGTGGCAACTTCAACCTAGTCCAATGCACCCCACATCGCCCTGGAAGGCATGACATAAAACGAGACCCTCAGATAGAGAAGCGACAGAATTCAGTTGTGGAAAACGACAGGATCACCCCGAGAAAACACACGAGCTGTCGATGTTTGGCACGTTTGCTGCGTGCGATAGGTCCGATCTCTCATCTGTCCAGGGCCGATGCTGAACTGTTTGAACAGAAGGCAGAAACGTTGATTTCATGGTCATGTTGACGCAGCCTTTAGTTGAGTTGAGCTGATGAGAGATTGGGACGGCTCGTAACATCGAGGTCTTGAGAGCCGATGAGGGTGAAATGAAGGGAGAATAGAGCGGCGTTGGAATACCGAGAAAACCCGTCGGACAGAGGCATCGCCCGGCGCGATTCCCACTTGAGAGTGTCTCGGCCTCCCACCAAAGTATTGTTGCGTGTGTGTGTGTGTGTGAGGTATGTTGTGTTTGCACAGTTGGCGGCAGTGCGGTCAGCGGAGGGGTGGTTCCCGTCAGCGACTACTCGTACAGCTCGCCTTACACGCAGTACACGACGTCCTATGGCACATATGGCTACGGCGCAGGCGGGTTACTCAGTAAGTAACCAGTGAGTATACCGCTACGAGTTGTTCTGCTTACTTCCACGCACCCTCCCCATCCCCCACCCGGCGACAACACCTCCCCTACACCCACACTGCCACGTGTACAGTGCACGCCCCGTGGACAGCATGGCGCGTCAACTGCGTTCCGTTTCCTGCATGAGACGCACTCGTTCACCACTCGACATTTCATTATTGTCTATTCCCCATATATGACGTGTTTGGTAATTTTATAAACGTATCATGTATCAAAAGCGTTATTCTGTTGACATAAAAGTATCTTATTTTTAGTTAAATTTAACTTTAACTTATATTTTGTTTTAATATATTACAACATTACATTTATAACTAATATCAATAAAAACTGACCGGAAATAGGCGTGTTGGTAACGCATAGTAAGAAATAGTTCTTACGCAGATTGTTATTTGCACACGAATGTGGTACGTTGTCCCTGTGATGTGATTTTATAGGCTTGGCTATGCTTGTCTCCTGGAAGTATAACTTGCATAGTGCTTCAGACATAGCTGCGAATGGACTATATATGTATAATCATGGGAGAGTAACCAAAGACAATTTATATACTTAATATATTTAAGCTTTAAATATCACACGTACGAATGACTTATCCGGTATTGATACACGTATCTTTGTGGCCCAAATCCAGCTTGGACTCGCTCGTAAAGATCGCTGGTGGACTGAACAGTATATGGTAGTTGTAACATTTCCAATCAGTACACGTGGTTAATGATGTTAACGTACAAAGTTGGGTACAGTCGTCCGATATGGAAAGCATTTGACATGCGGAAATAGCTATTCGTTATTAAAACTATTCCATATGTTATTAAATAGTTGCTGGCAATAACCAAGCACGAGTAAAATGGTTAGTTTGCCCCGATTTCTAGACAGTAGTGTTAACTGATACAGAACTATGCCTACTGTTCCTGAAAAAAGTTCTGAATCGCTCAAAGTTATTATTTATTTGTGACCAAAAGAATTGTATCAATGACTATAAGAAATTGTTTAATTAACTGCAGAAAAGGGCTATATCCGGTTCTCAGCACCAGAGAAATTGCTGCGCACTATGTTACTTCCGGCGCTACCTGCAATGCCGAGACCAAAGCAAGTGCAGTTCAAAGAATATAATGTAGGTTTGGACATTGAGGTAGCATGAAGGAAAATGTAATGTAATCGATGTAGATAAAAGTCAGTGATGCGTTTGTAATTTGTCAAGTTTGACATGTACTAATTTCAACTTTAAAATGTGAAAATACTGCCATTTGTCACCAAGGTTATACTAGTTACGAAGTTAAATATAGTATTTTCTATCATATTATTGTAATACCCATTGTACATATTTGATAAAAGTCGAACGACATCCAGGCATCGGTTAGGCAGGACTACCAAATTACATTTTAACAGTGAATCTATATATGTTTACTATTATTCTTCACAAGCTGCATTTTTCCTTAATTTAACGCTACCTGATCCCGAAGCGTCAAGAGCAGCTACTGTTTAGTGCAGCAATTGCCGGATACTGTAAGACGGAGCTGCTGCCGTGAGTTGGTGCTGACGAAAAGGAACGCAGCCTGTGGAAGTGAACGCGTGTCATGCAGGGAACGGAACACACCCGCGTTTCTGCCCCAGGCACTGCTGCCACGCACATCCACGCATGTCACCTTGATCAGGGATATCGCACAAGTGTTATGTTGCAAAGGGTCTACATCTGGTTTCATTGTTATTTGTGCACTTTTGAAATCGATTTCTGATCGAAAAATTAGTGTTTAAAAGATCCTTCCGTATAATGTCAGCGTATATTCTGAACTGAGCACTGGTGGATGTTTCTAAAATAAGACTAACAAAGAATCATTATAATTAGTTGCACGAGTTAACCTTCCGTTGAAGTGCAGTGTTTAAATTGGAGGCTTAATTAAAATAATTTACTTTAGCATTCCACAATATTAAAAAAATATCAAAAATTCCTACCGGATCAACTCAGTCATACAAATTGTATTATGTCATACTGACGTTTCATATACGACTGTTAAATGACATACATACAGTGGGAAATAAGACAAGATTAAACATGCCTTTCAAAAGTGCTCAACTAGTTACAACCATGTGCAGTTGTTGTCTGTTTCTGATTGTAAAGTATGTGTTTTCAGTGATATGTGTAAGTTGTTGCTTAAACTTTAAGATGTGTGCAATTCCAGGTGAGAATCGCGTGGATGCTTTTGAAAGCCAAAATAGGGCGTAGAGCCTAGATATAAACATACAGTATCTATTATTAAACTACAATCGGTGTCGGGCAAATTTCTTTATTTCAGTGACCTGTACGCTAGAATCTACAATCATTTAAACTCTCTAGGCTTGACTGTCTATTCATTGCTATTGTACCTGTAAGTAACCGGTTTTACACGGAGCCATTGTTACTCGCAGAATCGTTATTGATTAAGACTCGTCTAGGACAAATCTATTAGAAAAGGATTCAATTGAAAAGTACACTAACAGTTGTGAAAAATGCAGCACCAAGAAGAATATGAGTGATTGGAATGAACTTTATACTACAGATTAGATACACGACAGTACACAATTGATTAGGATTACAGAACTGTACATGATCTCTGTCCTTGAGAATTCAGTATGACGTGAAGCCCCCAAGTGCTGCAATCGGAGCCCCTAAACGTCGTGGCATGGAATCAAAGAGGACCTAGATATGTTCCTGGGGAATCTCCCTCCATGCGGTTTGCATGCGAGTCCACATAGCATCAACAATGGTTGCTGGAGGACCGTGACGAACAAGTCGCAGACCGATCATATCCCAGACATGTTCGATAGGTGACATGTCAGGTGAACGTGCAGGCCAGGGAAGCTGTGTTACCCGTCGTTCATTGAAGAAAGCTTGCACATTCCTCGCCACATGTGGCCGGGCATTGTCCTCCTGAGATATGGTATGTGGAGTTGCCTGAAGGAGTGGCAGGACCTCGGGCTCTAAAACCTCCCTGATGTAGTGATCACTGTAAAGATTGCCCTCAATACGCAGGAGCCGAGATCGCATGTTGTATCCAATGGCGCCCCAAACCATCACCCTTGGTGTTTGTTTGCTATGCCGCTCCACAATGCAGGCTGCCAGATTGCGGTCACCACGGTAGAGTCTAACATGTGTGTGGCCATCACTGTAGGACAGGTTGAAGCGGGACTCGTCCGAAAACACTATATTGTGCCACTTAGCAGCCAGCGATGGCGCTGATGTGCCCATTGCAGTCTGAGGCGTTTGTGGCTTCCGGACAATGGAAGCTGACGGGAATGGTATGTGTGCCACCAGTCCAGTCCGCAGCAGACGGCGTCGAGCCGTCGATGCAGAAAGGTCCACATCCGTTGCAGTGCTCCAGTGTCGAGCCAACATTGTGGACAAGGTTGTATGGTCCATCACGGACATGCGGAAACGATATGGCGGCCATCCCGTGCTGTGGTCACATTGCGTGGTCCAGTACACGCTCGTCGCTGTACACGACCCTCTTCTATCCACTGGTTCCACACACACATCACTGTCGTAGCAGCATGCCCTGTACGAGCCGGAATGTCACGGTATGACAAACCCGTTTCCTGGAGACCAATCATTCAGCCCCATTCGAATTCACTCACATGCTGATAAGGAGCCCTTTGACATCTACAAGGTATACTGGCACTTGCTTTTACTTCGTTTGACGGCTCTTCACAGACTAAGCTTGGCATAACACAGACTTTTCCGGTCTCACACGAGAGGGCGCAGCTGGACCTATGTGTATACAATTTATCTGCAATCTTAATCACTTATTTCTGGTACACTGTCCTTCACATCCTCCAAGTTTGGAGTCATTCGGTCCATTCTTTCTGGGTGTTGCAGTTTTTACAAACAATAGTGTAACTGAAATGTACTCATGTTCGATGCCCAGGCTATCCGTTTTATAATGTTCAGCTTGTCAAAATTTACTGTGCTTAATTATTATTTCTCTATTAGTGGAGGTGTATGGATAATAGTGAAAATTGGTATGCAGGAAGCTGCAGATATTTTATTAGAGCAGGTGTAAATGGACTAGTATAAAGTGGAAACAGATTAAAGTGTTGTGGAGAGTGTAGTAGATAGTGAATGGGAACAGGAAGGTACAGGCCGATTATGAAACGAGACACAAAAATACTTAAAAGGTGGGGATAGATAAATGTGTCGCGGAGAGTATAGTAGATAATGGTGGTAGGAAGGTGCACATTGATAATTAGCGGAGGATGAACAGACTAGTAGAGTGGGGGTAGAAGAATGTGTAGTTCTTGAGGGAGTAGTGGAGGTGGTGACAGAGGAAGGTGCAGGTTAGTGGAGGGAGCAGTGTTTAGTGTGGCCAGAGGAAGGTGCAGGTTAGTGGTAGGAGTAGTAGTTAGTGGGGCCAGATGAAGGTTAATAGAGATGTTGTCAACAGACTAGCAGATAGTATGTGCAGCTGTGGAGGAAGTAGTGGTTAATGGGCCCAGAGGAAGGTGCAGGTTAGTGGAGGTAGTAGTGGTAAGTGGGCCCAGAGGAAGGTGCAGGTTAGTGGAGGGAGTAGTGGTTAGTGGGGCCAGAGGAAGGCGCATGTTAGTGGAGGTAGTAGTGGTTAGTGGGCCCAGAGGAAGGTGCAGGTTAGTGGTAGGAGTAGTGGTTAGTGGGGCCAGATGAAGGTTAATAGAGATGTTGTCAACAGACTAGCAGATAGTATGTGCAGCTGTGGAGGGACTAGTGGTTAGTGGGCCCAGAGGAAGGTGAAGGTTAGTGGAGGGAGCAGTGTTTAGTGGGGTCAGAGGAAGGTGCAGGTTAGTGGAGGGAGCAGTGTTTAGTGGGGTCAGAGGAAGGTGCAGGTTAGTGGTAGGAGTAGTGGTTAGTGGGGCCAGAGGAAGGTGAAGGTTAGTGGAGGGAGCAGTGTTTAGTGGGGTCAGAGGAAGGTGCAGGTTAGTGGAGGGAGTAGTGGTTAGTGGGGCCAGAGGAAGGTGCAGGTTAGTGGTAGGAGCAGTTTTTAGTGGGGCCAGAGGAAGGTGCAGGTTAGTGGAGGGAGCAGTGTTTAGTGGGGCCAGAGGAAGGTGCAGGTTAGTGGTAGGAGTAGTGGTTAGTGGGGCCAGAGGAAGGTGCAGATTAGTGGAGGGAGCAGTGTTTAGTGGGGCAAGAGGAAGGAGCAGGTTAGTGGAGGCTGTAGTGCAGTGTGGCGGTGCGTGTTTCAGGCGGCTCGTCCTACTACTACGCTGGTGGCCCGTCGTCGCTGAACCAGAGCGTGTTCCAGCGCAGCAGCTGCGCTCTGCAGGCCGCTGACCCGTCTGCCGAGGCGCGATCTCCACTCGCCGCCACCAGGGCCAACTCCGGCGCTAGTGCGGCCTCTCCGACCGGCAGCGCCTGCATGAAGTGTGACCACCTCGTCGGCTGATCTCACTGCCCGCTGCAGCCAACTAACCAAAGATCATCCTGAGTGAAGCTTGCCAAATATATCAACACACTCTATTATAATCCCCCCCCCTTCCTCCCCGCGTTACCCCTATTTCACCCCACGTACTTCATCGTTGGCAACACTGACGCGAGTGCGCTTAGACACTAGCGGCATCTGTCTGCGAAGTGTGGAAGTGATATCGCGCCCGCTGACCATTTGGACGTCCCAAAGTGATGCCAGTATCTACCGGCGCCGTCTGAGGTTTCCTGTGGTGAAATTAATGTTTTTCATTATAAAATCACTTTTCATCGAGATAAAACTGTATACAGTTAAAATACAGTATAGTTTCTTTAATTTTTGTACAGAGACATTTAAATAATGAACAAGCGGAAAAGCCAAAGACCTAATCATTTTTTTTCGAGCAGAACTTTATTATCAAGTTCATTTGACTGCATGTTTAAAAACGATTGTACAATTGTACATACGAGAGAGAGGGTGTTGTAAATTGTATTTTATTTTTATTTTTTTTCCCTGAGCAAGTACCCCACCATTTGTTTAAGCTGCACGTCCACGTCACAACCACGCAACTATGTTTTATGTACTTAAGCGAATTCGCACCATTTTGAGCACTTATGCAATCCAGCCACTTTGATGGAGGCGACCTGAACTCCTATAGAATTAAGAGCAGATTTATTTTTTGTGGCCAAGTTTTTTTAGAAGGGTATATGACTGTGTTTAGTATTATTGAAAGCTTATTGATTGAGTTTTTAACCAAGATGTATTCTTGCCATTGTTTGTCCTTCTTAAATTGTTGATGAGTTTGTACGTTATAATGATCTTATTATGTGTTTAAAATTATGCAGATTAAGGAGAGAAAGTCGTATTTAGGTGAACTTCAGCAATAAAATTGTCGTTTTACTTGAGAATAATTTTGTATAAATCAATAAATTGTAAAATGGTCACCTATCAATTAATGCAATGTTGTAGATTTAAATTACTGTTGTTTTGTTAGGTAAACAGTACCTTTTACACTTCTATACTAATTTGATGACAAGATTATATAAAGCAGAAATTTATTTTAAATATGTAGTCTAAGTCACAGCTCAGTTGAGATACAATTTATTGTGATTTTATGCAAAATTTTATGAAGGTCTTGTGCAATGTTATTTTTATTTTGATTATAATATGAATTAAATGAAAATATTTGATACATACCTAAGTTAAGTAATCTATATACTAGGTAAGCACAGAGAAGATTTGTTGTCCTAGTCAAGAAGATTGTTTTAAGAGATTTTTTACAATATGTTTTATTTATTGACTTTTTGTGAGTCTCACACCGAATCAATTCTTGGATAGTATGTACTAGTATGTCTCTTGTATTTTTCTTAGCGTACCAAAGAAGAGAGGAAATTGCGTAGCAATATATTTAAAAAAAAAATATATTTACTCCTGGTTAAGTTATAGCGCACTTGCCTGTAATGAGCGCTTGTTTTATTTATAATGTGATTGTTGGGTTGTAAATTTACTTTTGGACTTTGAAGCATCCTTGAGTTTTGGTCTTACCAGTTAAGATATCGAGCAGTTCCTCAGTTCCACTCTGCCCCCTTCTTGCCACGACACGTGCCCGTGATGAACCCTCGCGATCCTGCCCCCTACCACAACTCACGTCATTTTGTCATCCTCCCGTCATGATATCAGTAGCCTTTAGGGCTTAGAAAACACAACTATTGTAAAAAAATAATGATTAAATACATTCTTGAAGATAATGTCTTCTTTTATTTCTGGAGGGAAAAAATTGTGTGTACCTGACAAACACAGATGTCGGAGATGTGATATTTTCGCGAAAACACCAGAGTGCTTGATATAATTCCGCACTGTGAGTTTACGTCTGCTAGTTTACTGTTGCCATTGGCTGTCGTGTGTGCAGTTGACTTGTACACTGAGAATCCTGCCAATTCACAGTAAACGTCTGTCATTCGCCTACAAAGCATGTAAAAAAAACCCATGAAAAAAATCACATCTTTCATAGCTGTACAACGATGCTAAAAAAAAAAGTATCTATTCATTTCCATATGTAAACAAGTCATACTGCTGCTTGAGCAGATATCCTAATGCAATCACTGATATGTAACAAATGCGAAGAAAAAATTTTCAAGAAAGCTTTTGTGCTGAGAGCAGACACAAATTCTAAATGAACTATCTTAGTGGTAAAGAAATCAAAATAATCATGACTACACCTTCATGACATTAGCTTTGCATGTATGTGTGTTCTTTTACTGAAGTGATCCTTTCTTGTCAATACCAACACACAAAAATGGCTGTGCCTGCTGACCCAAATAGCTGGAATGATTCTCATATCTGATTGTACATTCTTTGGTTTTGATCTGAAGCATACTACACGTTTAGTGAAACTATCTTTTATAACCATTCTGGCTGATAGAATGGAAACTTCCCATGGACCGAATCACTGATGGATTTGTTTTCAGTACAATGGGATGACAGTTAATAAGAGCCATCTCACATGGAGTGATTATCGCCAGGCAGAAGTCACCTAGTTTTCTTTTCGTTGGCATATATCAAAGTGTACACACAGAGCCACTCGACCTATCGACAGTTGCTCATTACTGGCAACTGATGAAGAGAGTTAACCAGAAAGGCGACATTCGCTGGGCCAGCAACATATGTGTTTGCAGTGGAGCATTCAGATGTTATCTGTGCTGGTACCAATCGCAATATTTCCTATTCAGTTCTGCTCGCAAACGTGGTACATCATTTTGTTCGTACTACAATGAATTTGGCTGATG